>JBAMMX010000010.1:10911005-12111005 GCA_037126225.1 Dillenia turbinata | reverse complement strand
AAGAAAAATAAAAATAAATAACATTTATCCTAAATAAAAGCAAAAATAAAAAATAAAGTGAGAACAAAACTTCCCTAGGGTGGAGTGACGAATGGAGGGTCAAATCTAACAAGTTTTGAAGAAAAAATTATGGCAGCAGCAATAGACCTCTTCTTAGGGCGTGGGCACGCCTTAACTCATGTGCAATTCTGGTCATTTGAGAATATTTATAAAACTGGACAGCATTGGAGGCTTGTTAAGGCGTGGGCACACCTTAATGACAAAGCATTTCTGATCACCGAATTTTTAAGTATTTATTCACCTAAAAATCAAAATCAAATCTAAATCAAACCAAATAAATATGAAATAAAAAATATAAAAGAAAATATTGGGTTGCCTCCCAACAAGCGCCTTTGTTTAATGTCTTTGGCTCAATATTTCTCCTCATTTCAACCTCGCTCAAAGACGGGTCCGATCAATTTTGACTTTAACTTACCTAGCATGAACATCAATTTCGAATTAAAGTGAATGATTTTATGGCCTACCGATACTTGTTTCTAATATGGGAGTTTGTCATCAAGAAATTTGTCCAATTGTGCAACCTTGTGTGTCACATTGTCCTTAAAAACAAAATCTAATTCATCTTGCACAAAATTATTATGAATAATGAATTCTACCATACAATCATGAAAAATGGACTTAAAGTAATTTGGATATTTCATAATATCAAAAATATTAACAATAACAATTTTGCCATCAAACTCAAGAGTTAGAGAACTCAAATCCGCATCAATTTTTGTCTTGACTTTTTTCATAAATGGTTTTGGCACTTGCTTTATTGCTTCTAAGAGAGGAATTTGAATCCTTTTTTTGGAGAAGTTTCCAAAATTTTTTTCTCTTCCTCTTCTTTTGGTTATGTCAATCTATTAGAAAAATGTGGTAAAATCAAAATTTTTGTTTTGAAAGTATTGGGCTCGTTATTTACCTTCTTGATGAATTCATTCACTGTTGATGATTTCTCTATTTATTCGATTTCCCTATCTTCTTCAGCTTTTAATGAATTGTCTTCCGTTTCTTCTGATGATTTTTTTAATCGACTCACGGTTGCCATCAATTGTGACATTTGATTTTCCAAATTCTGAATGTTGGATCTTGTCTTTTATTGAAATTGTTGATTTTCCTATTGAATTATCAAAGTGCTGTTAGCCAAACTTTTAACAATCTCTTCTAGAGACATAGCTTGGTTCGAAATGGGTTGCTGAGGTTGAAATTGAGATTGGACTTGTGGTTGTTGCTGGAATCTTTGTTGCCAATTTCCATAATTGAAATATGGTTCATTACATAATCCTTAGTTATAGATGTTCAAATATGGATCACCATAAAGAATGAGAAACTTATTGATTGCATGATCCATTTTTGAACAAATTCCACAAGTTTGTACCGGCAGTGTTTCTCCTACAATAAAATTACGTATAAAAGAAATTAGTTCTCTCAATTCTTGATGAAGGGAAAAATCACTTACCTCATTGACTCTCTTTGGAACATCTTGCCATATTCCAAATTGTTGAGGAGTATCAATATTAGGAAAATCACTATAAAAAGTATGTTCATTAAAATCAGGAAATAACAACTCCCTTAAAGTTTTTTGTGTGGCCATGTCCGAGTGTTTAAAATCATTTTCTTCTATGTTACTGTCAAATCTCAATAAGTTCACTGTAAAGGTTAATCTCCAAAAATAAAAAGAAAATAAAACTTAAAAGAAATAAATCACTTAACACCGTTCCCCGGCAGCGGTGCCAAAATTTGGTGTGTCATCAAACAACCAAAAATAAATAAACCTACTTTCACAAAGACGAGTCTAGGATAAGCAGGGTTGAATCCATAAGAAATAGTGGATTTACTTCTTTTAAGAAAAATAAAATAAAATAAAATAAATACTTGGGTTTGAAAAATTAACTAGACTAATTAACCAAAAATAAAGAACTCAAAAATAAAAGAATTAAAACTAAAATGAAATCAATTTTTCTAGTCAAAAGAATTATATTCACCTTGATTTCATGTGATTGATCGTTGATCTATTTAAAGATTTCAACACCCATAAATAAATTGGTTATAGTCGTCGACAAACGCCCAACGACCAATCTCTCCTTACTACGTCTATAATTAAGAGAATCTCGTTAATTATTTTCTTAATCGAGAGTCAACCCTAGAGAAACTCTTAGGATTGAAAATCCTAACAACATTAAAATTTAGAGAGACCTAATTCTAATTAATAAATACACGACGGGTTCATTTAAATTAGATTATTTAATTCAATGACATGAATGTCATTTACCATTTCATTAAAACTAACAAACAATTTCGGATTTGTCGTTTTAATTAGTTATAGATTGTTTTAGATCTATTAAATATTGGCCACTATTTAATAAACCTTAGAAAATCATGATCTATGAAGTGCATGAATTAAATAAATACCTATGAGATATTGATTTAATAAACCCAATTAAATCTCATAATCATCAATCATCAAAATTTCAATATCTTTCAACTAGAAAATAAAATTTTAAAAAAAAACATGGAAAAGAAATACTCACTAAAAAAATTATTATTGCTGGAATTAAAAGGCTTATAAAAGAAATACAAAAATGTGTCGGAAAGGGAGCATAAAGAATTGGTTTGCTGCTGTAGGAGGAAAATAACAAGAAAATTGCTTCCTTCCTTTACTGCCCATTGGTTTTGGATGTATACTACAGGGGCGTGGAAGGGCTGCCCCCCGTTGGGGCTGCTCCACTTCTCCTCTCGAGCTCTCCCTAATTGCACAATATAACTCTCTATATATAGGAATAAGTTAACATAATTTTAAAAGAGAAAACCCTCCTAAATTTTAGGTAACTACTAAATAACAAATTACAAGGGATTTGAAAATTTCAAAATTCTTATTCCCAAATATTTAAGAATATCTTCAATATATTTGTAAATTTTCTATACTTTCAAATTTGTCCTCATTTTTTCTTTCTTTTTCTTCATATCTCCTCCATCATTCCTAATATATAAAATATAATAAAATACAATGATTAGTGCAATATTTATTCAAAAAGTAAAATAAAATCAATTGTAAATATTATACCAATTTATACCCTATCAGTATATGATAAGTTTAGAATCGTTGACACAAAGTATAATGGAGCAAAATTCATGGATTTCTTTTATTTCTTATTCTTTTACTTTTTAATAATAGCGAAAATACTAATGAATATTCTTTAGATGTGAGGTTCAAATTGAACACGTCTAAAGAAAATGGAGTGATGCCAACTGAGCTATAGCTGATTCTTTGATGTGAGCTAGTTAAGTTATTAAACACGTAAAATATAACATGTAAACACGGAAAATTCTATATATAGATTTGAATCAGTTTTGGTGCAATTGTTAACCCTTAAAATAAATATTCAAGGTATGCTACAAATCAATATCAATATAAATTACTAAAGTCCTGTTTGTTTTATTGCATTAGATTATGTTGATAGATAATAGTCAATGGTTAATGGTAGATAATTAATGGCCGAGAGCTGATGCCCAATGGTTGATCATTGTTATTATTTAATATTAATGCTTAGTTATCTAAGTGATAGTAGTTACTGTTCATATATAAAATGATAAAGAATAACAGATCAATGTTAGTTAAATGTTATAAATGGATATATAAATTTAATGACTATAATACTATAATTATTTGAGAAATAATTAATTCAAATAAATATTATAAAAAATGATGCAAATCATATAACATCTGTAATTTTATAAGAAAAAATTGACTTATAAAAATATAATCAATTAATCTAAATAAATAAGATAATAATAATTTAAATAAATATAATTTAAAAAAAATTAAAGAAATAGTTTACTTTATTGTTATTAATCTTTAGTATTTGTTATCATTAATATAAAATATTAAAAAGTTAAATGTTACTACACATAGCTATGAACTTTGTTTTACGATTTTTGAATTTTCAGTTAAATTTCTATCGATTATTAATTGGTTCACCAAATATGTTTTCTAATTATTAAAAAAAACTAATAATAAAAAATACCCACTGAAAATTATACCTTTATTTTTTTAATAAAAATTATTGGTCTCTGATAATCACATTGAATCTGACTAAATAAAGGATAAAACTCTCTTATACTATACATAAAATTTAAATGAAATTTTACTTAAAATATATCAACACCCAAACATTAGATTAACCAGTCGTTGCTACTAAATAATTATCCACAAGAATACTAGTGTTACAAAATTGGCCCTTGAGTGGAGCGTTTGAATAACACATGGAAAATGAATGACATGATAGCGATAGTAATATCCGATCTGACCCAACGAATACTCAAAAAATCTGATTTGCTAGATCATTTTTGTTTTCCAAAAAATCGGGTTAGGATCAAATTAGAGTCATATTTTAATACTAGAGTAGTCGGATCAGTTTGGATATAGATTTAGGTTATAAGTAATCTGACCTATTAACAATTTATAATAAAATAAAATTTTATTTTAATATTATATTATTAATTAAGAAAGATTTTTAGGGTTCATTATTACTAAATAATTTTATTTTAATACTCATAACAAGTGGATTTACTTTCTTCTTTTTCATTTTCTATATAATTTTATTTGTTATTATATTTTTCTTTCTTGGGTCGGGTATGCATTGGATATGAGTCAGTTTAGGGTCTTGATGATAACAACCCATGATCATAACGCAAATTATAAAGAGGCCAACAGTTCATAACCATAAAGCCTATCGAGTGACCTCTCAGTAATTAACCACAATAACCGAGCAAGTACACGACTGACCTCTCTTGATGCCAAGCATTTGGCCATTCCCTCTTGATCCTCTCTCGGTATACTATGCTCGCTCGACCTTCTCGTTACCGAACTCCCGACCATTTAGCTTATCGGTCTTTTAGCCTCTCTATCGCTCCATTTTCCTGCCGAACTCTCTCGGTTACCTTTCTCTATTACTATAGAGTTAATCTCCCATTACACAACATTTTCCCAAAGCAAATCTAGGTCATAAGTATCTGATAAGGAAGGAAATTTTTAACAAATTCAAATCTTCCCTAATCGGATACAAATCTCTTGTAATTTCCCATAATACGGAAGGAAATCTCCACAATGGATTGGACTTTCCTCACCCTCGACTACGATCCCTATAATCTCACAAAATTTCCCATGGTCTTTTCACAAAGTAAGAAGGGTTTCTATGCTTTTTGGCATGTGGATACACACTATATATATTGAGCAGAAACAACCTACAAAAGGTATGCAACATACTCAAGTCTATATATATCACACAGAGATAACATAGGGCTAATCCTAGGCTTTACTCAGTCTGTTCTACTTTTCATCATCGCTCTTTCTAACTTGAACGTCAAAACTTTTTCCGCCGGTCTACCTTTGGTGAATATTTTGCATGTCAATCCATCAACAAAGACCTAGCGGATGTAGCATCACTTGTTCCCCGTTCGAGTCTGCCTAGCAGTTTTATCTTTGGAGCAAACTCACCTCTAATAAATTGGCACCGTCCATGAGAACAAACTAACTATTTAGGCAAAGAAATTTCACACTCTGTTCTACTCCATTTCTCTTATTACCATGTTGTCAAAGAGAAAAAGTGCAATGATTGGTTTCGATGACGACCTAGTGGAGGTCAACCTGAGCTGTCATGTGCCAAAATAAGCCATTGCATCATGAAAAGAATCTTTGTAGACCAAGGGGCAGATTGTGATCTTCTCTAATGGGACACCTTCTGCCAAGTCGATTTCAACTAAGCACTTCTTTAACCTCACGTTGGACCTTTAAAAGAACTCTTAAGCGAGTGGCTATACCCAGAGGGTAGTATCTCACTCCTAGTAATCCTGAGAATGCTGTCTGACCACGCAACCACCATAACCACCATTAACGTGGTCAAACTACCTTCCCCTTACAACAAAATCCTAGGCCATCCCAGCCTTGATGGTTTGGAAGGTCTGCCAAGCACTAGACACATGAATTTCAAATTTAGAACATCTCTTAGTATCGGGACACTCAACAGCGATCTCCCTCAAGCATCTTGGCACCAAAAGAAGAAAAGAAGAATTTCTCCATAAAAGCCATGGAGCTTAGAGACGACACTGAGCAAGTAGCTAAACCAAAGCCTGGTGAAAAGGTGGTTGAGGTTTTGATTTTGGATGCACCTAGCCAATCTATTCAAATCGGAGCCTACCCGCCGACGCATCTCTAAGAAGCCATAAGTGAATGCTTGCGACGACACTCTAACATTGAAGACATGCCAGAAATATATCCCATGGTAATCATACATAAGTTGATAGTAGACCTTAGCCACAAACCTTTGAAGCAAAAGAAGTGGTGTTCACATTCAAATGCCAGCAAGCAATACAAGAAGAAGTGCAAAAGCTCCTAGCAATGAACTTTATGAGGGAGGTGAAATATCCCGAATGGCTGGCAAATTTGGTCATGCTAAAAAAGGTGAAAATCAAGTGGAGGATGTGTATTGATTCCACTAACCTCAACAAAGCATGCACAAAAGACATGTATCTATTACCCAATATCAACAAACTTGTAGACAATTTATCGAATCATTAGCTCTTAAACTTCATGGTCATATACTTTGGCTACAATCAGGTGTATATGGCTCTGGAAGAGGAGGGAAAAATGAGTTTTATCACAGAGTTTGAGCTGCTATAAAGTGATGCCCTTTGGCATGAAACATATGGAGGCAACTTTTTAGTAACTAGTCAAGAAGGTTTTCAGCAGACAACTCAACAAAAACATGGAAGCCTGTATCAACGACTTGTTTATCAAGATTACTAGCCTGGAAGGCCAAATAGTAGATCTCGAATAAACATTCCAAACAATAGAGTGTTACAACATGAAGTTGAACCTTGCCAAGTGTACCTTCGGCATCACCTTAGGCAAGTTTTTGGGTTTCCTAATCACTCACCTAGGAATTAAGGCAAATCCTGAGAAGATATAGGCCACTAGGGTCATAACACTACTTAGAATGTTGAAAGAGGTGTAGCGCCTCATAGGACATATCGTGGCTTTGAGTTGGTTTACATGAAAGGTGGGAGAAAAGTACAAACCATTTTTTGACGCATTGAAGAAGTCTTGGAGATTCGCATGGATACTGGAATGTTACGTGGCCTTTGACAAACTCAAGAAGTACCTCTTTTCTCCTCCACTACTCCCTTGGTCTATCCGTGATGAGAAACTCTACCTTTATTTATCTATCTTTGACCAAACCCTTAGCTCTGTATTAGTAAGATAGGATGCTGCCATACAAAGACCCGTATACTATTTCAACCGAGTGCTCTAGGATTTAGAAATCAATTACAAACCTATTGAGAAGGTGGCCTTCGTTCTCATCACAATTGCTCAGCGCCTTCAACCGTAGTTTTAGGCACACACAATCCTGGTTCTAACTAACTAGCCTCTGAAGTAAACCCTGCTAAAGAAGGACACCTTGGGTAGGCTTATCAATTGAAGCATTGAACTCGGTGAATTTAACATCAAATACTTACCAAGATCTACTATCAAGTGCCAAGCTCTAGCTGATTTCATCCTTGTGTGTACGCTCCCAAACCTTATCAAACAAGCCACTATTGACCATCTAAAGAAAAGCTTACTGCTGATATGGACCTTACATGTTGATGGATACTCTAATTCAATAGGAAGTGGTGTCGAACTCATCCTAATGGGTCTTAATAATTTCAAAGAGGAGTATACAGATTGCTTTGATTTTCAAGCTACCAATAACCAAGCCGAGTATGAGGCACTCCTGATAGGACTACAGATTGCAGTATTATTGGGAGCTCAAGACATCGAGTCTTTACTGACAGCTAACTTGTGGCTAAACAAGTCGAAGGAGCATACGACACTAAAGAACCAATGATGGTGAAATATCTCATCAAACTTTGAGAAGTGATAGGAAAATTCCAAAAGGTTGATATCCAACAAATTCCTAGATTTGAAAATACAAGGGCTAATATACTCTCTAAGCTCGGTAGTTCAGATTCTATTGCCACCAGCCTAATAGTCTACATTAAAAGCCTCATGTACCCAAGTATAGATGAACTAGTGCAAATCATGATGTTGATAGTTTGCCAAGTTGGAAGGATCCAATTTTAGTTTGCTTAAAGAATAGTCAAACGAAGAGCTACGCACTTTGCTATCATCAATAACGTTCTCTATAAGAAGTCTTTCACTCATCCTTTTATCGAATGCCTGATGCCAGAAGAAGGAAATTACGTTCTCAAAGAAATTCATGAAGAGGTGTGCGGAACCTACGAAACCTAGCAAACAAGACCTTGTGCCATGGGTACTTTTGGCCCACCATGAGAACTAATGTAGAGACTTATGTCAAAAGATGTGACAAGTGTCAACACTTCTTTTCAGTACCTTCCCAACCCTCCTCTGAGCTCTACCCAATCTTGAGTCCATGGCCATTCGCACAGCGGGGGATGGATATATCAAAACCATTCCCACAAGCTATTGGGCAATAAAAATTTCTCATTGTGGCCTGGAAGCTGGACTGCTTGCACCGATAACTTTCAACAAGATTCAAAGATTGTGTGGGTGTCCACAATCACTAGGTTCCCCATGTTCTCATTACAGACAATAGTATGCAGTTTGACAGCAAAAGTTCCAAAAAATTCTACCATAAACTCGAGTTTCAGCATTGATTCACCGCTATTGCTTACCCACAAGCCAATGGACTTGCTGAAATCACCAACTGAATGATTCTTCAAGGGCTTAAAATAGCACTTGATAGAGGAAAGGACTTTAGGTTGATGAACTCTATGGAATCTTTTGGGCCTACCGAACTGCACCCCGAACGGCCATAGGAAAAACACCCTTCAATCTTACTTATGGGTGTGAAGCGTTCTTACCGGTAGAAATAGAGATTCACTCATAGCACGTAAAACAGTACCAGCCAGAGTCAAACAAGCCTGTACTGCACAAGAGATTGGATCTTTTATTGAAATTATGAGACACCGCATCCACGTGAATGGCTGGCTATCAATAGCAAATAGCCAATATCATAACAAAAGGGTGAAAACCAGAGTATTCAGACTGGGAGACTTAGATTTTGGAGAGTAGAGGCAAGAAGACAACCCCAACCGGTGGGAAAACTTGTGTCGAACTAGGAAGATCCATATCTATTACATTCAATATTCTGCCTTGGAACATACCGCCTCAACTACCTCGACGGTTCTGCAATATTGAAAACATGTAATTCCTATAACTTGAGTGTCTACTATCAGTAACCTCAATTACTTTCCCAATTTCAATAATTGTCGCTTCACGGCTAGTTATCAATAATATCATTCTTTTTTTTCTTTTTCTTTTTTTACATGGTGTGGTTTATTTAATAAGCTGCAAACAATTGGGGCCCTTGTGCCCATAAGACCCTAGTCAATCTCAATCTTTTTTTTTTACAGGTCCAAACTCTTGGCACAGCACCACATAAGGTTCTGTGCCTATTCTCTTGGCTCCGCGCTACCTAATGTGTCATAAACAGGATATAACTCCTTAAGGGGTAGGCATACCCAAACTCTTGGCTTTGCGTCACACACGGGTCCTCCACTCATTCTCTCGGCTCCATGCCACCTAATGTATCATATACTAGATGTAACTCCCGAGAGGGTAGGCATGTCCAAACTCTCGACTCCCATTCTCTGGCTCCACGCCACCAAATGTGTCATATATGGGATGTAACTTCTGAGCGTGTAGACATGCCCAAACTCTCGACTTTACACCACTTACGGGTTCCGCATCCATCTCTCGGCTTTGCGACCCCCTAATGTGTGATATACTGGATGTAACTCCCAAGGGGGTAGGCATGCCCAAACTCTTAGCTCTATGCCACAGATAGGTTCCATACCTATTCTCTCAACCTTATGTTTAAAAGACTCTCGGCTTATTTCCCTATGCAAATATTCTCTCGGTTATTGGAATTATATGAATACTCTCTTGGTGTTATGTTTTGTGTGGGATTTTTCTCAACTATATGCCTTATGGGGCTACTTTGACAGCACTACGGCACAACGTATACTCTCTCGAGTCTAACACCTCAAAGGATGCTACCATCCTCTCATAGTTACAATATTTTTAACATCAACTTAATGTCCAAGTCAAACTGTCGCAATTCATTACCCATATAGAATAAGAATGTAAGCATACCAAACATATATTTTTTCATTTAATCAAGTGTAGAAAGAGGAAAAGTCTATACAAACATATGAGAAAAGGCATTAAAAAAAAGGAAATCCAAGAAGAAGAGGAGAAATCAAAGAAAGGGATGTTGGCAATAAGGAAGGGTCTTCTGTCGTAGAGATTCCACATTGGCACGAAGGGCGGCCACACGAGAGACAGCATCCATTGGTTTATGAGGGGCTTCAACCCAAGGAATAACAACTAAGCTCAGCCTAGGCACTTCTAAACCAGTGCCACCAACATTGATAGCAATAGTCTCCTGTAGCCCAGCCTAGCAAAGTGCCACTTCTACCCTCTGCAGCTTCTCCGAAAGCTCGTCCTTGACATTTATGCTTTTCCATTGATTTCTCAAATTTCTTCTCCAAGTTTGCTAGCCTTTACTTTGTAACAAGGTGAGATTGCTCCCTTTCCTATGCCAGCCTCTCGGCCACCTGTAGCCTCGCCTCGTACTCCCTCACTTCGGTCTCTAGCCTATTACACTCAACCAAAGCCGCGTCACATTGACAAAACACAGACTCCAGGTCAACCCTCGGACCATCAAGCACTTTGTCTTTTCTTCTCAAAGTAGCATTCATTGCCTTTTCTTCTTTGAGTTCCCTCCCCTTCTAGGTCAAAGTAACATGAAGGCGAGAAATTTCCTCATCCCTTTGGCGCAACACCCAATCCCCCTTTAGCCTTTGAAATTTGGTTATAGCAGTAATCTTCACAGAACAAATTGAACTACACCAACTTAATACCTCAAACAGCAAAAAAAAAAAAAAAAAAAAAACCTACTTGAATTCCAAGGGCCATAAGGGTTTCGGCTCCCTACTCCATGGACAAACCATTCAAATCCAATTCTGAATGATCATAGTCTAATCGATCGTCAAACCCCCTCACCTTGACAATGTTAATATAACTAAAATGATTATTCTTGCAACTAATTATTACGGTACCCCTCTCCTTTAACCCCTTACTACAGTTGAACGGCCGAACAAAAATAGGAGGAGAAGGAACCGTTTGGTCAGGCATGACCCCCTTTCCCTTCTGTACAAGCAAAACTTCTCCCTCCTCACCAAGGGCATGATGATCTTCTAGAGAAACTATCTCTTTATGATCATTGAGAGCCAAACCCTCGGTTACCTCCTCCTCTACACCCTCCAGATTCAGTATGGTGCCTGGCACCCCCTACTTCCTCAGTGGAATCTATACCCTCCGCATCTTCTTTTTTGAAATAAAACGGGGGGAGCGTCCTCTCCCTCCTGGATACTTTTCTTTTGCTTAATTCACAGCCTTCTCTTAGTAGTAACCTCTGAGAGGTCATCCCCCCTCAATAAAGCAAATAACCTCCAAGAGCCTTATAGCTTTCTTCCTTATTAAAATTGGCTTTTCAATCTCGACCTTCTCACTCAATAATAAGCTTCCTAACTTTAACATCTCATCATGTAGGGATTCCATGCAAATAGCCCTATCTTTAATAGAATAATAATTCCCAATGCAAGCCATGAAACCCCAATGCCAGGAGGATTCTGGTGACCTCGCTCCCACAAAAGGCTCCCCAATAACCTCTGGCAACATCGGCAGCCAGACCTTGTTTGCTCTATAGAACCACTTGCTACACACCTTCTTAACAAAATATTGTGGATAAAACCTCAAAATCGAACCTCAAATGACAGTAGCTTAACAAACTAGCTACTGCCATAATTAAACGCCAAGTGTTGGGGATCAAAAGGGTCATAAATATATTCCAACCTCCTAGAACCTCAACCAGAAAACCTAAATAAGGCACTTGAAGCCCATATCTTACGTATTCCCTATACATAGGGACACACCCCCTCAGGCACCTGGTTCGTCCTCTCATTATCTGAATGTATCTTGAAAATGTAATTCTCGCCTAATCTCATCTCCTCTACCATGTCCTCCGGTTCCCTTTCAGTCATCATACTCTTAACATCACTGATAGCAGGCTACCTTGAAGATTTAGCACCCTTTGACATTTCTCCACTTTCGCCAAAATAAACTCCAAAAAAGCTCTTTTTTCCTTAATAAAGAAACTAGGATGCGAAGCACACAAAGCGCATGGAGTACGATTCACCCAATATTGAAATGCTTTTTAAAAAGTAACTGAAAAGTCTAATCAGCACTATTCAGCATTTAATGCTCCATTTTCCTTCCTCTTTGCATTCCCCAATTTATTTTACTTCTAATATTATTTTTTCCAAAATGTCATTAGAAGTGGGAGGCAAATGATAATACTAGACTTAACAGCCCATGATCATAATGCAAATTACAAAGAGTCCAATAGCCCATAACCATAAAACCCACCAAGTGACCTCTCGCTAAATAACCAGGATAGTCGCTAGGGTATGTAGCCAACCTCTCTCGGTACCAAGTGTTCGGGCATTCCCTCTTTATCCTCTCTCGATATACTATGCTCGCTCGACCTTCTCATCACCGAACCTCCCAGTCATTCGGCCTCTCAGTCACTCCATGCACATATCGAACTCTTTTTATTAGGTTTCTCCATTATTACAAAAGTAGTCTCCCATTATGCAACATTTCCCTAAAGCATATTTGGACATGAGTATCTGATAAGCAAAGAAATCTTTGACGAATTCAAACCTTCTCTAATTCAATTTGAATCTCTTATAATATTGGCAGATACAAAAGGAAATCTCTATGATGGCTCAAACTTTTCTCACCCTCCAACAACTCTGAATCTACTGGAAGTCCTTGACTATGTTCCCTATAATCTCGAAAGATTTTCAATGGTCTCTCCACAAGATAAGTAGAGTTTCTATGCCTCTTACCATGTGGATGCACAATATATAAAATGAGCAGAGGTAACCTACGAAAGGTACGCGACATACTCAAATCTACACACATCACACAGAGAAACACAGGGCTAATCCTACACTCTACTCAGTCTGTACTACTTTTTATCATCACTCTTTCTAGCTTGAGCGTCGAAATTTTCTCCATTGGACCACTTCCAGTTGATATTTTGTAAGGCATTCCATCAACAAAGACCTAGCGGATGCACCATCATTGGTTCCCCATTCGAGTCAGCTTAACAATTTTATCTATGGAGCAAACCCACCTCAAACAGATCTAATTGGATAAGTTTTTGAAAGGCACGTAATATTTTGGATCGGATCAGATCGGTTTAGTTTTTTAGAAAAATCTACAAGATCAGATATGATTTTTATTTTTTATCCCGAGTTAGGTTAGGTTGGATATGAATATTAAACTTAGAATTTAGGGTCGGATATGGTATTAACATAATCCAAACTATAAACGATCTATTGCCATCCCTATGATATGGGTGTAAATATGGGATGAGGCAAAGGAGCCAAATTAGATTAAGAAAATGTCAAAAGTTGGTTTGGATTCATGAACTTTGCAAAATCTTCCGGATAAAGTACAAAATTGAGTAGAAAAATATGTTAATTACTAAAAGTGAGATTCATAACATATCCAACTATCACACCAAGCCCACAAAAATTAATATTTATGGAATGATAGAAAAATTCTTCTTTATTTATTATGATCATTCCTGATTAATTCTCAAATCTTTATCTATAAAACAAACATTTAAAATATGGAAAACGTTTATAAATATTTGTAAAGTATACAAATATATAAACTTTATACCTAATTATTTGAGTCAAGACCCTTATTCAAGTATAAATATTCGAAAGTAGTCAAAATATTTTATTAAACATAATTTTTGATTCATGTACATGTGACCAAATTTAGGTATATCTTACGGCTGAAGAATGCCTTATCGGCCATTTACTAAAAAAAAAAGGTGTTACGGAGTAGGGCATATCGATTTTTTGCTAAAAATTATAATGTTAGATATGATTTTTTATTTCATTGATTACAATCAGAAGATCAGATATGGATAACACGATCATGATTTCAGGACGAAGATGAAAGTAATAAAACTTATACATATCTACCTTTGGCCAACCCCACTCAAATCTTTTATCTATAAAACAAACATTTCGAAAGATTTTTCTCACACTTAAATAGAAGTAAGCAAGACAACTTTTCGTGAAGTCAATCACTTAATAGCTGCAATCCAAAAAGACAGACTCAAGTATAGGTATTATCATAATTAAATTTAACTATAATTCAAAAATATATATTACTTCTCTCTCTCTCTCTCTCTCTCTCTTTCTCTTCCTCTGAACTTGTTCACATATTTCAAATTTAGGTATTATCTTATAGCTGAAGAATGCCTTATCGGGCACTTATTAATATCCAGATAATGGAGATTTCCTCCTCTTGTACACTGATTTCTTTGCAATGTGGCTTGTGACCATGTAGTTCTACTCTCAACTTTTTCCAATAGAAATTGCAATTTCTAGAAAATCTTTTTTCTTTTTAATTGTACAGACTTAATTACAATTTTGTAATTGAAATTAAAAAAAGGTGAGGTTTCATAACAACTAAAAATTCAATATTCTAAATTAAGCATTGAATTTTGAAATTAAATTAATTAGATTTTTAAATTTATAAAATATATAACCATAAATCGGTGATTTATTTTTTTGAATATGAGAGAATTGAAAAAAAAATTACAATACTCACAATTAATATGATAAATTAGTTTTTTATTATTTATTCTATTTATTAAATTAAGATAAATTTAAATCACATTAGAGGTTTTACTATGACTATTTTGCATAAGAAATTACCTTTTTATTTCTTAATATAGAGAATCAAAATAATCATTTTCATGCAAAACTAATTAACACAATAAACTTGAGCACTTTTACTGAAATTCTAATTATAATTTAGTTATCAATGAGAATGAGAAGAGAGTTTGTTTCGAGCCAATGAGTTTCAGCTCAAGTGGCATCTTCCCCCTCCCCCTTATAATAGGCTCGGGTTCGAGCCTCCTTGTATGTACCAAAAAAAAAAAGAGAGTTTGTTTCGATACATATTAGAATGTTAATAAAGTGAAGAGTTGAGAAAAAAAAATACCAATTCATAAATTACTTTATAAATTTTCATGAAATTTATTGAGGATTTTTCACGTAATAAATAATTTTTTTCAGGATTAATATTTGTTTTATAAATAAACAATCCATTTAACATTTATCAATTAATTTTTTTCTTTTATCAATGCTTTATGTAATTATATACAAAATTCAATTAATTTTTAATACAATGGTTATCGAATAACATTTAAGAAACAAATGCCAAAAGTAATTTAAAAAATAATTTTCTGTAATTTTCAGTAAAAAAAAATTAATTGCATGTTTTCAATTTCTAAATATAGAAAAATATAATCTTAGACAAACTTAATTTTCACAATATAAAAAGAACACTTTTTTTTCTTTTTAATAATGGCAAAGCCTCAACTAGTACATCACGTATGTATTGTTATAAATTCTAGGGAATCTGGATGAACGCCCAATATGTGTTAACATATGTAAAAGTGAATATTTTTAAAAGATACACATGATATCATTATTATTATTATTACTAACATCTTTTTTATATGTCTAGTTATGTTATCTCAAATATTACAATATATATTGAAATACCCTATATTTGAAAGAATATTTGGTTAGCTTAATTTTAAACCTTTCCTTTTATGTATATATCCCAATTTATATAAATACCCCTGACATATGTCCGGAAAAGCCCAGCCCGTGAATCGGACCGGGATGAACAGTAACCTGAACCGGCCCGGGCTGGACCGGACTAGCCTAGGAACCGTGAACGGCCCCGCAGCTTCGGGACAGCGGTGAACCGGACCAGGCCCCGCCCGACCCGGTTTCATGTCTAATAACAATATATTTATCCATTTGAATTATATTTTTCAGCATTTATTTATAAATTTTAGGACTATTTTAAATCATATTTTATGATAATATACTAATTAATTACATGAGTCTTGATTTAGGAAACATTGGGATTTACTTGCTAATTTCGAACTGCACAAACAGTTGTTAGTATTTTGGGTATAACTTTCGACTCTAATGTTAGATTGAGTTGATTCTTATAGCATTGGAAAGAAGATTTCAAACTCTACAAATCTTATGAAGAGTCCAAAAGCTGATTCAGGCTGGAGTATATCTAAAAATTAACCTGAATTTGATGCAGCGTTGAAAAGGAATCCATGCTGAAAAAGGAAACAACTAAGTGTGTATTGGGGAGATGCTTACAAAATTCACTTGCTAAAATTTTCAGAAGTCTCCTAATTCAAGAAAGAAAAAGTTTCCAACATTGTGGGAAAGCTAAAGATCCTTATCACGCAGCAAGAAGAAGTTTCCAAATCAAAAACAATAACCAAACTTCCAAAAAGTCCAAGTTTTCAAATTCTTTTCGGGGTTTTCACCCCTATAAATATAAATCTATAGAGCCACGCCTTCCACTTATTATTCCATGCCTCTTTACAAACATCGCACATCCCTTCTTTCACTCCATGAATTTTGGGAACCCTAGTAGCCACTTTCCACTTCTTTCATCATGTGTAAAAGGGTTATAATGCTACCTTTACTTTTCTTGCTTTTTTTTCTCAGTGTCTAGCTAATTTTCTTGTTCCTAGAACTCAATGGAATCTATTTTTTAATTAATTACATGGTTTGATTTATTTCTTTCCCTTGAGTTTTATTAGCTGGATTATTGTTTGATGAAGCTTTATTATTGAACTTAATATTTTGATGCATGCATAACCAATATAATTGCATAAGATTAGTCTAAACAATAAAATCCATATGAAATTATGAGTATGATCATTGGATTAATTTCATATGTGGGGTTTTAAGAAAAACCTTAAATTATAGTTTTTCACAAAACATAATGCAATCCGATTAATCAATATTATATAACCATTGGGTTTGATAGTCGCATTAGGGATTATTACATGACCATTGGATGAATCTAATTTTGAAAAATCTGTCTTCATTATCAGTAACTCATTGGCCAATAAATTTAGAGATTTGAAAAAATTCAATTGTGTAAAACATTGAAATAGATGAAATCAATGTTGTAGGATTTTCATTATATTAAGGTTTTTCATCATTTAGGGTTTTCATATTCTGATTTTATTTTTGGTATCATTATAATTTTGATTTAATTTGTCCAACTTCGATTACGGTAATTCATACTTGGTAATACAACATATCCTCGTGGGAACGATAGTTGCTTTGCACTATATACAACACTTGACTAGGGTATTCCTATTCGAAATTGTGACCTAAAAATCACGTATCAATGAGATTATCTAACAATCCTATATCTCTAAAGTAGTGAAACTTACGCTATATTTAGAGTGGTGGCTATTTTTTTTTTTCATCAAAAGAAAATTTTCATTAACTTTCATTTTGTCCTTAAATACCAATCTAATATCAATTTGGTATCAAAGCCATGATAGGAGGTCATGGTCGTGCTCGCAGTCCCAAAGTTGACAAAGTTTCAGCCCATGAAAGAAACCTTCGTGACATTGAGATTGAAGAACTAAGAAGACAAATCCAATATCTTGAGGCACGTTTTGAGCGATATCAAACCCAAGCGGAAGGTGCTCCCTTAATTGCTAATGAGGATCTCAATCCTTTTACTTCAACTCATACTTCAGGTGACTCCTGTAGTGATTCTTCCAGCGATTATAGTGGCAGAAAGAATTACAATAGATAACAAAGGCCGGAGATCAAAGTAGACATTACAGAATTTGAAGGAAAATTGTAATCAGATGAATTCTGGAATGGTTGCGTACTGTTGAGAGGGTTTTTGATTTCAAAGACTATCCAAAAGATCATAAGATGAAGTTAGTGGCCCTTAAACTCAAAAATTTTGTTTCTTTATGGTGGGAGAATTTAAAGAAGCAAAGAGATTGTGAAGGGAAGAGGAAGATCAAGACGTGGGAGAAAATGAAGAAGGAATTAAAGTAGAGATTCCTTCCAGAAAACTATAGATAAGATAATTTTTCATAATTTGAGACAATTTGACTCTGTGGAAGAGTATACCATCGAGCTTGAGCTATTATTGCTGAAATGGGATGCTGTTGAACCATAGAGCAAACGATAGCCAACTACTTGGGTGGTCTAAATGAGGAGATTGGAAACGTAGTTTGGTTGTAGCCGTACAATTCATTCAATGATGTTAGAAAGCTTGTTGTGATTGTAAAAAAATAACAAAAGGCATCCTCAAAGTTTGGATTCAAATAAGCACGATATGGGAGTTCTTATAAAGGGAGTACCTCATCTCCTTAACCTACTACTCCGAAATCATCATCATCATAAAAAAAATTCGCTAATTCTACTAAATCCAAAGAGCCCTGTTACTCTAACACTAATTCCAAAAAAATAAAGTTTTAAGTGTTAAGGCTACAGGCATACTCCATCAGAGTGTCCAAATAGAAAGGTCTTCACCATTGTTGAAGAAGTTGAATAGGAGAATGACAATTCACAAAATTCTGAGGAGGAGGAAGTCACTTATGCAGATCATGGAGATTTGCTTGTTGTTTGAAGAAGTTTGGGTGTCATTGCTAATAATGGAGACAATGATGAATGGCTTCATCATAGTACATTCTATACCAGATGTAGCTAAAATGGGAAGGTATGTGACATTTTTATTGACAATGGTGCATGTGAAAATGTTGTGGACAATTTACAACTTAAAATAGAAACACATTCGCACCCATATAAGCTGAAATGGCTATACAAGGATCATGAAATAAAAGTAAGTAAAAGGTGCCTCGTTTTATTTTCCATTGGTAAAAAATATTATGATAAAATTTGGTGTAATATTGTATCATAGATGCTTGTCATTTATTACTTAGATGCCCTTGACAATATGATAAAAAAACTTTTCATGATGGACACAAGAATACATATACATTTGTAAAGGATGGTGAAAAGACTGTGTTGGGCCCTTCAAGACCTAAGGAAATTCCTAAACTGCATAAAAGTGGGGGAATTCATTTGACAAATTAGGGGATTGTTGCTGGCTTAAATGCTGCTCATGGTGTTGATGTGCTTAATGAGAATGGAGGTAAAAATGTGATTCCCCTTGTTGTGCAACCTCTGCTTGATGATTTCCTTGATGCTTTTCCTGAGGAAATTCCAGCGGGACTTCTCTTTATGAGGGATATTCAACACTGTATTGATTTTATGCCTGATGCTTCAATTCCAAATAAACCTGCATATAGGATGAGTCTCATAGAGCATGGAGAGTTACAAAGGCAAGTAGATGAACTTTTAGCAAAGGGTTTGATCCAAGAGAGCAAGAGCTAATGTGCTGTGCCAGCCCTTCTTATTCCGAAAAAAGATGGATCATGGAGGATGTATATTGATAGCAGGGCAATCAATAAGATCACTGTTAACTATAGATTTCCCATTCCTAGACTTGACGATTTACTTGATCAATTACATGGTACTTCTGTTTTTCCCATAATAGATCTCAGAAATGACTATCATCAAATTAGAATGTGGCTGAGAGATGGATAGAAAATGGCCTTCAAAACAAGAGATGGTCTTTATGAATGGAAAGTTATGTCTTTTGGTCTTTCTAATGCTTCTAGTACTTTTATGCCCCTAATGAACCATGTGTTTAAACCACATTAATGGTACATAGTCCAACGGCTCACTACCATAAGACCAAAATCACTCGAGTCCATTAGATCATAAAGTCCATGAATAATTAAATACGCTCTCAGCCTCTTTGATGAGTGCTCTCTCAGTCAAGCATTCTAACTTGTGCCTTTTGATCCTTTGGTCTCACTCTCTCAGGGAGCTAACTACTCCCTGACGTCTTGGTTGCTGACTCTCAGTCCTTAGGCCTCCTGGTTATCCCACTCCTTAATGAATACGTCTCATTAATATGGAAATAACTCTAATACATGATAAGTTCAACTTGAGATCATCTAGTAAAGAAGAAAATCTCTAACAAATCTTAACTTAATCAGATATGAATCTCCCCCGTTCTGGGGGAATCTTTATCAATGAGGAAACAGATCTCAATAATCACCCCTAATAAGGCAAGGGATCTTCGTGACAACTTGAACTTTCCTTTATCAATAGGATTCTAAATATCTTAAAGGTCTTTGACTATAGTCTTTGCTATCTCGGAAGATCTCATACAATCTTTATAAGGAAACTATGGTTTCTATAGGTATTTGCCATATAGGTATGCTATATATATTCAGTGTAGGCAATCAGTCAGCTACATTCTTAGGAATTCTACACTTATCACACAGAAACAACATAGGGTTATTATTCTTATTCTCTTAAATCCGCTCTTTCTAACTTGAGTATCGGTACCTCTCCCGCCAGAGCATCCTCCTTTGGTATTTGTAGGTCTCGACAATCATGAAGACTTTGAAGACTCCTTTTACACCAGTTCTTAACTCGGGTAAGTAGAGTAGGTATCTGTAGAGTAAACCTACCTCCATCAAATTGGCGGCGTCTATGGGAACAAACTAACTTTTCTGTTAAATGTACCTCACACCCTGTCCCTATTTATTCTTTACCAATCATGTGGTCAAAGAGAAAGAGACCTCCTATCGATTTTGATGATGAAGATCTAGTGGAGATCGACCCCGACCGACATGAAATGCTAGTCAAATGCTAGTCATTACCACCAGAATGGGTTAATATCTATTGAAGAGAGTTTTCATCGATAAGGAGTAGACTGTGACATTCTTTATTCGGATGATTTCCAGCAAATAGGTCTCACATTGTTATATCTACAACCCAATAGTGGACCCTTAAAAGGACTTTCTGATGAATGGCTATTCCCTAAAGTTGCCATTTCACTCCCTGTGACCCTGGGAATACCCCCTAATCATACCATCACCACAACCACTTTTAATGTGGTTAAACTTCCGTCCGTCTACAACGCCATCTTAGGTTGTCGCATTTGGATGGCCTAGAAGCCTTACCAAGTGCCAAGTACATAAAGATCAAGTTTAGAACTTCTTTCAGTATCACAACCCTTGATTGTGATCCCAATCCTCTAATCATCCTTATACTAGAGGGAAAAAATAACAATCTTTCAATAAATACCATGGAGTTCAAAGATGACACCTAGCAGGTCACTAAACCCAAACCAAGTGAAGAGGTGATAGCTATTCCTATCACAGATATACTTGGCCAAACTATCCAAATTGGAGCCCGCTTGTCGACTACTCTCCATATTGCTATCATCGATTGTCTATGCTGACATTCTCAAGTTTTCGCATGGTCTTTCGAAGACGTGCCTGGAATCCACCCTTAGGTGATTATTTATAAACTGACAGTGGATCCAAATTACAAAGCATTAAACAGAAGAAGAGAGCCTTCGCATTAGAACACCAATGAGCAATCAAGAAGAAGTCCAGAAACTCTTGGCGAAAAATTTCATAAGAGAGGTGAAATATCCCGTATGGCTAGCAAACATAGTCATGGTAAAAAAGGCAAACAGCAAGTGCAGGATGTGTGTCAATTTCACAGATCCCAATAACGCATGTCCAAAAGATAGCTATCTGCTCCTCAACATTGACAAACTCATAGACAATTCATTGGGCCATGAACTTCTAAGTTTCATGGATGCATACATGGTTATAATCAGGTACGCATGGCACCAAAAGACAAAAAAAGACTAGTTTCATCACAAAGTTTGGTGCCTACTATTATAAGGTCATGCCTTTTGATTTGAAGAATGTAGAGGCAACCTTTCAATGACTGGTCAACAAGGTCTTTAGTGAGAAGCTCAACAAAATGTCGAAGTCTACGTAGATGATATGCTAGTTAAAAGTACTAGTCTAGAGAGCCACGTAGTAGATCTTGAAGAAACATTCTAGATGTTGGAGCACTACAATATGAAGCTAAACCCAGCCAAGTTTACTTTTGGTGTTACATTGGGCAAATTCCTAGGGTTTATGATCACCCATTGAGGAATTGAGACCAATCCAGAAAAGACCTAACCCATAGCAGACATGGTGCCACCCAGAATGCCGAAAGAGGTGCAGCGCCTTATGGGTCGGATCATGGCCGTGTGTTGATTCATGTCAAAAGTAGAAGAAAAGTACAAACCCTTCCTTGGCGCTCTAACAAAGTCTCAAAAGTTTACATAGACAGCAGAATGCCAAGTCGCCTTTGACCAGCTCAAGAAGTATCACTAGTCACCTCCTCTACTCTCACAGCCTATTCCCAGTGAGAAACTCTATCTTTACTTGTCTATTTCTAACTAAGCTCTTTGTTTTGTACTCGTAAGATAGGATCTCAAGTGCAAAAGCCAATAAACTATGCTAGTTAGGTACTCTATGAAGCAAAAATTAACTGCAGGCTTATAGAGAAGGTAGCATTCACCCTCGTCATAACTGCCTGGTACCTTAGACCATATTTTTAGGCGCACACTATTATGTTGTTGACAGACCAACTTATAAGACAAATTCTGTGAAAAAGAGACATCTCAGACCCACTCATCAAATGGAATGTCAAACTTGGTGAATTCAATAATGAATACTAACCAAGACCCACCATCAAAGGTCAGGCCCTAGCCTACTTCATCTTTGAATACATCTTCCCAAGTGCAACATAGCAAGCCACTAACAACCATTCGGAAGAGCATAGCCTGCCTTCCTAGACCTTACATATAGATGGTCCTTTAATTCATTAGGAAGTAGTGCTAACCTCATCTTAATAGGTCCCAACAACTTCATGGCAGAATATGCACTTCGCTTCGATTTTCAAACCACCAATAATTAGGGTAAGTATGAAGCACTTTTGATAGGACTATGGATTACAAAGTCATTGGGAGCCAAAAACATTCATGGCTTCACCAATAGTCAACTAGTAGTTAAATAAATCGAGATAACATACGAAACCAAGGAGCCAATTATGGTGAAGTACCTATCTAAACTCCAAGATGAGATAAACAAGTTTAACATAGTCAAGGTACAACAAATTCCTAGATCTAAAAATGCCAAAACTAATACACTCTCTAAGCTCGCTAGCTCTAACTTGGTGGTAACAAGTTGGACATTCTATGTTGAGAGCCTCCCATATTTAAGCATTGATGAACCAAAATGGATTTTAATGGCTGATGACACATTGAGTTGGAAACACCCCATCCAGAATTATTTGAGAAGTGGCTATTAACTGGACTTATTACACAAAATGGCAAAGATCAAACATTGAGTCATGCATTATGCCATCATCGACGACTCCCAATACAAGAAATCATTCATGCATCTATACCTCAAATGCCTGATGCCAGAGGAGGGTAACTACGTCCTTAGAGAAATCCATGAATGGGTATGTGGCAACCATGTCGGTGCTCGAAACCTTAGCAACAAAGCACTACGTTAAGGGTTCTTCTAGCCTACCATGAAGGCGGATGTAGCGGCCTATGTCAAGAAGTATGACAAGTGCTAATGATTCTTCTCAATGCCATACCAACCTTCTTTTGAGTTTTGCCCTATCATGAGTCTGTGGCCATTCGCACAATGGGGGATAGACATTTTAGGACCATTCTAGCAAGCTATTAGAAAACATAAGTTCCTTATCATGGCCATAGATTACTTAACTAAGTGGATAGAAGTCGAACCACTAGCATAAATCACAACTAGCAAAGTTCAAGTTTTATGTGGATATCCATCATTACAAGATATGGCATACCCTATGCCTTATCATTGACAACGACAAGCAATTCAACAACAAAAAGCTTTCAGGAATTTTGTAACAAGTTTGAAATATAATATCGTGTCACCTTTGTCACCTACCTACAAGCCAACGGCCTTGCTGAGGTTATCAACTGAACAATCCTCTAAAGGCTCAAAACTGCGTTAGAAAAGGCAAAAGACTTATGGGTAGCCGAACTCTATAGCATTCATTGGACCTTTTAAGCTATGCCTCGTAAGGCTACCAAGAAGATTCCATTCAACCTCACCTATGGATATGATGCTATTATCCTCGTGGAAATAAGAATCCGCTCATTGCGTGTAAGCAAACACTAGCCAGACTTAAACGAGCCATCGCTACGAGAACAACTAGACCACCTTCTAGAACTATGGGATACTGCGTCCACTCGAATGGAGCCTAATGGCAGCAAATGGCCTAATACTGCAATAGGAGAGTCAAAACTAGAATATTCAAACTAGGAGACTTGGTTCTTCAGAAAGTAAAAGCCATGGATAGCCTCAGCTGGGGGCAAACTGGCACTAAATTGGGAAGACCCCTATTAGGTTCGCTCGGTAGTTCACTTCTGAACATATCATCTCAATCACTTAGATGGCTTTACAATATCGTAAACATGGAATACTGAGAACCTATTAATCTACTACCAGTAATTCTTACCACTTCAATTATACTGTTACTTGTCGTCTTTTAACCTGTTGAACTACAACATCATTACTTTTGTACTTCACTATCAATCTAATGCAATAACAAGTAGCTTGGGCCCTTGCACCCGCGAGCTTCTATTTTGTAGATCGATTAGTTCTATTTTGTAAATCTAGACTCTCTCGACTCTTCGCCTCTAAGCATGTCATCAATACATCGAACCAAATGGACACGGCTCATTCTCAGCACAACACCTTCAAATTCTCTCTTGACGTAATGCTAACGAGCATTCTCAGTGCAATGCCTTCAAACTCTCTCTTGGTGTAATGCTAATGAGCATTCTTGGTGCAATACTATCAAACTCTCTCTTAGTGTGACGTCAACAAGTTCTCTCAATGTCATGCCATCGAATTCCCTCTTGATACTAGCCCTCGAGCAATCTGGACACAACACATTAAATGGATTCTTACCCTCATCCCTTCGGCTCTGTTCCTCAATCAGGTTCCATACCCTCTTTTGATAAAGGGTTCTATACTTTCACTCTCAGCTCAGTGTCTTGCGCCAATGGCAATATGGCACTATTCTTATGTCTCAGCACACAGAGACCATGGTGCGAGTCAAGACTTGACTCTTGATATTTCTTAAAGGTTTTAATACGCAACCTCTAACCATGATAATCAATTTCGATATGCTGTAGAAACTCAATTATGACAAAGTTCATGCAAAAAGAAAACAAAGAGTTTGACATCGAGGTCTACCTGCAGAACAGAGCAATAAAATCATCAGGTACAAGAAAAATAACTCTTTAATTTATTTATCCATAAGATCTTTACTCATCAGAATTAATATAAGTAAAAACTAAAACATCATGATGTTTACATATTAGAAGTACAAAAGTTAGGAAGTGGGAAATATAGAGAGAACAAATTATACATACAAGAAACAGTGGAGAAAGAGGAGGCACTCATTCTCCCAACTCCATCCCCGCATATCAAGTTTTTCCATCCTCTTTATGCCCCCGGGAGACGTCGACACTAAGCTTAGTGCTTAGCCATCTCCATCAAACCTCACATGGGAGAGACACCTCCACTTTCCAATTTGAAATACAAAAAGGAGAAAATATCATCACTTACTGCAAGGTCCCTTAAGACCACCAATACAAGCTACCATGGTATTGGATTTCTAAACACCATGATGGAATTTCGCATTGGCAGTTCCCTCACTGATGGAACTTCTTATCAATAGCACCTACACTCTATTCAAAACATTCCAATAACGACGGGACATAGAATAACCAACATACGAAACCCCTCATTTTTGAACTCACAAATACCAAAGTGTTAATGTAATAAATAGTCCCTTACGATCTCTATTTTTCATACACTTCATTCATCCATGAATCAAAACAATAACCTATAACTTTGCCTTATTAGTGAATTGAAGAAACTCCCTCACTCCTCTATTATTTGTAACAATAGCCAATACCTTGAATGTGACTCCTAGCAAATAAAGCGACATGCTTCGAAACCATAACAATTAGTTCACTATTTAATGCTGCTTACAAGCAACCAGTCCATTTCCGTGAACTTTGCATTTCATTAACATGCACTAATTTAGAGTATTTTTCATTCCGTGACTTTTCGAAACAATCACATTTACCACCTTTAATGCCTCACTTTCACACCCATTCCACTTACCCAAATCTACTTCTTCTCCATGTCTTTTCGAATTACCTAACTTTTTTCATCTTAATACTACTCCTAACGCTACCTCTTGAGCAAACCTTAGGACTTGGGGCAAATGATGATATATGGTCCAACGACCCATTATCATATGATCGGAATCACCCAAGCCTATTAAATCATAAAGCATATGAACAATTAGACACGCTCTTGGCCTCTCGGTTGAGTGCTCTCTCAATCGAGCACTCAAATTCATGCCTTCTGACCCTCTTGGTCTTACTCTCTTAGGTAGCCAACTACTCCTTGACCTCTCGGTCGTCGAGCCTCCCAATTATCTAACTCATTTGTAGATACGTCTCACTAATATGAAAATAACTGCATTATGTGATAAGTTCAACTTGAGATCATTTAGTAAGGAAGGAAATCTCTAATAAATTTTAAACCTTTCTTAATCGGATATGGATCTCCCCAGTTTTGTGGAAGTCTTTCCCAATGAAAAAACAGATCTTGGTAGTCACTCCCGATAAGGCAAGGGATTTCCATGACAACTTGAACTTTCTTTCATCAATAGAATTCTAAATCTCTTATAGGTCTTTGACTACAGTCCCTACAATTTTTAAAAATCTCATACGATCTCTATAAGGAAACGGTTTCTACACCCCTAACACATACGAGTCTTGCCATATAGGTATGCTATATATATATTCAGTACATACAATTAGCCAAGTATGTTCTCAGGAACTCTATGCTTATCACACAGAGATAACACAAGACTATCTCATGGCTCTTCTAAGTCTGCAGTTTGTTTCTTATTCTCTTAAAACCACTCTTTCTAATTTAAGTATGAGAGCCTCCCCTGTGGAAGCACCTTCTGGCATTATTTGAAGGTCTCATCAATCATGAAGACTCTGAAGACTCCTCATCACACCGGTTCGATACTCGGGTCAGTAGAGCAAACCCAGCTCCATAACATATAATGGCAAATTTGTTGTTGTATATTTTAATGATATTCTTCTCTACGGCAAGTAGGAAAATCAGCATCTAGAGAATCTTCGTAAAGTGTTTCAAATCCTATGGGAGCAAAAACTTTATGGCAACTTAAAAAAATGTGAGTTTTTCACCAAAGGCCATGTTTTATTGGGCTATATTATGTTTGAAGAAGGAGTGCTAATGGATCCAAGAAAGGTAGAAGCAATTCTTAGTTGACCTACTCCACAATCCTTACATGATATTTGATATTTTCATGGCCTTGCTTCTTTCTATTGGCACTTAATTAAAAATTTCAATAGCATAATTGCTCATTTTACTAAATGTCTAAAGGGGGAGATTTTAGGTGGACTCCACAAGCACAAAAAAGTTTTGATCTCATCATGAAAAAGGTAACCAACACTCTTATTCTCTTACTTCCAGATTGTAACAAACTCTTTGAAGTTGGATGTCATGCATCTAATGTGAGAATTGGCGCTGTGTTTAGTCAAGAAAGAAAACAGATTGCCTTTGTAGTGAAAAATTAAATGAATCACATAGAAAGTACTCCATTTATGATGAGTTTTATGCTATTGTTCATGCATTGAGGCATTGGAGCTAATATTTACTACCTAAACCATTTATGCTATTTTCTAATCATAAGGCTTTGAAATTTCTTCATAGCTAGCAGAAGCTCAATAGTAGACATGCCTCTTGGGTGGAATTTCTTCAAGCTCATAATTTTGTTTTGAAGCATAAATCTAGAATTCAAAAATGTTACAACTAATACTTTGAGCAAAAGAAACCACTTACTCTCTTTGTATGCAAATCAAGGTGGTTGGGTCTGAGATTATAAAAGAGCTCTTTAAAAATGATCCTTATTTTTATCTTGCAAGATGGATTTCTTTTTAAAGGAAATCAACTTTATATTCCTAAATGTTAACAAAGGGAGAGCATTCTCTTTAAAGCTCATATTGGTGTTCTTGCCGGACATTTTGGAAGAGATTAAACTTTTGCTATACTTAAGCAAAATTTTTATTGGGCAAGGATGGAGCATCATCAAGCATATTAGATGGTGCAAAACCTACCATACAGCCAAAAGTCATGGTCAAAATACAAGCTTATACACTCCTCTTCCAGTAGTTGATGTGCCAAGGGAACATGTAAGCATGAATTTTGTTTTACGTTTACTATGAACTCAAAGAAACAAGGATTCCATTGTGGTGGTAGTAGACTGATTTTAAAAAATTGCTCACTTTATTCCTTAAATAAAAACTCTTGACGCAACTCATGTGATTGATTTATTTTTTCATGAAGTTGTTAAACTTCATGGGATTCCCAAAACTATAACTTCTGACCATGATATCAAATTTTTGAGTCACTTTTGGTGCATATCTTGGGTAGCTCTACTAGTCACCCACAAATAAATGGTCAAACAAAAGTCATAAATAGAGTTTAAGGAAATTTTCTTTGAAACTTTGTTGGGAAGAACATTAAGTAATGGGATTTAATTTTGTCTCAAGTAAAGTTTGCTTATAATATGTCTAAAAGTCAAACAACTAGCTATAGTCCATTTGAAGCTGTTTATGCTAGCAATCCAACAAGTCCTCTAGATCTTGTTCCACTTCTTACATCTAGTAGTTTCTGTCGGGATGCAAG
Organism: Dillenia turbinata; assembly: GCA_037126225.1. Lineage (NCBI taxonomy): Eukaryota > Viridiplantae > Streptophyta > Magnoliopsida > Dilleniales > Dilleniaceae > Dillenia > Dillenia turbinata. The sequence continues at coordinate 12,082,185 of JBAMMX010000010.1, read as the reverse complement.
AGAGAGAGCAAAGGAGATCAAAAAACTTCATGAATAGATTTGTTCAAAAATTGAGAAACAAAATGAATAGTATCAAACTCAAGCAAACAAGCATCCCAAGTTTGTTGAGTTTAAGGAGGGTGATTTGGTTTGGATATACCTCTACAAGGAGAGATACCTTAAAGGAAAATATGTTAAGCTTAAACCTAGAGCAGATGACCCATTCAAAATTCTGAAGCACATTGGCAAAAATGCTTATCAAATTGAGCTTTCAGATAAGTATGGAGTTTATGATACTTTCAATATTTCTGATTTAATCCCTTATCATGGAGAGGAAACTATTAAAGACTAGGGATAAGTCTTTTCACCAAGGGGCTGGATGCTTCATAAAAAAGAGCATGGGATGTGGATTAGGAATGTGGATGGTCTACACATCAAGAAAAGCCATTCAAGGTTCATCCTATATGACTTTTCTACTTTTAGGTTGACATTTATGAACGCGGAAAGTGTTTTTAATTTTGTGTGACTTTTTATTTGCTTCTGTTCTTGGTGAATGGTTCCAACCTTCTTCGATATGCAGCCCTAGTTTGTAGTGTTTATGATTCATTCAGAAATAAAGCTACATACCTTTTTGTGAGTTTTCTAAATCTTTGCATCTCTGGGGTGAATCCAGTTGAGTGATGAGATTATCCAACAATCCTATATCTTTAAAGTAGTTAAACTTTCGCTATATTTAGAGTGGTGGCTATTATTTTTTTATCAAAATCTTCATCTTCTAAATTTTCTAACTTTCTTTTTGTCATTAAATACCAATCCAGAATTAGCCCCATTTGTTCAATATATTATAAATACACAAAAAGCAATAGAGAAAATAAAATAATTCTCTCTAAAATTATTCTCTCTCTACATTGCTTTCTATTCTTTGAATTTGTCATTGTTTCTAAAATTTATAACACGTGTTAGCACGACTCTACCTTCGTGAATTATTGAAGAGCTGAAGATCCCATTGTTCAAGGTGATTTTAAGGTAAGTTTTCTTATCAATTTTTCTTATGGCTAATTTTACCAAATTTGAGTTTTTACCTCTTGATATTTTTTGAAAAGAATATTTATCACGGATCCATGATATTGAAATGCATCTTGATGTAAAGGTTCTTGGAGACACCATTAAAACAAATAGTTGGAAGGAAAGATATAACTATGGTTCCTCTTCCTAAAGCCTGATATGATTAGTTATATTTGAGGCTATAAAACTTCAAGTCAATTAGTGAGTACAATTATGTAATATTCAAAATCATATCTCAATTAAAGTTATGCAGAGAAAACATTACTAAGAAAGATATATTGGAAAAATAATTTCTCCATTTTTCATGTCTCGAATTTGCTCTTGCAGCAACAATAACGGGAAAGAGATTCAAAAAATATTCTAAATTGATTTCATGTCTCCTTGTGGTTAAACAAAATAATGAATTATTAATAAAAAATCATGAAACTTGGCCTACTGATTTTAGTTCATTCTCTGAAATGAATGTGATTAAATATTATCATGAATATGGAAAAGTCGTGGCCATAGTTAAAAAGTTTATTGTAAGGATTGTCGTAACCACGCAAATTCATCAAACTAGTAGAAGTGATCTTGCAAATTTATCAAATTGCCAGAAATGGAAAAATTATGATGAAATAAAGACAAAGAAAAGATGGAAAATATTAATTAATCCAATAACTTTTTTTCTTTTATCAATTAATAATTATTATTGCACCAAACACTTTTAGATATTACCCAAGAAAATTAATTATTTCTTATATTTTCTTCCTAAAAAAAATATGGATATCGTTAAAATTTTAAGAGGAATAAAAGGTGAAGAAGATAAATGCCTCATTGATAGTGCTACGACGCATAATACTTAAAAATAAGAATTACTTCTTCTACCTAAATCTGGGAGAAACAACTACTAATACCATAAGTGCAAATGCCAAATTAATTGAAGGCTCTAGTTGAACATATATATATCTCCCTAAAGGAACAAAATTAGCCATAAATAATGTACTATATTCTACCTAGTCTCCAAAAAAATTGCTAAGTTTTAAAAATATCTACCGAAATGGGTATTATATTGAGACAATGAATGATGTAAATGTTGAATATTTGTGCATTACAATATAATTTCTAAAAAGAAATATATAGTTCTTCTATTTTCTCACTTATACTACACTAAAATTAGTATGATTGAAATTCACCAATAAAGTAGAAGTTTATTGATCCCAATGATTTTTTCACTTGATATAATCGATTAGGACATTCTAGATCGATAATAATGAGAAAAATAATTGAAAATTCATATTACCATACACTGAAAAATTAAAAGGTGCTAAAAATACTAAAAGAAAATGGATTACGAGACCTTCACCAATTAAAGTGGGAATTGAATCTCTTACATTTCTTGAAAGAATTCATAGTGGTATATGTGGACCAATTCATCTGTCATGCAGACCTTTTAGATATTTTAGGGTGCTTATTAATACATCTACAAGATGAACACACGTTTACTTATTATCAACTCGTAACCAAATGTCTGCTAGACTATTTGTTCAAATTATTAAGTTAAGAACATAATTTACAGATTATCCAATTAAGAAAATTCGACTAGACAATACTTATGAATATTCATCTCATGCCTTTGATGGCAATTGTATGTTCATTGATCTTAGTATTATATATCCTATAAATCATATTTATACATAAAATGTTTTAACTAAATCATTTATCAAACAGTTACAATTGATTGTTAGACTATTATTAATGAGAATAAAACTCATTATATATGTCTTGAGACATATTATTCTGCATGCAGCAAAACTAGAAGACTAACAAATTATCACAAATACTCCACTCTATAGTTGGCTTTCAGTCATAAGCCAAGTATTTCCTATTTTAGAATTTTTAGGTGTGCAATTTATGTCCCGTAGTAACACCACACAGAACTAAAATGGGGCTCTAAAGAAGGATGGGATATACATTGGATATGAGTCACGTTCTATCATTAGATATCTTGAACCCCTGACAGGTGATAATTTTATTATAAGATTTGCAAACTGTTATTTTGATGAAACAAATTTTCCAATATTAAGAGAGGAAATGAGCAATTGAAAAGGAAATTGTATGACATATATCATCACTAGCACCTCTTGATTCTTGTACAAAAGCATATAAACAAGAAGTTCAAAGGATAATACATTTACAAAAGATCGCCAATCAATTACCTAATGTGTTCGCTAACTTTAAAAGAATTACAAAATCAAATTTTCCAATAGAAAATGTGGCAATTAAACATGATGTCCTAGCAGGACAATCCATAAAATTTATAGCATATGAGTCTTAAGTATGCTTAAAACGTGGCAGACCTCTTGGAGCTAAAAATAAAAATTCTTGAAAGAAAAGGGAATTTGTTGATCAAGATCATTTAAATGAGTTGAATAATAAAGAATCCCAAAAGATTACTAATAAAAGAACTCATACTCCTATAGAGTCAGATGCAACTTTGAGGAGTGTAAATTTCAAACTCCTAAAGAACACATAAATGAAATTTCTATGAATTTCACGACAATAAGGATATGTTGGGATAAAGTGGAAACAATTGTGAATGATATTTTTGTATATAATTTGATACTTGAAATTATGGAATAAATCAAGAATTTTGAATCAAAATTGATTGAGGAATGTTAAAGGAGAAATGATTGAACTAAATGGAAAGATGTGATCCAATCTAAATTAGAGTTGCTTACTAAATGCAAAATTTTTGGACTTGTAGTCCAAACACTTGAAGGTGTGAAACATAGGATATAAATGGGTTTTTGTGCACAAACAAAATAAGAAAAATAAAATTATGCATTATAAAACACGACTGTAATACTAGGGTTTTCATAAAGAGTGGATCTTGATTATAACGATACATATTCATCTGCATTGAATACAATTACATTACGGTTTCTTATGAGCCTCGTAGTATATAAAAAATCACGAAATACATTTAATGGATGCAGTCATTGTTTACTTATATGAGATATTAGAAAATGATATTTACATGAAAATTCCTGAAAGATTTAAATTACCTAGCACATGTGATCTAAATTCTTATGGAATTTACTTCATTAAGTTGCAAAGATCTTTGTATGGTTTAAAGCAATCTGGATGAATGTGATATCATTGTTTAAGCGAATGCTTAATTAAAGAGGGTTATGTAAATGACCTAATATTCCTATGTATTTGTATTAAGAAAACTGAAAAGGGGTTTTGTGATTATTGTCACGCCCCGAACCGGAAATCGTGAACAGCCGCCCGTTGCCCTGGATGCCGGCTGTATTTCTACAAAAAATCGAGCAGAACCTCCCCATAAATCGGAGGTCTCCCATGTACAATGAAACCTGTATACCTGTAAAAATGCAAAATCACCTTGAAATTAAAATAAAAGGGTCATCCCGGCCTCACAACAATCCACCAACCCCAGCAGACATCCAGGACAACGCCAGGCTAAATAAACTATCAACAAGCCTAGCCACAGACCTCTACTGTCATACCCAACTAGAGCATGAGCAGCCGCCACACCGAGCGGGCCTAAATTTATACAAATGTATAACAAATTTCCCAAGTAACATTCAAACACATACAATCGCCTCAATGCAAATGAAATATGAGAGTTTCGCAAATAAATATATATAAATTTATACAGTTATCCCAAAATAAGTACACGGCCAACTACGGACCTCAACAAGACCTCGCAGGGTCGAAAATATAATACATAATCATCTTTTAATTTAAACTTACGTTCTCACCTTCCTGAATCACCCAAATCCACCAAAATCTCCAAAATCTGAAGCGTCGCTCCGGCGCAACAATAATCCTGTCTGGGGAGGTAAAGATGAGGGGTGAGTATCTATGGGAGGATACTCAGTGAGTGAGGGGATTAATCTCAAGTACTAATAGTGTAGGTGAAAATTGGAGTGTCAAATAATATCATTCGTAAACAAAAGTTCAAGTTTCGCAATAAATCATGATATGTTCAATAAAATGAACTTATTTATTCAATCACACAATATCACACACATATGCATCCATTTAAAATCAAGTATATCGTAGAGCAAGCCAAAAGAATCCTGGCAAAGGTCAACCATGACCTGGGACAGGCGCATCGGGGGTTTTAATATGCAAAGTGTTTCAAAAGTAGCTCTCTACCCCGACGTTGGCCGTGGGTTTAGCCCTTGCTTACCCAGACTCATCACATAGGACCACGTGCGGTGCTAGACGGTGATGGACACACGTCCTCCCCCAAATATGGGTTCAACCGTCGCGCCTATGAATATATATATGCTCGTCAATAGGACCACATGCGGTGCTAGACGGTGATGGACACACGTCCTCCCCCGATGAGGGTTCAACCGGCCGCGCCTATGAATCAATCACTGGACGTTTGCGGATACCTCCTGCAGAAGCGTATCCGGGCAACTCGTGCCTCTACAAAGTCCCTTCGTAGCTACGGAATCATCAATGTCATCATCATAGTATCTCATCACAAGTGGGCATCCCGGTGCCCTCACAGTTCATCAAAACATTTCAAATCCGTGTGCCAACACAATTTCATCAAAATCATTTCAAATTCATCAAACCAGTGCAATGGTCGAATAGCAAACATTCCGTTTCTCAAATCATGGCACAATTTCATTTCTTTTCAAATATGGATGCATAATCGTAGAAAACATAAGTACGACACTCCAATAATCACAAAACAGATTTGAATTTCAATTCCATACGTCGAGAATACATATCAAAAGCATGTTTTGTTTAAAACACGATAAAATCAGGTTTTCACCATTTCATGCAAGAGATTAGGGTCCCACTCACAGTATACGGGAGGGTGGTCACTCCCTATTTCCAAAATCAAATCGAACTCGACTCCTCGAGTCTCCAACAAGATCAACCTAATCAAATTATCACATAAATCATCAAATTTCCAATTATTCTTAGGGTTTATCATTTTCCCTAAGTTTGTACAACCTTAATTCTCCAATTTATAAATAAACTCCAATGTCATCAATTTCTTTTCATTTATAAGTAATTAACCAAATCAAAATCAAGTTAAATTCAAACCTAAAATCGTTCAAAATCGAAAACTCTAAAATAAATAAATTCCTGCAAAATAGAAAAATCTTTGAAAAATCATACACTTTTCAATTCACATCCGATTTCTTCAATCCATATGTCATTTTCAAGGTATTCAAGTCCATTTTCATCATACGGAAATAGTATCTTGATTTTCTATATGTAGGACAACTTATAATGGAAAAGACTACATCGATCCTTAATCTCAAGTCCCAAATTTTAACTGTTTTCATGCATTCATCAGTTTAAACTCTGAAGGAAACTATTCAAATCAATAGAACTCGACTCTGTCATCCTTTAACATGCTCCTTTCATATCAGACACTAGACTTGGCTTTATTGATCAAGCATAGGATTTCAAAAATGCATTTTATTCCAATCAAACATACATTCTAAACCTATACAACACTTCCTTATGCTAATTTCACCCTAAATGCATTCTAATTTCATTCAATTTATGAAAAGACCAAAAATCTCTTTACCTAGGGTTTCTTGGTTTGCAGACCTAGCTTCCGGTCGCCAGGAGACTCAAGCTCGAACCTATAACGATTTCAATTTGCAGCAATCGTTAGAAATTAAACCTAAATACTCAGAATATTCAAACCCTAGAATCAAAATTGGAGAACCTATGCTTACCTATGCAAAGCTGTGACTTAGGGTTCTCAAAGGCCTATTGGTGACTGCTGATTTGGGGCTTCCGCAGGTGGCAGAAGGCCCGCGAGCAGGGAGGCAGCACAGCAGCCGCGCGCGCAGGAGGCTGTCAGCGCGCGAGCAGTCGCGCGCAGGGCAGGGCGGTCGAGTGCAGAGGCGCGCGCTGGGAGCAGGGCAGCCGCGCGAGCAGTCGCGCGAGAAGCCGCGCGCAGTCGCGCGAGCAAGGAGGGAGGGATAGGCGGCGGGTCGCGGTGGCTGCGGGTGGCGGTGGTTGCGCCGGTGGACAGCGACCGGGTCGCGGCGGAGGGAGAGAGGATTCGCGAGTGGAAGAGAGGGAGAGACAGCGGGTAAGAGAGAGAAGCCGAGAGAGAAAGAGAGAGCAAGCAACAGGTGGTGACCCGCGGTGGTGACCCGCGGCGGATGGCAACGGCGGACGCAGCGGCGGAGGAGGCGAATGGTCGCGGCGGGCGGTGCGGCGCGGGAATGCGAAGAGGCGGGTGAGGGAGAGAAAGAGGGAGAGAGAGAGAAGAGAGAAAAATGAGAGAATTAGGGCTTAGCCCTAATTTTGACTTTTTTTTTTTTTATTTAATTATTATTATTATTATTATTATTATTATTATTATTATTATATTTCTTTTTTTTTTTGTAAATAAATTTATAATCAATTAAATGAGTAATGTGTAAATAAATAAATGAATAAATAATAATAAAAAATCATCTATATATTTTTATACTCACTTTATTTTACAAATCGAAAATACGGATATATTAAATATCCCAAAAATTTCAAATTACATACCTCAAAATTGAAAATCAATAAAAATAAAAATCTCTCTCTCTATATATAAACTGAGAAATATTTTATTTAATTTCATGAACAAAAATACCTGTACGGACACCGCAGTGTTGATGTTACAATTATTGCCATTTATGTTGATGATTTAAATCTTATTAGAACTCCTGAAGAGATTTCCAAAGTTGTTGAATATCTAAAAGGAGAATTTGAGATTATAAAATTTTATCTTGATTTAAAGATTGAACATTTAAATGATATGATATTTATTTATCAACCAAGTTAAACTGCTTAAATTTTAAAAGGTTTTTATATGGATAAAGTATGTCCATTAAGTACCCCAATGGTCATCCGATTGCTTGATGTTGACAAAGATCCTTTCGGGCCATGAGAGAAGCATGAACAACTTCTTGATCCTGAAGTACCATATCTCAGTGTCATTGGAACATTTATGTATCTAGCTAATTGTACAATATCTGATACATCTTTTGCTATGAGTGTATTGGCAAAATTTAATTCTTCTCTTACACGATGACATTGGAATAGGGTCAAGTATATTTTTTGATATCTCTAAGGAACAATTGACCTTAACTTGTTCTATTCTAATAATTCTAAATCAATACCAATTGGATATGTGGATGTTGGATTTTTATCCGTTTCACATAAACCATGATCTTAGACTAGATATATATTTACTTATGGTGGTACTACTATATCATTGTGATCTACGAAATAATCTTTAGTTACCTCTTTTTCGAATCATGTTAAGATTATAGTTATACATGAAACAAGCCAATAATATATTTGGTTAAAGTCAATGACTCATCATATCTAGGAAAACCACAGACTATCCTCTGGGAAAGATATTCTTACAGTATTATTTGAGTACAGTGTTGTCTGCATTGCGCAATTAAAGAGAGGATATATTAAAAAAGATAGAACTAAATACATTTTTTTCAAATTTTTTTTACACACATGATTTTCAGAAAAATGGTGAAATTGATGTGAAACAAATCTGATCAAGTAAGAATTTAATAGATTTATTTAGCAAGTCCATTGGGACCGTCCCTTTACAAGATTGGTAAAAGAAATTAGAGTATATCGATTTAAAGATTTCAAGGGATATTCTCAACATGGGAAGTAAGTATATTATCAAATATTTTGAATAGTGTACTCTTTCTCCTTCACTATGATTTTTTTCTATAGGTTTTTTCCTAGTAAAGTTTTAACGAGAACTATTCTTTATATAATAGACATCCAAAAGGGAGTGTTATAAATTTTAGGAAATCTGAATAGATGTCCAATATGTGTTAACATATATAAAGGTGAATATTTTTTAAAGATACACATGATGCTATTATTACCATTACCAATATCGTTTTATATATATCAAATTATGTTACCCAAAATATCACAATATATTGAAATATCATATATTTTAAGAAATATTTGATTAGTTTTGATTAGTTTGACTTTGAATCTTTTTTTATGTACACACCCCAATTTGAATAAATATCTCATTTGTTCAATGCATTATATATACACAAAATGCAATAGAGCAAATAAAATTATTCTCTCTTTATGTTGCATTCTATTTGTCAATTTAATTTTATAACATGTATTAAATATTCTATTAATTTTTTACAATAATTCACAATTCACATACATTGAGTTGAATGCAAATTATGGAAATTAGATTTAATTAATTCATGATTTATTAGAAGTGTTTACGAGTCTTCGTGGTTATACATATTTAAAAGAGAGAGAGAGAGAGGAGATTGGGGGTTTTGGGTTGGCGGTGGGTTTGAATAACTTCATTTTCTTGTAGATACGAAGTAGAGAGGCATTTCTTCTTTTTTTTCACAGAGTACGCGGGGTGGGTCTGTGTTTGTGAGACAAATATTCATCATCTCCGCTATGTGGAAGACAGTAATGCTTTTTCAGAGCCTGTTCATCTTGGGAAGCTATGCAGGTATTGCCATCTTTACCCATTTTACTTTTATTTACTCTTCTAGGGATTGAGTGTTGTTTATTGTGTTCAGAATTGTTCTATTCGTCACCTTTTTTATCAAAGTTCTATTCATTTCGATTTTATTTTTGTTGAGGAGATAAAATAGTACAGACTTTGTACCATAAAAACTCTTGGTTTATGCTTGGCCTTTTCTTTAAAAAAAAAAAATAATAATAAAATAAATAAATAAGTCTTTAGCAAATCCTGTTAAACATCTTGTTAAGCGGATATATATTTTGCTGCTATTTTAACAGTTATATTTTTCAGTAGGATTAAAACATCATACTATAATTTTCAACCATAAAAAGGAAAAGAAAATTTCTCATAAATCATACTCAATTCATTGCTTTTAAGTAGGATTAAAGTGGATCCCGCGGACTTTTCACGTGACATCTAGGGGGGTATAAGCTTAGAACTATGATTATCAATTTCGATCCCAGTTGATAGGTGAACAGTGTAAGATTATGGAACAAATAACCCTCAGACCTACTAGGATACAAGTCCAAAGTACTTAAATCTTGTGGGATAGGTCAAAATTTTGAGACCAATGTTTTTGTTGCCAATGGAGTGGCAGAGGGTATGTTTTACGTGTACCACGTCACGTGTATGCGTCTGTGGCTCGAACCCTCCATGTGGTGAATTTCAAATGTTTGAATTTTTTCCTTTTTGGGACATTATGCAGCAGTTTGTGTGATGGGTAGTGGACGAGAACATGTGCAAGAGAAGGCAGATGCGGCCATTCCGATGAATACTCTCTCAACTCCGGAAGGCAACACCACCCCAACATGGTGCGTAGCGTTGCCTTGGGTCTCTGAGGATGATTTGGAGGATGCGTTGGACTGGGCATGCGGTCCCGGAAAGGTGGATTGTAGTCCAATACAGCCTAGGGGAGTGTGCTATGAACCCGACACAATCGTGTCTCATGCTTCCTTTGCCTTCAATACCTATTACCAACAAAATGCGAATTCAGACGCTGCTTGCTACTTTGAAGGAACAGCCACTTTGACCACAAAGAATCCCAGTAAGTTCCTTATCTTGCAACTCCTATCTGGCTCAACACAATATATTAATTGTCATATAAAAATTGAACAAATTTATGAAGAACGTTAGAGGGAACAAATGAATCACAGAACCAAATTGTATTGTCCGATTCTTAATTAAATACTTATCTGAATTAGTCAAAATATACAAATAATTTGAATAATGGTTGATTGAACCAACGATGCCATATAAATCATGCAAAATATTCTTTTGAGATTCCATGAGCTTCATGACCCCCCTTTTCACACGTGTCAGTTACAAGTAAGAGTAAAAATGAAATTACTAATAGTAGAACATTTCCGAACCTTAATCTTGATATGGATCCATTTTCCTATCCCAAGCAATCTTTGGATTGAAGAGGAATTGGCCACATGATTCAACTGACTGCCCAATGTGATATTAATTAACATTTTTGTTCAATAAAGTACAGACCCATACAAATCACATGGGACATAACACAGTCGAAAAAGTTCTTAAAATATTAATATTAATTATAAATTACAAAGTGTTACCAATAGAAGTATCAGTGTAATATAATTTTTAGAGACATTTGTGTAATATAAATTTTTACAAACATTGTGCTCTTTCTTGTTCTTTAAAACATGATATGCTAAATAATCAATTCTCAGAGTCATGTCACAATCTAGGTTCACCAACGTCCTGTGGGTCTAGCTATAGAAGACTAAAATCCCTTAATCAAGATTTTAAATTCAAATTTTAAAAATACAAAAATAGGTTCTAAATGAGTCGGCCCTTAAATTCAACCCCACAACTGTTCGAATTGGATTAGTCAGCTTTTTAAATACCATTGGTCTAATAAAAAAAAAAAAAAACACACCATAGGTTCATATTTTCAAATTTACAAACAATCCTTGTTTCATTTGTACTTGATAATGTTTCTTCATTTCCATAGTTCCTTGCCGTACACATGTTTGTAGCAAGTGCCTCTATGACAGGATCATAGCATTGATCGAACAATTTCATTTCTTAATTTTGCAGGTTATGGAAAATGCGTATACTCTACATTGGGGTATGTGTTTTCAAGGCAAAAAAAATTTATATATATTTTACGTGTTTATAAGGGAAAAAAGATTTTCTAGTTTATAGAGCAAAGATGTCAAAATGTTCACTTAATTAACTAATGATTAATTTTGTAATTATTTTTCTTTTTATGGATTTAGGTCTAAGAGCTCTTCGGCCTCTGCATTTTCCAAGTACAAGCCAAGCTCCATTGGGTGGGCCTTTATGGCAATTTTGTTAATCTTTTGCCTTTGAAGTTGATTTAATTATACAAACATTGTACATGGATTGGTATGGTGTTGGTGTTGGTGTTGGCTCTGGTACATCCCAACACTTGAGAGTACTCTCCCATGGAAATGGGGATTAATTGAAATAAAGCCTCATCATGGGGTTGGATTACACTCCATGAATAGACCAAGTTCTCAGATCTCCACTTTATACTTTAATGAAAAATATTAATATTTGATCTTTTGTCCAAATTACAAAAGGTACTTTCCTTGCCTCAAAAATATATTTCTTTTTTGAAGAGTATATGATAAGTTTAGAATCGTTGACACAAAGCATAATGGAGCAAAATTCATGGATTTCTTTTATTTCTTTTTCTTTTACTTTTTAATAATAGCGAGAACACGAATGAATATTCTTTAGATATGAGGTTCAAACTGAACACATCTAAAGAAAATAGAGTGATGTCAATTGAGCTATAACTGATTCTTAGATGTGAGCTAGTTAAGTTATTAAACACGTAAAACATAACACATAAACATGGCAAATTCTATATATAGATTTAAATCAGTTTTGGTGCAATTGTTAACCCTTAAAATTAATATTCAAGATACGCTACAAATCAATATCAATATAAATTACTAACGACCTGTTTGTTATATTGGATAAGATTATGTTGATAGCTAATAGTCAATGGTTAACGGTAGATAATTAATGGCCGACAGCTGATGCCCAATGGTTGATAATTGTTATTATTTAATATTAATGCTTAGTTATCTAACCGATAGTAGTTACTGTTTATATATAAAATGACAAAAAAATAACAAATCAAAATTAGTTAAATGTTATAAATTGATATATAAATTTTATAACTATAACATCTATAATTATTTTTGAAATAATTAATTCAAAAAAATTTTATAAAAAAATGATGAATAACATCTGTAATTTTATAAGAAAAAATAACTTCTAAAAATACAATCAATTAATCTAAATAAATAAGATAATAATAATTTAAATAACTATCATCTTATAAAAAAATCTTAAAGAAATGGATTTGTTGGAGTCGATTTTTACTCCACAAATACCTGCTATTCTGACTCGAGCGGGAAGCTGATGACGGTAGTGTTTGTTGGTTTTTCACGGATGAGAAATCTGTAAAAAGCCCACCGGGATTCTGATCGTGTAAGATTGAATATGAAACCCTACCTTTGTTGGTGTATGCAAATGGGTATGAAACCCTCCTTTGAATGATATATGGAATTAGGTACGGAACCCCCTTCTGACAGATGTATAGAATTGGGTATAGAACCTCTTTTGAATCACATATAGAATTAGGTATGGAATCCTCTCTGACTGATATATAGAATTGTCATTCTCTCATGTGTAAAAACTGAGTCCCCTCTGAAAGTTGCTTATGCTCTATATTTATAGCCTTCCTAAGGGTGTAGAATATCCTAGTTTCTCTTTGTCTAAGGTCTTTCAAAATGGTTATGATTGTGATCAAAAACTTTTTGAAGATTTAGAATTCCTTGGGGTTAAGGAAGGTTTTCAATTTTAGAAAGATTTTTTTCCTTCTTAAGAGTCCATGAGAATTAGAATTCTTTTGGAATACGGAAATGTTTGAATTTGGTGGTGATTGCTTTCCTTATCGGATAACCATGAATATTTATGGAAACTTATTAAGTAGTATATCATCATTTGCCCGCACTCCTAATGGCATTTTAAAAAAATGGTATTAGGAGTAGAGTGGATTGTATGAGGCCTCTCAAGAGACTGAGAGATCAAGAGTTCAGTAGGTCAGTAGACTGAGAGATCAAGTGATCGAGAGATCGAGTCATTGGGAGTCTGAGTGATCGTGAGATCTAGAGGTCGAACGATCAAACGATTACGAGACCAATAGGTTGAATGATCAAGCGATTATGAGACCGCCAAGTCAAATGATCGAGAGATTGGGAGACCGATAGATCAAATGATCGAAAGATTACAAGACCAACAGGTTGAATGATCGAGCAATTGGGAGACCGACAGGTCAAACGATTGAGAGAATACCAGACTGACAGGTCGAACGATCGAATGATTAGGAGACCGATAGGTTGAATGATCGAATGATTGGGAGACCGATAGGTCGAACGATCAAGAGATTAAGAGACCGATAAGTCAAACGATCGAGAGAATACCAGACCGACATATCGAACAATCGATCAGGGTATCATAAGCCTGTTCTAGGAGTTAGATCCCAACGATAAATCAGGGCATCATGGGCCCATTCAATGAGTTAAATTCCAATGATAGTCTGATAAGGGACTTCTTTTGCTCGAGGGAGAGGCAAGAGGGCTTACTGACAGTAGATACGTAGATTCTCTGATAGGTCAAACGATTGAGAGATTATGAGATCAAGATGTCAAGTTATCAGCGGATCGAGTGATTGGAAGATCAAGTGTTCAACAAGTCGGTTATCTGAAGATCAGGTAGTTAGGAGAAGATATAGGACCTTGAGATAGAATCATCGAGAGACTCCTTCAGTTGGTTGTGGGCTTAGTGGGCTTTGAACTTTCCCTCAAGCAAATCGAATGATCAAAAGGTTAGTAGACTGAGAAACTGAAGGGTCGAGAGGCTAGGGGTCATGTGACCAGGAGTTCAGGTGAGCAGTGGTCGGGAGTACAGAATGCTTGTGTTAAGAAAAGCAAAAGTATAAGATTCGAAGACTGACCTAAAGTCTGTATTTTGACAGAATGATATAACTCTCAGTGAATGCGAGAGGCTAGAGACCGATGTAGAAGAATAGGGCCAGACTTTGTATTTATGAGTGTTGACTTATTGTCGAAGGCGTTATTGCGAAGAGATTATACTAGAGTAATGTTGCAATTGATGTGATGCAATTTCAAACAAAAAGAGAGCTGAATACCGTTCGATTTAGTAATAGTCATTTTAAATAGAAAACTAAGAGAACGAGAGTTAATCTCATCCGATGGCTGGGGCTCATAAATAGAAAATTGAAAAAGGGCGTTAGATTCCATCCAGGTGTCGAGACCTTATGTAATACAAAGATCGAGGGAGAGAGTTCAGTTTTGTCTAGGGCACCGAGGCCCTAAATAGAAAACCGAGAGAAAGTGATGCAGATCCCATGTGAGATGTATGATTACAAGCGTAAGTCATATATATTTGGCTGGGAGTTATATCCAAGAGAGTTCCAATGAGAGATTTCAATCGAAAGAGTGGGTCAGGTTTGTCCACCAAAGAGATGCATCTCTAATGATAAGCTCTGTTAAGAGGTTTTATTTGAAAGATTTCATTCAAAAGGATAGGCTATGCTTGTCCGTTCAGGGAGATAAATCCCTAACGATAGATTTCATTCAGAAGGACTTGTTTGTTCGATAGACAGAGCAATCTTTGCCTGTTCGGGGAGATACTGATGGGTCGACTAATCAAATAATAAAGAGGCTGACAGGTGATTGGGAGACCGACATTTCGAGAGATCGAGAGATTGACTGATTTACAAATCGAGTGATCGAGAGATTAACAAATCGTTAGGTTGAGTAATCTGAGGATCGAAAGATTGAGATATTGAGAGGTCTGAGCAATCAAGAGATTGAGACACTGAGAGGTCAACAAATCGAGTGATCAATAGATCAGATGATTGGAAGGTTGAGAAACATACAAGTCAATAGATTTATTAAGCGAGTGACTAAGATATCGATATATTGATAGGTTGAGTGATAAGCGGATCAAGAGATTGGAAGGTTGAGAGACTGATGAGTTGATAGATTTATAGAGCGGGTAACTAAGAGATCGACAAATCAAACGATTGAGAGACTGATAAGTCGAACGATGGAGAAATTGATAGGTCGAGAGACCAATAAGTCGGATGATTCGGATGGTCAAGAGGTCGAGAGGCTATCAAGAGATTGAGAGGCCGACAGGCCGAATGGTGGAGAAACTGACAGGTTAAAGGATCGAATGATCTAGAAGCCAAATGATCGACAAGAGATTAAGAGGCCGATAGGCCGAACCATGGAGAGACTGACAGGTCGAAAGATCGAATGATCCAGTCGTCAAGAGACCGACAGGTCGAATCATCAAATGATTTGGAAGTCGAGAGACTGACAAGATAAGCCGAATGATGAAGAGACTGATAGGTCGAACAATCGAACGATCTAGGAGTTAAGAGACTAACAAGAGATTGAGAGGCCGACAAGCCAAACGGTGGAGAGACCGAAAGGTCGGATGATCGAGGGTGGCATAAACCCATTCGGGAAGATAAATTCTATCAGTAGATCAGGGTGACATAAGGTTATTCAAAAAGATAGATCCCATCGTTAGATTAGGGCGATATGGGCCCATTCGGAGAGATATATCCTATTGGTAGATCTGGACAACATGGCCCATTCGAGGAGATAGATCCCATCGGTAGATCGGGACGACATGGCCCGTTCGGGGAGATAGATCCCATCGGTAGATCGGGGCGACATGTACCCGTTCGAGGAGATAGATCCAATCGGTAAATCGGGGCGACATGGACCCATTCGGGAAGATAGATCCCATCGGTAAATCGGGGCGACATAGACCCTTTTGGGAAAATAGATCCTATTGGTAAATCGGGGTGATATGGTCCGTTCGGGGGATAGATCTCATCGATAGATCGGGGCAGCATGGGTCTGTTCGGGGTGATAAATCACATCGGTAAATCGAGGCGATATGGTCCATTTGAGGAGATAGATCCCATCAATAGGTTTCACCGTGCATATTCGAAAGGATAATTCAGTTAACAATAGAACAAGGTTGGCGACCATAAAGGTCTTACCTGATCATCATATCTAGAGGTGTCCCAGAAATGGGCAGGTGGAGTCATGGCGATAGAAAAAACAAAATGAAATAGAGTACGAAGTTTTTTCAGCCTATCAGTCAGTGGTTAACCATAGACGGTGCCAATTTGTTGGAGTCGATTTTTGCTCCACAGATCCCTACTATTCCGACTCGCGCGGGAAGCCGATGACGGTGGTGTTTGTCGATTTTTCACAGATAAAAAACCTACAAAAACCCTACCAGGACTCTGATTGTATAAGATTGAATATGAAACCCTACCTTTGTCGATATATGTAAATAGGTATCAAACCCCCCTCTGAATGACATGAAATTGGGTACGAAACCCCCATTCTGACAGACATATAGAATTGGGTATGGAACCCCTTCTGAATCACATATAGAATTGGGTATGGAATCCTCTCTGACTGATGTATAAAATTATCCCTCTCTCATGTGTAAAAACTGAATTTCCTCTAAAGGTTGCCTATATTTTATATTTATAGCTTTCTTAAGAGTGTAGAAAACCTCAGTTTCCCTTTGTCTGAGGTTTTTCAAAATGGTTATGATCGTGATCAAAAACTTTTTGAAGATTTAGAATTCCTTGGGATTAAGGAAGGTTTTCAATTTTAAAAAGATTTTCTTCCTTCTTAAGAGTCCATGAGAATTAGAATTCTTCTGGAATACGGAAAGATTTGAATTTGATGGTGATTGTTTTTCTTATCGGATAACCATGAATGTTTATGGAAACTTGATAAGTATTGTATCATCAGGTTTGCTTTATTGTTATTAATCTTTGGTATTTGTTATCATTAATATAAAATATTAAAAAGTTAAATGTTGCAACATATAGCTAAGAATTTTTTTTTTTATGATTTTTGAATTATCAGTTAAATTTCTATCGGTTATTAATTTGTTCACCAAATATGTTTTTTAATTATTAAAAAAGTAATAACCAAAAACACCCACTAATAATTATACTTTTATTTTTTTAGTATAAATTATTGGTATCTAATAATTATTTTAAATCTGACTAAATAAAAGATAAAACTCTCTCATACGATACATAAAATTTAAATATGAAATTTTACTTAAAATATATCAACACTCAAACATTATATTAACTGGTCGTTGCTACAAAATAATTATCTATGAGAACACTAATGTTATAAATTGGCCCCCAAGTGGAGCGTTTGAATAACACGTGGCAAATAAATGACATGGTAGGGATGACAATATCTGATCTAACCCGATAAATACTTGAAAAATCAGATCTGTTAGATCAAGTTTTTTTTAAAAAATAAATCGGGTTAGGATTGAATTAGAGTTGGATTTTAATATTAGAGTAGTTGAATCAGTTTGGATATGAATTTAAATTATAAATAATCTGAACCGATCTGACTTGATAATAATTTGTTATAAAATAAAATTTTATTTTAATAGTATAATATTAAATAAAAAAGGTTTTTAGGGTTTAGCATTTTTAGGCTTTATTATTACTAAATAAATTTTGTTTCAACACTTTAACAAGTGGATTGACTTTCTTGTTTTTCTTTTTCTATATAATTTTATTTGTTATTATGTTTTTCTTTTTTGGGTCGGTATGTGTTAGATACGAGTCGCTTTAGGATCTTGATAATAATATCCCATGATCATAATGCAAATTATAAATTAGCCAACAGTTCATAACTATAAAACCCATTGAGTAACCTCTCGGTAAATAACTAGGATAACCGAGCAGATATGCAATCGACCTCTCTTGGTACCAAGCATTCGGTCATTCCCTCTTATCCTCTCTCAGTATACTATGCTCGCTTGACCTTCTCGTCACCGAACTCCCGGCCATTTGGCCTATTGGTCTTCCATACGCCTATCGAACTCTCTTGATTACCTCTCTGTGTTGTTATAGAATTAATCTCCCATAACCCAACATTTCCCCTAAAGAGAATCTAGGTCATGAGTATTTGTTAAGGAAGGAAAGTTTTAACAAATTCAAACCTACCCTAATCTGATACAAATCTCATGTAATCTCGCCTGATACAAAAGGAAATCTCCACAATGGCTCAAATTTTCCTCACCCTCCAACAACTCTGAATTTACTAGAAGTCCTTAATTATGATCCCTGTAATCTCGAAACATTTCCAATGGTCTCTTTGCAAAGTAAGTAGGGTTTCTATGCTTTTTGCGATGAAGATGCACACTATATATACTGAGCAGAGGTAACCTATACAATGTATGCAATATACTCAACCCTACAAATATCACACAGAGGTAACACAGTTCTAATCTTAGGTATTACTCAGTTTGTTTTACATTTTATCATCACTCTTTCTAATTTGAGTATCAAAACTTTTTCTTTCAAACTACCTTCGACAAATATTTTGCTAGTCATTCCATCAATGAAGACCTAGCAAATGCACCATCACTAGTTCCCCGTTCGAGTCAGCCTAGCAGTTTTATCTTTGGAGCAAACCCATTTTCAATAGATTGACACCATCTATGGGAATAGACTAACTATTTAGCCAAAGAAATTTCACGCTCTGTTCTGCTCCATTTCTCTTATCACTACAAAAAATATGGTTTTAGTGACGGATTTAGCGATAGAAATTTTAGAAAAATTCATCGCTAATTTGTTTAACGATGGATTTAGCGACGAAAAAGTTTCTGTCGCTATTAATGCGTCGCAAAAATTTAGTGACGAAAAATAAAAAATTTATCATAAAATTAGTGACGAACTATAATTTTGTCGCTAAATTTAGTGACAGACAATAATTTTATCATTAAATTTAGCAATGGATAAAAGAATTCGTGACTAAATTTAGTGACAGATTTTCAAATTCGTAACTAAATATAGCGACAGATTTCATTATCCGTTACTAAATTTAGTGATAGATTTTCAATCTGTAACTAAATTTAGCGACAGATTTCATATCCGTAACTAAATTTAGCAACAAATTTTAAAATCCGTCGTTAGATATAGCGACGAAATTATAGTCATCGCTAAACTTAGCAACGGATTTATTAAATTGTCTCTAAAATTAGTCAATCTTTTTTTCCTTATATTTTTGAAATTAGCATTTTATATGTTATATTTATTTTTTTCTGTTTTTTTATTATTTTATTAGTTTTTTCTTTTTTATTTTATTTGAGACCCTAGAACCTTAAAGAGTTATCCGTTTCACTAATGTCGTCGCTGGAAACTACTGTCCAATCTACTTGCCGAAGAAGATGGATTACTAGATGTGGATGTTTGATCTACTTTTTGATCACTTCGAAACCTTGTGCAATACTCTAATATGTCATAGTTTTCTACCATCATCACCGAAAACTAAAGGCAAAATCTTTTGCTCAAAACTGTCTTCCTTACCGTCCTCACCTCAAATCCTTCTACAATTATAGGAATTTCTCACTGGACTTTTAAATGCATATTGCCGATCACAATGAGATCCGTGATCGAAATAGCAGTTTGAATGTCAACAGGCGTTCTCTTTGGCACTCCGACATAGTTTTTCATCCCCCAACATAGCCGTCGTTGCTCAGTGGTTTGAAACCTTGTACAGATAGAAGTTCCTCAGTCGTCACAGATGGGTGGTGGGAGAGTGAAAGCGTTGGGGTTAAGCTCAGTAGTTCAAAAACTTATACGTTGGGGAGAGAAGTTCACCTCCATTTAAATTTAACGAAAATGAGATAGACGAATTGAAAGAGGTGGGAGAGTAAAAATTTTAACTAAGAGAGTGAAAATTGGGTTAAAATTTGCAACGAACCGCACAATCCGTTGCTAAATTTTATTCTGATTAAAAAAAAAACAAAAGAAAAAAAAAACCAAAAAGGTATGGTAGACAACGCAAAATTACGGAAGAAACAAAAGAGCAAAAAAAAACAAATAAACAAAAAAAGGAAAAAACAACAAAAGAACAAAAATTAAAAACAAAAGAATAAAAAAATGAATAAAAAAGAATAAAAGAAATAAAGAAAACAAAAAAAAAATTAAAATATTAAAAAAATAAAAAAATAAAAAAACAAAATTAAAAAATGGTTCAACATAGGAGGGGCGGTTCCACCGCACATGTGCGCGGTGGAACCACCCCTCCTATGTTAATTTCTTTTTTTATTTTTTTCTTGGTTTTTTATATTTTTTTGTTTCTTTTGCTTTTTTTAGGCGGGAGAGTAAAAATTTTGGATGGATACACAAACTAGACAATCCGTCGCTAAACCAATTAAAGAAAAATAAAAGGAAAAAAGACCAAAAAGGTGTAGTTTACTGCACATTTATGCGGGATAAACAAAAGAATAAAAAAAAAAAACAAAAGAACAAAAAAAAAAAAAAAAACAAAAGAACACAAATTAAAAACAAAAGAATAAAAAAACTCAAAAAAAAATTAATAAAAAACTAAAAGAATAAAAAAAGAATAAAAAATAAAATAAAAATAAAATAAAAAGAATAAAGAAAACAAAATAAAAAAGAATAAAAAACAAAATTAAAAAAAAGAATAAAAAATTAAAAAACAAAATTAAAAAAAAAAAAGTTAAACATAGGAGGATGGTTCCACCACACACATGCACGGTGGAACCGCCCCTCAATGTTTATTTTTTTTGGTATTATTTTTTTATTTTTTTAGTTTATTTTGTCTTTTTATTAATTCTTTTGTCATTTTATTCCTTTTGTCTTTTTTGTTCTTTTTATTTTTTTATTTTTTTATATTTTTACCACTACCATTATATTATTATTAATTATCCTAAACTCACCACAATTTAAATTACTGCTATATTACTACTAATTAACCTATAGATAACACTATTTTAGTTATAACTATTTTATTTTATATTGTAAATTTATAATAATTTATTATAAAATTACATCATGTTATTGCTACCTATTATATAGTAATAGTGACACATTTTCTACGGCAATTAATTAATAACTGTTTTAATTAAATATCTCTTTTACAAAAGGTGCAATATATATGTTAACATAAGTATAGGCTTATAAATATGGTATGATTAAGAAGATCCAAATAAAAACTATTTCCAAATTATGACTAAAGTTGCCACGTGATAGCCATTTAAATGATAAATGTCATTTGCCAACGGTAAAATATGTCTGTTAATATAAAGAAGGAAATTATATAAAATGTATTGTTAAATAAATAATAAAGAAGAATTATACAAAAATTATTTCAAAACAGTTTCTAAACACTATTATATTTACTAACCACAAGTGATAACTATTAAATTTGAACACTGATTTTTACATATGGTTTTGCTGACGGTTTATAAACTTCTACCGATAGACAATTTTATATTGTGAAAATATATATATATTTTCTAATAGTTTTATAAAATACCGTTACTAAAACTCACCCACAATAAAAATCACTAGATAATACTTTAATTTTATAGTAATTATTTATTGTCCAAAATTGTTAATTTGGTGAGAATTATAATGTTCATTATGTCTTCTAATTCGATTCCGTTATTTAGAAAGGATTCAAAAAAAGAGACATGATTGAAAATATTTTATAATAGAGGAGAGAAGTAATTTAACCATGAGATTAATTATGAATTTTTAATTAGTGATACAAATTAGTGATGAATTTAGCCACATATAGTTTTTTTGTGGCTAAATAGTGACGATTTTAGCCACGAATAAACATGTCCGTGACTAATTAGCGAAATATTTTTGTGACTAAATTTAGTGATGAAAAATAGATTCGTGGTAAAATTTAGCCATGAAAAAATAATTCATCGGTAATTAGTGACAGCTTTAGCGATGGAAACATTTCGTGACTAAATTTAGCCATGAAATTTTCGACAAAAATGCTTTCATGGCTTATTAGTGAAGAATATTGCTATGAAATATTTTTAGTCACTAAATTTAGTAACGGAAACGAAATCCATCGCTAAATTTAGCGACGAATACTTGATTCGTGACAAAATTTAGTCACAAAATTCCTTTTAATTGCTAATTTGTGATGACTTTGGCGACAAATATTTTTTCGTGGCTAATAGCAATGAATTTTGTCAGAAATTTTTTATTCATTTCTAATTTGGTCACGAATATTTTGTATCACAAAATTAGTTATAAATTAGCGACGAAAGCGTTATTTGTCGCTAAATTCGTTGCAAATTGGCGATGTCCGTTGCAAAAATCATCTTTTTTGTTGTGTATTAACATGCTGTCAAAAAGAAAAAGACCGATAATTATTTTCAATGATGGCGTAGTGGGGGTCAACCCAAGTCGACATGATCCGCTGATTATTACTACCAAAATAAGCTAATAGATCATGAAAAGAATCTTTGTCGACCAAGAGATAGATTGTGATTTTCTCTAATGGGACACCTTCTGCCAAATGGAGTTCAACCAAGAACATCTTCAATCTCATGTCGGACCTTTAATAGGACTCTTGGGTAAGTGACTATACCCAGAGCGTATTATCTCGCTCCCAGTAACCCTAGAAATGCCGCCTGACCGTGCAACCACCATAACCAACTTCAACGTGGTCAAACTACCGTCCCCTTACAACACTATCCTAGGCTGACCCAGCCTCGACAGCTTGGAAGCCCAGCCAAGTATCAGACACACGAAAATCGAATTTAGAATATCTCTCAGTATTAATACACTCGATAGTGATCCGGACCCCTCAAGCATCTCGACATCAGAAGAAGAAAAGAAGAATCTCTCCATAAAAGTCATGAAGCTCAGAGGCGACACTGAGCAAGTAGCTAAACAAAAACCCGACGAAGAGTGGTTGAGGTTCCAATTTTAGATGCACCTAGGCAAACTATTCAAATCGGAGCCCACTTGTCGACGCATCTCTAAGAACCCATAACCGAATGCTTACAATGACACTCTAGCGCTCTAGACATACCGGGGATACATCCCTTGGTAATCATACATAAGTTAAAAGTAGACCCTAGCCACAAACCTCTAAAGCAAAAGAAGAGGGTGTTCACATTCGTACGCCACTAAGTGATACAAGAAGAAGTGCAAAGGCTCCTAGTGGCGAACTTCATCAAGGAGGTAAAATATCCCGAATAGTTGGTGAACGTGATCATGGTAAAAAAGGTAAACGACAAATGTAGGATGTGTATTGATTTCATTGACCTTAAAGAAGCATGCTCAAAAGATAGCTATCCGTTGCCCAATATCGACAAGTTTGTAGACAACTCATTAGGCCATCAGCTCTTAAACTTCATGATCATTTTCTTTGGTTACAATCAGGTGCCCATGGCTCCAAAAAAGGAGGAAAAATGAGTTTTATCATAGAGTTTGATACATACTGCTACAAAGTCATACCCTTTAGCTTGAAAAATGTAGGAGCAACTTTCCAGCGATTAGTCAATAAAGTCTTCAACAAACAGCTTGGTAGAAATGTGGAAGCCCACATCAATGACATGTTCATCAAGAGTACTAATCTAGAAGGCCACATAGTAGATCTCAAATAGATATTTCAATTGTTAAAGCGCTATAACATGAATATGAACCCTGCCAAGTGTACCTCCAGTATCACCTCAGGCATGTTTATCGGTTTCCTGATCATTTACTGAGGAATTGAGGCCAACCCTAAGAAGATCTAAGCCACCCTAGACATGACACTGCCTAGAACGTTAAAGGAGATGTGGCGCCTCATAGGACGGATCGTGGCTTTGAGTAGGTTTATGTTTAAGGTGGGAGAAAAATACAAACCATTCTTTGGCGCACTAAAGAAGTCTTGGAGATTTGCCGGACACTGGAATGTCAGGCGGCCTTCAGCAAACTCAAGGAGTACCTCTTTTCTCCTCCATTACTCTCTCGGCCCATCCCTATTGAGAAACTCTACCTTTGCTTTGCTCTATATTTGTAAGACAAGATGTTGTCGTATAAAGACCCGTATACTATTTCAGCCAAGTGCTCTGGGTGTCAGAAATCAATTACAAACCTATCGAAAAGGTGGCCTTCGCTCTCGTCACAACTGCTTGGTGCCTTCAAGTCACGCCCAAACCGGGAATCGTGAACAGCCGCCCGTTGACCTGGATACCGGCTGTATTTCTACAGAAAATCGGGCAGAACCTCCCCATAAATCGGAGGTCTCCCATGTACAATCAAACCTGTATACCTATATACATTCAAAAACAATCCTGCAAATAAGACAAATGGCCATCACGGCCTCAAAACCATCCACTAATCTCACAACCGGCATCCAGACAACGCAAGGCTAACAAACCACCAACAGTCCTAACCACAGACCTCTACTGTCATGCCCAACTAGAGCATGAACAGCCGCCACACCGAGCGGGCCTAAATTTATACAAATATATTACAAATTCCCAAGTTGACACTTTAAACATTTACGAATGCCTCAATGCAAATGAAAGATGAGAGTTTCGCAAATACACATATATAATTTATACAGTCATCTCAAAATAAGTACACGGCCAACTACGGACCTCAACAAGACCTCGCAGGGTCGACATAAAGTATGAAATTCATATTTTCAATTTAAAACTTAATCTCACCGTCGTGAATCCAATCCACCATCAAGCTATCATACCTCTAGCGCCAAATGCGTCGCCCTAGCACCATAATCCTGTCTGGGGAGGGAAAGAGGAGGGGTGAGTACTCAGGGAAGAATACTCAGTGAGTGAGTGGGTCAATGTAATCGTGCAATATGGGATGTGAAACTGGAGTGTCAAAATATCAGTATACAAATCATATTTCAAATCATCATGCTTTTCATTTCAACAATATATCATTTGCACGCATCATCAAGTCAAATATGCATCCAAAATACTTTCATCAAAATCATAGAGCTGCCAGCCGTAAAACTCCCGGCAGAGGTCTACCACGACCTATGACAGGCGCACCGGGGGTGTTATATGCGATTTTATTTAAAGTACTCTCTACCCCGGCGTTGGCGACGGACCTCGTCCAGGTGCTAGACTTGGAGAGTGTATCCAAATCCTCCCCCTTTCGGGTTCAACCTGCCTAGTACCGTGTCGTAAATATAATCTCATCTCGACAACTCGTGGGATACCCCAGGCCTAGGCATATCCGAACGCTACCAAAGCGCCTCTCACGGTGTCCTTCGTAGCTACGGAACAATACATATCACAGCCCTCAAGGCCAATATCAATATCACAATCATATCACAGCCCTCAAGGCCAAAATCAATATCATATCACATGTGCCGTAAATCAGGTTTACAAACCAAATGCAACATATAGCATAAAATGGCACATTTCACGTTTCAACCACATGGATGCATATTTCATAATTCAATCACATTTTTGGACACTCCATCGGTTCACAAAAATCATTTTCAAAGCCAGTCAAACCATTTTAAGCACGCGATAAATCATGCTCATTTATCAAACTGTTGTAAATCAGAGTTTACATATTAAACGAAAACATTGAAATAAAACCCACTCACAGTATACGGGAGGGTCAATCACTCCCTAAAATGCACAACAAGTGTCGAAACTGTGCTCCCCTCGATCAATACATCCAACTGACGCATGTATAAAATCGGCAAGTTTCAAACCTGTGCAGTTATAGAAAATAGGCTATAACTTCTGATACACCTTTACAAATCAAGGGGTTCCTTATTTCATTTTTAAAGCTAAGGATGTCTAGTGTCTAAGGCAGACAACCTCAAGTCATTCGGAGCTGTGTAGAGAAAAGTATGCTTAAAACATATCCATAAGACTCAAGTGATATTACTCAATCAATCCTACACAAAGCTCACACCAATCCAATCTCTCGTCGTACATAAGAGTCAGCATATACACCAACACACTTTTATTCTTTATTCTTTATCAGCATCTTCTCTTCAATACCCCAATACAATTCTATACATTTATCATATAAATACAAACGCATGCTTTTGCTCATTCTTTACAATTGCACATTTTCATATCATTTTAACACACCAATATCACTATATATATGCATACACTTTCTATACCTTATTACATACACATATAAACTTCCATCTTACTTACTAGAGTCATTCCCAATCTCTCCAATGGATTCGATCAAGACATTTTTACATCCACATACTCACTAACCTCTATCCAAAATTCAGCATGCATAAATCCTCACACTCTTGGCCTCAATTTCACATATACATAGCCGATAACACACCACACTTCAATGCCAAAAATACAAGTACATCAAATCCACATTTTAACACTCAAAATCACATTAAAACCCATCAAATTTCATACTCAAAGTTCTAAATTTTTCAGTACATGTTTCCTTAGGGTTTCTCCCTTCAATATGTGCTCATTTAAGACTTAAATCAATCATTTACACAATCACCTTTCTAGAATCTCATTTCATCAAATTCATTCCATTTATAACTAATTAATCAAATCAAAATCAAGTCTGATTCAATCCTAAAACCAATCAAAATTGGAAATACGCTTAAAATAAATAAGTTTCCTACGAACTGGAAAATCTTTGAAAAATCATACACTTTTCAATTCTCATCCGATTTCTTCAACCCATATGTCATTTCAAAGGTATTGAAACCTATTTTCATACTATAGAAGTTGTATTTTGATTGCCTATATGCAAGACAACTTAAAATGAGATAGACCGCATCGATCCTTAAACTCAAATCCCAAATTTTGACTATTTTCATGCATTCATCAATTTAAACTCTAAAAGCAACCATTCAAATCAAGTCAACATGATTCTCTCCTCCGGAACAGTCCAATTCATATAAATTTCTATAATTGACCTGAATAATTACTTATAATGTCACACAAAGCATTATAATCAAATCTAACATACTTCCAACACATATACAACACTTTTTATCCTAATTTACCCTAAATGCATCCAAATAATTCGAATGAGTTAGAAATCCCTCACCTAGGGTTCACAATTTGTAAATCTAGCGTCCGTGCGCCATTCAATTCATTCCAAGACCTGCAATGTCTCCAAATTGAAGCAAATTTCTGTAATTAGACTTAATCACTATGGAAATCAAAACCCTAGAACCATGATCGAAACTCAGCCCTTACCTACAGTGAAGAAGTCGCGACCTAGGGTTTTCGAGGGTCGGTTGATGACTACGGTTTTGGGCTTTAGCTGAGGTTGCAACAAAGCTCTCGACAGATAACAGCTCGTATGCGAACAGACAACGGACAGAGCGAGAGAGAGCTCTGTGAGCTTTCGCGCGCAGAGGCAGCGTGCACTGGGGCAGTCTCGCACGCTGGCGCGCGCAAGAGGGCGGCGGCGCCCGGGAGCAGCGCGCGAGCGCGCAGCCGCAGCCGCAGCCGCGCGCAGTCGCGCGAGCTATCGCGCTCTGTTGCGCGCGCGAGTTGGGAGAGAGACAGGCAGCGACCCGTGGTGGTCGCGGTGGCTGCGCCGGTGGACTGCGAAAAGAGGCGGTGCGGTGGAGGACCGAAGAGAGATCGCGAGCGAGAGAGGGAGAGCGGCTCGAGGGTGAGAAAGAGAAGCCGAGAGAGAGAAGGAGAGAGATAGAGAGAGAAGGTGGGCGGTGGCGCCGGAAGAGGAAGCGCCGCGGTGGAGGCGGCGGAGCGGGAAGCCGCGGGGCGGAGGAAGGCGAACGGTCGCGGGAGAGAGAGGAAAGGGGAGAGAGAGAGAGAGAAAAGTGAAGGAAATTAGGGCTAATTTCAATTTTTCTTTTTCTTTTTTTTTTTTTTTATAATAAATTTATAATTATTATTATTATATTTCTTTTTGTAATTTATTTTTATAAATAATTAGGTGAGTAAATGTATAATTAAATAAATGAATAAATAAATAAAAAACATCATCTATATATATATATATATATATTTTTATACTCACTTTATTTTACAAATCGGAAATACGGATACTTTAAATATCCCAAAATTTTCAAATTACATACCTCAAAATCGAAAATCTATATAATTTAAAATTTTCTCTATCTATATATAAACGGAAAAATATTTTATTAAATTTCATGAACAGTATACTTGTACGGACACCGCAATGTCGGTGTTACACTTCAACCATATTTTCAGGCACACACAATCGTGAGTCTAACTGATCAGCCTCTGAAGCAGATCTTGCTAAAGGACACCTCAGGTCAACTTATCAAGTGTAGTATCAAACTCGATGAATTTGACATCAAATACCTACTGAGACCCGCCATCAAGGGTCAGGCTCTTGCTGATTTCATCCTTGAGTGTATGCTCCCAAACAACACCAAACAAGCTGCCATTGACTATCTAGGGAAAAGCTTGCTACTAATATGGACCTTACATGTGGATGGCTCCTCTAATTCAATAGGGAGCAACACCGAGCTCATCCTGATCGGTCATAATATTCTTAAAGCAGAGTATGCAGAGTCTTTATGGACAACCAACTTGTTGCTAAACAAGTCAAAGGAATATATGACACTAAAGAACCAATGATGGCGAAATATCTCATCAAACTCTAAGAAGTGATAAGCAAATTTCACAAGGTTGATATCCAACAAATTTCAAGATTTGAGAATATAAGTGCTGACACACTTTCCAAGCTTGCTAGTTTAGACTCTGTTGCCACTTGCCTGACAGTCTACATGGAAAGCCACCCGAACCCAAGTATAGTTGATCTAGAGCAAATCATGATGGCTGATGATTTGCTAAGCTGGAAGGATCCAATTTTAGCCTACTTAAAGAAACAGCCAACTATCGGACTCCACACAAGAGGTAACAAAGGTCAAACAAAGAGTTGCACACTATGCCATCATTAACAACGCTCTCTACAAGCTCATCCTTACATCAATGGTTGATGCTGGAAAAAGGAAATTACGTTCTCAGCGAAATTCATAAAGGGGTGTGCTGCAACCACTTAGGTGCCTGAAACCTAGCAAACAAGACTTTGTGCCAATGGTACTTTTGGCCCACCATGAGAACTAATGCAAAGACTTATGTCAAAAGATATAACAAGTGTCAGCACTTCTCTTCAATACCCTGCCAACCCTCCACTAAGCTCTGCCTAATTGCAAGTCCCACCTTTAAGCTCAGCCCAATCATAAGTCCATGGCCATTCGCACACTAGGGGATGGATATATCGAGATTGTTCCCACAAGCTATTGGGCAATAAAATTTTCTCATTATGCAATGGACTACACCAAGTGGGTGGAAGCTAAATTGCTTGCACAGGTAACATCCAACAAGATTCAAAGATTTGGTGGGTATCCTAGGTTCAGCCTACCCCACGTCCTCATCACGAACAATAGCAAGCAGTTTGATAGCAAACATTTCAGAGAATTCTGCCATAAACTGATTCACCTCTGTTGCTTACCCATAGGCTAATAAACATGCTAAATCACCAACTGAACGATTCTTCAAAGGTTTGAAATAGCACTGGACGAAGCAAAGGGACTTTGGGTTAATGAACTCTACGGAATCCTTTGGGTCTACCGGATTATGCCCTAAATGGCCATTAGAAAAACACCATTCAGTCTCACTTACAGGTGTAAAGCATTCTTACCGGTGGAAATAAGGATTCACTCGTTGCACATAGAATAGTACCAGCTGGAATCAAACAAGCCTATACTGCACGAGAGATTAAATCTTTTATCAAAGTTACGAGATACCGCATTCATACGAATGGAGGCCTATCAATAGCAAACAACCCAATTATGATAACAAAAGGGTGAAAACCAGAGTGTTCAGACTAGGAGACTTGGTCCTTTGGAGAGCAGAAGCAACAAGACAACCCTAGCTCAAGGGAAAACTTGTACTGAGCTAGGAAGATCCATATCTGGTGTGTTCTACATTCCGTCTTGGAACATACTACCTCAACCACCTCGATAGTTCTATCATACCGAGAATATGTAATACCCACAACTTGTGTGTCTACTATCAGTAACCTCAATTAGTTTCCCAATTTCAATACTTGTCACCTCATGGCTAGTTGTTAATAATATCATTCTTCATACCGCATATTGGTTCCGCACACATTCTCTCGACTCCGTACCACCTAATGTGTCATATACGGGATGTAACTCCTGAGGGGATAGGGATACCCAAACGCTTGACTCTGTACGGCATATGGGTTCTCCACCCATTCTCTTAGCTTCGCACTACCTAATGTGTCATATACGAGATGTAATTCCTGAGGGGGTAGACACATCCAAACTCTCAGCTCCTATTCTCTGGCTCTGCACCACCTAATGTGTCATATATAGGATATAACTCTCAAGGGAGTAGACACGCCCAAACTCTCGACTTTGTACCACATATGAGTTTCGCACTCATTCTCTCAGCTCTGCACCACCTAATGTGTCATGTATGGTATGTCACTCCCGAGGAGATAGGCATGCCCAAACTCTTGGCTCGGTATCACAGACGGGTTCTATTCCCATTCTCTTGGCCTTATGTTTAAAAGAATTCTCTTGGCTTAATACCTTATACAAATATTCTCTTGGTTATTGGACTTAAATGAATACTCTCTTAGTTTTATGCTTTGTGTGAGATTTCTCTCGACTATATGCCTTATGTGGGTACTCTCACAGCACTATGGCCTGATGCATACTCTCTCGACTTTAACACCTCAAAGGATGCTACCATCCTTCCATAGTTACAACATTTTCAACATCAACTTAATGTCCAAGTCATATTATCACAATTCGTTACCCATATAGATTAAGAATGTAAGTGTAGGAAACAGAAATCTTTTTCATTTAATCAAGTACAAAAAGAGGAGAAGTCTATACAAATATCTGAGAGAAGGAGGATATATCAGACAAAGAGGAAATCCAAGAAGAAGAGGAGAAATCAAAGAGTGGGAGGCTGGCAATAAGGAATGGCCTTCTATTGCAAAGATTCCACATTGGCACAAAGGGCGGTGACACGAGAGATTGTATCCATTGGTTCATGAGGCGCTTTAAGCTAAGGAACAACGACTAAGCTCAACCCAGGCTCTTCAGAACCAGTGCTACTAGCACCGATAGCTACAGTCTCCTGCATCCCTGCCTAGCAGAGAGCCTCTTTAGTCCTCCGTAGCTTCTCCAAAAAGCTCGTCCTCAACATTTATGCTTTACCATTGACTCCTCAAATTTCTTCTCCAAGTTTGCCAACCTCTACTTTGCAACAAGGTGAGACTACTTCCGTTCCTATGCTAACCTCTTGGCCACTTTTAACCTCACTTCATACTCCCTCACTTCGGTTTCTAGCCAGTTGCACTCAATTAGAGCCACATCACATTAAAAAAACACTAACTCTAGGTTAGGCCTCAGACTATCGAACACATCTTTGCTTCTCAAAGTAGCATTCGTTGCTTATTCTACTTCGAGTTCCCTCTCCTTCTAGGTCAAAGTAACAGGAAGGCAAGAAATCTCCTTATCCCTTTGGCCCAACAAGTGTTTTAGGTAGCCCATCACCCGATCCCCCTTCAGTCTTTGAAATTCGGCCATAATAGTAATATGTACAAAACAAATTGAACTACACCACTTTAATACCCGAACAGCAACAAGAAAAGGGAAAAACTACCTAAATTCCAAGGGCCATGAGGGTTTTAGCACCCTGCTCCATGGACAAACCATTCAAATCCAAATCATAATGATGGTAGTCTAATCGATCGGTGGACCTCCTTGCCTTGGTAATGCCAATATAACTAAAATGATTATTCCCGCAACTAATTGTTACGGTACCCCTCTCCTTTAACCCTTACTACTGTTGATCGACCAAACAAAAATAGGAGGAGAAGGAACCGTTTAGTCAAGCATGACCCCCTTTCCCTTCCATAAAAACAAACCTTCCAGGCGGCACAAGATCGTCCTGCTTCCACCACTGGTTCCCCCTCCTCCCAATGGCATCATGATCTTCTAGAGAAACTATCTCTTCATGATAACTGAGAGCCAACCCTGAGTTATTTCCTCTATACCCTCATGAGTTAGTATAGGTACTTGGCATCCCCTTTCTTCCTCAACGGAATCTATACCCTCCTCCTCTTCTTTCTTGAAATAAAATTGGGGGGAGTGTCCTCTCCCTCCTGGATGCCTTTCTTTTGCTTAACCCTCATCTGTCTCTCAATAGTAACCATCAAGAGGTCATCCCTCTTAGCAAAAGTAATAACCTCCAAGAGCCTTATAGCTTTCTTCCTCATTAAAATGGCCCTTTAAATCTTAACTTTCTCACTCAACAATAAGCCTGCTAACTTCAATATCTCCTCATCAAGTAGGGATTCCATGCAAATGACCCTATCTTTAATGGAACAACAATTCCCAATGGAAGACACAAAACCCCGATGCTAGGAGGATTCCGGTTACCTCACTCCCACAAAAGGCTCCCCAATGACCTCTGGCAACATCGACAGCCAAACCTTGTTTGGAGGCAAAACCATCCCTCCATAGAACCCCCTACTACACACCTTCTTAAACAAAAAATTGAGGATAGAACCTCGAAATTGAACCTCAAACGACAGTAGCTTAACAAGCTAGCTACCGCCACAATTAAACGCCAAGTGCTAGGAATCAAAAGGGTCAAAAATATATTCCAACCTCTTAGAACCTCAATAAAAAAACCTAAATAGGGCACCTGAAGCCCACATCATACGCATTCCCTATACAGAGGAATATATCCCTCAGTCACCTAGTTCGCCCTCTCGTTCTCTGAAGGTATCCTAAAAAGGTAATTCTTGTCTAATCCTATCTCCTCTACCATTTCCTCTAGCTCCTTTTTAGTCATCACACTCTTAATATCGTCGATATCATGCTGCCCTGAAGATTCTGCACCCTTTATCATTTCTCCACTTTCACCAAAATAAACTCTAAGAAAGCACTTTTTTCCTTAACAAAGAAACTAGGATGCAAAGCACACAATATGCATGGAGTACGATTCACCCAATATCGAAACAGTTTTTAAAAGGAAATTGAAAAGTCTAATTGGGACCATTCCGCATTGAATGCTCCATTTTCTCTCCTAGCATTCCTCAATTTATTTTACTTCTAATATCATTTTTTCCAAAATGTCATTAGAAGTGGGAGGCAAATGATAATAATGGGCTTAACAGTCTATGATCATAAAACAAATTATAAAAAGCTCAAAAACCCAAAACAATAAAGTCCATCAAGCGACCTCTCGCTAAAGAACTAGGATAACCAAGTAAGAACGCAGTCTACCTCTCTTGGCACCAAGCATTCGGGTATTCCCTCTCGATCGTCTCTCGATATACTATGCCCGCTCAATCTTCTAGTCACCCGACCTCCCAATCATTTGGCATCTTGTTCTTTTAACCTCTCGATCACTCCATCCACCTACCGAACTCTCTCAATTAAGTCTCTCGGTTATATAGAAGTAATCTCCTATTACACAATGTTTCCCTTAAAGTGAATCTAGGACATGAGTATCTAATAAGCAAAGAAATCTTTAACAAATTCAAACCTTTCGTAATCCAATACGAATCTCTAGTAATCTCACCTGATATGGAAGAAAATCTTCACGATGGCTCAGACTTTTCTCACCCTCCAACAACTCTGAATCTACTAAAAGTCCTCTACTATGTTCACTATAATCTCAAAATTTTCAATGGTTTCTCTATAAGATAAGTAGGGTTTCTACGCCTCTACCATGTGGATGCACAATATATATACTAAGTAGAGGCAACCTACAAAAGGTAGGCAACATACTCAAATCTACACACATTACACAAAGGCAACGCAGGGCTAATTCTAAACTCTACTCAGTTTGTTCTACTTTTCATCATCGCTCTTTCTGACTTGAGCGTTGAAGTTTTCTCCATCAGACCACTTCCAGCGTATATTTTGCATGTCATTCCATCAACAAAGACCTAGCGGATGCATCATCACTAGTTCGTCATTCAAGTTAGCCTAGCAGTTCTATCTATGGAGCAAACCCACCTCTAATATATCTAATTGGATTAGTTTTTGAGAGGCATGTAATATATCGAATTGGCTCAAATCGGGTTAGATATTTTAGAAAAATTTATAGGATCAAATATGATTTTTTTATTTTATAACCCAAATTAGGTTAAAATTAGATATGAATATTAGACTTAAAATTTAAAATCAAATATGGTATTAATATAATCCGAACCATAACCAATCTATTGTCATCACTATGACATAGGTGTAAATATGGGATGAGGAAAAGGAGCAAAATTGGATTAAGAAAATTTCACAGGTTGGTTTGGATTCTTGAACTTTGCAAAATCTTCCATATAAAGTACGAAATTAAGTAGAAAAAAAATGTTAAATACTCAAAAGGAGATTCATAGCATATCCAATTATCACACCAACCCCACAAAAATTAACATTTATGGAATGATAGAAAAATTCTACTTTATTTATTATGATCATACCTGATTAATCTCAAATCTTCATCTATAAAACAAACATTTAAAATATGGAAAACATATATAAATATTTGTAAAGTATGCAAATATATAAACATTATACGTAATTATTTTAGTCAAAACCCTTCTTCAACAATAATATTCGAAAGTAGTCAAAATATTATGTTAAACATAGTTTTTGATTGATGTACATGTGACCAAATTTAGGCATATCTTACAGCTAAAGAATGCCTTGTCGGCCATTTACTTTTGGATCAAGTCACATTGATTTTTTGTTAAAATCTATAATGTTAGATATGATTTTTTATTTCACTAATCCGATTAGGGTCGAATCAGGATCAATTTCAGGTCGAATGTGATATAAGTAAAACTCACACATATCTACCTTTGGCCATCCCCACTCAAATCTTTTATCTATAAAACAAACATTTGGAAAGATTTTTCTCACGATTAAATAGAAGTAAAAAGGACAACTTTTCATGAAATCAATCATTTTGTAGCTACAATGCAAAAAGATAGCTCGAGTTGCCCACCCTTTTCATCATTTTGTTTATTCCATTGTGTAAGTCTGTCTCTCTCATAATTAAATTTAACTATAATTCATAAATATATATTACTTCCCTCTCTCTCTCTCTCTCTCACTCTAAACTTTTTTCATATATTTCAGATTTAGGTATTATCTTACAGCTGAAGAATGCCTTATCGGGCATTTATTAATATCCAGATAACGGAGATTTCCTCCTCTTGCACACTGATTTCTTTGCAATATGGTTTGTGACCATGTAGCTCTAGCCTCAACTTTTTTCAACAGAAATTGTAATTTCTAGAAAATCTGTTTTCTTTCTAATTGTACAAACTTCATTACATTTTTTTTAATTGAAATTAAAAAAAAAAAAGTGGAGTTTCATGACAACTAAAAATTCAATGCACAAAATTAAGCATTGAATTTTGAAATTAAATTAATTAAATTATTAAATTTATAAATATATAACTATAAACTGCTGATTTAATTTTTTGAATATGAGAGAATTAAAAAAAAATACAATACTCACAATTAACACGATAAATTAGTATTTATTATTTATTCTATTTATTAAAATAAAATAAATTTAAATCACATTAGAGGTTCTACTATGACAATTTCGCATTAGAAATTACCTTTTCATTTATTAACATAGAGAATTAAAATATTCATTTTCATGAGAAACAAATTAACACAATAAACTTGAACTCTTTTATTGAAATTTTAATTAGAATTTAGTTCCTAATGAGAATGAAGATAGAGTTTGTTTTGATACATATTAGAATATTAATAAAATGAAGATTTGAAAAATAAAATACCAATTAATAAATTACTTTATAAATTTTTATAAAACTTATTCAGGGTTTTTCAGGTAATACATAAATATTTTTCAGCATTAATATTTGGTTCGTAAATTATCAATCCATTTAAAATTTATCAGTTGTTATAAATGTTAAGGAATTTGAATAGATGTCTATAAATAACACATAAATATTGGCTTTTGGTTTTCTAGGTGACTGTTAACTTTTGAGTTACTACACTTAATGAATGTAACTTTTCATCATATGACTTGTAGATTGTCATATTTAACGAGAGTGATTTTTTATATTCATTTCAAGTGCCTATAAAAGGCTTCATTGTAATCTCATTTGTACACCAAAAACAAGAGAAATAAAATATTATTCTCTCTATTCTCTCTCTATATATCGTGTTAAAGTCTTGATTTAAATTTTGTCTTTGTACTATTTTGATATCTACTTTGAGCATATTAAATTGTGTGTTTCAAAAGCCAAATTTCTATAATATAAATATTATTCTCTCTAATCTCTCTCTCTCTCTCTCTCTCTCTCTATATATATATATATATTGGGTTTAAGTTTTGAGTTAAATTTTGTCTTTACACTATTTCGATTTCTTCTTTGAGCATATCAAATTGTATGTTCCAAAAATCAAAGTTTTATAATACGTTATTAGCTCAAGACTCTAACCAACCAAGAAAGATGGGACAAGAAAGGAGCATTATCGGGTAAGTAATTTCCACCATTGTACTTATTATTTTGTCTAGTTCATACAAATATATGTTATTATTATTTCTCTTGATATGGTATTTTTGTATTTGAATATTATGTGATGTAGAATATTTAACATGTCAAATCTCACCAAACTTGAGTTAGTGGCTCCTAACATTTTGTGAAAACATTATTTGTCATGGATACTTAATGCTGAAATTCATTTGAATGCAAATGGACTCGGAAAAACAATTAGAGAAACTTTACAAAATTGAGCCAAGACAATGATTTTTCTCCGTTATCACCTCCACGAAAAATTGAAAATTGAGTATTTGACAGTGAAAAATCCATTTGAATTGTGAAAAAATTTGAAGAAAAGGTTTAACCGTCAAAAAACAGTAATACTCCATAAAGCTCATTATGGTTGGATCCATTTGAGATTTCAAGATTTTAAAATAGTAAGTGAATATAATTTAACTATATTTAAAATCAGTTCTCAATTGAAATCATGTGGGGAGAATATTATTAATTATGATATGTTAGGGAAAACACTCTCTACTTTTTATTTCTCGAATATGCTCCTATAGCAGAAATATTGAGAAAAAGGTTTTAAAAAGTATTCAAAACTAGTTTCTTGTTTACTGATGGCCAAACAAAATAGCGAGTTATTGATGAAAAACTATCGAAAGACCAATTGATTCTAAAGATAAAACTCTCGAAAGAAGATGGGAGAAAATAGTCAAATTGATCATATGGAAGAAGAAGATATAAATAACAAAATCCATGATAATCTTCCTAAAGAAGTTGAATCTTTAAAAGAGAATGTGGAAAATAATGAAATATCAATCAATTATATTTCCACAATGAGAACATGGGATCGGCAAAATATTATTGTTTTTTACATATTTTCATATAATGTGGCAGTTGACGTCCTGAATGAAAATAATGATTATGACCCTACAACTATAAAGGAATATAAATCAAGAGATAATTGGCCAAAGCGGAAGAATGAAATTCAAGCCGAACTAGAATTTCTTTCAAAACATGTGGTTTTTGGTCTCATTGTTAAAATACCAAAAGGTGTTAGACTGATAGGTTATAAGTGGATATTTGTACGAAAAAGAAATGAGAATAATAAGATCATGCAATATAGAGCACAACTTCTAGCACAAGGTTTTTCGTAAAGACCTAATATTGACTATGAAGAGACATATTCTCCTGTTGATGGATGGAATCATTTTTTGCTTTCTTCTTAGATTGGAAACACATGAAAAACTCTATATACAATTAATAGATGTTGTAACTACATATCTATATGGTGCACTAGATAATGATATATACATGAAATTCCCAGAATGACTAAAAATACTTGAAGGATACAATTCAAATTCTCGAGAATTATTTTCTATTAAAGTACAAAGATCTTTGTATGGTTTAAAACAATCTGAACACGTGGTGTAATCGCCTTACAGAGTATTTGTTAAAAGAGGGTTATATAAATAATCATATTTTTTTGTGTGTTTTTATAAAGAAATATGAACTTGGATTTGTAATTATCACTGTATATGTTGATGATTTAAATATCATTGGAACTCCTGAAGAGATTTCAAATACCGTAAACTATTTAAGGAAAGAATTTGAAATGAAAGACCTTGGGAAAACAAAATTCTATCTTGGACTGTAGTTCGGATATTTAAAGGATGAAATTTTTATCCATCAATCAACTTATATTAAGAAAGTGTTGGACTGATTTAATATGGATAAATCACATCCATTAACCAATTCAATGGTAGTTCATTCACTCAATGTATAAAAGGATCCTTTTCGACCTCGATATTATAACATGGAAATTCTTGGTCTAAAAGTATCATATCTAGGTGCAATTGGTGCATTGATACTTACTAATAATACTTGACCTCATTTAGTTTTTTTTATAAACTTATTAGCAAGATATAGTTCCGCTCCAACTACAAGACAATGGAATAGAGTTAAACATATCCTAGGATTTCTCCAAGGTATAATTGAAATAGGTTTATTTTATCCAAATGGGTCAAATGCACAATTAATTGGATATGCAGATGCTAGAATTTGTTTGATCCACATAAAACTCGTTCTCGAACAGGTTATGTATCTATTATGGTGGCACTATCACATCTTGAAGATCTATGAAGCAAACAATGACTGCTACATCATCGAATCATGCTGAGATATTAGTGATTCATGAAACCAGTCATGAATGTGTGTGGATCAGATCAATGGTTAATCGCATTCAAATATCATGTGGTTTAACTAATATCAAGAAACTTCCACAATATTATATGCATATTTCAATTAAAGAGTGGATACATTAAGAGTGACAAGACAAAACATATATCTCCCAAATTAATTTTCATACATGATTTAATACAAAATGGAGATATTGATATTTAGAAAATTCAATCAAATGAAAATCTTGTAGATTTGTTTACAAAAGCATTATCCAACACAATATGCAAGAAAACAACAATAACAGTAACAACCTGAATTTTAATCCCAAAATTTGGGATCAGCCGTCTGAGAAACAAATATAAGATAAAATATATATATATACAATAACAGTCAGAGTCTTAATCCCAATAATTGGGGTCGACTTTGGAGTATACGTATATATACACAGTCTTTTCCTTATATTTTGCAAAGAAACTGTTTTCACGTCTTGAACTCGTAGTAACTCAACCATTGCACCAAAATTCATCTAAAAGAATTTTTTTTTTTGAAGTAATGAATGTTGTAACCCACAACATTTTTCAATTTCAGCAAACCATGAAAATCTTGATCCATTTTCTTGAAAATCTTGAAACATTATCTTCAATTTTTAACTTCTCTCTCAATTGGTATTTCTTTGAGTAATCCTTGCCAGATGTAAATAGAGTAGTTCTTGCAACACAATTAGAGCCATTGTAGGGTAGGAGAGAGAGAGAGTGTGTCGTGAAGAAAGGGGTAGAAGAGGGTGTTGGCTCCACAATCAATAGATGAATCTCCCAATACAAACAACCCTGAAAGTAACGATGATGGTGATGATATTGAAACATCCATTCCATTAAACAATGGAACTTCCTGCGTCCCAAAATCAAATGTTGCAACACCAAGAATCACTAACAACATCCAACCAACAAACACGCTGATCATCATTCCTCTTGAAGTGGTTGAATTTCCCATCCTGTTTCTCTTCTTGTGATCTCTTTGCACCTCATTCCTTTAACAAAGTAGGATGAAAAGAGAAAAAATTTACTGTCGGCAAAGACAAGGAGAAGAGAAATAGATATGTATAGAAGGTAGTGGAATATAGAGCAAAAAAAAATATATATTGTTTATATATATATATAATAGAAAAAAAAAACAAACACATGCACACACATATTATCCAAATACATTTATAATAAGAAAAAGAAAAGTGATGATTTAACTTACTCTAATTTTCTTACGTTACTCATTCCTGTCCGAAATCATTTCTTCAGTTAACCCTTTATCTATCATATCTTTGTGAATACATTACATCCAAATTTTTAACGGTTTATCTCGTCGTTTTACTAAATCTCCTATATTTAAGCTCTCGGTTTTCCTAATTGGCGTGTTTTTTGGTCTTCGTTGTACATACGCAAACTATTTCAAACGATATTCTCACATCTTATCCATAATAGAGTTTACTCTTAATTTAGTG
The DNA here is from genome assembly GCA_037126225.1 of Dillenia turbinata. Classification (NCBI taxonomy): domain Eukaryota; kingdom Viridiplantae; phylum Streptophyta; class Magnoliopsida; order Dilleniales; family Dilleniaceae; genus Dillenia; species Dillenia turbinata. Next base: position 12,041,493 of record JBAMMX010000010.1, on the reverse strand, counting down.
TGTATCTCTTCATTTCTAATCCTATCTTTTCTAGTTTTACCACACATCTAGCTTAATATTCTCATCTTAGTTACAACCATTTTCTACTCATGTTATTGTTTAATAACCCAGCATTCTGTACCATACAGTAATGCAGGTTTTATTGTCATTCTATAAAACTTCCCTTTCAAGTGCAGTAGTATTATGCGATCATAGAAAATTTTAAATATCCTTCTCCATCTCATCCAACCTGTTTAAATCTTATGGTTTACATCGCTATCTATGTTGGCGTTATTTTGGATAATGGACCAAAAATATTTAAAACGTTCACTTTTTGATATGTTCTGTTCTTCTAATATAATTGTTTTTTCATTAGTCTGATGATTATCACTAAACGTGCATTTCATGAATTCTATTTTTGATTAGCTCAATCTAAATCTTCTGGACTCTAGTGTATCCCTCTATAACTCCAATTTAGCACTAATACTCTCTCTAGTTTTATCTAATAATACTATATCATCTACAAAAAGCATATACCATAGTATTTCATCTTAAATGCTCTTTGTAATTTCATCTATCGCTATTGCAAATAGGATTAGACTTAATACAAATCTTTGGTGGAGTCCAATGTTTATTGGGAAGCTATCACTTACCCCCCGTAAGTTCTTACATTGGTGACAACTGTATCATATATATTTTTTATGAGATTAATATATAAGATGGAAATCCTCTTCTTCATCAATGTCCACCATAATATGTCTCTTAGAATTCTGTCATATGCTTGTTTTAGATCAATGAATACCATATACAGGTTTCTCTTCTATACTCTAAATGTCTTCATCAAATGTCTTGGTAAGTGAATTATTTCGGTGGTGGATTTTTTTGATATAAATCTAAATTGATTTTGAGACGCATTATCTCTAATTTCAAACTATGCTCAATCACTCTCTCCCACAACTTCATAGTATGACTTATAAGTTTACTCCTATAATTAGAGCAGTCTTTCATGTCTCCTTTATTCTTATTTAATAGTATAAGTGTACTCTCTCTCCATTTTTTGGGAATCTTCTTGGTTTGTCAAATTTTGTTAAAAAGATCTATTAAAATTGTTATCCCAACTTCACCCAAACATTTCCACACCTCAATAAGGATGTTATCGGGTCCTATAGTTTTATTACTCTTTATTCACATTAAGACTTCCTTTACTTCATGAGTACGAATCCAACATTTGAAGTTTCTATTGATCTGTTCTATAGGTATCATGATATTGTCGATATCTTTTATACCCTTCACATTGTAGAGATTATCAAAATAATTTCTTCAACGCTTTCTTATACCTCATCCTTTACAAGTATACTATTAGTCTCACTCTTGATACACCTAATACTATTTAGATATTTTCCCTTCCTCTCCCTCAATTTGGCAATTCTGTAAATCTCCTTCTCTCCATCTTTGGTTTCTAAATTCTTATATAGTTCATTATACACTTTATTTTTTGATTTTTGGATAATTTTTTTTCACTTTTCTGTTTGCAATTTTGTATATTTTAAATGCATCGTTACTTCTCCTATTTTTAAGATTTCTATAAGACTCTTATTTGATTCGTATAACAATTTGAATTTCCTTATTCTATTACCATGACTCCTTACCTATTGGAACTCACCCTCTAGATACACCAAGAACTTCCTTACCTATATTTTTTATGTTATTAGACATTTTTACCCACATAGTTTCTGAATCATCATTAGCCAACCAGGTTGGTCTTTGGATTAATTTTTCTCTAAAGATTGTTACTTTTTTTCCTTTCAGTTTCCACCACTTAATTCTTGGCTCTACCAACGTATGATATTCCTTTTGTCTTTTAGGCACACGCACATCTATAACTAAAATCCTATGCTAAGTTGTTACACTCTCTACTAGTATAATGTTGTAATCCTTATAAGTCATTTTATCACTCCTCCTATTGAGAAAGAAATTTATTTGGTTAGCATTCAACCCACTTCTATATATAACTATATACAACTCTCTTTTTATGAAAAAAGTGTTTATAAATATTAGATCAAATGCTTTAATAAACTCTAGAATGGTGTCTCCAACCTCATTCCTACTACCAAGGTCAAAGTTTTCATGTATAGCTTTAAATACTTTATTATTCTCCTTTACATGTCCATTAAGATCTCCTCAATTTCTCTATACTAGGTATGATTTGTATAAATTCATCTAAATATTCTTAAAATTATTTTCTACTAATTGTATCTATACCTATTTTGAGTGCATAAATGCCGACTATGTTAATTATATTTTCTCCATTAACCATCTTGATAAGTAAAATTTTATCTCCCTTTCTTTTTATCTCTACTATATTCTCATATAAGTCCTTATGAATAATTATTTTTACACTATTTCTAGTTCTATCTCTACCTATATACCAAAGTTTATACCTATAAGACTTTATTAGTCTAGCTTTCTCCCCTACCCACTTAGTTTCTTGTAAACACATAATATTAATATTTCTTATATTCATTACTTTCCATATCTCTTCTAATTTGTCAGTTAAGGATCCGACATTTCAAGTGCCTAAATAAATCCTATCTTCATAGACTAATTTCTTTACCCACACCCATCTACATAAATATGAGAACCCTTGTCTATTTGACACCATATCCAGGCCGCGATGATACTGGCTATCAACCTACCGTAGCCCTACTCCTTTACTTGGGTTTGGGACCGAACTTGGCAGAGTTCTTCCGATAAACATATAAAATAAAAAAGAAATAAAAGTAACAATAAACTAAATTAATAATAAACTAAATTCAACTAAAATTAAAAAATATATATATTTAATAAAAAGAAAAAAGATATATTTGCTAAAAAATTTATAAGAGAAAAAAGAAACAACATTAACATTGACTAAAAAATATTTACTAAAAAGGAAATTTTTACTAAAAAATGTATATATTTTTTTTCTTACCAACGTCAGCATTCAAAAAAAAAAAAAAACTCAGTTCGAATACAAAGACCCCCAGTATAGGACCAACATAGAAATTTATTCAAGAATTAAAAAGAAACCCAGAATCTAAGTGATTGCACATAGAATCCCAGAACATAACTCATAAAAAGATAAAGGAATTGAAGGAATTTCATACCCAAAAGAAGAAGAAGAGAATGCAAGATAAAACAGGGAATGATAGAAAGTAAGATATAAAGCAACAGCGAAGAAATGCACAACAGCAAATGATAGAAAGCAAGATAGAACTAGAAAGCAAGATAAAACTGGAATGCAAGATAGAGAGAGAGAGAGTGATGCACCTAATTGAAGCTAGAATTGTTCAGAGATGTAGATCACAGATTGAAGAAATTTCACTTACCGATGGCAATTGGTTTGTGGTGCTGATGGCTGCGAAGAGGGAAAACAAATCGGGCAATTCAAGATCGAAGAATCCTCCAACAAAATCTGATTACAGCACCAACAAAATCAGAAATAGAGAGAGGCAAAAAAGTTTTAGTCTTGAGTGCTCATGAATGGAGGTGAAATAAGAAAATCAGATTTGAGTCTTGAGTGCTCTTGAATGGAGGCAAAATCCAGGGCTATTCTTGGAGAAATCAGAAACAGAGAGAGGCAAAAAGTTAAGTCTTGAGTGTTCATGAATGGAGGTGAAATCAAAAAATCAGATTTGATTCTTGAGTGCTCTTGAATGGAGGTGAAATCCATGGTTGTTGAGAGTTGATGTCAAGTGTTGATGTGTTGTGGTTTTCTACTCGTTTGATGTAGAGGGTTGTTAAACAAACAATCATTATTATTGTAGAATCATCAAGGGGAGTATAATATGAAGGGTATTATATATAAGGAATGATGTGCTCTTTTTCCTTCATGGGGTTTTTGTCCCACTAGGTTTTTTCCAAGTAAACTTTTATCGAGGCATACTCCTTATACAATGGACATCCAATGGGGAATGTTATAAATATTAAGGAATTTGAATGGATGTTCATAAATAACACATGAATATTGGTTTTTGGTTTTCTAGGTGACTCTTAGTTTTTGAGTTACTACACTTAATGAACGTGATTTTTCATTGTACAATTTTTAGTTTGTCACACTTAATGAGAGTGACCTTTTATATTCCTTTCAAGTGTCTCTAAATAGACTCTATTGTAATCTCATTTGTACACCAACAACAAGAGAAAAAAATATTATTTTCTCCATTCTTTTTCTTTATATATTGTGTTTAAGTCTTGAGTTAGAATTTGTCTTTGTGCTATTTTGATTTCTGCTTTGGGCATATCAAATTGTGTGTTCCAAAAAACCAAAGTTCTATAATATCAATTCATTTTTTTTCTTTAATCAATGATTTATGTAATTAAATATAGAATTCAATTAATTTTCAATGCAATGTTTATCAAATCACATTTAAGAAATAAATGCCAAAAGTAATTTTTAAAAAAATAATTTTCTATAATTTTCAGTAAAAAAATTAATTGAATGTTTTTCAATTTCTAAATATAGAAAAAATATATTCTTAGAAAATCTTAATTTTCACAATGTAAAGAGAACATTTTTTTATTTAAATAATGGCAAAGCCTCAACTACTACATAGTCATAAATTTTAGGGAATATGGATGAACATCTAATATTTGTTAACATATGGAAAGGTGAATATTATTTAAAGATATACATGATACCAATATTACTATTACCAATATTTTTTTATATTTGTCAACTTATATTACCCCAAATATTATATTTGGTTGAAATATCATAAATTTAGAAGAATATTTGATTAGCTTAATTTTAAAACTTTCATTTTATGCACATATCTCAATTTGTATAAATATTCTATTTGTTTAATGTATATATACACAAAATGTAATAGAGAAAATAAAATCATTCTCTAAAATTATTCTCTCTCTACATTGCATTCTATTCTTTGAATTTATCGTAATTTTTGAATTTTATAACACGTTATCAGTATGACTCTACCTTAATGATTTATTGAAGAGCGGAAGATTCCATTATTCAAAGTGATCTTGAGATAGGTTTGCTTATCAATTTTTCTTATGGTTAACTTTACCAAATTTGAGTTTTTAATCATGGATCCTTGATATTAAAATGCATCTTGATGCAACGGGTTTTGGAGACACCATTAAAACAAATAATTTGAAGGAATTGTTCTTCGTAAAATCTGATATGATGGGTTATATTTGAGGTTGCAAGACTTCAAGTTAATTAGTAAGTACAATTCTATAATATTCAAAATCACATCCTAAATGAAATTATGTGGAGAAAATATTATCGAGAATGATACGTTGAAAAAACAAAAATTTCTCCACTTTTCATGTCTTGAATTTACTCCTACAACAGCAATATCAGGAAAAGAGATTCTAAAATATTCTAAATTGATTTTATGACTAACAAAATAATGAATCATTGATGAAAAATCATGTAACTCGACCTACCGATTCTAATTCACTCTCTAAACGAATGCGATTAAATATTGTTATGAATATGGAAGAGGTCGTGGTCACACTTAGAAAGTTTACCGTAAGGTTAACCATTCAAATTCATCAAACGATCGGAAATAGTCATACAAATTCATCAAACCACCAGAAGTAGAAAAATCATGATGAGAACAAAACAAAGAAAAGATGGAAAATATTAATTGATCTAATAATTTTTTTTCTTTTATCAATTTATAATTGTTATTGTTTCACCAAACACTTTCAAATATTTTGAAACATGTAAAATGATGTTATGAAAATGTAAAATAAATTGATTTTATAATTATTTTAAAGTTAATTAAATATTTTTATTATGTAATGTACTTCATTATATATTTTTCTACTTGATTTAATCTTTTTTATTATGAAATACACTTTACTTAAGAATATTAATTATTTCTTGTATTTTCTTCCTGAAGAAGATATAGATATTGTCAAAAATCTAAGATCAACAAAAGGTAAAGAAGATGAATGTCTTATTGATAGTGTTACGATACATACAATACCCAAAAATAAGAATTACTTCTCCTATCTGAAGTTGGGAGAACCAACTGTTTAATACTATAAGCGACACTAATTAAAGGCTCCGGTAAAGCACATATATATTTCTCTACAACAACAACAATAACAACAATCAGAGGTTTAGTTCCAATAATTGGGGTCGGATTTGGAGTGAGCATATATGTACATAGTCATTTCCTTATATTTTTGTAAAGAAACTATTTTCACATCTCAAACCTGTGACCTCAAGGTCACCAATAGAGCAATTCAATTGTTGTGCCAAGATTCATCCAAAAAAAGGATTTCTTGTTGAAGTAATTAAGGTTGTAACCAGAGGCACCAATCTTATGCCGTAACCTATTCCCATCTTTTAAGAAAAAATGAGTGCTCTAAAATACCTAGATATCATGAATTCTGATCTTCAAATATGGAACAATACAAGGTTTGACAGTGGAGATTGTGAAGACCCTCTTGCCATTAGAGACTCTTGGCCTAATCTCAAACCTAATTTTGTGAATCTCCATAAATAATTTTGTGAACACATATATGTTTTCTCTGAAGGAACAAAATTAGCTGTAAATAATGCACTATATTATACTAAGTCTTGAAAAAATTTACTAAGTTTTAAAAATATCCACCAAAATTAGTATCATATTAAATACTCTATTTTCTCAAAAACACAATCTATTTTATACTCTAATCTACTCTTTTGCGTGTAATTATTATTTTTGTTATTTTTTAGGATTAGCCTCATCTTCTTGTAACTCAAATTCTCTTCTACAGTTAAGTTGTAACAAGATTCAACTATATTTGTCAAACAGGTGTTTAGAGGGAGAAACGTAACTAGAGAGTTATGTTAAGTATTTTCGAATGAAATACTTGTAAGGTTTTACTTGCACCGGTGAAGCAAGTGGATTGTACCATTTAAAAAATAGTGAAAAATCCAAAAGGGTGCCTAGAAGTGGACATAAATCGAGTTTGGTAGAACTACTATAAAAATCTCGTATCTTATGATTTCTTTTTAAATTTCTCTGCAAATTTTATTTTGGTTATTCTATCTTAGCATTACTTTTGAAGTCATCTCAAAATCCCAAATTAGTGCCATAATAATTCAAATAAACCTATTTTCCCCCTTTAGGTTTCTTTTAATTAGTTTTTGGTCTCATAACCTTGAGCAAAGATCCTTACCCCTATCCTATTTTCAAAAACTTCAAATGGCACTAAATAGAGACTCTATTCCATTTGAGGCCTGTTCCACAAACAGATCTCCATTTTTCAATGGAAACAACTACACCTATTAGAAACAAAGGATGATTAACTTTATCATAGCCCAAGATGTAACTGCTTGGGAAATTATTAAAGAAGAGATCGAGTTCCCAACAGAAGAAATCGAAGGTGTCCGTGTACCAGTAAAATTGAAGAACATGACACCAAAACTGAAGAAGGTCTATCAAGCGAACTGTAAAGCGGTTAAACTTCTTCACCTTGCTCTAAACATAAATGAATACAACCAAGTCTCATTGTGCATCAAAACCAAACATAGGTTACTTTCATGTACTTGGATGTCGATGCTATGCTCTGAATAATGTAAAAGAACAATTAAGAAAATTTGATGCCAAAAATGATAAAGATATCTTCGTAGGCTAATTAACCAACAATAAATCCTATAGAATTTACAATAAGAGAACAATGGTGGTTGAAGAATCTATTCATGTAAAATTTGATGGGTCTAAGGAATCTAGAAGAGAAATAATGATTATTGATGATGAAATAATGTCAAAACCAATCTATAGAAAATGCTCAAGATGAGGAAATTAAGAATGAAATTGAAGAATATGCTCTCCCTGCACTTACTCCTCAGAACAACAATGAACAAGAAACCAAGTATCCAACAATTAGGAAAACGCAATTGGAGATCTACAATTTGGAGTTAGAACCAGATCTGTACTATAAAACCAATGTGATTATATAGCTTTCACTTCCCAAATAGAATCGAAAAACATCAGTGAAGCTTTAGAAGATGAAAATTGGATCCTAGCTATGGAGGAACAACTAAATCAATTTGAAAGAAATAAAGTATGAGATTTAATCCCAAGACCCTATAATTAATCAGTAATAGGAACTAAATGGGTCTTAAAAATAAATTGGATGAGCATGGGATAATCACTAGGAAAAAGGCAAGATTGGTGGCTCAAAGATATAGCCAAGAAGAAGGAATTGACTACGATAAAACTTATGCTCCTGTAGCTAGATTAGAAGCAATAAGAAAGCTTCTTGTCTTCACATGTCACTTGAATTTTAAATTATATCAAATTGATATGAAGAGTGCTTTTCTGAATAGAGCAATAAATGAAATATTATATGTTGAGCAACCCCCAGAATTTAAAAACTCAAAATTCCCAAACCATGTGTTCAATCTTTCTAAAACTTTGTATGGTCTCAAACAAGCTCCTAGAACTTGGTATTAAAGGTTTAGCAATTTGCTTATTGAAAATGAATTTTAAAGCGAAAAGATGGACACAACCTTATTCATTAAAAGAAAAGATAGAGAGATTTTGATAGAGCAGATTTATGTCAATAATATAGTTTTTGGAGCAGCAAGTGAAAACTCCAGTCAGGAATTTGAAATAAGTATGATAGGTAAACTTAATTATTTTCTTGGATTACAAATTAGGCAAATAGAGAAAGGGATCTTTATCAACCAATCTATGTTCATAAAAGAATTAATCAAAAAAAATTGGCTTTGAAAACTCCAAAAGAAATATAACTTTGATGAGCACTAGCATAAAACTAGATAAGGATAAAAATAAAAATCAGTGTGCCAAAAGATATATAAAAGTATGAGGAACACTCTTATATCTTACGGCCTCATGACCAAACATACATTTCAGTATATGTTTTTGTGCTAAATTTCAAACAGATTCAAAGGAGCCACACTTAATTGCTGTAAAAAGAATCTTCAGATACTTGAAAGAAACAGTGAATCTAGGAATATAGTTTGATAGAAACTCCAATTTTCAACAACATGGTTTCTCGGATGCAAACTTTGCAGGTTCTAGGATGGATAGGAAAAGTACAAGTGGAATATGTCAATTCTTTGGAGCCATGTTAGTATCATGGTCTTCCAAGAAACAAAATAGCATAGCAACCTCCAATACCGAAGTTGAGTATGTAGCAGCTGCACAATGCTGTGCTCAGTTATTGTGGATTAAACATTAAATGCATGATTATAAAGTTGAAGTAAACTGTATACCAATCAAATGTGATAATACAATTGTAATTAATCTAACCAAAAACCCAGTAGATCATTCAAAATAGAACATATTGAAATTAGATATCACTTTATTAGAGACCACAATCTGAAGAATGATATAGTTCTTGAATATATTGATACTGAAAAATAGATAATAGACATATTCACAAAACATCTAGAAAAAAATAGGTTTTTTGATTTAAGAAGAGACTTAGAAATAATAAAATTAGAAAAATAACAAAAACAAAGTGTTAAAAATGAAAAATAGAGCATAAACTTTGAAACATATATTTCACAAATTGATCAATTCATTTATTTGGTCGAGCCACAAAAGAGTTCGGTCGACCCAAAAAATTGATAAGTAGATACGAAAACCAAATTTGAGTAACCCACTAAGAGGTTAAGTCGACTCATAGAAAGTCAGGTTGACTGCTTAAGAAAGACTAGTTAGCCCCTTAGGTAGATCAGGTCGACCTCTACAAGAGGACAAGTCTAAGGCCAAACTGGTCGACCCTTATAAAAAGAGGTTGACCCGTGAAAACATCAAGGTCGACTTGTGTACTAGCAGGTCGGCCCATGAGAAAAGAAAGGTCAACCCGTGAATGAAAACAGGTCGACTTATGGATAACTTTAGTTAGTTTTGTTTAACATTTAGAATAAATGCTTGAACTACACAAGGACATGTGTGTAGGACATGAAAATGGACATGTGTTAACTCAAATGAATACATACCCACACAAATTGGACATGTGTTAACTTACTTGGCAAGTGAACATGCAGTAGGTGCTTGTCAAACTTGAATTAACTAGGTAGTTATAAAATTTGAATTAGCTAAGAAATATACAAATCCAACCAACCTGTAAGGGTCAAAGGGCATTTAAAATGCCCAAGTCTTTTCACATTCATTTAGCACCATTTCTCTCACTAACTTTAAAAACATAGCAGATTCTCTCTCCAATTTAGAAACTCAAATCCACTAGAAAACATCTCAGTATCTCTGTAATGCCTGTTCCTCTCCCATTGAGTTGATCCATCTTCTTCTTCATGAAATATACCATATCTACATCTTCTATCACTTATTTATTCAAAAATCCAAACAACCGATGGCACCTAAGAACAAAAAGGTAAAGGAAGTCGAACCCAATGAATCTGAAGCCTCACCTCTTAGATTCAATCGGAAAGATTTTCAATCCCAAAAGAAAAGTAAATCGTTTGTAAAACTTTTCTCAAATAGAAATATTACCCATGGACGGTTAATAGATTGGACTTTTGCAAAAGATTGTGTTTAAATATCAGGAGTTTTTGAATACAATATGCCTCAATTGGCTTCTTTTTTCTGGAAAAACATATACATGAAAGGGCAATCAAAATTTAGAACCTATTTTGATTAAAAAGAGAAAGAAATAAATTCTAGAGAAAAGCAAATGAATTAGAATGGGTTCCGTATAGTAAATGTGAACTATTTATGTAGTCGAATGCTCAAGAAAATGCTCGAACTGTATTTTGACAATCCAAAGATGTTAACAGTTAATACAAATGCTATAGATTTAGGACATTATGAGAGGATTCTACATTTGTCAATTACTCATGTTATTAGACCATGGAGTGGAAATTATACAACCAGATCAAGAGATGATTTCTGGTTGATGGAATGTATCATGCATAGAAGAACCTTGGGCTTCATTTTCTTATTCCACATTTCATGATAACTGTGCATGTATCAAAAAGATTAAATTTGCCCTATGCCAGCGTTATTATAAACATTATTGTCCTGCTCATCCACCGCTCAACTTGGAGCCCCTATTCCTAACCCTTTTTCAATACAAGCCTCCTCTCAGAATCCATTTAGTGTCCATGCCACTGCCTGTGCCTTCTCTGGTGCCACCACTTAGCCTATGCCTACCATAGTGTCCAACCCATCTTCTGCTCCATTTGACATTGGTGTCTTTTGTAACACCGACACTACGGTGTTCGAATATTCTTTCCGTTTTTGAATTTAATAAAATGATCCTCAATTTATATATATATATATAGAAAATATTTAATTTTATTGATTTTCGATTTTGGAGTTTTCAAATTTAATTTTTGGTATATTTTAAATACCGTTTTTGGGATTTGTAAAATAAAGTTAGTATAAATATATATATGTAAATAATTAGTTATTTATTAATTTATTTATTTACTCAATTAGTTATATACAAATCTATATATAAATAATAATAATAATAATAATAATAGTAAAAAAAAAAAAAAGAAAAAAAAGAAAAAAAAATTTCGGATTAGGGTATGAAACCCTAATTTCCCCTTCCCCTTTCCCCACTCCTCTCTCCCTTTTCCTGCAACCCTTCGTCTCCCCCACCCGCGCCGCACCACCGCGGCCATCCCTCGCCGCCGCTGCCATCCGCCGCGAGTCACCACCGCGGGTCACCACCGCATCCTTGCTCTCTCCTTCTCTCTCGCTCCCTCTCTCCCTCTTCTCTCTCTCTTTCGATCTCTCACTCGTGTCGCTCTCACCCGCGATTCACTCTCCCCTCTCGCGGTTCTCCTCCGCTCGCCACCCAACGGTGGTTCGACCACCACCAATCAACCCCTCACCGTTTCTCTCCCTCGCCCTCTCATCTCTCTGTTCGCTCTCTTTCTCGGGTTCCCCTCCCCCCGCTCCTCTCTCCCCCCCCCGCGGAAAACGCGATGCCGCGCGCTACGCCCCGCCTCCCCCCCCCCCCCCCCCCCCCCCCCCGGCTCCACACGCCATAGCCCTTGCTCACCTGCGTGCTACTCTCTCTCTGTCAAGAGCCTTGTTGCCATCTCAGCTAAAGCCCAACCCGTAGTCACCAACCCACCCCCGACCCCAAACCCTAGGTCACGACTTCTCCATTGTGCAGATAAGGGTAAGAGTTCTAATCAATGGTTCTAGGGCTTGATTTCAATAGAAAATAAGTATAATCATTGAACTGTACTTTGAATTGGAAATAATGCAGGTCCGGGCAAAGTTGTAGGTGCACGGACGTTAGGGTTTTGGATTTGCAGACCACTCTAGGTGAGGTAAAATACTAACTCATTTGATTTATTTAGATGAATATAAGGTAAATTACAGTAGGAATGTATTATATATGTTAGGATGTATGTGAGATTAGATTTAAATGCATCGTCTGAAGTTATATGTGATTATTTAGGTTAAGTATGGAATTTTAAATGAATTGGGTTGTTTTGGATGATAGAATCGTATTGATTTGTTTAGAATAATTTCTCTCGGAGTTTAATTTGACATATGTATGAAAATAGTCCAAATTTGGGAGTTGAGCCTAAGGATTGATGCGTTGTTTTACATTATAGTTGATGTTGCATATAGGTAATTCAATTACAATCTCTATATTATGAAAATAGGTTTCAATACCTTTAAAATGAGATATGGTTTGAAGAAATCGGATGTGAATTGAAAAGTGTATGAATTTTCAAAGAGTTTTCCATTTTGTGAGATTTAATTATTTGAGACTGGTTTGGATTTGGTTATTTACTTATAAATGGAAAGAAATTGATTACAATGGAGTTTATTCATAAATTGGAGAGTTAAGGTTTGTACAAACTTAGGGAAAATGATAAACCCTAAGATTAATTGGAAATTTGATTATTTATGTGATACTTTGATTAGGTTGATCTTGTTGGAGACTAGAGGAGTCAAATTCGGGTTTGATTTTGGAAATAGGGAGTGACTGCCCTCCCTAGAATGTGAGTGGGACCCTAATCTCTTGCATAAAATAGTGAAACTTGATTTTACCTTGTTTTTAAACAAAACATGCTTTGATATATATTGATTTGACGTGTGATATTAAACCTCAAATCTGTTTTGTGATTATTGGAGTGTCTTAAACTTATGTTTTCTACGATTATGCATCCATGTTTGAAATGAAATGAAATTGTGCCATGATTTGAGAAATGAGATGTTTTCTATACTACCATTGCATCAGTTGTTGATTTGAAATCGATTTTGATGAAATGTATTTGGCATACGGATTTGAAATGTTTTGATAAAATGTGAGGGCACTGGGATGCCCACTTGTGATGTGATACTATGATGATGATATTGATGATTCCGTAGCTACGAAGGGCGTTTGTAGAGGCACGAGTTGCCCGGATACGCTTTGGCCAGAGGTATCCGTAAACGTCGTGATTGCGATATGTATGGGCCCGGTTGAACCGAAAGGGGAGGTCCGTCAGAATAGGCGGTCTAGCACCGGGAGTTGCTTGTACATGATTGTGATATTCCGTATGGGCCCGGTTGAACCATGTATTGGGGAGGTCCGTCAGCATAGGCGGTCTAGCACCGGAGTTGCCGTACGTGATTGTGATGTTCGTGTGGGCCGTTGAATCGAAAGGGAGGACCGTCGAATGTGGGCGTCTAGCACGGGAGTTGCTTGTACGTGCCAACGCCGCGGTAGAGCTACTTTGAAACACTTTGCATATTAAACCCCCCCCCCCGCCCCCCCCTCCTGGTCATGGTTGACCCTTGTCAGGATTCTTTCGGCTAGCTCTATATTATACTTGATTTTTAAATGGATGCATATGTGTGTGATATCGTGTGATTGAATAAATGAGTTCATTTTATTGAACATATCATGATTTATTGCGAAACTTGAGTTATTGTTTACGAATGATATTATTTGACACTCCAATTTTCACCAACACTATTAGTACTTGAGATTTTCCCCTCACTCACTGAGTATTCTTCCCCGAATACTCACCCCTCCTCTTTCCCTCCGCGATTTTTGGTGCGGAGCGACCCCCGGATTTTGGAGATTTTGGTGGATTTGGGTGATTCAGAAAGGTGAGATTTTAAGTTTAACTTGAAAGATGGATTGAGTATTATATTTCGACCCTGCAAGGTCTTGTTGAGGTCCGTAGTTGGCCGTGTACTTATTTTGGGATGACTGTATAATTTATGTATGTTTATTTGCGAAACTCTCGTAATTCATTTGCATTGAGGCGATTGTACGTATTTGAATGTTACTTGGGAAATTTGTAATATATTTGTATAAATTTAGGCCCGCTCAGTGTGGCAGCTGTTCATGCTCTAGTTGGGCATGACAGTAGAGGTCTGTGGCTAGAACGGTTGGTGATTTGTTAGCCTTGCGTTGTCTGGATGTCGGTTGTGAGATTGGTGGATTGTTTTGGAGAGGCCGGGATGGACATTTGATTTACTTTTAGAATGATTTTGAATTATACAGGTTTATACAGGTTAGTGTACATTGGGAGACCTCCGATTTATGAGGAGGTTCTGTCCGATTTTCTGTAGAAATACAGCCGGTATCCAGGGCAACGGGCGACTGGTCACGATTCCCGGTTCGGGGCGTGACACCTTTGTCTCCACTTCTTTAACTAGCAAACGCAAAGGAAAAATTAAAGTTAGGCCTAAAGTTAAAAACACATGATTCAATTTACGTATTTAAGCCCTCTCTTCTATCAGCTCGTGATGTTTTCTACACTTTATTAGTATTTTCTTTCTTTTCTTGTAATCTAAAATGTTATATGTTGTTTTTATATCTACTTATAAATGAATCAGTGAGCCTTCATTCCTAATTATCTATGATTCTTAGCAAATGGCACCTAGGCAAATGTTAAGGGGGAGTTTTGTTTCCCTAAAGATAGGTCAATGACCTCAATATTGGGTCTCTTTTTGCCCTCTAAGTTTTATATTAGAACCCTTTCTATTGCTAATAAAAAGGGGGAGATAGCATAGGCATAAGATGAACATGATGAACATTGAAATTTGATTCTATTCATAACTTATAGAAGATTAATTAAGATTAATTTAATAAGAAATAAATATATTGGAGGTTTTGTCATCATAAAAAGGGAGAGAGATTATTGACAAAACTATGTGTTTTGATGATGATCAAAGTATAAATTAACCTGGAAAACCAAGTATAACAGATTAGGTCGACCCACCAAACAATGTAGGCCAACTCGGCAACTAAATCAGGTCGATCTGTGATCTTTATCAGATCAACCCTTTATAGCATAAGACACTTAGAAAATTTCTTGAATCAAACACAACTTAGGTTGACCCTTAAGGGAATTCAAGTCAACCCTGTCGACCCTTAATGCAATTAAGTTGGGCCCCAAGTCCACAAGGTTGGCCCTTAGAGCACTTCAGGTCGACCCTAGGATTACTAGGTCAACCCTCATGCAACTTTACGTTAACCCTTAAGCTTGTCAACCTACTTCTTCAATAGGTCGACTGACTTTTCCCTTCCGGTCGACCTGGTACTCCACTCAGGTCAACCCGCTAAGCCATCAAGCCAATCCAAAGTGTCTATCAAGCCAACACATTCTTCAACAAGTTGACCCAACCTTCATAATAGGTTAAACCCCTTGTTCAAATAGGTTAACCCATTTGCTTTTAAGGTTGGCGTGTACTTTAAGCACTTGTTTGACTCCTCAAAATTGGATAATATGTACTTTGAATATTCAAATTGAATAACCAATAGACTTAGCACTTTGACCTGTACTTTATCTATCCGATTGATTTTTCAATGTTGGTCGACCTAGACATCCACAACTTCGACCCAAATTCAATTTACAAGAACATAAGTCAATCCTAGAGTTTCAATAGGTCAAACCACACTCACACTTTGAAATGTGAGTCGATCCAATACACTTTCAGATCAACCCTAAACACACACATTTAATGATTATTGGGTTTTATGCATTCTAACATGCTAATCTACAAGTAAAGCAAATATTCCTTTTGTAAAATCAAAAGTTAATTGCCCAAAAGAAGAAAACCTGCTTTCTATTTATCAAGGATAAGCAATAGGAAAAAACATTAAATGAGAAATGATGGAAGCATTAATGAGCAATTATTGAGCAACGTTTGAAATACTCTTCCCACTCAATGGCTCTCTTTAACTCAAATAAATATCGAAGCCAAGAAGACATAGGGGTGGTTGCAATATTGAATGAGCATACAACGAAAGCATTGATACTCTGTTTTCCAAAAAACACACTCTGTTTTATACTCTCATTTACTCTTTTGTGTGTAATTATTATTTCTATTACTTCTGAGGATTAGCCTCATCATCTTGTAACTCAAATTCTTCTGCACTTAAGTTGCATTAAGATCCAACTATATTTGTTGAATCGGGATTTAGAGAGAGAAATGCAACTGGAGAGTTGTATTAAGTATTTTTAGATGAAATACTTGTAAAGTTTTACTTGCACTGGTGAAGCAAGTGGATTGTACCATTTGAAAAATAGTAGAAAATTTAGAAGGATGCCTGGGAGTGGATGTACACCAAGTTTGGTAGAATCACTATAAAAATCTCATGTTTTATGTTTTCTTTTTAAATTTCTCTGCAAATTTTGTTTTTGTTATTCTGTCTTACCATTACTTTTGAAGTCATCTCAAATTTCCAAATTAGTGCCATAATAATTTAAATAAACCTATTCACCACCTCTAATTTTTTTTCAATTGGTATCAAAGTAGTTATCTAGTTTTAGGTCTCACAATCTTAGACCAAAGATCCTTACCCCTATCCTATTTTTAAAAACTTCAAATGGCACTAAACGGAGCCTCTATTCCATTTGAGGCCTGTTTCACAAAGAGAGCTCCCTTCTTCAACCAAAACAACTATACCTATTAGAAACAAAAGATGCACAACTTCATTATAGTCAAAGATTTAACTGCTTGAGAAATCATTGAAAAAGGGATCGAGTTCCCAACAAAAGAAATTGATGGTGTCCGTATACTAGTAAAATGGAAGAGCATGCCACTAGAATAGAAGAAGGCCTATCAAGAAAACTGTAAAGCAGTCAACTTTCTTCACCTTATCCTAAGCATCAATGAATATAATCAAGTCTCATCATGCATC
This sequence comes from Dillenia turbinata, assembly GCA_037126225.1. NCBI lineage: Eukaryota > Viridiplantae > Streptophyta > Magnoliopsida > Dilleniales > Dilleniaceae > Dillenia > Dillenia turbinata. The sequence goes on along the minus strand of JBAMMX010000010.1, from coordinate 12,024,396 downwards.
ATAGCTAAACATAGGTTACGTCCTTGTATTTAGATATCGATACTATGTTTTAAATAATGGAAAAAAACAATTAGGAAAATTTGATATCAAAAGTGACGAAGACATCTTAAATTTGATGTCAAAAGTGACGAAGACATCTTTTTAGGCCACTCAACCAATAGCAAAGCTTATAGAATTTACAATGAGAGAACAATGGTGGTTAAGGAATTTATTCGTGTAAAATTTAATGAGTTTGAGGAATCTAGGAGAGAAATAATAATTATTAATGATGAAATAGTTTCAAAACCAATTTCTATAGAAAATGCTCAAGAGGAGAGAATTAGGAATGAAATTGTAGAATATGTTCCTCCTACACTTATTCCTCAAAATAGCAATCAACAAGAAACCAAGTATCCAATAATTAGGCATAGCATAAATGTAGAAACGTAATTGAAGATATACAATCTGGAGTTAGAACTAGATCTGCATTACAAAACCAATGTGAATATGTAACTTTCACTTCCCAAATAGAACTAAAAAACATCAATGAAGCTTTAGAAGATGAAAATTGGATCCTAGTTATGGAGAAAGAGCTAAATCAATTTGAAAGCAATAAAATATGGGATTTAGTCCCAAAACCCTATGATCAATCAATAATAGGAATAAATGGGCTTTTATAAATAAATTGGACAATCATGGGACAGTCACTATGAGTAAGACAATATTAGTGGCTCAGGGATATAGCCAAGAAAAAGAAATTGATTATGCTCCTATAACTAGATTAGAAGCAATAAGAATGCTCTTTGGCTCCACATGTCACATGAATTTGAAATTGTATCAAATTAATGTAAAGAGTGCTTTTCTGAATAGAGTAATAAATCAAACAGAATATGTATAATAACCCCCAAGATTTCAAAACCCAAAATTCCTAAACCATGTGTTCAAGCTTTCTAAAGTTTTGTATGGTCTCACACAATCTCCTAGAGTTTGGTATGAAAAATTTAGCAATTTCTTTATTGAAAATGAATTTGGTTAAGATCAATAACTCATCATATTTGGAAAAACAGCATGGCAATATCAAATCCGACCTGATAAATACCTAAAAAATCCGATCTATCGAATCAATTTTTTTTTCCAAAAGTTATGTTAAGGTCGGATAAGAGTTGGGTTTTATATATGAATAATCAGATCAATTCAAGCACGAATTTATGTTATAAATAATCTGACCCGATAACAATTTATAATAAAATAAAATAAAAGAATTTTCTTATGCCTGTTTTTATGACTTTTGTGCATAGAGAAATACTCTTGAATGCAAACAAGGGCAGACCAATGGAGGGAACCAATAATTTTGAATTATTGAGCAGGTTAGAAATTATTGGATGTCACCTTTATAGGTTTTTTTCTAACCTCAATTATAGATTCTTTATGATGAACAAACCAATTTATTTGTTATTCATTTCTTTACATGGTCTAAACTTTGAAACAATTTCAAGTGGAGATAGTTTTTTGTTTTCTTTTTCCAAACAATTTTATTTGTTATTATGTTTTTATTTTTTGGTTCAGGTATGGGTCAAATACAAGTTGATTTATGATCTGATCTGATCTGATTAATAGAAAAATCTATAGAGTTGGATTTGGTTTTTTTATTTTTAAAATTGAGTTCGAGTAGGATCAAATATGGATATTAGAGTTAAGATTTAGATTCGCATATGGCATCAAGATGACTCAAATTATAACTGATCTGTTGTTATCCCTATCTAAGGAAGATATTCCTATGATACACAATGTTGTCTACATTGCATAATTAAAGAGAGGATAAATTAAGAGAGACAGAACTAAACACATTTTACCAAAATTTTTTTACACATGATTTTCAGAATAATGGTGAAATTGATATTCATCAAATTTGATCAAGTGAGAATTTATCAAATTTATTTATTAAATCCCTGCTAAATGCTAACTTTACAAGATTAGTAAAAGAAATTAGAATGTATCATATCAAAGGTCTCAAAGAATATTCTTAATAGGGGGCATAAATACATTATTAAACATTTAGAATAGTATAGTCTTTTTCATTCACTAAAATTACTTTTTCCCCTAGTTTTTTCATTGTAAATTCTTAACAAACCATATTCTCTATGTAATAGACATTTAAAAGCGAGTGTTATAAATTTTAACAAATGTGGATGGATGTCCAATATATGTTAACATATGGAAAGGTGAATATTTTTTAAAGATACTCATGATATCATTATTACTATTACAAACATCTTTTTATATAGGTCAAGTAATGTTATCCAAATATCACAATATGTTAAAATATTATATATTTTAGAGAATATTTGATTAATTTCACTTTAGACTTTTTCTTTTATGTACATATCTCAATTTGTATAAATACTTCATTTGTCAATATATTTTATATACACAAAAAGTAATAGAAAAAATAAAATCATTCTCTCTAAAATTATTCTTTCTACATTGCATTCAATTTTTTGAATTTATTATAATTTCTGAATTTTATAATATGTATTAAATATTCTATCAATTTTTGCACAATAATTCACAATTCACATGCATTGAATTGAATGCAAATTATGGAAATTAGATTTAATTAATTCATAATTTGTTAGAAGAGTTTACGAGTCTCCGTGGGTTTATATATATATATTTAATTGGGGTGGATTGAAATGACTAAAGTAGGCAAAACAAAGGTCAAGATTCCTCTTAGCTTAGCCTTAGCCTTAATATTTTAATGACTAAAAGTGTCTCTTTGCTTCATACATGAAGTGAAGCAATAAATAAAAGATATCATAGAAAATCCATCAAAATCAAAATGCTCCGTAAATAGTGATACGGCCGCTTCAGTCCGAAGAAAGATTAGAGATTTCCTCTGAAGAAAAGGTCAATTCTCTTCAAATAAGTTTGGTCTAGGTGCAAAATTGGAAAAAAAAAAGGATGGAAAGTAAATATGAGATGTAATAGGGGATTATTTTTGTTTGTTTCGAAGTGAAAAGGGGGATAGAAGTAAATGAGGGATGAAATAACACCTCTCCACATTAGAAAAAACTTCCTTCCACTTGTGGACAAATTGGGACTGTAATAAAAATTTGTGAACAAAATTATCCTTTTTTTAAATTTTACGTGACTTAAAAGAATAATATCCATTTCTTTTCTCCTTCTCTCCACTTTTTACTTCAACCAAACAAAAGAAAATAATACTCATTTCCTTACCTTTTACTTTTAACAGATAAAGTATATCTTTCCCTTCCATTCCCTCTTCCCCTTCCTCTCCCGTTCCGCAAACCAAACTTATCCTAAGTCACTCCCTCGTTCTACTCTTATATTCAAGAGAGAGAGAGAGAGAAGTTGAGGGTTTTGGGTTGGTGCTGGATTTTGAATAGACTTCGTTTTCTTGTGGATATCGAAGAAGAGAGACATTTCTTCTTCTTTTTTGCATAGAATAGCCTGTGTTTGTGAGAAAAATATTCATCATCTCCCCCATGTGGAAGACAGCAATGCTTTTTCAGAGCCTGTTGATCTTGGGAAGCTATCTTGGTATTGCCACCTTTACCCATTTTACTTTTTTTTCTCTTCTAGAGATTGAGTGTTGTTTATTGTGTTCGGAATTGTTCTATTCGTCACCTGTTTTTTTATATCAAAGTTGTGGGATTCATATCGATTTTTAATTTTTGTTAAGAAGATAAAATAGTACAGACTTTGTAAGAGCATTTGCACCATATATACTCTTGGTTTATGCTCGGCCTCTTTGTAAAAAATAATAATAATAATAAATAATAAAATAAATAAATATATCTTTCGCAAATCCTGTTTAACATCTTGTTTAGCGGATATATATTTTGCTGCTATTTTCTCAGTTATTTTTTTCAGTAATCTGAGCCATTCTGATGCCAAAATCTGGAGATTAGTCTGATCCAACAAACTCAAAATATTATACTATAATTCTCAACCATAAAAAGGAAAAGAAAAATTCTCATAAATCATACCCAATTTCGTTGCTTTTATGTGGAATTAAGGTGGATCCCACGGACTTTTCACTTGACATCTAGTGAGGTATAAGCTTAGAAATATGATTATCAATTTTGATCCCAGGTGATAGGTGAACAAGGTAAGATTATGAAACAAATGACTCTCAAACTTACTAGGATACTAGTCCATAGTACTTAAATCTTGTGGGATTGGTCAAAATTTTGAGACCAATGCTTTTACTGCCAATGGAGTAGCAGAGGGTATGTTTTACATGTACCATGTCACGTGTTTGTGTCTGTGGCTCGAACCCTCTATGTGGTGAATTTCCAATGTGTGAATTTTTCTTTTTGGGGACATTATCATGCAGTTTGTGTGATGGGTGGTGGACGAGTACAAGGGCAACAGAAGGCAGATGCGGCCATTCCGGCGAATACTCTCTCACCTCCGGAAGGCAACACCACATTCCTCAATGGCCCAACATGGTGCGTAGCGTTGCCTTGGGCCTCTCAGGATGATTTGGAGGATGCGTTGGACTGGGCATGCGGTCCTGGAAAGGTGGATTGTAGTCCGATACAGTCTGGTGGAGTGTGCTATGAACCCGACACAATCGTGTTTCATGCTTCCTTTGCCTTCAATTCCTATTACCAACAAAGTGGGAACTCAGACGCTGCTTGCTACTTTGGAGGAACAGCCACTTTGACCACCAAGAATCCCAGTGAGTTCCTTATCTAGCAACTCCTATCTTGCTCAACTCTATATATTAACTGTCATATGAAAATTGAACAAATTTATGAATAACGTTAGAGGGAACAAATGAATCATAGAACCAAATTGTATTGTCCAATTCTTAATTAAATACTTATCTCAATTAGTCAAAATATACAAATAATTTGAATAAAAATTAATCAATGAATGTAAAATATGATTTGCCACTAGATTTAGCCCGTGAGATGCATGATTCATTTGGTTCATCTAATCTTATTGTATGTCAATATGGAAACAGCGCCATGCTTTGTTTGATTTTGCCTTTTAGACATTAAATTATCATTTGGGTATTTATCATAAACATTAACAATTGTTGATTGAACCAACGATACCATATAAATCATGCAAAATATTCTTTTGAGATTCCATGAGTTCTATTACCACCTTAAATGAAATTACTAATAGTAGAACATTTCCGAACCTGGATCCATTTTCCTATCCCAAGCACCATTTGGATTGACGAGGAATTGGGTACATGATTCAACTGACTGCCTAATGTTATATTAATTATCATTTTTGTTCAATAAAGTACAGACCCTCACACAACACATGGGACATAACACAGTCGGAAAAGTTCTTAAAAATATTGATATTAATTGTAAATTACAAAGTGTTATCAAAGTATCAGTGTTCTTCAAACATGATATGCTAAATAATCGGTTCTCAGAGGTTGCTACTATAGGGTCACTTCCATTTGTGAATACACAACTTAGGTTCACCAATGTCCACTGGGCCTAATGGCAAGACACTAAATTCTCTTAATTAAAATATTAAATTAGAGTATTGAGAATAAAAAAATAAACTCTAGAAGAATCATACCCTAAATTGAACTTCACAACTAATTAGAATAGATTAATTGAGTTTTCAGATATCGATGGTCAAGTTAAAAAAAAAAAATTGCACAACCTAGGTTCATATTTTCAACTTTACAAACAATCCTTGTTTCATTTGTTACTTGATAATTTTACTTCATTTCCATAGTTCCTTGTCGGACACAGGTTTGCAGCTAGTGCCTCTATGACAGGATCATAACATTGATCGAACAATTTCATTTCTTAATTTTGCAGGTTATGGAAAATGCGTATACTCTACATCGGGGTATGTGTTTTCAAGGCAAAAAAATACTTTATCTTGTTTATAGGGGGAAAAAAACATTTTCTTGTTTATGGAGCAAAGATGTCAAAAATGTTCACTTAATTAACTAATGATTAATTTTTTAATTATTTTTTTATGGAATTAGGTCTGAGGGCTCCTCGGCCTCTGCATTATCCTACAAGCCAAGCTCCATTTGGTGGGCCTTTATGGCAATTTTGTTAATCTTTTGCCTTTGAAGCTGATTTAATTATACAAACTTTGTACATGGATTGGTAATGGTGTTGGTGTTTGCTCTGGTGCATCCCAAAACTTAGATTACTCTCCCATGGAAATGGGGATTAATTGAAATAAAGCCTCATCATGGGCTTGGATTAGAGGACTGGTAATTGTGATTAATGAAAGACTTTGTTCTTGGGTTTGGTTTATATGCAATGCAATGCAAGAATCTCCTTTTCGGTCTATTCTTTTCTTCTTGCTGGAGTTATTTAATTTGTAATTTTTGGTTACTTTGCCGAATTAATTTTCAATCTACACTTAGTACTTTAATTGAAATTGCTTTCCACACAAGTGATTCACAGCTACGATTACTTTATATTGCATTATTGGTGCGGTCTTAAGTATTTTTCCAGCATTACACTCATGAATAGACCAAGTTCTCAAATCTCCACTTCATAGTTTAATGAAAAATATTAATATTTGATCTAATTATGTCCAAATTACAAAAGGTATCTTCCTTGCTCTAAAAATATATTTCTTTTTTGAAGAGTATATGATAAGTTTATAATCATTAATATTGATAGAGGTGGGTTTTCTCTTCAAATACTTGCTTGTCTGTCTGAATAGGAGTCCAAAAGTGAAATGTGGTCCGAGACTTGAAACCTGTAAATATCGCCAGAGAGTGCTCCGACGAGAAAGACCCTATTACTTAAGTCAAAAAGAGAGGTTTTTTAGAATATGGTAAACAGACTAAGAAGAATGGTGTCTCGGCTCCGTGTTGCCGGTGTGCTTTGTATGTAGGAACACAGAAAACTTACTTGGGTGGCGGCCGATATTTCGAATATATACCCTGGTCCTTGGAAGGTGCCGTAGAGTGCTAGAAGTCTCGAAACTATAGTTTCCTTGTGAAGAGATTGTTGAGAATCTCTGGAATTTTAAGAACTATGGTCAAAGACTTTTTAAAGATATGCCCTCTGTTAGAGGAAGTCTCATAATCATGGGAGTTTCCTGTCTTATCTAGTGTGTTTGTTGAGTTATAGTTCTTTATTTTGAGGGGTCGTTCTGAAAATGGGGAAGATTCCTATCCACATAAGGAAAATTTGAATTTACTTAAAGATTTGTTTCCTTAATGGATTATACCAAGTCATACTTATTATGTTGATCGAGTGAATCATAATTGTAAGATATATCCACCAAGGATTGGGGTAACCGAGGAGCTTAAGTAACAAGGACTAAGATGACCGAGGAGTCATGGGCAGTTTGGTTTGGTAATTCCAATTTAAAAGGCCCAAGGTGAGGTTTTGATCCCTTTAGTAATGGGCTTTCGGTCATGCCTTATCATTTGTACTTCACTCCTAATTGGGGTTTGGTAAAAACAACATTTAGGAGTAAGATGAGAGTTCAGAGAGTAGACTAATTCTTTTTTGTGTTTAATAGAAGAGACACAAAAGTGAGGCATTTAGTGCGGGTCTTATCTTTTCGATTTTCTCGAATCTTCTCTTATACATTTTGACTCTTTGCCTTAGGTTCAGTTGATGTGTTTCTATAACAAAACAAGTGATTTCTAGGGTTTGTAAGTCTGCAAGAGATGATCATGGCTCAAGGTTTTGATTCACGAAATCATGGCAAAATTGATGAGGTTGTAAGTATAATGTCAGAGAAGGAGTTGGAATCTGTAGCGAAAAGCATGAATATTGGTGAGAACTTTTACTTGAGGTTGCCCCTGAGTTCAGAGAGGGCTACCAACTTCCCATCAGTTGTGTCCCTATGTATAGGGAGTATGTTAGATATGGGTTGCAAGTTCCTTATCCGAAACCTCTGTCTACTATTTTGAGGGGTTGGAGTATATCCCCTACTCTTCTTATCCCTAGCGCTTCGCAGTTAGTGACATCGGTGGCTAGTTTACTAAATTTCTGCCAATTGATATTTGATTTTGAGATTTTGTCCTCTATTTTCCATTTGAGGAAACGCAGAGATGGAGAACCCATAGAGGGGTGGTATTGCATTCAAATCCGGCATCAGTCAAATTAGAAGTTTTTCTACAAGGAGACCTTAGACAAGTCTTAAAGGAGCAAATTTTTCTTCTTGGATGGGAAGCTATTGTCATTCCTGTCGATGCCCAATGCGAAGCCTCTGGCTAGGTCGAGGGCTTTTGTGTCTTCTCATCACTCTGGCTTTATTAGATCTATTGGTAACTTTTGTCAGGCATCTAGTAGGGCAATGTGGGTGGATGCCCTTATTAAGGATAAAATACTCAAATTGGCAGGTCTTGTGTTGAGTGAGACGATACAAATCTAGAGGCCGTTTATTTTGTAAAAGAGGTTGTAGGGTCTGGTTGATGTTATTGATTTTGTAGAGGGGGATGATCTGGATCAGGTAACTACTTTGAATGCTATGAGGGCCCATATCAAGTCGGCTAGAAGGGAAAAAAAGAGGAGGAAAGTACGACCAGAGACGTGTTCTTAGGCTATACTTAGAGGAAGAGGAGTCTCATGTGGATGCCGAGCTCTAAGGGAAGCAAAGGCGGTGAGCTGAGCTCGGGTATGGTGGAAGCACCGGATCCTGAGAGCTCTATCACCATCCTAGAGAAGTGGGATTCTGGGAGGGAAATTTCCCATAACGGGTTAATAGTTGCTTCACCCACCGGGGGAAAAGGGAATAAGGAGCCAGAGGATGAGGGGACAAGCAATGAATAACCTATTGCTATGCTTATTTCTCGAGAAAAAAGAAGTAGGTTGTAGGGGCCTGCTGTGGGTACTAATGAAGTACAGGTTGTCGAGGATATTGAGGAAGTGCAGATCACCGAGGAGTTGCCTCAAGATCCTCATTTAGCTATGGTAGGGACCACTCTACCACCAGCTACTTCAGGAAGGGTGGAGCCAGGTTCTTTTAGTGCCCTAATAGAATATTTGTACATTAAGAAGGCAAGGGAGAGATGCCAGAGCAGAAGGATCCACTTCCTCCTATTCTAGTTCGATTGTTCGACTGATCCAAACAATTGAAGGAGAGGGGTGCTGCTACTATAAGTTGTGGCAACCACCACTTCTGCTATGTGGACATTGTGGAGGTAAGGAGACTTGCTGATAGGCTAAACTTTCATTAGGCGGAGTCCGAGTTGAACCACGTATCGATAAAGCAAGGGAATGAGTCTATTCTGGCTCTTTTGATTCAGGTATGGGTTTTCTAGTGGGTTCTACCCTGAAAGAAAATTTTTATGATGGTGAATTCTAATTTGTCTTTTCCCTGGCCATAGAGATAGCTGAGTTCCAATGGCCAAGGAAAGACCAGTTGATAGACCATCTAAAGGGTCAATTGGATGGTCTTGGCAAGGAAATCATTCGACTTCTGGCTAAGAAGGGTAAAAAGGAGGCCGAGGGGAAACAAGCAGCATCTATTGCTCTTAATAAAATGAAAAAAATGATAAAGATGTTAAAGGCTAACCTAGAGTATTTGTATGAGGTCACCGATGCTGCCCTCAAAGAGGTCAAAAGATTAAGAGATCTTCTCGCTGATAGCAAGGTAGGTCGTCTGGCTGTTGAGAAGTTAGCACAAGAATGGGAGAAGGCCCTGGTAAAGCTGAGGGAGACTTATATTGGGATCATCGGGAGCTCCCTAGGAAGTTGCACCAAGTTGAAGAAACCATTCAATACTTAAGAGGCAATTCCGTAAAGGGAGTATATGTTTGTAGCTCCAGTGTCCCGAGCGCAAACTTTGCTAGAACCCCTAGTGGTGGCCCCTCTATTGCCAATGTATCTATTTCGCCTCTTCGGGCTAACTTTAATAAGTTTCAGCAGAGGCCTCGGGCTCCTCCTTCCCCTTGATCTATCTTTGTTTTCTTATTTCTTCCCCCTAATCTATCTTTGTTTTCTTATTTCTATTTGTATTCTTCTTATAATGTAAATGCCTTGCAATGATAATATCTTTGAGTTTTTATATCACCGAGTAGCTTGCCTATTATTCCTTTATCATTATGAGGTTCTCGAGGGGGAATCTCTTAATGACGTTACACTTGTTATTGAGGCCCCTTTTGTCAAATTATAGCTAGGCATTATGTAGAATTAACTGGGATATCGTAGTAGTAGTGCCTTTGTTATTGTGCCAAAGCGCATTGAGATGGAATAGCAAATGTAAAGTATATGGAATGCTGTAAGGCATGTTAGATACCAAGTGTTGCACCAAGAGTAATCGGAGGCATTGCGTCTGAAGATTGTTTAACATACCAAGGGTTGCACCGAGTATACTCAGAGGCATTACGCCTTAAGATTGTTTAATGCTCCAGGCGTTGCACCGAGGATACTCAAAGGTATTGTACCTTGAGATTGTTTAGCATACCAAGCATTGTGCTAAAGGTACTCAAAGGCATTGTGCCTTGGGATTGTTTACACATCAGGCATTACACAAAGTGTAATCAGAGATGTTACGCCTTGAGACTATTTAGCATACCAGACATTGTACTGAGTGTACTTGGAGGTGTTGCACTTTGAGATTGTTTAGCATACTAAATGTTGCACCAAGGGTACTCGAAGGTGTTACACCTTGAGATTATTTAGCATACTAGGTGTTGTGCCAAGAGTACTCGGAAACATTGCACCTTGAGATTGTTTAGCATTCTAAGTGTTGCTCCAAGGGTACTTGGAAGTGGTGTACCCTTCCTGTACATGTGAGTGGTCTTACTGTTGCCATATAGTTAATAAGCAAAACCATATTTTATCGTTTTCAAAGCATGATTTGTGAAATAAATTATGAAATGGCTTGTTAAATGGTTTGGTATCGATTTTGTGATAAATAGAGTATCCCAAAATTTCTTTTAAATATGCATCCATGAATTTTGATGAAAAATATATATGTCATGTTTAAACCATGAAATGTACTTTGATGATATTTATACGAAAATACATGAGGTATCGGATTTCATAATTTTTCCTTAACTTATATGGCATAATTGTTTGATTGATAATTTTGAAGCGAGACTAGGTTCTCGGGGATTTGTACTGAATCCCCTTGATCGTAGATCGTAGATCGTAGATAGTACTTATAGCCACGATATTATGATACAATATGCGTTGTCCCGCGCAGACTCGCCTCATATGTATAGCAGACCCGTCTCATTCTATAGATAGTCGCACGGTTGCGACGTCATCGAGACGCAGACACTCCACACGATTAGGTGGTGTGTATACGATACTAGATTTTGGACTAGCCAAGTTGAACCGAAAGGGGAGGACTGAATGACATTTCAATCTAGCACTTGGGGAGGCCTAATGCCAACACCAAGGTTAGGGTCGTTTATCCATTTAAAAGAAAAACCCTTGGTGGCTCGTCATTGGTCGAGGCAGACCTTTGCCGAGAGCTTGTTTTGGCATGACTCTATGATTTATGACAAAAAAATTGGATGCATATGTTTTATGGATGATGATGTTAGAGACATATGTTTGAAATTGTCATACATACTTGAAATATGGTATAAAGTATAATTTTATATATATAATTTTAATACTCCATTTTTACACCACTTACTAATTACATGTTACGATTATTCACTCACGGAGTAAATAATTTTACTCACCCCTCACTCCCTTAAATTTTATAGAGATAGTATTTAGAGGGACAAGTTGATAGACATCGACGTACGCAAATTCCAGAGACAATCGTTAGAGACGTATCACAGTATGAAACTTTTGTTGTATCTTTGAGGATATTAGTTGATCATGTTAGAATGATTGTACGAAACAAAGGAACTTTCATTTGCAGTATATATATATTTGAGGACTTTTGTATTTAAATACTAATAAAATATTTGTAACTGAAATTTATGATTAGTCTTGCATTACATTAAGGATACGTGGCGGGATTGGGCCGGTGTCTGAGGTAACGGGCGACCGTTCACGGTCTCTGGATCATGGATCTGGGCGTGACAATATTCTCATAGGAATAAGACTTGCTTGCACTATACACAACAATTGATTAGGGTACACTTGTCTGAAATTGTGATATCAAAATCGTGTAACAAAAATCATCCAGTTTACTAAGCAAGCGGAGCAAAGGGGTCTTGATTATAGTTGAGCGTTCTGATGCTGAAAGGTGTTCTAAATTTAATTTTCATATGCTTTATACTTGGTAGTGCGTCCAGGGCATTCAGGCTTGGTCGAGCTAGGATCACATTTTATGGAGTGGGAACTTCACTACTTTGAAAGTCACTATGGCGGTAGAGTGGTTTGGTGGTGTCCCCAATGTAACCGGGAGGAAAATGAACCATTCTGGGAATAGCCATTCATTTGAGAGCCCTTTCATGGGTCCACCATTGGGTTGCAGATGTGAGTGATCAAAGCACACTTGTTTGAAGGCATCCCAGTATAAGAGGTTGTATCCCACTTCTTGATCGACATAGACTCTTTTAATCATAAATTGAATGATCACTACTATGATAATCAAGGGATCATCACAGCCTAATTGAACTCCCACAATGTTGTCATTATCAAACCCTATCACGAGCCTTTTGGGTGCATGCCATTTTTTGAAGTGAACTAAGAGGACTTCATTAGAAGTGGATGGTTTAGCCATCTGAAAGATCGGGGCTAGGATGATGTTGTCGTAGGGAGCTATAATTGGGTCATTATTGGGTAAAAGAACCACTTAGGGTGGATTCTCGGTTCCTATGTACAGAAACACCCTGTTTGCTTGGTCTCCTATGGCTTTTGGATCACGGCGCTCATTCGTCACTTCCCCTTATCTCTCCTCTTGTGGTGCTCGGTAAGGGTTATTTTCGTGGTCATCGTGAATGAACATTTGGAGCTTACCATCATGGACTAACATCTTAAGTTCATCTTTTAGCTTGCGGCACTCATTTGTCAGATGGCCATAATCTTGGTGAAAATGATAATACCTGGTTCAATCCTTTTTAGCATTATCACCTAGGAGGCGCCCTAGCCACCATTTATATGGTTTGTCCCTTATCTACAATAGAATCTGGTTGGGAGTTTTATTCAATGGCATATAGTGATTAAACTTGTGATGATATGGGAGTATCAGTTGGCTTTTATTGGGAGAATGTTGTTGGGGAGAATGATTGTATTCATTCCTATTCGGTTTGGATCGACAATTATCAAATGCTTCTGCTTTCTCGATGACTATGTACTTCTCTACTCATGAGTAGAATTCTTGTATTGTGCTCAGCAGGTTGTTTGTCATTGAGGTCTTCATATCTAAAGGCCTCAATCCTGTTAACAATGTTGCTAAGGCTATGAAATGGTTTAACCCTAAGATCTTCATCATTTCTGTTTTGAATTTCTCTAGAAAATCTTTTAAGTCTTGTCATCCCTTTATCATAACGAGAGGACGGAGGTGGATTTCCTCTTGGCCTCTCGACTAATCACGAAATGGGTCTCAAACTGTTCACTCAACTGGGAAAAGCTTTTGATGCCGAATGGAGGTAATGAATTGAACCATGTCAAGGAATTACCCTTGAGCGTCGTGGGGAAATGCTTGTACATGACTACAACAGACATGTCTCTGGAAACTATTATCATCATAAAATATGTTGCATGGTCTCAAGGATTAGTAGTCCTATCGTATCTCTCCATGCGAGGGAGTAACACGTCTTGTGGCATTAGCATAGCAGAAATTTTCAACTCGAAGGGTAAGGTGTAGGTCTCATAGTATGTGGTCTTGCTTAGTTTAACATTGGTGTGCTTGAGTTTAACAGCCACACGATCTTCCACTTGCTTTTTGACATCATCAGGATTATGTTGGGATGTCATTGAGAGCTCTCAGTCTCCTCGGGGGAGAAGTCTATTTAGGCTTAAGTGTCCTGACCTTTGGAGAGAGGGCGAGCCTTCCTGTCGGCGGGTACAGCGAGGTCCTCCAACTGTCTACTCATGTCTTACAATTTTGAAGTGAGCCTCCCCATTTTAGAACAATGAAGTTCCTTAAGAGGTGTGGAAGCAGGCGTCTGAATCGATTGGTTCCTTTATTGAGCTATTTGTGAATGAACTTAAGTGGTGGATGGATTTGCGAGATTGATAGAAACTGATGGCTGGACAGAGTCTGTTTGGGTAGTGGAGTGTCCTTCTAACATAATCACAGCCTTGGAAGTCGTTCTAATCTTTTTCTTCGGAGCATGGCTCTTTGGGATATAGAACATGAGATGGGATTCTCTCTAGTTTATTTCCCATGAACGACGTCAATCTAATGGAGGTGGGTTTTCTTCTCAAATATATACTCTGCCTGTCTGAGTAGGAGTTCCAAAGCGAGATGTGGTCCGAGGCTTAAAACTTCCAAACACTGCCAGAGAGTGCTCCAGTGGGAGAAACTCCGATTTTCAAGTCAGAAAAAAAGGTTTTTTGGAATATGATAAATAGACTAAGAAGAATGGTATCTTAGCTCTATGTTGTCAGTGTGATTTGTGTGTGGGATCATAGAGAACTTATCTAGGCGGCAGCTGATGTTTCGCATATATACCTATGGTCCTAAGAAGGTGCCGTAGAGTGTTGGGAGTCTCGAAACCCTAGTTTCTTTGTGGAAAGATTGTTAAGAATCTCTGAAATTATGGGAACTATGGTTAAAGACCTTTTAGAGATATGCCCTCTTGGTGGTTAGGCAAAGTTCTATAATCATGGGAGCAACCTGCCTTATCTAGTGTGCCTACTGAGGCTTATTTCTTTATTCTGAAGGGTCATTTTAAGAATGGAAAAGATTTTTATCCATGTAAGAAAAGTTTGAATTTACTTAAAGATTTGTTTCCTTCATAGGTTATGCCAAAATTGTACTTATCATTTTGATTAAGTGGATCAAAGTTGCTAGACGTATCCATTGAGGAGTAGGCTGACCGAGTAGCTTAAGTACTGAAGACTAAGATGATTTAGGAGTTATGGGTGAGTTTGGTTTAGTGATTTTGATTTAAAGAGCCTAGGGTGAGGTTATCTTCCCTTTGGTGATGGGCTTTGGGCCATGCCCTATCAAATACAAAACATAAGGAAGCAAAATTAATATCCATGAAGATTTCTTTTATTTATGTATTTTATGTTTTTATTAATAATGAGAATATAAGTATATATTCCTTAGATGTGAACTAACTAAGTGTTACGCGATTTTGGTATATCATGATTTCAAACAAATATACTTTAGTCGAGTGTTATGTGTAGTGCATGCAAATGTCAATCCTATGAAAATATTTGGAATTACTAATTATAAATTACCCTATTTAAGTTAGACAAAATAAATCAAGATATCAAGAAAATAAAGAATTAAAAAAGAATCCTAAAACAGAAATATTAAAAGAATAAAAATCAATGGAAAATAAACCTTAATTTTATAAAACCCTAAAATATCGATTTTATTTGTTTTTAATTTTTCACACGGTCTCTTTCAAATCTAAGTTTATTGACTAAAGATTCATTGTTGATGATGGCTGATTTTCCTAAATTAGATTCACCCAATAGTCATACAATGAAACTCTAATTCAACTAACCAAAACCCAGTGGTCATGTAATCTTGATTAGACCGAACTGTATTAAGATATAAAAAATATCTGTAATCTAGAGCTTCCCCTAAAATCTCCACATACAGAATTAATCATCCGTCGATCTCATAACCCTATATGGATTTTATTGTATTACTTCAATCTTATACAATGTTCTCTCGATCTCATGCATTCAATCTCAAATCATCAAAATGTAGGATCCTATACATAGAAGTATTAGTTCAACAATAAAATCTCATCAAACTATAATCATGCTAATAAAGATTTAAGGGAAAAAAATAATTCAAGTCATGCTATTTATTAAAGAATAGAATCCATCAAGTCCTCGGAATTATAATAATAAAAAAAAAAACTAACTAAGCATAAAGAAAAACAAGAAAATAAAACTCTAAAATCTATGTGGAGAAAATGTATGTGTGAGAAATATGTATTTTCAAGCCTAGGGTGATTGTCAATTTATAGATGCCCAAAACCTTTCTCTTTGACTTGGAACTTGAGTTGTGATGATAAATTTTATCCTCCTGCTCTTCCAAAATTTGGTAACTTGATCCTTATCCTTGATTTTAAAGATTCATGAAGTTATCAGCAATTTTATCTCAAAAATCTCTCATTAGATAAGTTCAAGTTGTTTCCCTCTTTAACAAGGACTTTTCTTTCTTGAATTTCAGCACTACAGCAATTTGTTTTCAAATTTTGGATATCTTCTAGCCCAAATCAGCTTTTACACTCTTACAAGATTTATAGGCGTTGAAGTGTTCTTTCCAACCCAAAAAAAATCAGGTCAATCAGACATTAAAGCAAAAAGTTATGCCTAATTTACTAACAGCTATTTGTGCAATCCAATATCCCTTAAATAGGCCTAATTATCCGAAAATAAAACCCACGAAAATAATTAATGTAAAATCATGAACTAAAGTCTAAAACAATCCTAAAAGTGATAAATAAAGGTTAAAATAAAATAAAATAAAATAATTCAAGTATATAAAAATATTGTTATCAAATACCCCCACACTTGAATATTTGCTTATTCTCAAATAAGAATAAATTTTCTCCAAAACCAATTCAGCCTCGTAAATCCCTAACCATACATATGACAAATTCAAATTGAAATTGCAATCAAAACAACCAATACTTCGCAACATTTAGCATTAGAACAACTATTGCATCCCTTATGGTCTTATCGAAATCAAGAATAATACAAAATTCGTCCACCCTCACAATTGATTCACTAAATAAAATAAAGAAAATATGATTCAACTATTCAAAGCACTCAATTTTATAAAATGGGTTTGTGTGTCACTGAAATCAACACAATAAGATGGCATTACTATAATTTTGCTATTATATCAAATATCCATCACTTATATATATAAAATCCATACACCATTCAAAAAATCTTTTATTTGGTTATAATGGGGCTAAGCTAAAGAGTATGATAATGGGTAAAAATATTGGGTTAAAAATAATTCACTAAAAATATTAAAGTATCAAGACATGATATTGTTATATCAAAATAAAGAAAATACTAATACTAACTACGAATATGTAATGTGATATATCACTTATTTAAAATAAAGATCAATGTAGAGAAATTTCACTATAAGAGTGAACAATATCAAGAATGAAGAATACTTTTTTTTTTTGTTTCTTTTGTTTTTTTTTTTTTATCCTTTTTTTTTCTTTTTTTTTTTTCCCTTTTCCGACTAGCACTTTTCTTTTCTTTTTTTCATTTTTCCATTTTTTTATTTTTTCTGCTTTTTTTTCATAACTCAACATGATAAAAACATATAAAACTCCAATATAAAAAAAATATCTAAAAACATAATATCATACTATCAAATATAAATATATTAGTAAATTCGGTTTCAAATTTTAGAACTAGAAAATGATAGGTCATGGGTAAATTATATGGGTAATATAAGAAAGAAAAAAGTCTAGACTCAAATTGGTTCACTAAGGGATATAAAAAGATAGGGATGATATTTTTCGAAATTTAAAAGTATATAAACCTAAATATCTTAATCATTTTGGTACATAAAAATAAAAAATATAGTCTCAAAATACATAACAAGGCGATTTCTAGAATGACCAAATCATGTGTGATATACGTTTAACAAGAAAAATAATGAGAGCAAAAAATTACTCTTTAATGCTCAAATCTTTACTAAGGTAAATTCGGTATTAAATCTTACAAGTCTATTTTTCAAAAAAACCATAAAAAGATGAATAACTAATCATGTATCAAATAACTACTAATATCAATCATCTATAATGTAAGCCAATCCAAAATAAGTAACATACAACAACTAGAAAATTTGAGAAAATTTAGTTGATATGGAAAAATAATTTTATCAAAATTCAAGAAATTCAACAAAACTCAAGATTTTTTTTTTAATTTTTTAAAATTTCCTAAAAATTAAAATGAAATAAATCAAAATGAAGTTTCCTAAAAAAAATCAAAATACAATCCCACTCTTGAACCAAACATTATCCACAATGTAAAAAAATGAAATACTAAAATCAAGAAAAGAGAATATAAAACTCTCCTAAATAAGTCGGTAAACTTATAACTTCCTCTTTATTAATTTCTTTTTTCATAGATCTTGACACTATGTCCATTCATTGCATCATGTCATACCTTTGTCCTTCTCATATCAATTATCATATTCTCATATTTTTTATTCTGCCATTCCACTAGCTTAGTTAACCGCAATTTCTTTTCTTTACTTGGGTCCTTGAGTTTCGGTGGCAGCATTTTTTGTAGAATTATAGAGCACCCCTTTGTAAGCTTAACCTTTGTCACTTCCCTAAGGAATCCCTCGTATCTAGGCACTTGTCTAATAACATCCAAAAAAGGAATATTAATATGCAATTTCTTAAAATTTTCTAAAAATTTTTCAAATTCTACTTTTGCACGTAAAAGATGCCTAAGAAAAGGAACAAGGGGTTTATAGTCACTTATATGTAAAGTGTTTTCCTGTTTAGAATCCGGTGTCTTAACCTCCTCATTCGTAGACTTTTGAACCTCTTCCTTCATCTCTTGTTTATCCTCTTCATCTTCGAAAGAATTTGGTACCTCCTGCAATTCTTTCTTGTTTCTCAATGAGATTGCATTAATTTGCTCTCTGGGGTTCTTTTCAATGTCACTTGACAATCTACCTAGCACACAAGAATAAAAGGTGTTAGTCAGTTGATCAATTTTATTTTCAAACTTCTCAAACCTTTCATTTGTTGCCATTGTCAATCGTTCAATTGCCAACACCCATGATGCCTTAATCTTTCTTAGTTGTGGATTCTCTAAATTAAAAACTAGTAGATTCACTCTCTATGGTTCTCATTGACTCCATAAAAAATTGAGATGGTTTCTCCACCTATGGTTATATGTGTTGGAGTAAGGGTTGTCACACCCCAACTCTATCCTCTCGCCGAGGCTTCTTTGGTGACGGACTGTCTGACTCTCGCTAGGACTCGGTAACTTACATAAGTAATAATAGTCACGCTAAAATAATCAATTTTCTTTATTCAATCACTATAAATATTACAAAGATCTTTTATATATGATAAAGTAGCGGAACTTCTATACTAGAAAGGTAATCCACAATGAGTCTATCTCTACCCGCTCATCTAATTCTCCTCGACTTCCATTCCTATAGGATCTGAAAATAATTTTTGATATGAGTTTGACAGTTCAATGAGATCCGTGTGTACATGTTTGAAAATCATTTCATTATAAAATTATATGATAACAGTTTTATTGTAAAATCTTTTAAAAAGTTCTCAATGCAGTAGCAACATACACAAATAATAATGATAGTAGTAACACGTAACAGTACAGTATAGGTGACAATTTACTGATGTCTTATCTCTCAATTACAAGAACAATCTACTTATCCTTCCCAGGAAGTCCATTTTCGGAAAGACCTATCAGTCTCCCCTACATTAAGTGGACAAATTTCTTATCCATAATAATGGGGTACTACCAATATATACTTTGATACTTGACAGATCCCTTGCTTGCTCGAACAATCTCCACACATATCAATTATATAACAATTACAAACACATACATTAATAGAGTTGGAGTAAATCATAATAACAGTAGTAAAACATAGTAGCAATGAAAAATTATGAAAACAATACTAAATTTGGATAGTCATAGAAAATCATGGTAATAGTAGTAAATTATGGAAATACCAGGAATTCATGATAATCATAGAAAATCATGGTATTTATGCATAAAATATGGATACAAAGAACACTCACGTCAAAGTGTAAACTAAGATCTTTGGTTTTTCCCTAACAGTTTTTTTTCCTTTTCCTTCCTTTCTTTCTCTTCTTTTCTCTGTTTCTCTCTCTTTCTCTCTTTCTCTCTTTTCTCTGTTCATCATGGTTTGCTTGATGGTTTTGGAATGGAATGGGACGGAGGTATTTATAGACAATGGGTTGGGTAATGAGTCATCACTTCTTTCATGCATTGTTGACATGTTGAAGACACTTGTTCATTATATAGATTACTTGTTCTTGATGCTAGACATGTGTTAGGACACTTGTCAATTATGTGGGTCACTTATCCTTGATGCTAGACATGTGTTCTTCCATGTGTCTTAATTTATGAAGAACAATTGTTTTGGTCGGTGTTGTCCTATGTGGATGGACGGTGGTGCCTCTTTGATGCAATTCATGTGTTTATAGTTTCCTTATTTTTGGGGTACTTAGTTTACAGCAAGCTGGTCAAATCTATGTTTTTAATATCCCAAGTCTTTGATTTCATACTCATTTAATTTATTTGAGTATTTTCACTAATCCATAATTAATAATAAGTTATTTCTAGTAATTAGATTGGGGTATGTGACATTCCTTCCCACTTAAAAAAATTCAATCTTTAAAATTCATACTTGACTGCTATAACAGAGCAGATTACTTTTTCCGAATCTCATTTTCAAGTTTCGATATAGCATTTTCTATTCTATGATTGTTCCATATTGACCATATGTACTTTCTTTGTTCTCAGTTTCTTTATATCAAATCTTAAGATCTTGACTGGTTTTTCTTCATAAGTTAGGTTTTAACGAAATTGAAGTGGCAAGTAATCTAGTATATGATCTAGATTTGGCTGATACTTTTAAAACAATGATACATGGAACATATCATGGATTCTAGATAAGGTTGGCAGTAGGGCTAATCGATATGCTACCTTGCCAATTTGTTTCGGTATTTAAAATGATTCAGTATATCTTGAACTTAATTTTTCTCCTTTTCCATGCTGAATAATTCCTTTCTGAGGGAACACTTTAAGAAAAACTTAATGTCCCACTTGGAATTTCAAATCCTTTCTATGTGGTCAGCATAACTTTTTTGTCTGCTTTGAGCGGTCATCATTCTTTGTCTTATTACTTTGATTTTGTCAAGGGTTTTTTCCATCCATAGTATGGTATTTGGTGCATTCATATTTCTTTCCCCAATTCTATCCCAATAAATTGGTGTTCGACATTTTTTTCCATATAATACTTTGTAAAGAGCTATACCAATCGTGGATTGAAACTATTATTGTATACAAATTTTACAAGTGATAGATACTTATCCCAACTTCCCTTGAAATCTAAAATGCATGCTCGAAGCATATCTTCTAATATTTGAATTGTGCATTCAAATTGTCTATCGTTCTGAGGATGAGAATTTGTGCTAAATTTCAATTTCGTACCCAAAAGTTATTGTAGTTATTTCAAAAGTCGAGAAGTAAATCTTAGATTTCTGTCAGAAACAATACTAAGAGGTACTCCGTGTAATTTAACTATCTCGTCCACATATAACATACCCAATTTTTTAATGGGATAAGTCATTTTGATTGGCAAGAAGTGAGAGGATTTGGTGAACCTATCCACAATTACCCATATTATATCATACCCATTTTTACTTTTTGGTAATCCACAAATAAAATCCATAATTACTTTATCCCACTTCCATTCTGGAGCTGGTAAGGGTTGCAGTAACCCAAATGGTTTCTGATGTTATATTTTAACTTGTTAACATGTCAAACACGTAGAAACATATTCTACAATATCCCTCTTCATGTTATTCCTGTTGTAATGTATTTTCAGATCTTTATACATTTTAGTTCTTCCAGGGTAGATAGTATATTTTGAGCAATCCGCCTCCTCAAGGATTTATTTTCGCAAGACTTTATTTTTAGGTACACAAATTCTTCTTCAGAACTTTAACATTCCATTCTCAATCTCTTGATAATCTAATGATTTATTTCTTCTAACTTTTTTCCTAATCTTTTGTAGTTCTTAATCCTGTTCTTGAGCATTCTTGATCCTTGAGAACAAATCTATATATATTTTTATATTTACATATCTAATTCCTAGATGAATCTTGATATGCTTCCAATGGACCAACTGTTCCATCATCTCCCATACTCTTACCCTTACTTTTGCTATCCTCACCTTTCTACTAAGAGTATCTGTGACTATATTTACTTTTCCTAGTAAGTACTTGATGGTACAATCATAATTCTTGAGGTATTCTATCCATCTTCTTTGCCTCATGTTGAGTTCTTTTTGGGAAAATAAGTACTTTAAGTTCTTGTGATCTGTAAATATCTCAAATATTACCCCATACAAATAGTGTCTCTACTTCTTAAGGACAAATATTATAGCAGCTAACTCCAAATCATATGTGGGATAGTTTTGCTCATAAGGTTTCAATTATCATGATGCGTAAGTTATAACCTTTCCTTTTTGCATTATCACATCCCCTAATCTTTCTTTTGATGCATTAGTATACACTATGAACTCATCTTTTCCTTCGGGCAAAGCAAGTATTGAAGCCATAGTTAATCTCCTTTTTAATCCAAGAAAACTTTGCTCACACTTGTCATCCCAATCAAACTTAGTTTTTTTCTGAGTTAGCTTTGTCAATGGTCCAGCCAATCTTGAAAAATCTTACACAAATCTCTGATAATAACCTGCTAATCCTAAGAAACTTCATACTTTAGTTATCGTCCTTGGTTTTTCCATGATAAAATGGATTCTACCTTAGTGGGATCAAGAGAAATTCCATCCACAAATATTATGTGGCCTAGAAAAGTAATTTTTTCTAATCAAAACTCACATTAGCTAAACTGGGCATACAATTTATTTTCTCTAAGTGTCTGCAACAAGCAATGTAAATGTTCTTTGTGCTTTTCTTCTCATTTTGAGTATACTAGTATATCATCTATGAAATCCACCATGAAACAGTCAATATATTGATGGAATACTATGTGCATTAAATCCATGAATGTGGCTGGTGCATTAGTTAATCCAAAAGGTATGACAAAAAACTTGTAATGACCATATCGAGTTCTAAAAGCTGTCTTATGAATATCCTCTTTTTTAATCCTCAATTGATAATAACCTTGTCTAAGATCAAACTTGGTAAAGACTTTAGCACCTTGTAGTTGATCAAACAAATCATCTATCAAAGGCAAGGGGTATTTGTTTTTTATTGTGACGTTATTTAATTCTCGATAATCGACACATAATCGCAATGTACCATCTTTTTTCTTGACAAATAACACAGGAGCTCCCCATGGTGATACACTTGGTCGTATAAACCCTCTTTCAAGCAAATCTTGCAATTGTACCTTAAATTCTTTTAATTCTAGAGGGACCATCCTATATGGAGCCTTTGATATTGATTCTACTCCTGGAACAAGATCAATACCGAATTCTATTTCACTTTCTGGAGGTAATGAGGTTAATTCTTCAGAAAACACATTTGGGTATTCTCTTACTATAGGGACATTCTCAATTTTCATCTTCTCAATGAGCTGATTCATATGATAAGTAAGATATTCAGTACATCCCTTATAAAGGAGTTTTTTAGAACATGCCCCAGATATAATAAGATTAGAAAAGAGCTTACTATCTCCCACCAATTTAACCTCAGCTTGTCCCGGAATACAAAGTTTTACTTCCTTCATTCTACAATCTATTTTTGCAGGATACCAAGTTAACCTATCCATTCTTAATATAATATCTTATTCTTGAATGGGTAGAATTATCAAATCTGTTGGAAATTCTTTCTCCGCAATCTTGACTTTATACGACTTTACTACAATTTCAGTAATCATACTACTTCTTATTGAAGTACTTACCTCCAATATGTATGGTAACTTTTTAACCTCAATATCTAAGATTTTTATCCAACTAGGAGTAATAAATGAATGTGTGAAACCAGGATCAAATAATATCTTAACCTTATGGTTATTGAATAGTAGCATACCTTCCACGACATTAGATGTTTCAGGGATTTCTTCTCATTCCATAACAAAAACTATTCCTTGCATCCTAAGTTTATTATTCTGATTACCTTGTCTTTGACCTTGAGGTAAACTTCTCTTCCCTGCTGTCTTGGAATAATCTTTAATGTAGTATTCATTACTTTCATATCTCATACATTTCCTAGCTTTTAGCCAATAACTAGCTTCATCATGTCCTAACTTTTAACAATAATTACAAAAGTCTCTCTGCCTTACTTGCTTACTAGAACTTTCCATACCTTTTTCTTCGCTTTGGGATGCTAAGCCATTAGAACCCATTTTTATCATCTTTGTATTTCCTTGAAACCTTCTCTACTAACAATTTGCTAAAGTTGTTCTCTTACTAAGTTCCACCTGTCGTTTATTTTTGCTATCTTCTACTAGACAAGCCAACTCTATAGCTTTAGAATAATTTTTTATGATGATAGGGGCTAAAGCATCTTGAATTTCCTAACGTAAGCCCCTAATAAAACGTTTAATTCTATCATCTTCAATTGATACTAATGAAGGAGTGAACTTTGAAAGTTTTGTAAATTTGATCTCATATTGAGCTATTGTCTATGATCTTATTTAAGAACAAGAAATTCCTCTTCTCGTTTTTCTCGCATGTGGCATAGGAAATACTTTTCATTGAATTCCCTCAAGAAATTTTCCCGGGTCATGGGATATTATTTTGTTCTCACTTATGTGAGATGGTTCACCAGCATTCTCTAACTATCCCAAAAAGTTGATATACGGCTAGCCTAACTTTTTGTCTATCTGTATAGTTTAATACTGCAAAAATTCCTTCCATTTCTTCTAACCACAATTCAGCTTTCTCATCATATCTATACCCTCCATCAAAACTTGGAGGATGAAACTTCAAAAATCATTCCAAAACGATATCCTCAGATTGTGTTTGGTGACAAGTCGTGCGGAGACTAGTCGTTGGCTATGTTGTTAGCTTATTATTCCATTATTTAGAATACTCTATCTAGTGTGGCAATCACTTAATCCAAAGAGTTTAAGGTTTGATATATTGAATTATCTTGTTATTGCCTTGTTCTAACCATCTTAATACTAATATCCCAAGAAAAGACTTTCAAAATAATGAGAGTAGTTAATATGTCAAAAAAGATGCAAAAGATCTCAAATATTAATACAATTCATTAATGTACAACTACATTACATTATCAAAACATATTT
The DNA here is from genome assembly GCA_037126225.1 of Dillenia turbinata. Classification (NCBI taxonomy): domain Eukaryota; kingdom Viridiplantae; phylum Streptophyta; class Magnoliopsida; order Dilleniales; family Dilleniaceae; genus Dillenia; species Dillenia turbinata. Next base: position 11,999,380 of record JBAMMX010000010.1, on the reverse strand, counting down.
CTAAGTACTTTTGGCAATACTCATGATTTGATCCTAAGAAGTTTAGTTAGCTATGCTATAAATTTCGGCTAATTTTTTGAGTGTTGGCTATATTCTTGGCTATCCCTTCTTGCTACATTATAGAGGTCATATAGACCCATTTGTAAAGCTTGGATTTTGTTCTCATAATTTTGGATAACTTTCGCAGATCCTAACCTTTCCCTTTCCGATAACCTTTTTTTTTTCAGTTGATCAATTTTTTCATCTACCTTAATACAATATTCGGCTAGAAGCTGACCAAAAGGGATCTTCCTCTATCGATGACTGATCTTTATCTGGCTCCATGGCTACAAAATTTTCGACAATGTTAGAAAACTTCTCATGAGACATAATAATTATTTGTAGTTATGATGAATGCTTAAATGCAAAGGTTTTTACTTAATATTATCTTTTTCTAAATCTAGACTTTGATACCACTCAATTGTCATGCTCCAACTCTACCCCTCACTGGGGATTCATCTGCAATGGACTGCTTGGCTCTCGTTAGGGCTCGGTAACTTACATGAGTAGCAATAGTCATGCTAAAATAATATATTTTCTTTATTCAATCACTATAAATATTACAAAGATCTTTTATACATAATAAAGCAGCGGAACTTTTATACTAGAAAGGTAATCCACAACAAGGCTATCTCTACCCGTTCATCTAATTTTCCTCGACTTCCGTTCTTACAGAATCTGAAAATAATTTTTGGTACGAACTTGATAGCCTAGTGAGGTCCGTGCATGCATGTGTGGAAATCATTTCATTGTAAAATTATACAATAACAGCTTTATTGTAAAATTTTTTGAAAAGTTCTCAATGCAATGGAAACATACACAAATAATAATAATAACAGTAAAACGTAATAGTCCATTATAAGAACAGTCTACTTATATCCCTCCCAGGAGGTCCATTTCTGGAAAGGCCTACCAGTCTCCCCCGCATTTAGTGGACAAATCTCCTATCCATAATAATGGGGTGCTACCAATATGTACTTTGATCCTCGACAGTACCCTTTCTTGCTTGAGCAATCTTCACACATATCAGTTATATAGCAATCACAAACACATACATTGATGGAGTTGGAGTAAATCATGATAACAGTAGTAAAACATGGTATCAATGAAAAATTATGAAAACAGTACTAAATTAAGATAATCATAGAAAATCATGATAATAGTAGTAAATTATGGAAATAGCATGAATCCATGATAATCATAGAAAATCATGGTATTTATGCATAAAATATATAAATACAAAGAACACTCACCTTAAAGTGTAAACTAAGATTTTTGCTTTTTCCCTAACACTTTTTTTTCTTTTCCTTCCTTTCTTTCTCTTCCTTTCTCTCTTTCTCTCTCTTTCTCTCTTTTCTCTTTTCCTCACGGTTTGCTTGATGGTTTTGGAATGGAAGGGGATGGAGGTATTTATAGACAATGCATTGGGTGATGAGTCATCACTTCTTTCATGGATTGTTGACATGTGGAAGACACTTGTTCATAATATAGGTTACTTGTTCTTGTTGCTAGACATGTGTTAGGACACTTGTCAATTATGTAGGTCACTTATCCTTGATGCTAGACATGTGTTCTTCCATGTGCCTTAATTTGTGAAGAACAAGTGTTTTGGACGGTGTTGTCCTATGTGGACGGATAGTGGTGCCTCTTTGGTGCAATTCATGTTTATTTGAGTATTATCACTAATTCACAATTAATAATAAGTTATTTCTTGTATTTAAATTTGGTTATGTGACAAGGGTTGTTCTGAGGTCTGCCAAAGTTAGAAGCCCTATGAGTAGAATCACTACAATAATCACAATACAAGACTTGATTAGTTATAATACTAAATTGATTAGTTTTCAAACAATTAATCAAAGAGTCAATATTGACATTATATATGGTAAAACTCTCAATCTCATGCACACCAACTTTTTGCCTAGGAATCACATGTTCATTAAACCAATCATATTGATTTAAAGCCATATCATCCAATAATGACCATGCCTCATTATATAACTTACTCATGAATGCAACCCCAATCGCAGTATCAATGGTAATCTCAACAAAATTTAAAAAACCATTATAGAAAGTTTACAAAATCAACCAGTCAAGAATACTATAATATGGGCACCTCCTATCGAATCCTTAAATCATTCCCAAGTATTATACAAAGACTCACTATCGAATTATCTAAAACTAATAATATCATTACATAATCTAACAGTCTTACTAGATGAGAAATACTTAGCTAAGAATGTTTGGACAAATTTTTCCAATTCGTGAAATGATTAATAGGGAAAGAGTTAGGTCATACCTTTACCTTTCCCCAAAGAAAGAAAGGAAACAACCTTAATCTTATAGCATCGGGGCTAATTTCATTTAGTTTGATTGTGTTACTAATTTCCAAAAAGTTCTTCAAATGACTAATTAGATCTTCTAAGGTCTCTCCGTCAAATTGATCTGCCTATACCAAACCAAGAAGACTAGGTTTTAGTTCAAAGTTATTCACTTCTATTGCAGGTAGTGCAATATTAGTCTGAATATCCTGAATTTTAGGCATTCAATACTCCCTCATAGCTCTATTTTTTTGAGTCATTGCTTCTTTCTTGACCTCGTTAGCTTATTTTTTGAATGGATCTCAAAGTTCTCTCTATCTTAGTATCAAACTTATCTCAATCAGAACTTTTCGATTACAACATACACTGTATCAACAAAAAAAAAAAAAAAATCAATCTTCAAAATAGTCTATAAGAACCACTCAAGAAAATATATATTACTGAGATAAAAGTATAAATCACAAAAACGCAACAAAATAATACAAAAAGACACCCAAGAAGATAATCAGAAAATTCTAAAAATTATAAAAAAAAAAAATAGAAAACCCTATGAAAACGATAGAATTTGGCTAAGATAGGGTGGTGCTCATTGTTGTGCTACGGGTTTTGTTCAACAAGCCGAAATTCTTCAAAACAAGTGATCACTTTATTGTAATTCCTAAGTCGATTTTCAAACAGCTACAAAATCATTTAAAAAAAAAAAAAAAAAACCTAATTTTGTATAAAAACAACAAGAAATATATGAAAAACACTAAAAACTATATAATCTGTTTACCAAGGACAAGAAAGAAACAATAAATATAAAATAATGTCAAATCTTAAATAAGATTATTTTGACTGATATGCAAGATTATTTGTGGCAACGGTACCAAAAACTTGTTACATGATTTTAGTGTATCACGATTTTGGACAAGTATACCTTACTCAAGTTTTGTGTGTAGTGCGAGCATGCGTCGTTCCCACGAGAATATTTTGGATTATCAATTATAAATTACTCTATTTAAGTTGGACAAAATAAATCAAGATACCAAAATAATAAAGAATTGATAAAGAATCCTAAAATAAAAGTATCAAAAAAATAAAAATCAATAGAAAATAAACCCTAATTTTATAAAACTCTAAGACATCGATTTTATTTATTTTTAATTTTTCACATGGTTGAAATCTTTTAAATCCTTTAAAGTTTATTGACTAAAGATTCATTCTTGATGATAGCTAATTTTTCCTAAATTAAATTCACTCAATGGTCATGCAATAAAATTTTAATTCGACTAACCAAAATCCAATGGTCATACAATCATGATTAGACCGAACTGTATTAAAATCTATAGAATATCTGTAAGTTAGGGTTTCCCTAAAATCCCCACACATAGATTAATCATCCGTCAATCTCATAACTCTATGTGGATTTATTGTATTAGTCTGATCTTATACAATCTTCTCTTGATCTCATGCATTCAATATCAAATTATCAAAAGTAGGATCCTATACATATGAAGCATTAAATTCAACAATAAAATTTCATCAAACAATAATCATGCCAATAAAAATTTAAGGGAAGGAAACAATTCAAACCATGCTATTAATCAAAAAACAAAATCTATCGAGTCGTAAGAATTAAAAAAAAATAACTAAGCATAAAGAAAAATAAGAAAATAAAACCCTAAAATCTATATTGAGAGAATGTGTGTGTGAGAAAAATGTATTTTCGTGCCTAGGGTGATCCTCAATTTATAAACCCCCAAAACCCTAGTCAACAAAAGGTTGTGAGTGATTAGGAGACTTGATTTTTCACTTTGATTTGAAAACTTGAGTTGTGATGATAAACTTTATCCTCTTACTCTTCCAAAATTTGGTAACTTGATCATTATCCTTAATTTTAAAGATTCAGGAAGTTATTAGCAACTTTGTCCTAAAGATCTCTCATTTGATAAACTCAAGTCGTTTCTCTCTTCAACAATAACTTCTCTTTCTTGAATTTCAACATCATAGCAATTTGTTTCCAAATTTCAGATACATTCTGGCCTGAATCAGCTTCTTCACTCTTCACAAGATTTATAGATCTTGAAATCTTCTCTCCAGCCCAATAAGAATCAAGTCAATCAGATATCGGAACAAAAAGTTATGCTTGAAATACTAGTAGCTATCTGTGCAGTCCATTATCCCTTAAATAGACTCAATAATCCTAAAATAAAGCCCACGAAAATAATTAATGTAAAGTCACAAAATAAAGCCTAAAATAGTTCTAAAAGTCATAAATAAAGTTTAAAATAAAATAAAATAAAATAATTCAAGTGTATAAAAATATTGCTATCACTAAGGTTTTTTTTTTTTTTTGTTACAAAGAGGAGATACTCGTGAAGAGGAGATACTCGTGCCTCTAAATGAGGCCATACCTCTCAAATCTCTTTTTAAGAGATGATACACTTCACTTGGGGGCAAATGTAACAAATAAACCCCAGGAGGAACACTATGACCTATCTTAGCAATCGCAACGGCACTCAAATTCCCTTCTCTCAACACATATTGCACTTCTTGGATTAAGAGCTTCTTGATTAATGTTCAGCACTTACTCAACAAATCAAAGTTAGCATGGAAGTTTGAACTATTAGACTTCAATACGCTTACCACTGAGGACAAATCAAGCTCCAGGATCACTAGGAAAAACTGGCAACCTACCAATATACAGAGACCCACTAAATTACATGAAGCTCTGTAAAATCATGATCCATAGTCCCCAAATTGGTCGTGAAATCTAGGACCCAGAATCCATGTTCATCCCTTAGAATTCCACCTGCACTTGTCGACCCAGAGTGAGAATGGACAGTGCCATATGTATTAAGTTTAAAATACCCTAATGGAGGAGGGCACCAGCTAATCCACCTTCCCCTCTTGTAATGATGGACTCAGATCGACAAGATAACAATAAATGTGTTTCTAGCATAACCCACTGGATAGAGTAGAGCTTTCTCCGGTCGAAATTCCTTCCCCTCAAAAATCACATGACATCTCACCTTCCATAGGGCCCAAAGTGTAGAAACAAAAAGAAGCAACCAAGGAAGGTCCATATGAATAACATGGGAGCAACATTTTTTCTTCAACCATGAAAATATATCCTCCATTGTGAAGGTTAACAAATGAAGATAAGACTCACCAGGTTACAGCTCCCAAACCCATCTGCTCCTCTCACAATCTTGTTAAATGTGAACTAATATCTCCACCTCTGAGTGACATAGAGGACATTGAGTATTAATGGTAAATCCCCTCCTAAACCGCTCATGATTGGTTAACAATCTATTATGAGCTACTGTCCATAGAAAAAAATTTCACTCTCTCTGTTCATTTCAACCTCCACACCTAGCGCCACTCATGTGTCCCCAACTAACATGCCTCAGTTAAATATACCTATAAGTTGATCGGACCATAAAAAATCCATTGGACTCCCCTCCCCAATACATCTTGTCCCTAGCCCTAGGGTCCCTAGGAATAGGAATCATATAAATCTCTTCCACACGATCATGAGGGAGAAGGGAAAAAAGTCTATCAATATCCCATCTCCCCTCCATAGAGATAAACTGATTTACCCTAGTTAAAGTCTCCTCATTACCTAATTCTTCCACCTAATTATGAGCCAATGGAATGGTTCCAACCTAGAGATCTGACCAGAACCTGATTGTCAAACCATCCCAAATTTGCCACCAGAGCCCATGTCGATAACATCCCTAGCTCGTAAAATACCCCTCTATACAATCGAACCACTTATAACCAGATTGTAAGAAAGCAATTAACTATTCTGAAGTTATTTTCTAGTCAGGACTAGACGCCATACAGTAGATTCCTCAGTCAACAACCGTCATCCCAATTTAGTAAAGAACGATTAACATCCCAGCTATCGAGAGTGGCAAACACTATCCCACCCAACATTATGCACCTAATTAGAAGCCTCCAAATAACACCAAAGAAATCTTTGATTCCACAAATCTAATTGATTACAAGTAGCACTTGGAAGTCAGGTCACCTCCATAATATAAGAGGGGATCAACGATTTTATAGCCTAGATCAAAGTCTATCTCCAACCATACTAAGAAGCTTCATTTTCCACTCTGTCATTCGATTTACCACACGTTCCACCAGGAATTGATAAGTATTAGCTCTGACACAGCCATAAAGAATAGGGACTCCTAAATAACAACCCAAATCCTCAGTGAGGAGTAACTTACACTGTGCAGGCAGTTAATTATTAATTAACCTAAGAGTCCAAAAAGACACGAAATGTTTAGACTTGGCCGGATTCACCTCAAGACCACTGTACGTTGCAAATTCTTAAAGACAATCTGATATAGACTGAAGAAACCTCGGCTTGGCCTCCACAAGCAACATGAGATCATTTGCAAAGAAAATATGAGAAATTTTAGACCCCAAACCTGAGGACTTATAAGCACCCATCTCCCAACTCTCCCTTTCCTAGATCATATAAGACAATTTCTCCATCATTAATAGGAAAAAATATAGAGATAAGGGATCTCCCTACCGAAGTCCCTTCCTAGGGAAGAAAAAAGGCAATGCCTTCCTATTCCATAATAGGGCTGAGCAAGTATTATACACTCAAAACATAATGAGTCGTGTCAAAAATAGAAGGATCTCAACATCCAACAAAGTTTACCTCAAAAACTCCCATGAGACACTAACATAAGCTCTCGTCAAATCAACTTTTAGAACCATGTTCCATCATTTAGAACGAGAATGCCAGATAGAATGCACTATTTGTTGGGTGATAATTATGTTATCAGTCGTACTGCAACTCAAAATGAAGCTACTCAGGTATGGTCTAACCAATTTCTGAATTATTAGACAAAGTCTATTCACTAGAATTTTCGATTAGATCTTATAACTTGTGTTCAAGAGACTTATCAATCTATAGTCCCCCAACACTTTGGAGTATGGTTTCTTCAAAATCAACACAATAATGCCTATAGATAATCCGGAGCATAAAACCCATCCCGAAGCACCTCTATCACAAAATGATGGGGAGAGTAGCAAGTAACATCCCAGAATTGTTGGTAGAAAAGAGGCTGAATACCATCCAAACCTGAAACTTTCAATCGCTTCATCGAAAACACTGTTGACCGAACCACCTCTAACTCCATAGGTCTTTTTAGAACCCTCTGATCACCCTACTAATCCTCAAAAGGAAAAGTCAACATACTCACATTTTTCAATGCAAACATATCTGAAAAAAGGAGTGAGCATGTTCTTTTAACCTCTCTGCATCAGAACACCAAGACCCATCAATCCTCAACCCTGTAATCTAGTTTGAGTCTGACAAATAACCTTTGTAAGATGATAAAACCTTGAATGTTGATCACCTTTACTAAACTAAGCCAATCTGGACTTCTGGTGCCAAAAGGTCTCCCCCATATCCAATATACGATGGTACTCATCTAACAAATCCTTTTCCAAACACCACAAAAATTTAGATTTGTGATAAGCCTAGGACTACCGGATAACCTAAAGTCTATTGGCTAATTTGCTATTCCACTGAAAGATATTTCTAAATACCACCCTATTCCAAATACAAAGATCAGCAGCCACCGAACGAATGATATGCATAAGAGAATGTGCCCCTCTAGACCATGACTCAGAAAAAAACCTTCCTGAACTCTGCGTGATGAATCCAAGCGACCTCAAAATGAAAAGTGCACCCCTCTTTTGCTGGGGGATTAGATCCATGAGAGCAAAAAAGTAAGGGGTGATGATCACCTTGAATGCAGGGAAGGACTACCACCTTTGCATCAGGGAAGAATAAATGGCTCGCTACAATACCTAACAACTTATCCAACCATTCGCAAAGAGTTACCAACCCATTCCTTTTCCACACCTAGGTAAAAGCACTACTAGAAAAACCCAAATCTAGTAGTTCACAAAACCGCCAGTACCCTCTAAACCGAGAAGCTCGATGAGAGACCGACACATTCCGATTACTATTTCAGAAGGCCCGGCTATGTCATTAAAATCCCTCAAAAACAATCCATGCCTCACTCATAGAACTAACCAGACTACCAATCTTAGCCCATGTAACAGATTTAGCCTGACAATGAGGTTGAATACACACAAAAGTGATGAACCATCTCATACCTCATATATGAACTCGACAATGAATAAGTTGGCCTATACATTAAACAACGTGATCCGGGAGGATATCCAAGTAAGATAGAGACCACCCTAAAAACCTAAGGAAGACATTACATAATCTTTTCTTTTTAACAACAAGGGAGGAGCAGCCAAATTTGCCTTTGTTTCCAATAAAAAAATAGAGAACATCAAGCGAGTGTGAATCAACCAACTCCAATGTAGCTCCCGTACCCTAGGATTTCGTAATCCACCCACATTCCAAACTAAAATATTAACACTATCAATAAAAGAAAGGAAAGAACCAACTTACAGCCCCAGCACATCAAGAGCTCTCTTCCATGTCCATCCCAACCAATGCATTCTCCCCTGCTGTAAACCAATTCATTGTTTCAATCAAAATAGGCTCAATCATGGCCAGCAACTCCTCAGAACCTACTCCACTATCACACAAAATAGCCAGACCATGCTTTGCTTTTTTTTCGGAATTGCATCCTCCCATTCGCTTTTCATCCTACTCACCAACCACCAGAGACCTCTCACGGGCAACCAGGGCAATAGCAAAGTAGCAAGTTCAGGCTTCTAGCCACCTCTACCATATGAGACATGAGAGTCACACCAAAAATTCTCAAAAATCCGAAGGTCATCCGCCCCGATTGACAACATCACATCGTTTCCCGTCACCCTAACCACTCAGAAAGGAGATCGGAGAATAGTTATGTTCCTCCATGTCTTCATCAATGAAGATTGTAGAGTGGTTACTAGAGGTAAGAAGCAAGAGATGGGTCAAACTGTGTTTCTAAGAGAGATCCTTCAAACAAGTTGAAATGGATTCAAATAAGGAAGCGTTAGCATGATCTGAGCCAACAGTGATTTGCGGCCCAATACCTCATTCAATTAAGGCCCAAGTTCTGTAGGGACTTATTGGGCTGATGGCTTGGCGTGAACCTGGGCTGAAAAGCTAGCTGGGCTTGTAGCACTCATGGGCCATGTAATAGCTGAAAGCCAGGTCTGTAGGCTAATCCTTGTGAACGTCAAGGCCCTTCCAGAAACGGATCTGGACCATTATCGGGGCAGGAGACAATCGTTTTGGGAATTCAATCCTTACCCAAATTATTGTTCCTAGAGCTATTCGGCCCCTACCTCGTTGACTCTGTTGTCTTCCCAAATTATTTTCAGGCATTATCGCTATAGATGTAGGCGAAACCATTGAAGTGTTTATTACTGGAGCAATCGGGTCAATGGTGGGATTCCTGGCATCATTGACGATGTCAACCAAACCTAAAAAGAGATTGTCTACACCTCCACTCCATTTCTGGCCACCAATATCCTTCGTGTACCACTCTGCCACAAACGTCAATGCACCTACGTCCAAGGTCCAAATTTCTCTTCCATTTCTACCTCCGTTTGTGGCATTTCTTTACTATCCATATTCTATGAACTAGCAAGTTTAGGATTTAACATGGTCATTGATTGCTCTTTCCAACAATGGCAATTTTCCCGCTAGTGACCCACCTTCAGTCAAAGCAAATAGTATATAATCCCTCATATTCCACTCGATGCACACGTTTGCTTAACTTGATTCTAGGAACCAAAGGTTTACTAAAGTCAATCTCCACATATATGCAAGTGAATTTACCCCTAGTCATAGTGGCCATGTTCGTGACAATTTTTGAAGGCCGGCCCAGCTTCCAACCAATCTGAAACAACACATCCTCTTCAAAGAATTTGATTGGTTGTGAGGGCAAATGTGTTGGAAAAATAACTTTATGCAAAAAATATATCAAATATCGTGTTAAATTATCGAAATTAAAACTTAATAACTAAAATTGAAATTCAGATCGGACAGAAATATACCTGATTCCATAACCGGAGACTCAATAGAGTGAATCCTTGATTCGACCTTCGTCTAGGCAAAATTCTGGGTACGGCCTACGAGGTCATATGTGTCTTCACAAATTCTCTCTATATGATGGAGGTATTAGAGAGAAGAGTGATACATTGACCTGAAGACAATAACCTTATTTATAGTTGTAGGTAATTTTTACCTTACAAATCTGTCTGTTCAGTTTATGGTAGCTATCCTTAAATCACCATTAGATATTTCATATTTAACCCATCATAAATAGTAAATGTCCATTGATATCTACACATTAATCCTTTGAGATATTTAAATCCAAATTATTGAATTTTTCAAATTTGTCATATCACTTTCATATGTGTTTAATTTATGGATTTGATAGTATGTAATACATAATTATTTGAACATATAAGCCCAATGTTAGATTAATGATCCAATAATCTCCCTCTTGGGATATATGTGAAACCTTATAATTATATAATTGCGAAATGACCGAATAAGTTCAACTTTTCTGTCAATATTGAAATGTATCTATAATCAATCCGATCAATCGATCATAACAACTTAGGATCAAAGAGGTTTCTATTACATTTCTTTCATAACTCAACCCTCAATGGTCATGTAAATTGATATAACTGAATGACATGGATCATGATATGGATGCGTAATATAGAAATGTCATCAATGTGATCTTTAACAAGTCTATTTCCAACTGGTCCTTTTTAATGAGATCAACCATACTTAATATCAGAGTGTGATTCAAAACTGAATCCTTATTTCTATGAAAAATAACCTCAAAATACCTTAAACTGAAATAACTGAATATGTCTATATTAGATCAACATCTAAAATCATAAAGTCTCACTGAAACTGAATATCTTGAAATGATATAACACTCATACGAGTAGTGCACACATGAACCTTTTGGGTGACAATCGTTTAATAAATGGATTCATAATTTTGGAGTTTGTACCAATGTACTCTATAAACAACTGTCCACTCTGAATCATTTACATAAATGAAATATAAAACTATCGAACTATTGTCACATAATAATCTGAATGGACTGTTAATACCATCCACTATCCGTAGTTTTGTGACAAAGTTTCGTAGTCTTATTTCATAATTAGATGTCTCATAATACGCTATGAATTTTGTTGCTATGATGGAAGAGGCTATATAAGACTGTTTAACACACTTCCAAAAATAGCTCCTCCTGCTAGCATGCAACATGTTGTAATTTTCATACTAATTTTGCATCCCACAAAATTGGAGTTAGTATACCAAATGATCTCAAACTGATCTGACTTCTGATACGCGAGCATATGTGATTTTGCTCTCTGTCAGTATTGCAAAACCCATTTGGTTACTTTTCAATACTTTTATTCCCGATTTGCTTAAATTTATGCCCAATATTTCTGTAATATATGCAATATCCGAGTGCATACAAATCTAAAAATACATTAGACTCCACATTGTTGATGCATAAGGAATCTTCTGTATTTTTCTATATTTAAGGTCATTCTTGAAATAGTAGTTGACATTAAACTTGTCTCCCTTAACCATAGGAGTATCTCATGAGCATTTGTTCCCACAAAACTTATGATATCCACAATTATTAACCAAATTTCATTTCAAAGCCCAATGAGATAAACACTTGATGAAATTTGTAATATCACTGTCGGGATGCCTATATGAATTTTATCTGTTCTAAAGGTAGTTGAGTTTGTTCTTCCGGAATAGAAAATTCTCCAATATTGTCTAATAACATCGTTGGGAATATCAACATATTCCTCTTAGAAGACAACATCTCTAATCTTCCCAACAAACTCAACAATCCTCAAAGAACCGGACACGTCCCGACTTTTAAAAAAAAAAAAATTATTTGTGGTTCATAAAATTAATACCCCTTAAAAAGGAAAAGTTGAATTCTAAAATTTTTCAGTTTATTAAAAGAAACAAAATTCTAAAATATTCTTTAAAACTGAAAGTTTTCCAAAAAAAGAAATACTTAAATATGAAAATTTCTTAAAAGAAATCAATTTCCAAAAAAAATCCTTAAAATCGGAATTTTTCCAAAAATGCTTAAATTCAAAATTTTCTTAAAAGAAATCAAATTCTAAAAGATTCTTTAAATCCCAAGAAAATGTTTGCCATAAGAAAAAGGCTACAATTTTTTTTTTAAGTCGATAGGACCAAAAAAATGTCAACTTCCTTAAAAAAAAATATTTGCCCAGGAAAGTGTTAGATATTAAAGATTCTTGTATAAAAATAAAAAAGCAACTTTTCTTAAAAAAAATTAACTTCCTTAATATATATATATATATATATATATATATATATATATATTTGCCAAAAGTACTTGTCATGTTCTTGCGTTCTCGAGGCTACAATTTATTCTTTTTTTTTTATTCTATTTCACACTAAAAAAGAAAATCCTCTTTTTCTCTGTGATAAAAAAATACCTTTTTTTTTTTTATAAAACACCGAATGTCGACTTTGATAAAAACTGAATGTCGACCTTAATGAAAACTATATGTCAACTTTTATAAAAACTAAATTTCGACTTTGATGAAAAATTTTTCCAATTTTTGAAACACTGGATATCGACTTTTAATAAGAACTGAAGGTCGATTTTAAATGAAAATTTTTCATAACATTTTCCTTTATTGAAATCCACACAAAAAAAAAAGAAATCTTGAATATATATATATATATATATATATTTTCTAAAAACCAAAATATCCATAAAGATTTTTCATACATATTTTAAAAAAAAAAATTCATAAAGTACTAAAATCATATTAAATCTTAAAATATGCAGAAAAATCCCGATGATTTAAGCACGAGAGGCTTTGATACCACTTGTCGGAAAAATAACTTTATGCAAAAAATATGCCAACTATCGTGTTAAATTATGGAAACTAAAACTTAATAACTAAAACTAAAATTCAGATCGGACAGAAGTGTACCTGATTCCATAGCCGGAGACTAAATAGAGTGAATCCTTGATTCGACCTTCATCTAGGTAGAATCCTAGGTACGACCTACCAGGTCATATGTATTCTCACAAATTCTCTCTATATGATGGGAGATTAGAGACAAGAGTGATACACTGACCTGAAAACCATAACCCTATCTATAGTTATAGGGCGATTTTTACCTTCCAAATCTATCTGTTTAGATTCTTGAATCATTCTTAGACATTTCTTATTTAACCCATCATAAATAGCAAACGTCCATTTGTATCTACACATTAATTTATTTCCACATCCTTTAAGATACTTAAATCAAATTACTAAATTTTTTAAATTTGTCATATCACTTTCATATGGATTTAACTTATGGATTTGACAGTATGCAATACATAATTATTTGAATATATAAGCCTAATATTGGATTAATGATCTAACAAAATGAACCCACACTATCATTTTTCTGATAACAGCTTCTAAACCATGGTTTCCACCTCATTACCACCATGTAATGCCCTTAAATAATCCAGGATCCCTGGTAAGAGCTCTTTCAAAATCAAACTGCAAGGGCAATTTGGCAAGATAAAATCCTTCTCCCATGTCAATGAGATCCAACTCCCCTTTGATTTGCTATTATGAAATGATACAAGGCCTTAGGAGATGGTAACCAATGTTCCTACCCCATAACTTCACAATAACAAATGACCTCCATCTCTGTTATAGATTTGAAAATTGATCATCCGTGAAAACTACTTTAGGGATATGAGAGTTCCCTAAACCCCACTTATTACACTTTTCCTCTGGTTCATCCTCTGAATCTGATAATAAAACAGAGCCAAAATCCCTATCTCGGGGTTAGGACTGGGTAGTGTATCATGGAAACTCCTGCAAGGAACTGGGCTATTGTGTCCCTTCCCATCATTCCCCTTTATTTTCATGGAGTTCCATTGAGTCGAATCATCGTCTTTAGTGGATAACTCTCCCCCTGTCTCATAGTTGGTCTCCACTGTGGAAAATGATCCTCCACCATGATGGTTTTCACCCACAGACCAAGTGATCACAGAGAGAAGCTCGAGAATGCCCTAAAAAAATTATAAAAATGAACTAGTTAAGTTATTAAACAAGTGAAATATAACACATAAACATGGGAAACTCTATATATATATTTAAGTCAGTTTTGGTGTAATTATTTAATAGAGATGGGATTGAGCCGGTTTTGATATGGAAATTGGCCTAGCCAACACGTTTGGGCCTAGACCGAGGCCTGACCTGGCTACAGTACCATGCTAGAATCGAACCAGCCCGACTATAGTACCAGGCTGATCCGGTCCCTCATTTCTGGAACTAGGAACTGCCCCAGCGTGGGTTCAAAACCAACTCGGGCCCGGAACCAGCATGTTAATTCCAACAGCCACTGGAACTGGCCCGACTCGGCCAATTCCAACAACTATAGAACCGACCTAAGCCAGCCAGTTCCAAAGGCTTTTTCCCCTATTTTGAATTTTTTCAATTTTACCCCTCCCAATAACTATAAAATGGTTAGTTTGAAACGTATTTTGGTCCATAAGGTCAAAGACTTTTCCTATAAATAGGCCATAACTCTTTTCCAAATTTCACATAACAAAATCTCATACACTCTCTCACAATCTTTGTTCTCTTTACTACACTCTTCCAAAATTTCTACATAACAACTCATTTCCAATTTCCTACAACTTACAATTTCCTACACCCTCTCACATTTCCAACTTACAATTTTTTGCATTCTTTCCTATTTTACAATTTCCAATTTCCTATAATTTTCTACTAATCACACCACTTACAACTTATAATATCCCTCAATAATTGACAAGATTTAAAGGTTGGAAGTTTAAATTATTCAATATTTGATAAAAACAACAATTGTAATCTCTGACAAATCCGTAACATTTTTTTTGTAACTTTACTTTTTTATATATTTAATTCATTCGAATTAATTTTTTGCATAGTTAAACTTAAATTTTTAAAAAAAATGGCCAGAATACATTCTTTACTATTTTCCTAACATTCTCCTCTTCCTGCATTTTCATTTTTCTAAGAGGGCATTCCAGAACGCATAGATATTGATAATTTTTTAAAAGAAAATAAATCTAATAATACATAATCTAGCACAACACTCACTAGAAAAGATGATTTTAATGTATAGGATTATGTTGTTAAAAATTATGAGGAGCAAAGGGCAACTTATAAAATTTGTTATCAAGAATATAAATTTTTTAAGGGTTGTGGAGTGGGGACACTTAAGAGACACATTTTAAGAGGTCACCAGAATAAATTATTTCAAACTAGGCAAACATAAATCGCTACTAGAGGGAAATGTTATAGGTATATTTAGATATAATGTAGAGATCAAAAATATAGGACAAATAGAATGAATAGCACGTAAAGAATTACCACTTAATATAGTTAAATATGAAATTTTTTATAAATATGTTCAAAAATATTTACAACCGGCTTATCAAAAAAATAGTAGAAAAATTGGTAGGATGAGGTCACTAAACCGATTCCAAGATTTAGAAGATGGTTTAATTGCAAATTTTATGAACATTAATTATAAATTTTCATTAATTTTGAATACTTAGAAAAATAAACATAAAAATAACATTTTATTGTAATAACTTATCATTGGATTAATGATTCATGGGATTTTAAAAAAAAAAGAATTTTAGTTTTTCAATATTGGGAATATCCACATTTCGGTGCTCATATAGGTAGAGTAGTTACGAATGTTATTCATGAATATGATATTAATGATAGATTTTTTTTTGTCTTTTGATAATATATCGACTAATATTAGTGCCGTTAATATTTTAAAAACAATATTAGATCAAATATTTTTTTCATAAAAAGTGTGCATATTATATTTTAAATTTATGTGTTAAAGATAGTTTCAAAATGAAGGAAATAGTTTTACAACACATTCGTGATTTAATTTATCAAAATAAAATTTTTTGACAAAAATACAAAAAATGAGAGAATTATGTAATTTATATAATATAAATTTTAAATGATTTAAATAAAAATGTGACATTAGGTGAAACTCAACTTATTATATGTTACAATGTGTAATTTTTTTAAAAATGTTTTAATTGAATTTACAAATACTAATTATGAATATGATTTAATTCATAATGTCATTTTTGATTTTGTAAATACACTATTTCAATTATTTGAAATTTTTTATATATATGCAAATTTATATTTCGAAATTTACTATCCAACTCATTTAATGTTATCTAGTTTTTGTAAAATTTGTTTCATATTTAATTAATTTGAAAATGAAAATAGCTTTTGTGACATTGTTCAATCAATGAAAACAAAATTTTTAAAATATTATAAAGAAATTCCAATTATATATTCAGTAGCAAATACTTTAGATCTACGTGTAAAACTTGAAGGTGTTGAAATTCTAATAGATTGTTTTGTTGATGGTTTTCCAATAGAAATATATGTAGCCGACTACTTTTAAAACAAAAAATATTTCAAACTTTACAAATCATGTTTACATTATACAAAAATGAACATAATAATATAGGTGATAGAGATGTAGGTAGTATTAGAAATTCAATGACTCATTCATTTTTATTTTCATTTAATCCTTTATATATGTTAAGAAAAAATAAAGAACTTCCTTATCATCACTAAATGAATTAATTTTATATCAGCATATACATAGGTTAGAAGGTTGTGACGATGATAATCATTTTAATATATTAAGTCGGTGGAGAAATAATGCATTTTACTATCCAATTTCAGCCAAAATGGCCAAAGATATATTAATCCCTCCAGTATCCATGGTGCCATCGAAAAGTGCTTTTAGTGTAACTGATCGAGTTTTAACAAAAAGACGTACAAATTTGATGGATAACACCTTGAAAGCATTGTGGAAGGACATGGAAAAAATGAGGCAAGACATCGAAAATAATTCAAATATGGAAGATGAAAAGGAATGATAAATTTTTAGTGCATAGAAAAATTTTGTAAATGTATAATAAAAAAATCATCTTTGTGAAAATTAAAAAAAAAATGTAACCATATTGAATTAGTGGATTTGAAAATCAAAATGAGGAGTTTGATAGTAGATATATACCGAATTCGGTGCAACCACTTTAAAAATTTAGTGTGTTTCTAATTTTTTTTTCTTTATCTATCTTTTTGTTGATTAAAATAAAAACAAATTGGGTTTAAAAAAAAAAGAGAGTAAAAGAGAGAGAGAGAGAGACAGAGAGAGTTAAAGAAAAAAAGAGAGTTAAAAAAATTTTAAAAAACAAAGAGAGAAATTAAAAAAAAAAAAAAGAGTTTGAAAAAAATAGTAAATAAAAGGGAACTGACCCGGTTAGGCCCGGATTAGTGGGCCTAGTACATTGGGCCAGTCTGGTTCCAAATAAAACTTTTTTTTGAACTAGCCCTAGAAGGCCTCGGAATCGCGAGCGAACCGGCCCATGGTTCTAGATCAGAACTGGGCCAGCCCAGACCAATCCCATCTCTAGTTAAACACAAATTTTATTGAATTATAACTATTGGAGGTGGGTTGTGGCTCCACAGATACTGGCTCCTTGTTGACTCGAACGGCTGCCATCAAAAGAATATGAGACCTGCAAAAACCATCGGAGGGTGCTCCGGCGAGAAAACTTCGACGCTCAAGTTAGAAAGAGTGGTTTTTGAATGTAAAGAAACAAACTGAGAGTTCAGAAAGGGAGAGATTTCCTGTGATAAGTGTGCTCAATGTGTGAGGCTTAAGGAACGTACCTAGATTAGAGGGTTTTAGGATATCTTATACATGCGAGAGTCGTATGCCGTTGGGGTACTTCAACCCTACTTTCCTTATTGAACCGATCTAGAAATCTTGGAGTTCAATATTCTGAATTAATTGTGATTCTCATCTTATGGGGAACATTCATTTTCTAGAGTGACCCTTTCTTTAACTGAAAGATCCTAAAAATGCTTATTTCAAATAGGAAATTGGAGTTATTAGGATATTTTGACCTTCCTTTATAATCGTTAGTGCTGTTGGCTATCGATCGGTCATTTGGCAGATAGAAGGTCTTCAGAGTTCGTTCGTTTGATAGACTAACAATTCAGTACCCGAACGGGGCAATTACTTTCGTTTGATAAATCACATTCAGTTGCTGAGACGATAAGACCCTATCGTTCAAGAGATCTAGGCGAATGGGGCCCTATCGATAGATAGTCAACAACCCAGGTGACTAAAACCCTTCAGTAGATAGTCATAGAGAATATTAAATATCGGTCGATAGCTATCTTTTGTGGGCCTTATGTGTGGGCATTTCAAACGTTGTCCTTTTGAATTGGGTCTAGGGCTACGCCTCATCAATTGCACTTACTCAGGGTGTCGTTTTGAGAGAAAGGTACCGTGAGTAATGTTGGCATCATAGGCCATCACTGGGGGTAGACAAATCATCTCTTGATGTTTTTATAAGACCATTTGTTCGTGGGTGCCTGACATCTTCATTCTTCTACTTTCCTTGAGATCTGTTAAAAAAGTCATTTCCAGAAACAATGGCAAAAACGTCTACTTCTCAATCTCTTCCAGACATTAGTGACATCACGAGCGTTATGTCCCTAAAGGAACTTTAAGAGGTCCAAACTGATTTGCTGATAGGAGATGATTATACCTTGCTATCTGCCATGGAAGTTGATAGGTCTAATACGGCGCCAGAGAGTTGCGTACTGATATACCTCCAATCGGTTAAGTATGGATTAAAAGTTCCATACACAAATCCTTTCACATAGGTATTACGCCATTGGAATATATTTCCAACTCTCCTGATCCCAAGTGCCTGACATCTGGTAGTTGTTATAACTTCCCTGTTAGGATTTTATCGTCTTTGCTTTGATTTTAACATCTTGTCATCCATCTTTATTTTGATGAGATGTGAAAACAGTAGCTCGACCAGGGACTGGTCAAACTACAGACTCGACCCAAGTCTGACTGGAAGTTTTGCTACAAGGAGTCCATTGATAAGAACTAGATACACAAGTTCTTTTTCGTAGAATTTTCGGATAAAAATCTCATCTCTGTCCTGCCCGATGCCAATGAGGGGCCTTCTTTAGGACTGAAGCCTCCAGCTGCATCTAAACACGGTCGCTTCATTCGGTCGATCGACGGTTATTGCAAGTCCTCCAGTCGGAGTATATGGGTTGAGTCCCTGCTAGATGATCAGATAATGTCCTTGGCTGGCCTGCTGATTGGGGAGAAGAGGAAAATCGATAGTCCTCTCTTATTGGAGAGAAGAAAGGTTGCGTTGGTCGATTCTATGGACGCCCTCGATGATGTCATACTGGAGAAAATTACCATTGATAGGCATGTTCGGTTGGGTGCATGGGAATCTCCTCAGGAGTCCGTTGGGGCGTCTGTGGCCCTCCAGAAGTCTTCTTCTCCCTTGTCGAAGAGAAGAAAAATTTCATCATCTTTGTCTTCGTCAAGGCGCGAGCTAATTATTCTATCGGAGCACTCGGATCCGTCAGAAGTCAATATAATAGAGACTCTTGTCTCAAAAGATAGTGAGTCTTCTGGGAAAGGAAGCATTGGTGAGGGTGAACCAAGGAGATTGGGAGATGCTTCCTCATCTGGCGCTAAGACAGGGTCGCACGCTCCCACAGCTGTGATGGGGAAATGGCAGGGCCTTCATCTGCTATTCCAATTTGGCCTTCACGCAAAGGAAAGCTCAAGGTTCCTGATGGTATTGCTTTTCCACCTACCATTCCCATTTGAGCCTTTGATGGGAAGAAAGGCTCAAAAGAATAGGGAACTGTCGCCATCTGTGCTGGGGATATGCAATACAACTACATAGACCTGGTAGAGGCGGATCACGTTGCCAATCGATTGGACTTCCATCGGTGTGAGCTCAACTTCCACAAGATGTCTTACAAGTAAGTCGGGGGACTCTTAAGTCCCTAAGCTTAATGGTATCGTTTTCTTTATACTCATTGGATTCTTTTTCATTTTTGCCTTTGCTGACTCAGTTTTCCTTTCAGACAATAGTTCTTGCCGAATTTCAAGAATAGTAAGGGAGGCAGGTGATAAATCACATAGAGGGGCGTATCTCTGAGTTAAGCCATCCAACTCAAGTGTAAGATGGAATCCCTGTTCGGGAGGAAGAGGGCGTAAAGACCGAGAGCACATCCAGTGTGTTGCTCAATAAGAAAGAAGAGGAGCTAAGAAACCTTTGATTAGAGTTGCCCCAGCATCGAGGGCGATACGAGAGGTTGACATCAGAGGCTAAGGTGCGTGAGGCGTCTTCAATCGATCGAGAAGTTGGCCCAAGTTTGTGAAAAGTCTCTTCGGGTGGTAGAATACAGAATAGCTGACCTTGAGGAATCTCATACGAAGGATGCCATCATCTTTAAAGATTATCAATGCAAATTGTCTGAAAGGTTGAAGTACACCGAAGAAATAATCCACCGTATGGATCTAAGTGATGCTCTGCCCCCGGTTAAGGAGACAATGAAGACTCAGTGTCCAGTTGTCCCCCTTCTTGATTTTTTGTAACCTTCATTCAAAATTTTGTACCCGGTGCCCTTTGCTCGTTCAATAAGAAATCCTTACTTTTTCACCAATAGAAGTCACCTTGTTATTCTCAATTGCAATTCTTGTTGTGTCAATCTGGTAGAATCAGGGTGACTCGGGCCCATTGTTTGGTAAAAAATAAGTAATAGTAGGACCGTGTCCACCCATTCGGGAGTCCTATCCCTTTCTAGCAACACGATCGAATAATAGAATATGGGCGATTTAGGTCTGCCGTTCAGTAAAAATATTAAATAAAAGGGCTATGTCCACCTATTCGAGAAGTTCCATCTCTTATTGACGACACGTACGAATGATAGGATCTGGGCTACTTAGAACCGCCGTTCAGTAGAGACGTTAGATAGAGGGGTTATATCTACCTGTTTGGGAGTTTCATCCTTTATTGACGACACGTACGAACGATAGGATTTGGGTGACTTAGGTCTGCCGTTCGGTAGAGACGTTAGATAGAGGGGCTGTATCCATCTGTTCGGGGAGTTCTATCCCTTGTTGATGACACGTATGAATGATAAGATCTGGGCGATTTAGACCTGTCGTTCGTTAGAGAAGTTAGATAGAGGGGTCGTGTCTGTTCCATCCCTTATTGATGACACGTACGAATGATAGAATCTGGGTAATTTAGGCTCGTCGTTTGATAGAGACGTTAGATAGAGGGGTCATGTCCACCCATTCGGGGAGTTCTATCCTTATTGACAACACGTACGAATGATAGGAACTAGACGACTTAGGCCTACCGTTTGGTAGAGATGTTAGATAGAGGAGCCGTGTCCACCTGTTCGGGGAGTTCCATCCCTTATTGATGATACATACGAACGATAGGATCTGGGCGACTCAGACCTGCCGTTCGGTAGAAATGTTAGATAGAGAGGCCGTATCAACCTATTCAGGAAGTTCCATCCCTTATTGATAACACGTACGAACGATAGGATCTGGGCGACTTAGACCCGTCATTCAGTAGGATCAGGGAACACACTTGCACAAAGTCCATTAAGTCAATACCTTACTAAGTTAAAAAATACCCCCGCAATCCAGAGGGGGAACCATTAGCAGTAGAGCCTGAAGATCATTTGGGAGCAGAAGTCGAAGGCTCCGGATCACATGACAGTGTCCCGATCCCTAGCAGCGTTCTAAACTTGATTTTCATATGTTTAGTGTTGGGCAGAGCTTCCAGAGCATTTAAGCCCGGCCTGCCTAGGATGACATTGTAGAGGGAAGAAAGATCCACCACGTTGAATATGATAGAAGCCGTCGTGCGGTTAGGAGGTGTTCCGAGAGTAACTGGCAATGAGATAATACCTTTGGGGTATATCTATTCACCTAAAAACCCTTTGACCGGGCCTGCATGGGGTTGGAGATGGGCAGAAGTAAACCTCATTCGACTAAACGTATCTCGGTATAGAAGGTTACAGCCTGCCCCCTGATCGACAAAGATCCTTCTAACTTTATGTTGCCCAATCTTAGCGGTCATCAAAAGGGGGTCATGTCAACTTGGGGTCTACCCCGACTAGGTCTTCATTTGTGAAACCAATGACGGGCCACTTCCCCCTTGTCGTTTATTGGCATCTGTCGCTAGAACTTCTGAAGGTACAGATAGAAGTGTCTTAGGGAATAGAAGATCAGCGTGATTAGGTGTCTTGCTTCATTTTCTGACAAATCATTGGAAGGATGGGGAAGCTTCTAGAGGGCTCGCCCATTCTGGATTTGGAGTATTACTCCATCTCTTCTGTCGGTTGGGGGCCGAGCAGCTTGTCGATCCTATTCCCGGTCACATCGCGGTGGTTCCTGCTGATGGTCGACAGGGGGATCTCTTTCCCTCCTATCGATAAACTCTTGTAGTCTCCCATTGTGCACCAGGAATTCTAGTTCATCCTTTAGCTTCTTGTAATCATCTGTTGTGTGGTCGTAATCATGGTGGAAGTGACAATATTTGGTTCTGTCCTTGATGGAGTCATCCTCAGTCAACCGTGGGGTCTATCGGATGTATTGCTTGTCCCTGATTAAGGCTAAGACCCAGATAGGGGTCTCGTTCAGTAGGGTGTAGTTATGATACCTCCGTGAAGGAGAGGGATTCACTCGGCTCTTTCTTGGTGGAGACCTTCTGGGTGATCAGTTATGTTCCTTTCGAACAGATTGATCTCTTCTATGGTCAAACGCCTCAGTATCCTCAGTGGTGATATATTTCTCTACTCGGGCGTAATATTCTTGAATAGTAGCAGGCGGATTCTTTGGGATCGATACTTTTATGCCAGAATGTCGTAGTCCTATTAGTAACGCGACCAGCATGATGGAATAATTTAAAGATGTGACCCTCATCATTTCTGCCTTGAATCTTTCCAGGAAGTCCCTCAGGGACTCATTCTCCTTCTGATGTAATGATAGTAAAGAAGTGGACTCAAACTGTTCCCGTAGTTGAGAGAAAGTCTTTATGCTCAATGAAAGAAGAGAGTTAAACCAAATTATTGCATTCCCCGTGAGAGTAGTGGGAAAATGTTTACAAATGGTCGCATCGGACATGTCTCTTAAAATCATCACAGTCACGAAATGGGCCATATGATCCCGGGGGTCTATTGTCCCGTCGTATCTTTTCACAGGGTAGAGGAGTACGTTGCGAGGCATAAGCTCCGAAGAGACCTTCGGATCGAAAGGTGAAGCGTGAGAATAGAGGGAAGGTTGGTTTCCCTGAGCATTAAACTACCTGAATTCTTCATCAATGAGTTGTGCGACTTGTTTTTGAAGATCATAGGGATCTAATCTGGAATTTTTGGACACTTTATGGCGTGGGGGCAACGATCGTCGTTGGGGCGCCTAGACCCCCCAATAGAAGACTATCCCTTGGCCTAAGGGCACGGCTAAGACCCTCCAATTGTTTGCTCATATCATGAATCTTGGATTCCAGCCTCTCCATCTGGGGGAGGGTTACTCACTTTGGAGTAGGGGCCACAATCGGTTGCTCCGAGATCGCGGGCTATAGGGCCTGTTCCTGATGAGGTGGATGAGGGGAGGCCATACGGTCATGAGTAGGGTGATAAAGCATCATAGGAAGGGCGGCCTCGGAAGGCGTTGAAATACGCCCTTCTGCAATAGGGGCGGCTTTCGAAGATATTCTAGTTCTCGAAGGCATAGTTGTTAGAATTACATAAGTTACTCTAGTCTGTTCCCACATACGGCACCAATCTGTTAGAGGTGGGTTGTAGCTCCACAGATACCGGCACCTTGTTGACTTAAACGGCTACTATCAAAAGGATATGAGACCTGCAAAAACTGTCGGAGGGTGCTCCTACGGGGGAGACTCCGACACTTAAGTCAGAAAAAAGAAGTTTTCGAATGTAAAGAAACAGACTGAGAGTTCAAGAAGGGAGAGATTCCCTGTAATGAGTGTGCTCAATATGTGAGGCTCAAGGAATGTACCTGGTTTAGAGGGTTTTAGAATATCTTATACCTGTGAGAGTCGTATGCCATCAGGGTGTTTCAACTCTACTTTCCTTATTGAATCCATTCAAAAATCTCGAAATTCAATATTCTGAATTGATTGTGATTCTCATCCTATGGGGAACATTCGTTCTCTGGAGGGACCCTTTCCTTAATTGAAAAGTCCTAAAAATGCTGCTCTCAAATAGGAACTCGGAGTTATTAGGATATTTTGGCATTCCTTTATAATCGTTAGTGTTGTTGACTATCGATTGGTCGTTTGGCCGATAGAAGGTCTTCAGAGTTCATTCGTTTGATAGACTAACGATTCAGTACCCGATCGGGAGAATTATTTTCGCTTGATGAATCACGTTCGGTTTGTGAGGTGACTAAAGCCCTATCGTTCAGGAGATCTAGGCGACTGGGGCCTTATCGATAGATAGTCAACAACCCGGGTGACTAAGACCCTTCGGTAGATAGTCATATAAAACATTAAATATCGGTCGATAGTTGTCATTTGTGGGTCTTGTGTGTGGGCCTTTCAAACGCTGTCCTTTTGAATTGGGTTTAAGGCTAAGCCCCATCACTTTGTAACAATGCAAGATTTCGCCATAGAACCATAGGGATGGCAATAGTATAGGTTTAGCGGGTTCGAACTAATCCGAACCTTATTAGCTTATTTTGGGACATCACTTCAAAAGAACACGATTTTAGCGACAGAAAAAATTAATCGCTATTTAGCGACGAATTTAGCGACAAAAATCGAAATCCATTGCTAATTAGCAACAGATTATTTTCGTCGCTAAAATTAGCGACACAAAAGATAATCCGTCGGTAAATATAATTTTATATTTTTATTAAATATATATTTGTAATTTATGTTTTTATTAAATTAGGGTATTGAATTTTATTAAATATAATTTTATATTTTTTAAATATAATTTTATATTTTTATTAAAGATAATTTTGTAATTATATTAAATATAATTTTGTGTTTTTATTAAATATAATTTTGTATTTTGTATTTTTGTTAGATTAAAGAATTATATTTTTAATGGTGAGAGTTAGAAAAAAAGTATAGAAGTAAAAAAATATATATATCAGATAAGTTAATGTGACATAGTAGTTAAGAGCGTTCCAGACAACTCCCTAAACCCAGGTTCAAATCTGGACAAAAACACATTTTTTGTAAAAAAAATAAATAAATCAGCAAAAGGTGGGCATGCGTGAATGGGAATGGGTTGGCTGGGTGCGGGCATGGGAGGGCAAGCAGCAGAGGACCGGGGCGATGGTGGGCAGCAGACGATGGATGGGCGGATGGGTTCTACAAATAAAAAAATTAAATGCGAAATTTACCGACGGAAACTCTTTCCGTCGCTAAATTTTTGCAATGCATTATTAGCGACAGAAATTTTTTTGTCGTTAAAAGTTTTAGCAACGAATTTTTTTA
Source organism: Dillenia turbinata (assembly GCA_037126225.1). Taxonomy (NCBI): domain Eukaryota; kingdom Viridiplantae; phylum Streptophyta; class Magnoliopsida; order Dilleniales; family Dilleniaceae; genus Dillenia; species Dillenia turbinata. The sequence goes on along the minus strand of JBAMMX010000010.1, from coordinate 11,973,615 downwards.
AAATTTCCATCGCTAAATCCGTCGCTATACTCTTATTTTTTTGTAGTGTATGTGAAAAATGGCTCAATAAGTTTGAGGTTTATATTTAAAACCTTGGACTTGAGGCAAATTTAGAAATTAATCTTTCATATCCAAATCTACCCATGTATTTATTCTTGAAATCATATTATAACTATTTATAATTTTCTAAAATTTTCCAATTTTCGATGTAATTTTTATAAATCCTCATTGTGTGTGTCTTACTTTGAAATTTTCTTAAACGTTTTCAATGTTGTATTTTATGAACTAAATATTCTTGTTCCATTAATATTAGTAAAATAAACAATAATCAAGTTTGAGATTAGATTTCAATTTTATTAAATAGCAAAAATTTTTGAAATTACTCAAATAAATTTATTTTAAATTTTCAATAAATTTGGAAAAAAAATTAATCAAGTTTAGAGATAAATTATCTTGCAGGCTGAGTATAATATTGAATATGAAATAAAATAAATAGAAAAAAGAATACAATCACTAAATAATCCCTCATGTTTGGGGGTAGAAACACCTTTAATCCCAAAACCCTCTGTTGCTCTCCCTAGTCCATAAAGAATTTCAAAATGACAATATTGACCTTATGAATGACAAAAGCAAAATACCAAATAACATTGCGTGAGAAATGGAGAGAGAATGAGACGACAGAAAGGAGAGAATATCGAAAGTGTAATAGGTAGGAGGGAGGGGAGGGGAGAGAGAGAGAGGCATGTAAAAATTTGTAAACCTCACTTAAGTTTAACTCAAGCCCATTCAATAGCAAGGAGCACCAAGAAAGTTTCCAGAAAATATGTGGAATTTGTCTATCCTCGCTTAAGTATCTCTTTGCTTTAACAAATATTTGTCACTAGATAGAAGTTTTCTAGGCATACTCTATCATCGTATATTAAAGAATAAGTCTTACAAAATTTTTGAGTACAAATTTAAATATAGACAAAGAGAGATAAAAATTGACCAAAAATATAAAAGAGGGAAAGAGAAGAAAAATTTATCAAGAAAACAAAATTGAAGAACTAAGCGAATTTTTTCTATTGAGTGTAAAAGAGAGATTATCTCAAATATTACATAGATATAAAGAGAGAAGAGAGAGATTTTGGAATAGAAATGGTTTTCCAAGTTGTGTTTACAAGAAAAGAAAGAGCCTCTATTTATAGGAAAATAAGGGGAGAGAGAGAAGAATGAAAAATAAAATTGGAGAGAACCTACTCCCTCCCCACGGCTGCTTTTGTAGCGGTTGGAAATTCAATGTACTTTTGTAGCCGTTGAAGTTTGCTAGGCAACCTTGCTAGACCAAAAAATTAGGCCCAACAAGGGCAGTTTCTTGGCCCATTTTGGGTCAGAATTCTTGGACCCAAATGGGCTTATATATTTTCAACAATTTTGATCAAATTTGGTAGATATATATAAAAGAAGCCTAACTTGCCTAGGATATGGTTCATGTGATTAGCCGTAGTTCCCTTGATGAAATATTAGCAAGCTGTTCACTATTCTTTACATGAGGGATAATATGGTCTTATCCCCAACCTTTTGTCATATGAAATGACAATACACCTCAATATGCTTGGTTCGCTTATGAAACACGATTTAATGCAATGTGAATAGCTGATTGGTCATCACAAAGAAGTCAAATTGGCATGGAGACCTTGAACCCTAAGTCTTCAATTAGAGTTTTAAACCACAAAATCTCACTTGTTGATACTGCATTAACTCTATATTCCGTTTCTGTACTAGATCTTGAAACTACTAATCGTTTCATGTTTCTCCAAGACACTAGATTTCCTCCCACGAATATACAAAAGCATGTTGTAAACCTTTTGTCCTAAGAATCTCTAGCCCAATCTGTATCACAATATCCAACAATCTCAAGGTTTCGGTTTTCACTTCATCCATATTCCATGTCCAGGGGAACCCTTTAGGTACCTTAAGATCCTTTTGGTTGGTCTCCAATGTCCCATTTTTGGATTGTGCATATGCTGGCTGATTCGACTAACTACAAATGCTATATATGGTCTGGTGATCATCAAATAAATGAGCTTTCCAACAAACCTCTAGTATCTCAGAATGTCGATAAAATGTTGATCATTATTTGTTCCTTCTATAGGTTGAGACTAGGCTACAAGTAGGTTTAGCTCCCAATTTACCTATTTTCTGTAAAAAATCAAGCAAGTACTTTCTTTGGGATAGAACAAACCCTTTAGAGAAGTAGGCAAGTTCTATACCTAGAAACTACCTTAACTTCCACAAATCTTTAATTTTAAATTTAGATTTAAGGAAATTTTTAAATTAATCTATTTGCTTTACATCATTCCCTGTTGTCATTATGTCATCGATATAGATAAGTACAACCCTGACCTTTTCATTAAAAAAATTTTTAAATAAATGGGAGTCATTATTGCACTTAGAGAAATCATAACTGAGAAGAGGGGAGTTAAACTTAGCATACCAGGCTCGAAGAGATTGCTTCAAACTATAGATGGCTCTTCTTGAACTTGCATACTTGTCCATCTTTGCCTTCAAGCCCTTGAGGAAGTCACATGTAAATTTTCTCCTCCAATTCTCAAGAATGTATTTTTTACGTCCATTTGAAACGTTGACCAACTCCAACTTGTTGTGAGGGACTAGAGCAAAAGTTTTGAATAATTCTCTTCATATGTCTAGGTGAGCCTTTGGCTACAAGTCTTGCTTTGAGGTGATCGATTGTCCCATCACTCTTATGCTTGATCTTGTAAACCCACTTGCACCCTACCACTTTCTTTCTTTTAGGAAGAGTAGTGGTCTGCTAAGTTTGACTCTTGGTAAGAGCATCTAATTCTTCCTTCATAGCCTTCCTCCATCCTTGATGAGCATTGGCTTCTTCATAACTCAAAGGTTCTTGCACTTGGTCAATGCCATTCAAGAACTCTTGATGACTAGAGGAAACATTGTTAGTTTTATAAAAATCAAAAATAGGATCAGATGTAACCTTGAAATTATAATAAATTTCCTTATTTAATCATTCCAAAGGACATCTTAATCTAGCGGATCTTCTAAGTGGAGGAGGTGGTGTGGATGGTTCCATAAGAATTTCCTCATTTTCTTTATTAACTTGTTCTCCTCCTTGCTCATTTGGCTTCTCCTTTTCTAAAGTATTTTCTTCTTCTCCCCCTTACTCCATATTTTGTTCTAGAATTATTTCTTAGGGAGATTTATTTCCAACTCTTGGAAATTCGCAAAAAAGGATTTGTAAGTCTCTTTTTATGAAATTTTTATCTTTGCCATGTTCTTGAAAATAGAATTTATCTTTATAAAATATTACATCCTTAGATGTATGGACTTTACTAATTTCAGATTCATAGAATAAATATCCCTTTTGAAATGATGCATAGCCTATAGAAACACAATGTCTTCCTTTTCTTTCTAACTTATCTCTCATTTGAGAATGAATATCAACATAGCATGTGTAACCAAATATTTTAATATGAGATAAGGAGGGTTTCTCTTTCCTAAGTATCTCTAAAGGAGATTTTTCTTTGACAATCTTTGTGGAAAGTTGATTAATTACATGTACAACTATACTAATTGCATCACTCCATAATATCCTAGGCATATTTGCAAAAAAAAAAAAAAAAACATCATGATCTTTGTTATTTCTAGTAAGTGCCTCTTCATTCTTTTGGCTACTCCATTTTATTATGGAATATAAGGACAAGATGTTTGATGAATAATCGTTTGTTTTCTAGATATATTTGAATTCATTACTCATGTATTCATATCCATTATCAGTTCTAATTGTTTTAATGTAGACATCATATTGTTTCAAGATAAACTTGTTAAAGTTTTTAAATGCTTCAAAAGCTTATGCCTTAGTGTGAATCATGTATATCCATGCGTATCTAGATTCATGATCTGTAAAAAATATAAAGTATTTGAAATCTCTTCTAGATTCAACATGACATGTCCATATATCTGAATGCACAAGATCAAAGATATTTTTATAAATAGTTTCTGAAATTGGATAAAATGCTCAGATTTATTTCCTAAAGATACGTGCTTCACAATGATTATTTTTACAAAATTTTGTTGGAAAAAGTATTTTTAAGACTTGATCATTTGGGTGACCTAATTTAGTATGCCGTAGTTGATTATCTCCTTCACATGCTGCAAGTGCTTGGTTTCCTTAGTCCAAAAAAAAAACAAATTGTTCCTTTTAGATCCCTACCAATCACTTGGTTTGATTTGAAATCCTGAAAAAAAAAAAAAAGAAAAAAAAAACAGTTTCAGGATCAAAAATAGCCTTACAATTTTGGTCCTCAATTGCTTACTAATTGACATAAGATTAGAGGTGAATTTAGGAATATATAAGGCATCTGAGGTTTTTCTGAAAAAATTCAACTTCCCCTGGTTCTTTAACCTTCAAAATTTATCCATTAACTACTTTGACTATCTTATGATTAATGAGGGGTTTAAAACATTCTATTTTTCTTTGTATTTAATCATATGATAGTCACATCCTGAATCTATTAATCAATTTTCAGAATAATGAGTGGAGTTTGAGAAGTTGTTAGAATTATTGGCGACTTGTTTCAGTAGCTTGGTGATGCCTTCAAGAGTCGTTTCTAATGCTATATTCTACACCACTTTTGGTGCCTCTTGCTCTTTTCTTTCAAGATACTCTGGTTTGAGATAAGGAAAAAGAAACCAACATTTCTCCTTGGTATGGTTTAACCTCTTGTAATGTAAGCATCCTTTCTTGTAAGAAGACTGATAGACTTTATTGGCAATGGATTGCCCTATTGTAGGAATAGGGATTTACTGCTCAACTTTAAATCCATAGACTTCAACTTTTGATTCTGAAGCCTTCTCGAACCACATGCTAGTATCAACCTTTTAAATTAGGAATCGGATTCCTTGATATGAAGGGAAGTCTTTCATCAAAAGATTTCTTGATGAATATTTGAGAAGCATTTATTAGGGGAGACAAGAAGGCCAAAGAACTTATCTTCATCCTTCCCTTTTAACAATATCTTTGGATCACATGTGTGAAGTCTCAACATCTCCAATTCATTCCATATATCTTCATACTCTCCAAATAGTTGGGATAGATTTTTCTCTTCCTTCTGAATGTTGGTAATCTTCTGCTTAATTTAAAAAATTTATCCCACATTTGATTTTTTGTCCATATAGATCGTACATTTGATCTCATGGAGTTTTAGAGTTTGGAAAAGATGATACCATGTTTTTTGTTAGTTTAATCCATGGCACTAGAGAGGAAAATGAAGACTTGATCATCTCTTTCTTTTCATTCTTCATATGCAGTGTTAGTGATATCAAGAGATTCACTCGTTATAAATTTCAAGAGTTTTAGAGCATTGAGTGACCTTGTGATATGCCCTACCCATTAGAAGTAATTTGTCGGAGTTAGGATTATAGAAGAAAAAAGTTGGGTTTGAAATGAAGTAAAGAAGGGTAGAGAATTTGTCATTTGAGGAATAATAGTACTCTCCTCAGATACCATATAGAAATTTGTAAATCTCACTTAAGTTTAACTCAAACCCATTATGTAATAGGGAGCACTAGGAAAGTTTTCAAGAAAGAGATGGAGTTCGTCTATCATTGCTTAAATATCTGTTTCCTTCGACAAATATTTATCACTAGACAGAACTTTCCTAAACATTTTATGCCATCATATACCAAAAAATGAGTCTTACAAAAATTTAGAACATAAATTTAAATATGAACAAAGAGAAATAAGAATATGACCAAAAATATATAAAAAAAAAAAAAGAGAAAGAGGAGAAAGAGTTATCAAGAAGACAAAATTGAAAAATGGAGAGTTTCTTCTATTGAGTGTGAAAGAGAAATTATCTCAAATATTACATATATAGAGAGAGAGAAGAGAGAAGAGAGAGATTTTAGAAGAGAGATTATCTTTCAAGTTATGTTTACAAGAGAAGGGAGGGCCTTCATTTATAGGAAAATGAGGGGAGAGAGAGAAGAGTGAAAAATAAAAATAAAAAATAAAAAGAGGAGAGAAAGGGAGTGGGAGCAAAGCCTACTCCCTTCTAACGGCTACTTTTGTAGTTGTTGAAGTTGGCTGGGCAGGCTCAGACATGGCCCTTGCTAGGCCAAAAAACTGGGCCCAACAAGCGCAGTTTCCTAGCCCATTTGGGCTAGAATTATTGGGCCCAAATAGGCCTATATATTTTCAACAAAGCAAGCATGAGACACGAAGGAACATGGAATTTTGATGGGATGGGTTAGGTTTGAAATGAATCTTTGAAACCTCAGTTACTAATTCTGAAATGGGTTTAGTGGGGACCCATTCTAGCTTATTTGTTCATAGAATCATAATACACTTGAGGACAAAAAATGTTGATGTTTCTCTGTCCTCGAGCGGTGTTCTTCTACCCGAGTATCAGAGGGTGGGAACTTGAAGGGACATTGTCTCTTTTGGGGCAGCCTTTTTATGTATATAGCGGCAATGCGTTTTCCCATTCTATGCCAAAACTTCCCCCACTGAAATCACCATATGTCTGGGCCTGTTCCGGAACCGTGGGTTTCGATTTTGGAACTGTCAATTCTAGTTCATATTTGATTAGAACCGTATTCGAATCACTTATAGATGGTTCTCATATCGATTTCTCGATGGTTCTGTTCCATTTCAAACTAGACTCTTTTAATTTTAAGAAATTAAAATTATAAGATAAATTTCATATCACCAAACGGAAAAAGAAAAATTATTGTCTTATAATTATAATATATTACATATCTAATTCTTTATTTTTTTAGTAAAAGAGGGGGGAAAGAAAAAAATGGCATGAACTTAATTTATTCAAATCAAGTAATTTAATCTATATAAATTAAATTGTCTAAATATCCTTTTGGGGTTTAAAGAAATCAAAACCAACATATTTTACTTATTATTTAAATTTATAATTCCTTTACCATTTCAGCACCAGAGATGACATGCCTATTGCACTAAGCACTATGCAATGGTCAAAAACCAATTTTCTTCCAAAAAAATTATAGCTTCGGTTCTGGTTTCTGTTTGATATTGATTCCAATTCTAGTTTCGATTCCAATTTTTTAAAAATTAGGAATTGAAAACGAGCCATAAGTTTTCAATTTTGATTTCGGTTTTTTTGAACCGAAACTAAAAAGACAATTTCAGTTCAGTTTTTGTACTAACAATTCTAGTTCCGTTCACGGTTCAAATCGAACCATGGTCGGGTCTAATTATGTCCTCATTCCAAGCCCTCCTGAAAAAAGTTTTTAGGTACAATGCATGTTATGCGCAAGTCGGCTTGACCTTGGCCCAAGCCCAAGCCCATTGCCTATGGAGGCCCACTAGAATCGAGGCCTGATACCAACAGTGCTGTTATGGAATCAACAATGACTCAAAATCTTTCTAATACAAAATTAGCCCAATCCGACCTTTTCTTTCTAATATTTGGGCCTGAGATTTAGGTCCCTTTAAAAAACTCGACCAGACTCCAAAAAAAACAAAACAAAAAAAATAGTTATGAAAGCTCAATCCCAAACATGTTAGGAAAGCGAAGCCTTGGCCTAAACCAGCCCCAAGTATTTATCCTTTTTTTTTATAAACCACCGGTATCTGATAATCATATTGATTCAGACTTAATCAAATCGAGTTAGAATATTAAAGAGTAAAATTCTTCTGGTGTCTATTTTTATCATACACAAAATTCAAATTTGAAACTTTATTTACAGGATATTAGTGTCCAACCAATGGACCTAGGGGTGTATTCAAGTCGAGTCGATCTCGAGTATCCCTATACTCCAACTCGAATTCGATTTTTTTTTGCTCGACTCGAACTCGATGAGTAATATAGAACAGGGGCCTAAACTCAATTCAACTATATAACAAAATGCTCGAATTCAACTCGAACTCGAATCAAAAACTTGATTATTATATAATATATTAATATATTTTATTTTTTATTTTATATATTATAATTATATATAAATATATACAATATATATTAATATATGTAATCGAGCTATTCATCGAGTTTTTAAGTCTAAAATTATATTATTCGAATTCAACTCGATATATGACAAACTTGATTTGAACTCAGTCAAATTCGAGTCGAGTCGAACCGTTGACCGAGCGGCTCATAAACGGCTCGAACTCGGTTTGATCCGTATTAGACGTGGGAGGTATTTTTCTTAATACTCCATATAACCGCCTAGTCCATCCAATGAAATTTTGGTTTACGTGTATGTTAACGTGAGAATGAAATACATAATATGTTATGTTTTAATATGCTTGAAGGTTTATAAACATACCAACAAACATAATTTTCTCATGCAAGAATTCTAGGATCTTTAAAATGAGTTAGAATCACTTACCTCTTTCAATGATTAGATATTCTGGATCTAGAAGATGTCATAAAATTGGATCACCTTATTTTGTTCACAATCCAAATGTCTTTTGGTGGAGTCGATCAAACCTTTCAAGCCTTTTTTCTCTCTCCTTTAAATGTGAGAAAATCTTCTTTTTTTCTCTTTCTAAAAGAAAAATGGGTTCATTTTTTTTTTTTTTTTTAAGTGAAAAGAAGGGAGTTGGGAGATAGGGAGTTAAGGGTTCTTTTTCCAAAAAACCACTCCTTCCCTTTTTCTCTCTTCATTTTCAAATTCAAACAAAAGGGTTTGGGTCGTTTCTCGCTATATCATAGACTTTTTTTATTAGATACAGTCAATGTATCTCTCATCCTTCAAAATAATATAAGAGCATATTTGACTCAAGTCCATTTATGTATTCATAATTACATCTCTAAACACTAAATCATAAATATAATTGACCAGTCTGTGAATACAAAGTAATGTGTCGGTCAAAAATGGTTTTTCTTTCATATTATTAACTTTTAACTTTATTTTAGATGATTTCGTAGACATGCACTGCCAAACCAAATCAACCATGGTGTCTTGGTGACATACTAAAGTAGCAACAGTAAAATAAAATTTCAAAAGACAGTCGAAAGTCCTAATGGTATGAATTAAGATTAAATATGAACATTCGGGTCTCGTATAATGAGGTGAAGAGGGATACACTATCTTATCACCCATATGGTCATATAAGTATACGTGCTATGAAAAACATGCTATGATACCCTTTGTTCCTATTTAGAAGCGTATGTCTTCTTTTCTAAAAAATAATGCATCGTACAAATCTTACTTCAGGTTTACACAATATTTAACTTGAGTTTTCCTTCTTACAAGTTCTTCAATATCTCACAATATCAAGAAAAACTATTAGATAAGTCCAATGGATTATGGGTAATCCATTTTGTTTACCATATATATAGTATACATAACCGATAATCTTATTTTAGTACTCCACTAAACCGGCATATATGTTTATTCACTACAAATTAACATTATCTCATCTCTACATATCATACAGAGATTAGAGGCAATCACTTATGTAAGAGAGCTAATCTCCAAAACTTGTCTGACAGTCCTTCAAGCGTAGATACAAGAATTTTGAATACAAAAACAAAATTCAAATATCAATAAATATGAAAATTACATCATATATACTCTATATAAAATTACAATCATAATCACAGTCACAAATACTGTCACAACCTAAAACTAAGAGATCTAACAATCTCTGTAAAAAGATCAACTATCATAAAAAACATAGGTATATATTTCAGTATCACTTCCCTCTATTCAATCATGTTTTTGACAAAATTGAATTTTTGTATCTATATATTTGGTTTTGTCATCATATTTGGAATCTCTAATGTAAATAACAGCTAACTGAGTATCACTATAGATAGTCATAGCTCCAACTAAATTGATTACTACTCACAAATATTACAAAAATCTATACAACCAAACTTTTTCATGAACCGCAGAAGTACAAACCACAAATTCTATTTCTATCATTGAAAGAGATACACAAGTTTGTTTCTTACTTCTCTATGAGATAGCGTTATCATTAAGTATGACAATATAATCAAAGATAGATTTTCTCTCATTTAAATCACATCTCCAATCAGTATCTATATTTTTAATACCAGATCCTTTCCTTGATAACAAAGAAAATAATATGCAATTCCTTTCAGGTATCCTAATATCCTTTTCATAACAACCAAATCACTCTTCCCTATATTAAATTGATACATGCCGACCAAACCCACAATATGACAAATGTCAGGATGAATACACATCATAGCATACTTCAAACTCCTAATTGTGAGTTTTTTTTAAAGACATGTCATCGTTTGAACTATTGTCTATAGCCACAAGAGTATCAATAGATTTGTATTTTTCAACTTTGTATCGTTTCAGAGTTTTTATAATATAAGACTCTTGAGATAATCTCAATAATCTCTTGAAACGATCTCTATGAGTTTTAGTTCCCAATCTACCTCACTCATATCTCTCATCTCAAAAACTAAAAGACAACCATGTCAAGATCTGAAGGATATACTCCTTATCATTCACAGTTAACAATATGACCTCGATATATAGGGATAGAATTACAAACTTATCATTGGATTTCTTTTCATAGAAGCAATGGCCTTTGTCCATCATGAAAAAATTATAAGAGATCACAATTTTATGAAATCTCAAATACTATCGTCTCAAAAACTACTTAAAGTAATAAATTCATATATTCAATTTACATATTCTATTTTCCTGACCTTTAATGATAAAGCCCTCGAGTTGTATCATATAGACTTCTTCCTCAAATTCTCTATTGAAAAAGGCAATTTTCATATTCATCTAATATAATTCTAAATTCAAATTGGCCACTATTGCCAACAATAGGTGAGTTAGAAGTAAATCTCAATATCGAAAAAAGATTTCTTCATAATCAACACTCTTTTACTAAGTGTAACCTTTTGCTACAAGTCGAGTCTTATGCCTCTCAATAGTTCCATTTGCTCTACTCATCATTTTAAGAACCCACTTGTTCTCAATAATTTTGCGTCCCAGCAGAAGTTCAACCAATTCCTATGGTTGGACCTCATTGACTCCAATTATTCTTCCATTGCCTTTTCTATTCATCCTTGGTAGAAGTAGATAAAGTCTCATCTACGTTATTAGACTTTTTTTTTTCATCTTTTAAAGAAACAATAAATACATGACCTTCATTCTCAAAATAATGGTTGGGCACCGCTTTCCTAGACTCGTTCGGGTTGAAAATTCAGTTAGATTGCTAGAATTCAAATCCATCATACTGGGATCAATATCTAACTCATTTCCTCACAATTCCTTTGATCTAGCATGGACAGAGCTATCCTTTGAATCAACTAATTCAAATAAAGTTCTATATTCTTCACGTCATTTCTATTAGGAAATTCATTCTCCAAAAATATGATATCTGTGATCCAATCTCTACTACAGTACCATCTTTTCGTTCACTAATAAACACTTAATCTTTAAATTGGTCGAAATATCTTATAAAGATACTCTTACTTTCACAAAGACTCAATTTTTTAAACTTATTAAAAAAATCTTAAATATAAACGGCTAATCCCCAAGATCTAAGGTCACTCAAACACGGCTTTCTACAATCCGAAGTTCATATAGCGTCGTTGGTACTAACCTTGAATGCGCTTTGTTCAAAATATAAGCCACAATCAATAAGGCATCTCCTCACAAGGAAATCAGCAAATTAGCATACACTATCATGGATCTTGTCATATCTAACAATATCATATTCCTTCTCATTATAACACCATTTTGTTAAGGTGTATAAAAAATGGTCAAATATCAGATTATATCTCTTTTATTATACAAATCCTTAATTGATCTAATAGATATTCATTCTCTCTATCCATTTTAAACACCTTTTATCCTTCTACTCATTTGATTCCCTAGCTCATTCCTATAAGGTCTAAAGTACTCAAGTTCTTCAGATTCATGAGAAAATAAATAGACATGACCAAATCGCATGAAATCATTTATGACCATAATGAAATATAAAGTTTCATGTCTAACCTTCACATTCATTGGACCGTAAATGTCCGAATGGACTAACAACAATAGAAATTCAGTTTGTATAGTCTTTTAAAATGTTTTTCTTGTCATTTTGCAAGCATGACAATGTTTGACTTAATAGTTAAACATTCATCTATCATATTACAACACCATAAAACCATTTACAAGTTGTTCAAAGCCAGAATACATGACATTCAAATACAAACTAACCCTATCTCTCTGAAAGTTCAATGCATAGTAGTATTTTAAAAGAATAAGAACATATCTTAAATTCTAACAAATTTCTAGCACGTAGAGAACATCATGCAAAATGAGAGTTCGGTCATTTGGTAACTCCAATTTACAAGTACTGACTCCTCTAACCTCTACTTTTACATTATTCTCCACATAGCTCCATCTTCTACTAGAAGGCACTCAACAAAAATCCACAAATGTCTCTCAGTCCGTTCTTATATCCGGAGTTGCTTTCTTTTTGTAATCTGTCTTCAGTTTCCTTTTCTTTAATGCTTTCATTCTAGTCCCTCTCACACTTGAGTCCAAAACTCTCTTAGAATAAGACTCTACAATAAAAGTATCAGTTGTGTGTCTTATAGTACAAAGCCACTCATCCTCAATCTTAACATGATGAGCAACATCCGAGAAAATCTTCACACTACATTGTGAGTCAAATTAACTTTAAAGTGCTCACTCTTGTCAAGAAGAGATCGGATCAAAATTTGAACTTTGTTTTTATCAGATAGAATATAACCAAATGATTTTACATCTCTTATCATGTTAGGCATGACCCTTAAATATTATTTGATACTGTGACCACTTCACCTTTTATAGGTATCAAACTTTACGATCAACTGTCTAAGATGGGTCACACTGGTATCTCCATATTTCTCTTTAAGATACACCTAAATGATATGAGCAATTGAATATTGCTCATACTCGAAGATCATATCATCAATCATAGAGCTAATCAGGGTCGCTCGAGCAGTGGAATCTATCCTTTTCCATATGTGGTAAACATTTTGTTCTTTCCTTTGCGAGACAATTTTGCCCACACTAGGGTCTTACATGATATGATTGATACCTTTTAAGGCATCTTATTCTTTTAATACATACCAAATTTTATGGCATCATATCTCGTAATTATTGTCATTCAATTTGTCATCTCTATTCAAGTCACTAATAATGAATTTCGATATCATAGTCTGGATTTTTAAGAGGGTGGACACAAGTATTCATACTCATATGTTATACATAATTTTGTACTTCAGAATTAACATTCATGATAGGTTAACGTTAGGTATAAAATCAAAAGTTCACTAGAGTCTTAATCATCATCTATAGTCCTAGAATATCACAATCACAAATTTAATTTAAATCTACAAAATTCAATAGGTTATATGTAAGAATTACTCAAATTCTTCAAATAAAAAAAAAAACTCTCACTTAAATACATAATGTATTCAAATAATATTATAATTTTGGATAAAAATTACTTAAATTCTATCAATCCAAAATATTTCATTTAAATAAACAAAACATTTAAATAATATTTCAATTTTAGATGAAAATTACTTAAATTCTACCAATCCAAAATTTTTATTCAAGAGATCTAGTTTTCTATTGCATACATGATCATATAATTCAACAAATATAGCCAACAATTGTTCAAAAAAAACTTTACATTAAAAAATTTTAAAAGTTACTCTATTACATGATTATAATCCTAATAAACAGCCATAACACACAAAAGAAAACATATAAATGTACTATCTCATTTAGGACAAATCCATTCGAGATATCATGTTTACAATTCCATTGGATAGTCTATCCTTAGAAGTAAATTTCCTTATAGCATGTGGGAAACTATTTATACTTTGGGATAACCTTTTCTTCATTTGCATCTCTATTTTCTTGACTCTCTATATTTCTATTAATATGGATCTCACATCATCAAGAAACATTTGCCTTCTCTTAGCAATCAACTCATCAACCATGTTAACCTAGTAAAGTGGTAGGAAATTTCTTAGTATGTACACATCATTCCCCAAAAATAATACCCTAGTTCAAGAAATTCTAAACGTCTTTCTTCCATGATCTCCAAATGATTTGAGAAATTATCAGATAGGTCCATCTTATAAGTCAATATTTGATCCAATTTTACCATACACTCAGAACTTCTCAATATTTTAACTCTCCCCCGTAGAGCTCCACAAGTACGTCCAAACATCACCATTACCCTAAAAAATGGAAACAATATTAGGTCAGACACACATCTAACCATAATATTATAATATATCTCAAAACATTTATTTAAATATATTTGCTCAAATATCAAACAATTTTATGTCAGAAAAACTAATTTTCAAATATAAATTAATGAATACAAATTCAAACAACCGAAGGGTGAAAAAACAAATCTTCACTTGGGTAGCCAAAATTGAGAAAATAATTTTCTCAATACATATAAAAATTTTTAGAATTTGTTCGATACTTCAATTAATTTTCTGTAATTTTAAACAATTTCTAAGTTTAAAAATCAATAAAAATTATTTTTCAACTCTGAAAAATAAATTAAAAATCACAGAAAAATCTAAAAAGATTAAAGATTTATTTTCATAAAAATTCCAACCAGAATGGACCTTACACACACCTCCACGCGCAGCCATGGGTGGGTGTGCAAAAAGAAAAGAAAAAAAAATAATTCCTCAGGTATGAAAGCTAGCGCGTGAGGGCCATGCGCTGCCTTCTCGATGGTGCATGTCCATCGAATTTTGGTTACCTCCCATTTTTGCTATCTCTAGGTTCAGCAGTGGTCTCGGTTTTCATATCAGACAACTCTAATCTAAGGATTGGGCTAGACACGAAGGTTGTCGAGAGTGGGAATGGCCTTTCTTAACTGTTTATCATCTTCCTAATGGCATGAAATTTCTACAATTCAACCTTAATTATAATTGGTCATATATCTCTCAATTTTTAACCATTTTTCGTATTCTTTATATGGTAGAAAAATATTTTTCAAGAAAATTCTAATCATATAAATTTCAAACCATAAAACACAATTTCCTAAAAGATATAAATACATTAAGTTTTGGTTAGAGTTTAAAATATCTTATATTGTACTCTATAGATGCATGCTAGATTGTGCAAATTTAAATCTCATATGATGAGCATGATACTGTATGAAATTGAGAGTATTTCGTTAACTTTGTTTCATGTTGCCATTAACAAACCATAGAAAGAATATTCATAGCATTTTTCATGTTTCAAACACCCAAAAGAGAGGCAAAAAACAATCCAAATACACTCTGATACCAATAAAAGTTTAGAAACAAATCAACAAACATAATTTTCTTATGCAAGAATTCTAGGATCTTTAAAACGAGATAAAATCACTTACCTTTTTTGGTGATTGAGTATTTTAAATCTAGAAAATATCATAAAATCGAATCACCTTCTTTTGTTTATAATTCAAATATCTTTTGGTGGAGTTGATCAACCCTTTTAAGCTCTTTTTCTCTCTCCCTTTGAATGTGAGAAATTCTCATTTCTTTCTCTTTCTAAAAGAAAAATGTGTTCATTTTTTTTTTTTTTGGGAATATCTCTCCCCTTTCTTTTCTTGTTCACATATTCAAACAAAATGAGATTCATACATGAAAGAGATGAAAGAGAAGGGAGTTGGGAGATCGGGAGTTAAGGGTGGTTTTTCCCAAAAACTACTCTTTCCCTTTTTCTCTCTTCATTTTTAAATTCAAACAACAAGGTTTGGGTCTACTTATATGGGCGGACCATCCCATTTTCCAACAATGCTTGTAACTAGCATAAATTGTACATGTTTAATAACCGAACTTTTTCTTTTTATTATTCTTTTCACCGAAAAAGAAAAGAAACCTATCTAATGTATGCAAGTATGATTCGAATTTGAGTTAGATTTTAGTCCTGTATTACGATTTTTAACTTAGACTTTAACTCGTAAAATAATAAATAAATAAAATTCTGTTTCTTTTTATTTTAAGGTAAAAGCATGTTTTGTATGAGGAAAAAAAATAAAATATAGAGACTTTATCCCACAATATCACGTGAGACGTACATGTTAATTGTCTAAATTCCAAGCATCATTAATTTTAAAAAGAAAATCATTAAACCTTAGGTATTATTAAAAGGTTTGATCATCATTAATTTTTGTCTAGATTGACAAAAAGGTTACTCTTCTATTTATAAACCCTCCACGCTCTATTTATTTTTTAAAAAAAATTAATTAATTAATTAATTAATTAAACCCAACTACTTTGTATCATCTCATGAATACACCAAATAATGTCAAAAAAACTAATACGCTAAATTTTACATAACAATTCATTGTGGTAAATTTTTTTTATAATATAAATTTTTATATAAACTCAGTGCTCCTAATTTTAACTCTTAATTTCATAAAATTAAATGCAATTCATAATATCTTAGGTATTATTTAATATTGGATTGTGTATACAATATAGAATATAATAGTATAAAAGTATTTATATTGTCGGCCCTAGTTAGTGGAATAAAAATACAATTATTATTATCGTATAAAAAAACAATCATATGAATGAATATATGATACGAAATAACATATAATGACGTAAAATAAACTACATACTCAATTCCATTGAGAGGCAGACCTAAGAAGGGACTAGAGTGGGCAATTGCACCTCCTCAATTTTCTAAAATTCAATTAGTATTTATGATCTTTATCTATTTTACACTCACTTAACTATAATTTTACTCACTTATTTTTTTTTAAATTCATTCATTTAACTAAATTTCATATAAATCTTTTTTTCAAAAACTCACCATATAACAAAAACAAATTATGATATAATCGTCGCATGTTTTAAATCAATAAAAAAATATTTTGTTGTTTTTAAATACAAGAAAAAAATTAAATAAAATTGCCTTTCTGAAAAATATTAATTTGACATTAACAAACTCATTTTGACACTTGTCCTTTTCCTTTTCCTCTCCCTCTCCATCTCACTTCTCCTTTTCCCTTTCCTCTCCCTCTCCATCTCCGTCTCGGCCTGCCTCCCCATCCATTTTATATTTCCCTCTGATTTTCCTTTCATTTTTTTTTTCACTCTCCTTTCCATTTTCTCTTTGGCTCTCTGTTACCTCTCTTCTTTCCACATCTCTAATTTCCTTTTTATATCTCCTTCAATTATCGAATACCACTACCAGAAAACATGGCTTCAACGACAGATTTTTCTGTCGCTGATATCCAAATTTCCGTTGCTGAAAGTCACCTCGCTAATTTTAGCAAAAGATCAACGATGGATTTTTTAGCGACGGAATTTTTCCGTCGCTAATTACCGATGGATTAGCAAAGAAAAATTCCGTCGCTAATTTTATTTTAGAATTTTCAAATTACCGACGGATTAGGTCGCTAATACGTCGGTGAAGTTAATAAGACCAAACCCAAATGTTGAAAACTGGACATCCGACCCACCCGCCCGACCTGCTTCCACCACCATTCGGAACCCAGCCCGTCCGCCTGCCCGCCCACGCGTAAATGTGTTGAAAATGTTCTGAAAATATACTCTCCCCCAGATTCGAACCCGAGTGTGAGAAAGAGAGTTTGATAGCCTTAACTACCATGTCACCATTATATTTGTTATTGATTTATTTGTTTTTCATTTCTATACTTTATTTGTAACTCTCAATATTAAAAATACAATATTCTTATTTAATAATAATACAAAATTTTATTTAATAAAAATATAAAATTTTATTAAATAAAAATATAAAATTATATTTAAAAAACAAAAAATTATATCTAATAAAAATACAAAATTATATTTAATAAAAATACAAAATTATATTTAATAAAAATAAAAATTATATTTAATAAAAAAATAAAATTATATTTAATAAAAATAAAAATTATATTTAATAAAAACACATAATTATATTCAATAAAAATACAAAATTATATTTAATAAAAACAAAAAATTATATTTAATAAAAATACAAAATTATATTTAATAAAAACAAAAAATTATATTTAATAAAAAAATAAAATTATATTTAAAAAAATACAAAATTATATTTAATAAAAAAAATAAAATTATATTTAATAAAAATACAAAATTATATTTAATAAAAAAATAAAATTATATTTAATAAAAATACAAAATTATACTTAATAAAAAAATAAAATTATATTTAATAAAAATAAAAATTATATTTAATAAAAACAAAAATTATATTTAATAAAAATACAAAATTGTATTTAATAAAAACAAAAAATTATATTTAATAAAAATACAAAATTATATTTAATAAAAATAAAAAGTTATATTTAATAAAAAATAAAATTATATTTAATAAAAATACAAAATTATATTTAATAAAGATAAAAATTATATTTAATAAAATAAAAATTATATTTAATAAAAACAAAAATTATATTTAATAAAAATACAAAATTATATTTAATAAAAATAGAAATTATATTTAACAAAAAATAAAAATATATTTAATAAAAATACAAAATTATATTTAATAAAAATACAAAATTATATTTAATAAAAAAAATTCAGACCTTTTAGCGACGGATTTTTTCCGTCGCTAATCCGTTTCTAATAGATCCGAATTTTTTTTTTTCAGTGACAGATTAGAAACGAAATTTTTTTCGATGGAATTTTTTCGTCGCTAATTCCGACGCTAATAAGTCCGAATTTTTTTTTTTCAGCGATGGATTAGCGACGGAATTTTTTTCGACGAAATTTTTTCCGACAGAATTTTCCGACACTAATTCCGTCACTGTTCCATCATAATTTTGTTATTAATTAGCGACGGATAACTATCCGTCGCTAATTTCTATCGCTGAAGTCGTGTTTTTTGGTAGTTTACCAAAATTTTTATTTTTCAATTTTCTCCTATTAACCACCAAAATTGTTTTCAAATTTGAAGAAAATTTATTTTTTGCTTCATGAAAAAGATACATGTCTTCAATTAAACCTTTTAATTTTCGAAATATCCTGGTTGAATTATTTTTTTATTGATATTTTAGATTTTTTAATATAATTTTATAATTTATATTTGTTGTTTGAATAAGTATTGTATAAATTTTTTACAACCTGGTCTTAGGTTTGTCACAAATTCCATTTGGTGGGATGAAGGTTTTATGGTAGTTTTTGTTGTGTATGCAAGCAAACACTAAACAACTCGAAGTTTAAATTTGTGGGGGTTGGAATCTTATTTTAGCATTATTATTTTTTTACTGTAAAAGTATGTATGTAATCCAAGAATTAGCCAACAAAAGTGAACAATCATTTGCAAATCTAAGTATAGAGAGTAGTCTTCCCACAGAATGAATACAAGAGTAAACGAAGGCATTTATTGGGCAAACAAGATATGTATAGCAATCTGAAACTCTCTGCAAATGGGGCCATGAAAACCTTATCCAAATTTGATAACCAAATAAGGTAATGCCATGTAGGCAA
Organism: Dillenia turbinata; assembly: GCA_037126225.1. Taxonomy (NCBI): domain Eukaryota; kingdom Viridiplantae; phylum Streptophyta; class Magnoliopsida; order Dilleniales; family Dilleniaceae; genus Dillenia; species Dillenia turbinata. The sequence continues at coordinate 11,954,143 of JBAMMX010000010.1, read as the reverse complement.
CAGGTATCAAGGTGTATCCAAATTATGTGTTTTCCAAGGTCACAAAATCCACATGTGGCTGTGTTGCAGACCCAATTCTCTTCACTTCACTTAAAATAAACATATTTTCAACCTTCTTTCATAAAAAAGTTAATATTGTTTGACATCGTTGGTTGTGAAGAACAGTAGAACAAGCCCAGAAACAAAAATGGCAGCTGCTACTGTGACTTCGCTTCCCCAGTTTAATGGCCTAAAAGCTACAGCTTCCCTTGCTTCTCCTGTCCAAAGCTTGGTCAGTGCACTTTTCTCTTAACCCTTTACTTGCTTTGATAATTCTTGTTTGAGAATGTTGCTTACAAGGTGCAGGTTTTTATTTTTTATTTTTTTAATTCTCCCAGTGGGTTTCCAATTATTCTTTTAAATTTTAATTCTCTCTTGTTTTATATAAATTTTGATGTATTCAGAAACATAAAATTACACTTTTCTTCAGCAAATCCTATCAGCTTAATCTACTTTACTTTCCAGGCAGTGGTTCTACCAATGAGGCGGAAGGGAAAGGGAGCATTGGGTGCAAGATGCGATTACATTGGATCACCCACAAACTTGGTATGCATTTTCAGAAAATTCATGGCTTAAAAGAATATGTATGTTAAAAAATACAAAAGGGTCAATTTATGAATCACAAATATTTTATTTGGGGCAGATAATGATCACAACAACAAGCCTAATGCTATTTGCTGGGAGATTTGGTTTGGCCCCATCAGCAAACAGGAAGTCCACAGCAGGGCTCAAGCTTGAGACAAGGGACTCGGGCCTCCAAACTGGTGACCCAGCTGGGTTCACTCTTGCTGACACTTTGGCTTGTGGTTCTGTTGGCCACATTATTGGTGTTGGGGTTGTTCTTGGCCTCAAAAACATTGGTGCCCTATAAATGTAATTATCTTCTTTTTCTGCCCTTTCTCATCCACCGATGTTATATAAAATCACTCCACTAGTATTCCTTTTCTTGTGCAAGTTCTACTTTTGTGCTGATATCGATTCACATAGAACGTGACCTACTAGCTGTAGCTAGCCAATTTTTGTTTTTATTCGACGGATGGTGAGTTTATTGTTATATAGGGGATATAATTTTCTATATATAAATAATAAATAAATTAAAATTATTAATATAATTCAAATCTGTTCTATTAAAAGAAAATTATCAGATATACAAGTTATTAGATTATACCTATTTATGCGGCCTCCGCCTGAGAAATAAGGTTAAATGGACACATTTGGGTTGCATTGCCAAATCTCACCGAAATGGGCTGGTCAACAAATCAGAGTTACGTTACACCAGCCACATTAAACTCCTACGACACAAGTGTTCACATCTTGTGTAATTTTGAAAGAGGAGTTGTTGTAATTGGATTGTTCTCTTTGGAAGTTCATTCGAAACTTATTTGATGCTGTAAAATCTGCTATTTCAAAATTCAAATCCATGCAGTAAAAAAATCCCCAAAGTTACTAGCAACAACCTAAATAACTTCTCGGATTACTTCCTGAAAAATAGGTTGTCAATCCTCCTTGAATGGTAATCTTTACCAACAGTAAAAATTTGTTTATGAAGTTTAAACATCTCTCTATTATCCTGTCAAGCTGCTTTGTTTATATCAAAATAGTAGCTCTTTCAAAAAATTCGGAAATCACTTCAAGAATTCAGCTCCAGATCAGAAATTTTCAGAACAACTTGCTAACTTCGTCCATTTATTTCTCCACTAAAATCTCGAAATAATTATGCCATGAATCCTTATATCTGTTATTCAACTATAGTATTATAATCCTGAATAAATAAATTCATAAGATCTTGACTAGTGATGAATTTATCAAGGTCCAAATACTCTTTAGGAATTAAACTTTTGAAAATCAATATTGCTATGAAAAAATGAGTAACCAACCAACTTGCAGCAGATTTTTCTCCAGCATACCAGCGAAAACTTGTACTGTAAATGCTTGAAATTAAAATTCCACATACTCTCTTTAAAACATAAGTTTCGGTTTCAAAAGAACTTAAGTACATAAGAAGATACGACTATCCAAACATACCCAGACGATCACAGTTCTACACTTAGAAAATTTTCTATGTTTGGAAGAATTTGGAATGTAAAATCCCCTCTCATTGTTAAGTCTTTTATGCATACTCAATTTTGGGTCAAGTGTAGTATCTAAACTACACTTACCTTGCTGGCTGGGTCTTCACCAAATAAAAAAATTGCTTCCAGGGCCCAAATAACCCTTGCTTCCATGACTGGTTTTATGACTTTTCTTTAATAAAACCTATCTATTAAATATAAACTCTGCACACTAAATAAAATTGTTAGAATACCATAAGGGATTTTGTTATCATCAAAACTAAGGAGAACAATTTTCAACATTCTCCCCCTTTTTGATGACAATAAAATACTAAAAAAATGCACAAAAGAGTTCAATATAGCATATTTAGATCACATTCTCAAATACATCAAATAATACAAGCAAACACATAAACTCAATGCTCATTCTTATCCAAAAGATAAAAAGATTTAGATCCCAATTCAAAAACTTTCCCTAAGTTCATACCTTTGCTTGTTTTCTTTCTAAACATGAGTTTTATAATTTGTTCTCCCCCTCAATGTGTGCAGTCTCTTATTAGTGTAGTCTTCTATTAGTGCATTATTTTAACTTAATTCTCCTCCTTTTTGTTATACCAAAAGTAATACAGAACATGGTATAGAAGAAAGCATCAAATCTTTTTAAAATCTGATATCATTAAAAAAACATTTAAGGACAAAGGAACTAGTCCTTATTAAAGTAGAGAGGTTAAAAACAAAATACAAAAGTAGATCGATGGAATCCTATAAATCAAAAAATCAGAACAAAAAGCATCTGAGTCTAGGATGCATTCTTTGACAGCAAATTCAGAACTTCATTGAGTTTGGATTGAGTGTCTCTTTGCATTTCTAGACACTCATCAAGTTTATTTTCAATTCTTTCATTCCAATCATCTATATCAGTCTTAGCATGTTTGTTCTTCCGTCTTGAAGATTCACCATGGACAAAAGTAGATCTTGGAGTCTTTTCATTGGCTGTTTCAACAAATGGATAGGCAATTCCATCACTTCCTTGAAATTTTCCTTTCCATAAAGAATTGTCCTTGGCTTTCCAAACATTGTTTTCAAAAATGTTTATATACATGTGAGAGACCATTGATTCTCCTAGAACAAATGGCTCTAAAACTGGGTCCTTTAGGGCTGAGAAATCAAATCCCTTAAATTCAAATAACCTCATAAGAACATTACCATAAGATTTACTAATCTTGTTCTTATGAATGTGATGGAGAACCACATTAACTATGTCAAGTTCTCTCCATAAAAGCATTGCAACTAGAATTTTGGCATTCTCCACAGTCATTGTTGTTGTGCTTCCATACCTCGGAATTATGCACATCACAACAACCTTGTACAGTACTTTAACTAGCAAAGGAAAATCCTTTTCATAGAGGTATCCAATTCCAGAGTGAGTATGTGTTTGAATCAGTCTATAAACATCCTTCTTCTTCATGTTATCTAGAGCCTTATCCTCTATTTGCTTAAGTCATAAACACTGAACAAGATCATCCCTTGTAATTTCAATTCTAAAGTCCAATATCTTTGACTTCAAAACTCTGAACTTTCAGCATTTAGATTCTTGTAAAAATCAAAGATTACCTTCCTTATGCAGTTCCGATTTGTGTTGCACAAACTGACACTTCCAATTCTCTCAAGAACAGTTTTCATCTCCAAACTCACTTGCTCAAAGTAATCAAAATCCACAAATCTACAAGACCCAATATCAAACGTGATCGATTGGGATTAAACATAAGGGACCTGGATACGAAGAGGTTGAGGAATTTTTTTCTTGGGAAATTCTTGTTGAGCTTCTTGATACGAAGATTGGATTTGATTTTAGGTAGATTGGGATTGAGAATCATGAATGGACACTGAATTTGAGTGAGAGATCAAAGGGCGTTCATCAGGACGAGAGCTTGAAGAGTCATAACTTGTAGAATCAGTGCTTGAAGAATCCAAGTCTAAGACATTAATCGGTAAAGAAGATGAAAAATTGGATGATTTCTTGATGATTCTTGAAGATTTGCGAGAGCTTCATGTGAGAAGGAAATCTGGATTTTTTTTAAACACCAACCGGCTATTTGTAGGTAAGGGTCTTCTCTCACTCTCTAGTGTATCAAATCTTATTTTGGAGTTAAGAGGAGATGTTTAATTTGATGTCCCTATAGTGGCCGTGAGCTTGAGCAAAGGGAGAAATGAAAATCAAGCTTAGAAGAGCAAGAATGGTGGACTGCATTTAGGTTGTGGTTGTGCAGACTTTACAACAAGCAACTGTAAGTTTGGAGCAAGGAAAAATCGAGGATTTGAAAGAGGTATGTGTATCAAACCTTGCTGGAAAGTTTCTACAGGCATAGCATAATGTATGGCATGATTTGGTAACCTAGAATCTAGGTAGAACACAAGGTAATATGTGCAGAGAAATTGGATTGGTGTTTGGCCGAAAATGGAATACATTCTATGTAATGTTGTGTACTGAATTTTAATGCAATGTTTATGAAAATATGTGCGTGTGTGTGTGTGTTGATTGAAATGAGGATTAAAGATGTGCAAAAAGTTGTTTGTGTTTGGCCAAGAATTGGAGGAATGAAAGGTTGCCTTAAACATAGAAACTAAAGATTTTTTCAAAATAGGAAAAGTCTGACCTAGTTATAATATTTTTATCATAACTTTTTCTACACGAATGCAAATTAAGTGAGGCTTTCTGCATATGAAACTAGACTTCCATATCTTGAAAATGAGATATGATTTGATGGAATCCAAAGAGAATTGAATTTTTAGTGATTTTTCAAAATTAGATATTTTGTAGAAAAATACTTTGTTTTGCCCTGTTTCTACTGTGGACTTTGTGTCAATTTTGATGTGTCTTCTGGTCTAAAACAACCCAAGCCCTTGTTATAAAATTTGTGGATCTATGTCTTATTTTTAATTTGAGATAAGAATCGTGTGATTTGAATATGTGTGGTGAAAGTTACGGCTAATTTCCCAAGACTGCACAGAGTAAAAATTATGCAGTCAAGATCACTTAGAATAAAGTTCCATGTTCTTGTGTAATTGAACTAGAATTCAGTTGTTTTATGGTTAGTTTTAAGTAAAAACCTGAGGTTATAAAATCTAATAATGTTAGTTCAAGAGCAATGATTTACTTAAGACCACGTAGGATTTTAAAATTACCAATGTATGTTATATACAATGTATATTTGCGGACTGCATTATGTAGTTTTGGAAATGGAGCATTTGGTGTGTTGGTGTGAAGAAGGGGACAGCGTATGTCTACATTAGGTGTCCAACTAGGATGCCCTAGATTTGATCTTAGATGAAGAATTAATTATAATACAAGTTAACCTAATAGTCTTCAATTTTATAACACGTATTATGTATTGACATTGTAGTGTCACGATTGAACGAGGGGAGCACATTTGTATGTATTGCGGTCCATTGAGGGAGTGACATACCCCCCTTATACTGTGAGTGTGACTATGTCACTATGTTATTGATTGGATAAAATCTTCATGTTTTACAACTTTTCAAATGACATATTTTTTAACATGTGCGAAAATGTGATATTTGAACTATGTTTTCTAAATGTTTTCTTTGTGATCATTGGAGTGTCCTAAATGTGTTGATTTAAATGATATGCATCCATGATTTATGATGCTGAAATGATATTATGTCATTCTTTAAAAACCTGATGTGATTTATATTCTTCCATGGCATTGGCACGTTGATTTGAAATGAATTAATGAAATGTGTGTGTCGGATGGTTACCTATGATATGATGATATGATAATGTCCTTGATGGACTTCCGTAGCTATGAAGGGCTTTGGCAGAGACACTCATTGTGTCCGGATATGCTTCTGTAGGAGGTATCCCCCAAATGTCATGTGTATAGTTGCAACAGGATGAACCATATCGGGGAGGATGTGTGTTATGCCATTGTTGAGCTCCAGACAGATTTTATACACGATTGATTTTATACGTGCATGTAGACATGGATTAGCCGTTTTATACCCTCAAGGCGAGGGAATGTGCTTTGCTATTATCTAGCACTTGGTGAAATCCGTGGCCAACGTTGGGGTAGAGAGCTACACATTTTTACATATATATGCATATGAAAAATCCCCAATGCGCCCTCCATTAGTCGTGGTAGACCATTGCCAGGGATGTTTTATTGGCAAGCTCTAATTGATTTTGAAATATTAACTGATGCATATGTTTGGATATTATGATTGCATGATATACAATCTCATGATTCTCATGATTTACAAAGACGCCATGATTGATTTATAATGATATTATATTTTAACTTATGCTTTGACACTCCATGCTCACCTTTATGATTGATAACATAATGTCAATCTCCTTACTCACTGAGTATTTTTCCCATAAATACTCACCCCTCACTTTTCATGATTACAGAGATAGATTGACTGGGAGACATATCGTGGGACATTCGACACCACTTGGCATTCATTTGGAGACGTCGGATTTTGGGTATGGTCCAATCCACTCTTTCGTGATACAATTAGATGAATGTGTATATTTGAGGTCTATAGAATGTCTATTATACATTTATGGGATGACTGTAATAATGTATGTCATAATGTAGTTTGAAACTCTCAAATGTGTTGCATATTATGCATGGAGGCAACGTGTTTCATTTTATATGTGTTTACTTGGGAAATTATATATTTGAGGGAAATATGTCTTAAGCAGGCTTGCACAGGTGATGATGATAGCCTTGTGGTATCCCAATATACAGGGAGGTTCTACCCATATGCCGGGTATCGAGGTGGTTGTCCCGTGCTCGACCCGAGGGTCGGGACGTAACAGTGCACATATAGTTCTATGTTTCAAATTTTTTTTTTTTAATTTCAAAATGGAAAACACACTCCTATTTCATTTCTAATATTTTCAAATCACTCTCTATCTAAAAGTTTTATAAAAATATCTGTAAGTTGATTTTTTGTTTCAATATATTCTAAAATTATATCACCACTTAGAATATGATCTCTTATAAAATGATATCTAATCTCTATATATTTTGATCTTGAGTGATTTATTGGATTTTTAGTAAGACATATGACATTTGTATTGTCACATTTTATGACAATATTTTTATAATCTAATCCATAATCTCTAAGTTGTTGTTTTAACCATAAAATTTGAACACAATAATTTCCTATTGAGACATATTTTGATTCTGCTGTTGACAATGCAACTGAATTTTGTTTCTTAGATACCCAACTTATGATTCTATCACCTAAAAATTGACAAGTACCCGATGTACTTTTTCGGTCAATTTTGTAACTGGCATAGTCGGCATCCGAATTCCAATTAATTCAAAATTTGAATTCTTTGGATACCATATGCCTAAATTTTTTGTACTAACTATATATTTCAAAATTCTTTTGGTGGCTCTAAGATGAGATTTCTTAAGTTTACATTGAAATCTAATACACAAACATACACTAAATAAAATATCGGGTCTAGAAGTGGTCAAGTATAACAATGATCCTATCATGCTTCTATAGAGCTTTTCACTCACATCTTTTCCTTCTATATCTAGATCTAATTTAATAGAAATAGATATAGGGGTACTAACATGTTTTGAATTTTTCATGCCAAATTTTTTAATTAATTCTTTTGCATACTTTCTTAACTTATAAAAATTTTATAAGAAGATTGTTTAATTTATAATCCAAGAAAGAAATTTAACTCACCCATCATTGACATTTCAAATTCACTCTTCATGATTTTGCTAAAATCATCACATAAAAGTTCATTTGTAAATCCAAACACAATATCATCAATATATATTTGAACAACATGAATATCTTTATCAACATTCTTGATAAATAAAGTAGTATCTACATTTTCTTTTTTGAAATTATTTTTCATAAGATACTTACTTAACCTGTCATACCATACTCTAGATGCTTATTTTAGACCATACAATGCTTTTTGCAATTTATAAACATAATCTTCCTTACTATATTCTTCAAAATCGGGTGGTTACTAACATATACTTCTTCTTTTATGTAACCATTTAAAAATGCACTTTTAACATCCATTTGATATAATTTAAAATTTTTAAAACATTTAAATGCTAAAAGTAGTCTAATAGTCTCCAATCTAGCTATGGTGCAAAAGTTTCACCATAATCTATTCCTTCCTCTTGTGAAAATCAATATTGCTGTGAAAAAATGAGTAACCAACTAACTTACAGCAGATTTTTCTCCAACATACCAGCAAAATACTTACACTATAAATGCTTGAAATTAAAGTTCCATATACCCTCTTTAAAACATAAGTTTCAGTTTCAAAAGAACTTAAGTACATAAGAAGATACGACTGTCCAAACATACCCAAACAATCACAGTTCCACACTTAGAAAAGTTTCTAAGTATGGAAGAATTTGGAATGTAAAGTCCCCTCTCATTGTTAAGTCTTTTATGCATATTTAGACTCAATTTTGGGTTAAGTGTAGTAACCAAACTACACTTACCTTGCTGGCTAGGTCTTCACCAAATAAAAAAAAAATTGCTTCTATGGCCCAAATAAGCCTTGCTTCCATGACTGATTCTATGACTTTTCTTTAATAAAACATATCGATTGAATATAAACTCTGCACACTAAATAAAATTGTTAGAATACCATGAGGATTTTGTTATCATCAAAACTAAGGAGACAACAATTTCCAACAACTTCAATGGTAGAAGTTGCGATCAAAGATTGTTTTGTACTTCTCCAAGAAATAGCCCCCAGCTAATAAGAAAACTTGATGTTGACTTTCACAAGTTCATGCAGCTAGAAGTTAGGATTTGAATATCATTCAATTCTAGATGATCAAACCGCCTATATAACCTTGTATTTCTTAGTCCCTTCAAGATATCTCATGATCTTTAGCTCTCCATGGTCCAAACTACTTGATCTTTGCCATACATTAAACACCCAAGCAATGGCGGATCTAGAACCCGAGGGCAGTGGAAATAAAATATTTTCGTGAAACATAATGGAGATTTTAGTGACTGATAATCTTAATGGGGGCAATATTTTAGGTTTAATAAAAGTAATATTTGTTTGATATATAAAAAATAATAGAATTATTTTAGTATAGTGGGGGCAAGCCACCCTTTAGTATATATAACTCCGCCACTGCATCTAAGCACAGGAGCACAAGGAATGTTTTTTGTTTATTCCCTATTTAAATTATTTCTGAAGCTTTGTTCCAAACTGAACTTGTCTCGTGAAAATAGGTGCAATACTAGATGAACAAATATTTATATGGAATCTCTCAAAGATTTTATTGATATGGGTTTTCTTAGGACAATCTTAATGTCTCTCATGATCAGACTCTCTCAAACTTTATGTCTATGACAAAAAAAAGTTTTGCTCACATGGAGAGAAATCATTTAGTGCCCGTAAAGCAAGCCCAAATCACTTGAAGCACTACATATAACACTAAGAAAATTATTTAGCTCTCACTAACGTTATGGTATATACATTGATTCATAATATTTGTCGTATCAAATGAAGAATTAACATTATGAAATTTTAGATACCACTAACAATGTGCTCATTTTAGCTCATAACATTATGGTATATCCATTGATGTTTTCAAACAAACTCACTTCCAACGTTTCACTCAATAGGTAGTTCATTTTATTTAATTTTTTTAAGATAAATTTTCCTCTCGTCTTTTGGATATTAAGATAAATTTTAGTTGCCTGGATTTCGGTTGTTTTTATAGTGTTGGACATGCAATTTTATTTAGAATTCTGTAATTGGTTATTTTATGATATTCGATTCAGTTTAGTGTTTCAGTGGTAATTCGAGGTGATTGATCTATGTGGGTTTATGTGATTATGATTTTATGATAAAATTGCATTAATTTATATGGAACAATTTGATACATACATACATACATACATACATACATACATACATACATACATATATTTGAATTAGGGTCATCTTATTTAATATTTTTTATTAAAAAGTTCATGTCGGAGAAGAAGGAAGAATACGATAAGATAAAGTAATTTTTATAATATATATATATATATATATATATATTTGAACATGTGAATTTTTTATGTGTTTTTTATCATTTTTTTGATTGTTTACTATGGAATGAACCACATGGCAAAATGCAATTAATTAACACAACATAGCTTGCCAAAAAAGCGAATCAAAGGCAGCCCTTTTCTAATTTTGAAACCACACAAGAATTTTTGTTAGTTCTTAAACCTATGGGACAGCTTATCACTAACAATATAGATATAAGCGTAAATGGCCTCTTGCCACCTCGGATTCGTCGTCCTCCATTTGGCCGAAGGTGATTTATTGGTGGGTTGGATGGATAGTGAGTTGGACGATGATCTGTTGTTGTTTTTTTTATTTTTTTAACAATATAAATGTTGTTTGGTTTATTGTTGTGTTTTATTGTTCTTATTGGTGGTTTTTTTTTGTGTTGTGATTTTTTTATTGTTCTTACAGTTTGGTTCGATGTGTGATTCTTTTTAGTGATGTGTTGTTGATGTGGAGATTCACGGTATGGTGTGCCATGATGCTGATAATGACAGTGCGTGTCAACTATACCTATGTGTTCCTTTTGTCTCTCTCTCTCTATTATAATCGTGTGTTTGCAAGCTTTTTTGCTCATTTGGTGGTTAGAGAAATTTTTTCCAAGTTCATTGTCTTATTCGTCTTCGTGTTCTATTCTTTCATTATCTATTTATTTATGGTTTGATCTTTTTTGGGTAGGAAATGTTGTAAAGCATAAACGAGAAAATGTCTTCGCTGACCTGACTCACCTGGTGACGAAGTTCTTGTTGCGAGGGTAGGGCAATAAGGGGTGAGATATTTTTCATTCTCTTTCTTCTCTGTGTGCGATGATAATCGTTTGTGGTGGTCTCCCTTCAACAGTCTCTTATTTGTTACTGTGTTAAGAGAAATAGTTTCTAGAGACATCATCAGTTTTTTTTATTTGCTGATTTGTTCTTCGTTTTGATGCAAAACGTGGTAGATTAGCTTTTTGGAAATGCCGAAACACAAAAAGAAGAAACTGATGGCTTTGACCAGAAATTTGATGGGAGGTGGGAATGATAAGGTACGTTGGACTAAGCTCTTTCTCATGAACAAGGTCTTTCTCGTGAGCAATGCGAGTCATGCAGATATTTTGTTGGTGAGTTGGATGGATGGTGAGTTGCACGAATGTCCTCTTGGTTTTATTTTTTTTCTATTTTAAAAGTTGTTTGGGTTATTGTTGTACTTTCTTGTTCTCATTCATTTTTTTTTGGTGTTGTATTTTTTTTTTTCTTCTGATGGTTTGGATCAACGTATGATTCCTTTTAGTGATATGTAGTTCATGTGTAGATTTGCGGAGTGGTGTGCTATGATGCTCATGATGGCAGTGCATATCAACCAAGCCTGTGTGCTCCCTTTGTGTTTCTCACTCTGTTATGGTCGTGATTTCCAAGCTTTCTCATGCGTTTGGTGGTGACGAATTTTTTCCATGTTCATTATATTATTCGTGTTCATTTTCTATTCTTTCTTTGTGTGTTTATTTATGTGTTTCTCCACATGACCATCGGATCGTATTTTTTCTGACTGAGTCATGGCATGTCCTAATTCTTCTCAATTTTGAATTGCGTTGACACACCACACTTTCAAATGTTGTCTTAAAAATTATTTGCATGACTCCTAGTGTTCATGAGAAAGAACTTAGTTGAACGTACGTTATTGTTCTCACCTCTCATCAAATCTGTGATCAAAGTTATCAGTTTGTTCTTTTTGTGTTCTGCATTTGCAACAAACTAATCAACTTCGTCAAAAGGGAGAATGAATCAGCAGACAAAAGAAGTTCACGATGCGTCTAGACAACACTTCTCTTGCCAGAGCAAGAAAAAAGAGCGTTTAAAGGAGACTACCATAAACATAACCATTCCACAATGAGAAGAAAGAGGAGGACAGATATCTCACATCTCCTTGGTCTCCCCTCCCAATAACAACTTCAGCCATTAAGCAGCCATTCTACTTTTTCTGTGCGGTTTCCCACTTGATTTTTTCTTGATTCGTCCAATATACAATGCACATTCAGCCTGCGCCAGGAGCACCCATGTTGAACAAGCAAGACGTTACCATTTTCACCAATTTGATGTTCTTCGTGGATGTCACAGAGGTCACTAGATTCATGTGACCATGCAAAACTAAAATCCCTACTACCCACATGAACTTTATATTATGATAAGTTAAGTTAATCTAAAATTTAATTTAGTAAGTCATATTCTTGCAATTTCATAAGTAGCAAGAACAATTCGCCGCTTCCAAAATGTAATGATTGTGATGTAAGATAATAAGATTGAAAAAAAATGGAAGAGGAAAATGGAAGAGGAAAACCTCTGTCACTATGGAACACCAAAAGATCGCATTCATGAATCTAAATGATACAAGATAACCTTGAACAATTATTTAGGTTGGAAAATAAAGTTGCCAAACAGAAAGGGAAAGAAGCAGTATTTGCACCCAAGTTGCTGAGATTTCATGTATGTTGATTGTTTCAAGCCAATTACATTAGCTGAAGAAGTACAAAAATAAAAATTCTTATGCAGACAATTGATGGTGTATAAAGTGCCTCAAACTTTCTACAAATAATCAGAGATATGTTTTGTCCTTCTGGGCGGGTACCGGGGAGCTTTTTACAAGGAGCTTTTCCCGCTTCACATTCTTAGTTTTTTAACCGGGGAGCTTTTTATCTACCGATGAGCTTTTTACTGAGGAGCTTTCGCACTTTTTTTTACTGGGAAGCTTTTCTACGGGGAGTTTTCAGAGAATAAGGTGTTGTGTAGTTTTCAGAGAACAAGGTGTTGTGTACCGAGAAGGTTTCATGTAGTGGGAGCTTTCACTTGGGTGCTTGAAGTGATTGAATGGAAAATAAAGCAAGAAATCAAGGACCATCTTGCATCCAATGAAACCAAGAACACCACAAATAGATGGTTGCCCCAGAAAGGAAATCTTGTTAGTATAGACTAAAGGCTTGGAACATATAAGATTGGGACTAAATAAAAAATAGTGAGAGAGAAACAGTGACAAAGGGAGGTTGTGGACAAGGAGGCAGCAAATCCCTGATAGATATATATATATATATATTATGTATGATAATTTTAAAAATTATAACACAATTTTGTTTGCCCACTAAAATTTATAAGTTCTGTGCTTCCTGTATTATAATCTTCAATGCATGTTGCATTTTGTTGTCTCCCTCAAAATAATTTTTTGGCTTTGCCCCGAGGGAGAGACAAAATAGAAATAATTTTTTTAAAAAAAAAGCTTAAAATATGAAAAAAAAAAAATTGTGTTAATGCTTGTGCATACAATCAACCATATTTGCCATCGTCTTAAGAATGTGATGACTACAAAAAACCGTATCGGTAAATAATTGTAATTGACAAATATGTGAACAAATCATACAAGCATGAGGCAACTCTGTACTCTCAAATAAAATCTAATCTTCTCTCACCTTTAAATATTGGAATTCCACCATGCTTTGAGAAATAAGTATGTATAATGACCTTAAACCTACATTGTACGAGAATATTTGATTAATTTTTCTCAATAAAATTACATACAGTGACTCTGCTGTTACTTATATAAGATTCATTCTATTTCTTAAATAAAACATTGACAAGTAGGTCATCTACACAACAAAGATTGCATCAATAAGAAAATCAAGAAAAATTAAAAGACTACACAACATCAGTAGATGTGCTTGAGGAATATAGAACAAATACTAGAGATGACAAAAAAAATCGATGTAAAAACTATGAAAGGATCTCTTGTAACACCAAAAACTGATGGTATTGAGTCAGCCTAAAGGAGGAAGATAGCTGCAATAAACACTGCCAATAAAATAATTAAACAAAGTCCTAAATTTAAAATTCATGTATGATAAGAATAGGATATGAAGAATCTATTGCAAATACAATATCACTGAGTTTAATGACTGCTACTGTGAGAAGTAATGGATATCATCCATCTTCTCTTAATTTTTGAATGAGCAACTTTGTTATGAAAACAAGAAGAATAACATTTACAATATCTTGCTAAAATTGTTGTAAAGCCTGGCATAGAATATTAGTAATCCTCATAATCTCTTTCATATCATACAAGATGAAAATAAAATCAAAAGATTTTAATACGGTAAGAATATGATGAGCTTCACCTCTCTGAGCACCTAAATTTCCTTTCTCTTTGATATTCTCAATAACAGATGTTGTTACTTTATATATCCTGATCAAGTTGCAAACAGATTGGAAATGTGATCCTTATCTTGTATCTTTTGCTCTCTACAAAGTACAAATTCGATTAACTCCTCTACCTCTTTCAAGCTCATCAATACTAATCATATATGCAATCTCAATAGTTTAGATAGCCTATAACTCATCATGAACATGAACTTTATCTCTTGATACTGCAATTAGTGCTAACTGCAATCCATAAGCAAAACAATGCATATAATAAGCATATAGCCAATCATTTAAAAATAAAGCTTAAGGTTCATGCCATTTACCACACATGTTACTAATACCATTATATCCTTGGCCTCTAATATTTTCAATAAAAAGATTGTGGTGAGAAAGTACGGCACATATTTCATTTCTCAATGTCATTGCAGCAGTATTTTTAACAATTATTATGCCAAAAGGCGCTCATGAATATATCTATCTCTATTTACAAATCTCAAAATAATGGTCATTTTCTCTCTTTTAGACTTATCCCTAACCTCATCAATGATAATACAAAATTTTGCATTCTCAATTTTTTCATGGATCACCTTCCGTACCTTATTGGCAAATATATATAAGATCTCCTTTGGAACATCATGTGAAGTGCATCTAACAATTCTTGGAGCATTCTTTAAGACAACTTTTTCAACTCTATCATTGTAAGTTCCCAATAATTTTACCATCTCAATAAAATTTCCATAATATTTTTAAACTTGGCCACTCATCATGACCTCTAAAAGGCAATCTTGAAACGATGGCCATCTAACACAATCTATAGAAGCTTTTAACCTTAACTGATTATTTTCAATCTCCTATGAAGTTTGTCTTCTAATAAAAGTGTCAATATGTTATCCTTTATTGATTAAACTCTTACAAGATTTCACTATTATAAAATGTGGTGCATTAGAATCTTTTTTCACATG
This sequence comes from Dillenia turbinata, assembly GCA_037126225.1. Taxonomy (NCBI): domain Eukaryota; kingdom Viridiplantae; phylum Streptophyta; class Magnoliopsida; order Dilleniales; family Dilleniaceae; genus Dillenia; species Dillenia turbinata. The sequence continues at coordinate 11,938,827 of JBAMMX010000010.1, read as the reverse complement.
ACCCAATAAAGGACAACTACTTCCATTATTTACTTTCTTACAATTACTAAAACCTTTTTTAATAAAGACTTCTAATCCATAACTCACCTCAATTTTGCTACTAAAGAGATAACAAGATAAACAAAATAATCCTTAGAAAGTGAGTACTCAAACCAATTAGAATGTGCTTCATAGTAAGATGATTGAAATCGATGTGGATGATTTGCTATACTAAAAGATGGAAACTCAAGAAGTTTAAGTTGGTATGAACCAACTTTAATATAAGCTTGCCAAATTTCATCACGTTGATTAACTAAAAAATTTGATATTTGTGGATAAAGGCCAGGATCACATTCTAAAGAAGTAGAAGACATTTGTTCTGTAGTAATTTTTGGACATTTTTTAGAAGATTGCTTTTGACTAAGAAAAAATTATGATTTTCTGAAATTATATTATTGTTGGAATTGTTATTAACTTTTTTTTTAAAAAAAAAAAGAATCTTTGTCTTTTTGAATTTTTGAACTAGAAAACAAAGAAAACCAAAAGTTCTAGAGAAAAAAGTCAAGAGAAAAATTTGAGTGAAAGAAAAATCCTAAATTTTTATTACATTAGGGTTAAACTTTTATTAAAAAAAGTGTTAAACCTCACAAAACTCAAAACTCAAATATTGTTTTAAACATTTAAAGTACAAAAATTTTATTATTTTAGACATTTAGAGGGCAATAACTTTTCTTTGGGGGACCACAAAACTTAAAAGTTCAAATTTTATGCCTAAGTAAAAAAAAAAAAAAAAAAAAAAAAATTCAAAAGTCTTGGGGGCCATGGTCCCTTGAGACAATACGTGGCTCCACCCCAGTCAGTTGCATTTGGTGCATAATGTAATAAATTGACCAACATAATTATAATATTAATTATTTGAAATAAAAAAAAAAATCAATCCTAGTGCCAGAGACTTGGTGAGGGCCTGAGTAAAGCAAGAAGGACCTCACCCTTTTTGAATGCCACGGCTACAGCTGAGGATGTTAGTTAGGAAAGATAACTGAATGTAGTTAGGTAGTTAGAATTAGTGGCAGGTTTAATAGCTTCTTACATATAGCTGCAAACCATGAGAATGCAGACCAAGAAATGAAATGAAATGTTCTTCTCTATTATCTCTGTCTTTCTCTCTTCTTTCTCCTCCTTCTCTCCCTCCCCTTCCCTCTCAACTAATTCTAACTGAAACTCCTTCTTCAAACCTTCCTCACTCTTATCATTTCCTTGTTCAGACCATACAATTCCAGCTTCTCTCCATTTCTCAACTTCCTTAAACAACAACAATCTACATTTAAAGTTCTGAAATTTCATCAATCGAACCTCACCTTTCTCTATTGAACTTGGTCTGTTACAAAACTAGTATCAGAGCAGTCGATTTATTGGCCTAAATTGAAAGATGGCAGAAGGGACTAGATCTAAAATAGTAGATAATTAATTCAAGAAACAAGATACAAAGATACAAGAAAACTATGAGGCCTTGACCAAGAAAATAGAAGACCAATCACAGAAGATGGAGGCTTACATGACAACTGTTGATGCTCGATTTGCATCCATTCTGAATTTACTCAACAAAGGAAAAAATGAAGAACTGGACACAGACTGCAGCACTCAATCCCCGCTACTGCCCACTCCTACTGAAGGGAGATCAAGATTTGAGATGGGGTCTCATCTGGGCAAAAGAGATTCTTTCAATAGAGGGATCTTGCCCAATCCTCCTAAAGTGGAACTATCATTGTTCACAGGAGACAACCCCAGAACATGGTTAAGAAAATGCAACAAATTTTTTGTTGTTTATCAGATTCCCAGACACACATGGATAGATACAATTGAGATGTATTTGGAAGGAAAAGCTGAAATCTAGTATCAGAGGATCAAGCTTACCAAACAAACTATAAGTTGGGAGGAATTTTCTCAACTTTTGATGCAGCGATTTAATTCTAAAGGAATACAAGATGAGGTTGAAGAATTTAACAAACTTCAACAACATGGATCGATGGTAGAATACCAGGCCAAATCTGAAGAACTCTAGTCGATTATGCTTCAAAAGAATCCTCAGTTGACAGAATCCTATTTCATATCTAGTTTTATCAGCAGAGTAAAAGAGGAGATCATGTCCATGTTGAGGATGCTCAAGCCAACGACTTTATTGCAGGCTTTTGAAATAGCTACTCTTCAGGAGCAATCATTGGATTTGGCTAAAAACAAAAGAGTAGGTTATAACAGGAATTGGGATCCTGGAGTGATGCAAAATGCTCTCAAGAACCCAAGAGAAACCAACCTATATAAAAGTTCTACACAGAAGGAAGTAGGATGGTTAAAGAGGATTGATCGAGATAATAGGGCACAAAAGATTTCAGACCAGGAGATGCATTAACAACCTATGCTTCAAATATGGAGAAAAATACACTCCCGGCCACCAATGTATGTTCAAGCACCTAAACTTGATTATAGCAGCAAAGGAAGAAAATAGCTCTGAGAGTACTAAAACCAATGAGGAATTATCAGAAGAGGTTATTGAGGTTTCTTTATGTGCTTTATCGAATTCACTAGAAAAGAAGACTATTATCTTGTAGGGAACTTTGAAAGTAATCGTGATTTTAATACTAGTTGATACAGGAATCTCCCACAACTTCATAAGCCAAGTATGAGTTAATAAACTTCAGATGCAATCAGAGTTGGCTGAGCCTTTACATGCTCTACTTGTAGACGGCAGTCAAATAAGTAGCTACACTATGGTCAGAGGGGTTAAATGGAATATCCAAGGTTATGACTTCTCTTTTGATCTCAGGGTAATTAACTTGGGAGAATGGGACACTATTTTAGGTGTGGATTGAATGTATAATTTCAATCCCATCACATTTGATTTAAAACAATTATAAGTCAAGCTTATAGATGGAGACCAAGAAATGGTCTTGATGGGCATGGTAGAGGATCCTAAAATGAAATTGGTTAGAGGAAAGAGCACCAGGAAGTTCAGAGAGCAGCAGCTTAGAAGTTGTGCTACTTTATGCACAAGATCAAGATCAATCATTTTAGGTATCAATCTCTGCATTACTCTAACAATTCAATGATGTATTTGCCACCCCAAATTCATTACCACCTGAAAGGACTCATGATCACTCCATCACCCTCAAACCAGAGGCTCAACCTTTTAAGCTAAGGTCCTACAAATACCCCTATTCACAGAAGGCAGAAATTGAAAGGCAGGTGCAATAGATGATGAATATTGGGATCATCCAACACAGCAATAGTCCCCTTGCCTCCCCAGTGCTGTTGGTGAAGAAGAAAGATAACACTTGGAGGTTCTATGTAGATTATTGACAGCTTAACAACCTGACCATTAAAGACAAGTATCCAATTCCTAATATTGATGAATTGTTAGATGAATTACATGGCTCAAAGTGGTTCTCTAAGCTAGACTTAAGGGTTGGTTACCATCAGATTAAAGTCAAGCCTTAAGATATAGAAAAGACAACCTTCCAAACTCACCATGGTCATTTTGAGTTTTTGGTAATGCCTTTTGGTCTCACAAACCCACCAGCAACCTTTCAATCCTTAATGAATCACATATTCTAGCCTTTCCTTAGAAAGTTTGTGTTGGTATTTTTTGATGACATTCTAATCGATAGTCCAGATGTACCAACCCACCTTTAGAACCTCAAAGATATTCTTTTAATCCTCAAACAAAACCATTTGTTTGCTAAATAGTCTAAATGCACATTTGCCCAATCCCAAGTTGAATACTTAGGCCAAGTGGTTTCAGATTCAGGAGTGAAAATAGACCCTAAGAAGGCTGAGTATATAATGTCCTGGCCTACACCTATATCTGTTAAAGATCTCAGGAGTTTTCTAGGGATGGCAGGATACTATAGAAGATTTGTAAGGAATTATGGGCTTATAGCCAAACCATTGAATGACCTACTCAAGAAAGATAGTTTCTCTTAGAATGAAACTGCTAATGACGCTTTTCAACAACTTAAATTTGCTCTGAGTACTGCCCCTGTGATGAGACTACCTAATTTTACAAAACCTTTTGTGATTGAAACTGATGCAAGCTCAAAGGGATGGGGAGTTATCCTAATGCAAGAAGGTCAGCCTATAGCTTAATAAAATAAAGCTTTAGGAATCAGGAGTCAAGGTCTATCCACCTATGAAAAGGAACTGATGGCAGTGACAAAATGGAAGCACTACCTGGTGGGTTATCATTTCATCATCAGAACAGATCACCAGAGTCTGAAGTACCTCTTAAAACATAAGCTAACTCATAATCTACAACACAAATGGCTTACAAAATTGTTGGGACAAGACTATGAGATCCAGTATAAGAAGGGAGCAGAAAACAAAGTGGCAGATGCTTTGTCCAGAAGGGAAACTGTACAAAGGAAGGTAAGGTTGGGATGATCAAGGCAGTATCAATGGTACAGCCACTATGGCTAGGAGAAATCATTCAGAGCTATGAGAATGATGAGGAATGCCAACAACTCATAACCTATTTAACCATAGACCCTCAAGCTAAGACAGGCTTCCAGTACAAAGATTGCATATTGAAGTTCAACAAAAGAATCTATGTGAGAGATGGAAACCAACTAAGGACCAGAATAATGCAACAAATGCATAATTCAGCCATGGGTGGCCATTCAGGATAGCACTGCACTTTATAGAGAATCAGAACCATCTTCTATTGGCCTTCGATGAAAGCTGCAGTGATCCAATATGTTCAAGAATACGATAATTGTCAGAGAAATAAACATGAAAACAGCCCTTACCCAGGACTATTACAACCCTTACCAATTCCTACCCAAGCATGGTCCCAAATTAGTATGGATTTCATAAAACGACTGCCGGAATCCAATGGCTATGATACCATTCTAGTGGTGATTGATAGACTTACCAAGTTCAGTCATTTTATTGCATTGCAGCACCCTTATTCTGCCTTCAAGGTAGCTCAACTATTTGTTGACCATGTATTTAAGTTGCATGGCCTTCCTAAATCCATTATGACAGATAGGGATAGGGTGTTTACCAGCCTTTTCTGGCAAGAGTTGTTCAAAATAGTAGGGACTCAATTGAATCTCAGCAGTGCATATCATCCACAATCAGATGGTCAGAGTGAAAGACTCAATCAATGTGTGGAGTGTTACTTGAGATATATGTCTTTTGACAGGCCAAGTTTATGGACACATTGGTTAAGTCTGGCAGAATGGTGGTACAACACTAATTTTCACTCCAGTATACAAATGTCACCGTTTGAAGCCTTATATGGATATAAGCCTAGAGTCATTCCTATAGGACCATACTTGGATACTGTTAATCCTTCAACAGAAGACTTTGTCAAAAATAGACAATCTATGCTGCAAATTCTTCGAGATCACTTGGCCAAAGCTCAAAATAGGATAAAAGTAAATGCTAATAAACACAGGCCTGAAAGGGAGCTCCAGGTAAGAGACCTTGTTTACCTTAAACTTCAGCCTTATGGCCAACAATCAATAGACCTTAGGAAGCAAATTAAGCTATTCTCTAAATTTTATGGACCTTATCCAATAATAGCTAAAGTTGGAAAAGTAGCATATAAATTGCAGCTGCCTCAGGGTTCAAAAATCCATCCGGTATTCCATGTTTCCCTACTCAAAAAGAAGATAGGACCTAGCCAAGAGGTAATGCCTCAGTTGCCTTTAATTGGGTCTGACAAGCAAGTTTTGGTTGAACCAGAATGGGTGCTGAAGAGAAGAGTGATTATGAGGAATAGAGAACCAGTTATGCAATGGTTGATCAGATGGATTAATCTCAGTCCTTAAGAAGCTACCTTGGAAGATATGAGTTTCATCATAGCACAATTTCCTAACTTCAATCTTTGAGAACAAGGACAGATTTAAAGGGGGAGGGAATTGTAAGAACAAGAAGGACCTCACCCTTTTGAATTAAACGGCTACAGTTGAGGATGTTAGTTAGGAAAGATAACTGAATGTAGTTAGGTAGTTAGAATTAGTGGCAGGTCTAATAACTTCTTTCATATAGCTGTAAACCATGAGAATGCAAACCAAGAAATGAAATGAAATGTTCTTCTGTGTTTTCTCTATCTTTCTCTCTTCTTTATCCTCCTTCTCTCCCTCCCCTTCCCTCTCAACTAATTCTAACTGAAACTCCTTCTTCAAACCTTCCTCACTCTTATCATTTCCTTGTTCAGACCATACAATTCCAGCTTCTCTCCATTTCTCAACTTCGTTAAGCAATAACAATCTGCATTTAAAGTTTTGAAATTTCATCAATCGAACCTCACCTTTCTTTATTGAACCTGGTCTGTTACAGCCTATTGCAAAGACTCCTACTCATACACTAGTATACAAAATTGGTTACCTTGAAAATCTCTTTATGGTTTCACCAATTGATTGATTCAAAGCTTACCATGTAGTACTCTTTCATTAGGAGATTGATTCCCACTTTGAACTTCTATTCCATACCTACCAATCTTTGTTTACTCATCATTTTGAGTAGAAGTAGAACTCGAGTAATGTATAGTCAAATATATTATAGATACGACCTTTTTTCTCACTTATTCAATTACTCTCTTCCACTTTTTGAGTTATTATTGTTATTGAGTTTTTTGAAATATGAATCAAGTGTAGGTCACAAGTTATACCTAGTATCTTGCTCCCAATAATAGTTTGCATCTCATGTTTTTGTGAGATACACCTTACACCCTAGATTTTAGGAAAAGGGATCAAATATTAGTTAGAGCATTGTAAATGGTTGAAAATAGCTGTTTCTCTCTCCAAGTCACTTAGTCTATATTGTTCTCTCCCTACCTACCTTTGTTAGTGGAAATTTCTCAAATTTGCAATTATAATTTTATTGTTGGGCCTGTCTCCAACCATCACTAAACTTTATTATCACCATATCATTGTTATTCGATCTAAGCAAGAGAAGAGAGAAAAATAGATCACTGGTCAGGGGATGTGTGTAATGGTAAAGGGGAAGACAGAACGAAAGCTTTTCACTATTAAAGCTCTTACTCACCTACGAAAATCGATGTGGAAAAATATTTGAATTTGGAGATTGGGCAAAAGAGGGGAAGGATAACAATAGTATATGGAGAATGAATGAAAAGAGAACAAAAGCAAATGGCTTTAATAGCATTTCAAAAATGAAGACTAAAAATCTTTACCTTCATTTAGACAAAAGAGACAATAAAATAAAATCTCAAGCATTCATTCCTCTATGTAGTAGTCCCTCCTCCTAGTTTCGATTTTGGAGAAAATCCACCAAATTCTTAAGCATCACAATGTCCTCTTTGATCAAACAAATGAGGGAGAAGAAATAGAGGAAGAGGAAGTACACAAAGTCATAATCACATCTTCTCTATAACCCTAAAAATAGACTCGAAGAGAACATGACAACAAATAAAGGAATAGAGAGAAACAAGAAATGAGGTAAGATGAAATGACAAAGAGTATCCAAAGAGCATTTTTGAATTTCCAAAAAATTTTAGCAAAACATTTTAACTTTGTTATGCCGTTGGTGCAAAATGTTATGTCACCCTCAAACTCAAGGTGCAAGGCGCAAGCGATATAAAGGATGCAAAGTATTATCGATTATAAAATAGAGAGTATAACTTGTGATTTACATATTAACAAAAGCTATCAATTTGGTTGGTGATGCAATGAATTTTAGATTACATATCAATTCTTCATCTTTTACTACAATACTATAATTATTTTTATTATTTTTTACTAATTATTATTTTTTGATTTAAAAATTATATTTTTATCTCGACAAAAGACTTTATTACAAAAGACTTGACTTTTATATATAGGATTAAAATTTGGGGAAAAAAATGTTAGGATAGCTATTACCACATAAATACATCCCCCAAAAAATTTTAGAACTAATGAATTAATTTCCAATAATCACATAGAAGTCCCCCCACCCCACCCCGCCTCTTCGTTGTCTTTCCCTCGATCAGTGCCTATCCCATCCTATATGTGTGTGTATACATGTAAATATTTTTAAGGTATTGGGACGTGGTAGTAATATACTCCCGAAAAGAATTCAAAGCCGATCTCTGAGAGAGAGGGGGGAAGAGAGAGAGAGAGAGAACCGAAGAAGAAGAAGAAGAAGAAGAAGAAGAAGATGAGTATATGGAATTACGTAGTAACGGCGCACAAGCCCACCAATGTCATTCACTCCTGCGTCGGCAATTTCACTAGCCCTCAGGAGCTCAATCTCATCATTGCGTACAGACACACACACACACACACTCTCTTTCTCTCTACATTGCAATTTGAATGCTTTATTTCTCTAGGGTTTTGTTATTGCCTTTCATTTGGTTTTCTGAGCTTTTATATGTTACACAACATTTTTTTAGTCTGGAATGTTAGGGTTTTGTTTCGTAGTTTGGAAGCTCAATTGTTGTCTTGCTGGGAATATTGCAAATTTTGATTTGAGCTTACCCTTATAAACCCTATCTATATTTTAGTCATTAAATTAGGGTCTTATTAATATGGATTTGGCCTTAGTTTCTGAATTTTTATTTCAGGAAATGCACAAGAATTGAGATACATTTGCTAACTTCTCAGGGTTTGCAGGTACTTAAGAAAAATGATTTCTTTGTCATTTATTGTCTCTTAATTATTTTCGTCCAGAGCCAGCAACTGAAAATTAATGCCCTATTTATTAATTTGCTCTTCCCCCTTTTAATGTCTTGTTGGTGTTGGGTCTCCAACTGATGATGAATGTATGACTAATGCTCTTGCGACAATCAGATATATGAACATTTTGTGGTAGTTTACAAAGTAGCTTGGGAAAATGGGTCATGGGGCATTTGGCTGAATGACTTAAGTGTTCCTTTAGGAGATATTCCCGGAGCCCTTTTGTTTTTGGACCCTGTGCCAAAATTTTAAGCATCGGGATGTAGAGGGATCTTTTTAACCTTGGCAGTTGTGCGGTTTGGCTATCATTCAAGCATCTTTTGAGTATTCTATTATAATTGGTGGCCCTTTTTGAGATTTCGGGTGGGAGAATAGTAAGAAGTGGGATTGTCCTGTTGAAGGTGTCATGGTTTAAAAGCCTAATCTTAAGGAAGGTTTAAGTTTTGGCAACATTAAATGGTGACTAAGAGCCTCACTTTGGTACGGTGTGGCTTTGGCAATTTCCTTTGCAACCAACTATTTTTCTGTCTTCAAGTGATTAATTAATAAATATAGCATTCAATGGAATCTGCGGGATCAGGGATTTAAACAGGGCAGGAAAGGCAAACTCGGGCACCCCCCTTTGTGCTACCCCCAGGGGTTGCAGAAAATTGGTCCTTGCTGTGCCCAAAAAATGAGATTTTTTCAACCACACTCACCTTGACTCAACAAAGTAGATAATCTTAGATTTGATGTTAATTTAGTACTTAATCCAATGCGTTTTGAAGGAAACTGAAGAAAATATAAACTTCTAATGGCATTTTAAGAAATAAAAGACATGAGGGAAACTAAATGGGTGAGGATGCAGGTTCTCAATTGATATCCATTACCATCCATTTCTGTGTCTATTAAATCCACATGCTTGCCCCCAATGGGGTGGAGTGGGGCTGCGTACCAGATAGCAATTACGGGTCCTATTGACATCCTTTGGTCGAATGTTGACGTCAAGGTGATGGTTGCTCATACGAGTCTTTGGAAGTATATCTCAGGATATAAGTTGGGGGGATGGGTCTCATATTCATTTCTGAGCCTTACCAAGATTGTTTGGCAGCTCCCTATGAAAAGCTCCCATTTGAGATGATGATGATGAGCAACATTATTGAAATTTTCCTTCTTATTATAATCCAAATGATGTGGGCAAACAAGTAGCCTGATTATTCAACTTTATGTTTCAATTTCAATTCTTGGAAGCAGCCTCTTCTTAATAAAATGAAGGTATGTCTGCATATTCTGTCCACTCTACGCCGATGTTTTTAGTGAGGTGCTTTAACTATGATCAAGAGATGAGCTTGTGCGAGATGATTCACTCTTTTTAACTTTCAAATGTTCCTAACAAGTGCCTATGGACCCTTGATAGTCCCAAGTAATTTTTTTTTTTTAATCCTTTTTTTACTAGATCCAGAGTGTTAGCTGACCCACCCTCTCATTTTATGATTTTCATTTGGAAGATTATAGTTAATTTCTTGTTAACAATACTTTCGCTTTTCTTGTAAATAAGGATCAATATTAATGATTCATTTAAAGTTGGAGACCACATGGACATTTTTTCTTGTGGGCTTAAGCGCTTAACTTCTTATTGTGATCCCTCCCTATCTTGGCTAGGTGGCCACTAGTTAAAAGGGACTTTCACATGGTCTGGGTGGAGCTTCTGTGCCCGTGTCAGTGAAAAATCAATTATGGCAGCTTATCTTTCATTGCACGTAGAACTTAACATCCTATTTTTTGTCCTTTGCAATGGCAAGTTTTTCTAGCTCTTACTTTTCCAGTCTTCTCCCGGGTCAAGCTGCTTCAGTCCTTTCTTCCTGCCTTTCTTTCTCTTGTTGCAAAAGAGTTCACTAACTTTCAGTAGCTGTGGAGCTAATGAGATCAACAAAACACATGATGAGTCTAAGGTTATAAAAGCCTTTGTCGACTTTGATAAATAGAGTATTGCATGCAAATAAACTGGAGAGATTTTGACTTGTTTCTATTAGAGTCACAAACTTGTTGCTGTCAGTGTAGGTACAATAGTTTTAGAAATGTCCTTCCTATCAATCGCAAAGGTCGTGAGTGAGAAATGGAGCCTTTTTGATGCCTCCTTTCTTTCTTGCTAATAAAAATTCTTCTGTTATTAAATAAAGAAATACTTCTGAGTTGATCTTTATGTTTCTCTGCTGAGGAAGAGATCTTTCAATTAATCATCAATTCAATTATGCCATGGCAATAATCTTGCAGAAACAAAGTAGTACTTTGTTCAAGTAGAGCAAGACTTTTTTTACCTATTACAGCCATCTAATGACTGAATACCTGTGAATTATTACTTTTCAGCCCATGTTGGATGTGCCAATATATGGAAGAATTGCAACTCTTGAACTTTTTCGACCCCATGTGAGTATCTTCTCTTATGTGGTTGGTAATCTTTATAATTGTCTTCTGCTTTATTTAGTGGCTTTATTCTAGCTTATGCTGTTGCATTGGTCCAGGGTGAAGCCCAGGATTTTTTATTCGTTGCAACAGAAAGATACAAATTTTGTGTTCTTCAGTGGGATGCTGAGACATCTGAGCTTATAACAAGGTTTTGCTTGGTTCCAAACTTATTTTTTCCTTTAGGATTAGTTTATGCATGTTTCATTTTGATCTTATTCTGAAGGTTTAAGTACGAGATAAATTACTGATTAGAATTCATACATCCAGAGAACAGATAGTTGAAAGTGGGGATTGAGAGGTAACTATTTATTTTAGTATATCTTAAAAACATCATATGGGGCACTGAAATTCATTTTTGTTATCTGTGGAGAAATGGGACTTGGAGATCAAGAACCAAAAAACTCAAAAAGTTATCATTCGAATTTTGTGTTTAAACTGTCTGTGGACAATTGGGTGTGCTGATGGGGTTGCCACAAGGGTCACACATTCATCAAATAATGTAACTTGTATATCTGTTTGTAAATAGATAATTTTCTTCAACATGCCTATGCATATGGTCTACAGTTCTACAGCTATAGTTGTTTAAGAATAGCCAACTTTGGATGCTATATTTATTAGGGCATCTGTTGTAGAAGGGGAAAGAGAGTGAGATATTATATTCTAAGATTTCACTTGTGTTTGAGTTTAAGTTTGTTTGACAAACAACCCCCCGGGGCAGCGAAAAAAAAGAGTTTAATTATTATACCAGTTAGGGGTAGGCTAATGGGAGTAGAAAAGCCCCCCCAAAAAAAAAAAAAGATAATATAAAACATGATTAAACTTACAATTGTTCTCTCTTTTTTGGGCTACTCTCTCTCTCTCCTCTTTCTCTCCTTCTGTCTTTGAAAAGGGGAAATTGATGATAACTTCTACAGGAAAATTTTCAAATGTAAAAATTTCTCTTTATTCAATCATAAAATGAGAAATAAATTTTATATTGGAGTAAATTTTTATGGGAGTAAATTTTTTTCCCCAAATTATTACTCTCTTACACATGTCCGTACACTATCCAATGCTGCTATAATTTTTGGTTTGGCATGTCATGTTTCACGGACTTAATTCCATGCTAAATCTAAGGAAGAGGTGGCTAGTTGGACGAATATGGTGGTGATGCACAAAATTGAAGAATGTTGATAGTGAAAATGCATAGGCTTGTGTTCCAACAAAGTGAGAGTTTCCTTTGAATGCAAGTACCCACAAATCATCATTTTGTTTACATTTGTGAACAATTATGACATGGGCCAGGATTAAGGGATAATCTTAAATGGTTTATGTTAGTATTGTGAAAGCATTACGGATAATCTGAACATGATGGTAATATGGGGTCGTGATCCATTTATAAATCATAAATAATATGCAGTATTGCCAAGGCCTCTTGCTTGGCTTGTCAGACTCCCATGCAATGTGAGCCACTACCTTATCATCTTGAAGTGTCTCAGGCTAGCGCCATTAATAAGGAGCTTGCCTATCTCTCCTAGGCACCTAGGTGAATGCCTTACTCAAATTAGCTATTTGTAGTTTGGTCATAAGAGTTGTTCATTTGGACATATGCAACTGAGAGTGTTTAGAGAAAACTTACAGAGATGAGAAAAATAGGAGGAAGAAGATCTGATTTTTGCTGTTGATTTCACTGATGTCCTGATCATGCTTTGTGTTCTTATTCTTCTTCATTTTTTTTCGCTGCTTCTCATCTCTGTTTCTACTTCTATGTTCATCTTTTACTAAATCTTTTCTTCCTTGTATCTTTGTCAAATGTCTTTTTCTAATTCTATGTTCTGATTATGTTCTTTCCTTATTTATCTTTCTACTTCTTCTTCTTTGCATATCTACATGAAGAATAAAAGCCAAGAACCTGCTTGGATGTACATTTATTTTAAAGATCCCAAGAACACTAATGCGGTTACTTGCCTCTTTTGAACATAAGAGCACTTGAAGAGGAATATACGGAGTAAAAACAACATTAGGTGTCCTCTGGCATATGTCATAAATTTATGTTTTCTTAAATAGGAATAGATCATAACATTATGTTTGTTAATTGCAACGCATTTTCCTGTGAAATGACTCTTTTTAGTAGCTAGTGCCTTTCTTTACTTGGGCAAACATCACTCCTAGCACCTCAGGTATTTAAGGGTGAAGCATCTTTGGCAACATTGATAATATGACCATTTTCAGAAGGGGGTTGGGAACTAGTAAAATGCTTTTCCTTATTTAAAATCTCATCTGTGAAGTATTTTATTTGTGCTTTGTTGTTGGTGGTGGGATTCTGGTTGTGGTTGAAAAAGTTTGAAGGTCAGTTTCTTTGAGATTGGAAAAAGAGTGTGTTGGCATTAAGTAAATCAAATGGCTATTGAGTTCAAGGGAGAGGGATGGGAGTCATGAGCTGTAACAATGCCATACAGATAATCAAAATCTAAGTAGGATTGTCTCCTATATGGATAAAAACAAGTCCACCTCAGGCATCTCCTTAGTACTTTCCCCTTTTGCCTCCTGTAATGAAGCGTTTACTTTCTCAATGAAGAGAAGCCCATCTATTCTGCAGTTCATAACCTAGGGAAGGACAGTTCCCAAAAGGCTATATGAGAGGTCATATAACTTAAATGAGAAAAATGATTTTAGTATCCTCAAACAAGAGGGAAGAAACTAGAAGCACTTTAGGAAGATGTGCAAAGAAGAAAAAAGTTAACACACAGGGAATATAACTTGACTATTTTATTCTATTTTTACTGGGGGCTGGCGGGGGATTCTAAGGTGGCAAATGTTTCTGGAGATAAAAGCTTTCAGTGCAGGACGAGAATTCAGGATATGAATTTCCCTCAAGAAAAGCTAAGGACTTCTGGATTCTAAGGTGGCAAGCTATGACTTCTAGTCATATCTCATCATAGTTTATCTGCAGGCAGCAACAGTATTTAGATCCTGAGGACTTTTGGAAATTTTGGATGAGCTGGTTCTCTACCATTTTGGGTTAGTATCATTAACCATTCAGAAGGTGGACTGTGTAAAATGGTGCAATGACTGGTGAATTGTATTCAAACTTTAGGAGAGGATGAGAGATTAATATGTGGAAGTTTCAAGAAAAAATATATTCTTGATGGTTGGGAGCATGCTCCTATAAGCATGAATGCTTAAAAAATGCAGTATTTTTCTGACCCTTGTTGGACAAAGATACTTGTCTGATTCTTGCCAAGAACTTGGTAGATACCATGTTAGTGTGTTGAATTTGCCATTGTTCTTTTGAGCACTGGACAGTTATGGAACACTGCTCGAGTGTTTCGAAGATACTTTCGGGACACTTTAGAATTTTACAAGTGATTGGCTGGATCTCTATTGAGATATGGTATTTAAAGTGATTTCTGGTTCTTCAGAAATGAACAGTCAATCCCTCACAATTTATGTTTAGTATATCAAATGTACAATGTCCATTTCCTATGTTGGCCGGACCTTGTCAACAGGGATTACTCTCTGCGTCACTTCATTTTCATGTTATGAACCCTCCCCCAATCCCATTGCAAAAAAAAAAAAAAATAAAAAAATAATAATAATTATGGAATTTTCCATGCAAATGCTGGGATGGATATTTATTACTTGTTCAGCATCGGCTTTTTTGTTGCTAACTTGATTGACAAAAGTAACAGTAATGCCGACATACAATTTACTATTACTTTTGTCAATAAAGTGAAACAGTCAATCCCTCTGATTTAATTGGGTAATTCTTTGCTCCTAACTTGATTGACGAAAGTAACAGTAAGGCTGACATATACTGCTTTATTCATACTAATTGCCTATGTATTGACATATATATCTAATGTTTTGCACCGGCTAAATGCTTATACTATAGTGTTCCGCTGACAAACTTATTCTCTTCTGTAGAGCAATGGGTGATGTCTCGGATCGTATTGGACATCCTACAGACAATGGTCAAGTATGATGTTAGCTACCACTAGCACTTTCTGATCTTGTGAACTCCTTTTTTTTTAGAGATTATACTATGTTTCAAAAGTGTCCCTGTGGGACTTTGAGCTTCTGTATTCTTCAAGCTGCATGTTTTGCTTAAATCTGATGAGACCCTTTCTCTTTATCTCAACTTGTTTCTTTTGTTGTTGGTCTCCAGATTGGCATAATTGATCCTGATTGCAGATTGATAGGACTGCACTTGTATGACGGACTGTTTAAAGTATGTTTCTATGTGCAAAAGACCAAGAGTCCTCCCCCCCTTTCTGCTAGTTTTCCATTTTCTGCGAGTCCTGTAATTGACATTGCTCGAATTTTTAAGAAGCTTATCTGTAGTTTAACATTTTTCCAGGTTATTCCATTTGATAATAAAGGACAGCTCAAGGAAGCATTCAACATCAGGTATATTTTTGTTTTCAGCTATATAAAATGAATAGACTGGAAAGGAGAAATTTTCAAAATAATGAATCCCAGTCTGTTTCAGGTGATGATTACATTGCTACTAGAGTATAGATGATGCATATTGGTTATAAAAACATGGAATTTTTCTAACTATAAACAGAATAGATGTTACATTACTGTCATTCTCTCATCTTAATTGGATAGTTTAGATTCCACAATTTTACAATGTACAACTGAGGGTTAATAATCATGGACTGTTATCCTAGTCCTTCAGATTTTGTCCTATGTATTCTTATTTGATTGTGATCTCTTTTTAGGCTTGAGGAGCTTCAAGTTTTGGATATCAAGTTTCTTTATGGTTGCTTAAAGCCTACAATTGTAGTTCTTTACCAGGTATGAACTCTGCCTTTTGTTTTTAACTTAAGTTTCTTGATGGATATCAAGTTTCTTAAGGGTTCTCATGTGTCCCGTATTTATCTTGCCCTACCAATGAAGATTAGCTTGCCTTGTCTAATTCTGAATTATGACCTCCCAATTGTTATCTCAGTTTTCCCAATCTTAAAAGATGATTAAATCTTTTACTGGCATGTTGTAACTAGCAGACAATCTGCGTAACACGAAGGGCTGCTTTTAGGCATCATTGCACAAGTTGAGGTCTATGGCCGATTATGGTCTTATCTTGCTTTCTTTATTTCAAATTGCAGGATAATAAGGATGCTCGGCATGTGAAGACATATGAGGTTGCTTTGAAGGACAAAGATTTTGTTGAGGGTCCATGGGCTCAAAACAATCTTGACAATGGGGCCGACTTGTTAATACCTGTGCCCCCTCCACTTTGTGGTGTCATTATAATTGGAGAAGAAACCATTGTATATTGTAGTGCAAATGCATTCAAGGCAATCCCCATTAGACCAGTAAGTTATTAATTTCAAAGCCGTTTTTGTTTGTTTAAGTAGCAATTCTCAAGCCAATATATCATATTTGGAACTATTAACCTTGCTTTTAGTTGGAAGATATTTAGATGGAAATTATTATGTGCTTCATATATTCTGCCATACTTTATAGAGATAATTAGCTGCGGATGGGATATTTTTTTTTTTCCTTTTTTCCCCCTAGCATATAGCATTCTATTAATTAAATAGGGAAAAAGGTGGGGGAATGTGGACGTTGTAACTTCCTTTATGAAATGGCTTAGCAAGTATCAAACTCAGATATGGTTAGGTGAGTAATGTTTATTAATTTATTTTGCTTTTCCAATTATCTGGTGAAACATTAGAAAATGGCAATTCTTAATTTGGGAAATGCTTGTTTTGTGTTGCAGTATGTTCAAATTGAAATGGTATGCGTTATGTTCCTCTTGCATGAAATGTTCAATTTGTTTTTTCTTTTGATCATTTTGTGTGCCTTTCAGTCAATCACGCGAGCCTATGGACGAGTTGATCCTGATGGTTCCCGCTACTTGCTTGGAGATCATTCGGGGCTTCTTCATCTACTTGTCATAACACATGAGAAGGATAAGTATGTGATTTTTTGCTTCTTTCATCTCATTTTATGGATAATGTATTTCCTTTATGAAGGAAAAAATGCTCCAAAGGATTAAAGCATGAGTGATGCATCTACTTATCTGAAAGTTGTTATCTATTTAAACTTGCAGGGTTACTGGTCTCAAAATTGAACTGTTGGGCGAGACCTCTATTGCCTCAACAATATCTTATCTTGATAATGCATTTGTGTATGTTGGCTCAAGCCATGGAGATTCTCAGGTTGGTTCAACTAAACCTCTTAATATTTTTGGGTTGTACATATATCTATCTAGCTTGGAAAATTATGTTGAAAATGATGATGGACTTCTGCAATGCCCTGCACCCTCAATAAAAAAACAAAAACGAAGAAGGAAAAAAGGAAGAGGAAAAAGCATGAGATCCAGGACAATGAAGCGAATAGCAAATACATAGTTATATGATATCAAACAACTCAGTTTCAGAACTATTTAATACTTGGTTCACGTACAGGCCAATCATCTGACTTAACCTTCTTTTCATAAGTCAAAACTATTTCCGTTTTTTCTTTTAAAGCTTATTTCAATTCCATTGAAAGATATTTGCCAAAAAAAAAAAAAAAACAAATGTTTTCCCTTTTTGGGGGAATCCAAGTGCATCATTGATGAGAATCAGATGAATGTAGCTTCCTAGACCCCTATTTGGCTCATGATCTTAGTTCGCAGGTTATTTATTGTGGTAGAGTGGTCTTGCTGCTGGAAGAATGATTTTTCTTTTTTGGGGTGTCTTTACAAAATTTGAAGCTTTTGATTCGTCAGGAAAGATCTAGACTTGAAACGTGAATAGCAAAATGATTGTGGTAAAAATAGATAAAAATGGACAAAGATGAGAAAATTTTACACAGTATAGTTATTTTTCTAGGTTAGATCTTGTTAATATCTCCGTCAACTTGGTATAATGTTCTTTATGGGCAATACCTCATAGGTCATGTATTTCTCCAGTGATTTACCAATATTTGGCAATTTCTTGCTCTAGGAACTTGTCAATTTAGAGCGCCGGAGATTACATGGATTATGATCAGTGATCCTTTCATTTGAATTTGGCATATCAGTTATAGAAACTACTTAGATCTAGTTACTTTTTGAGGACCAGATTATTCTTTGCATATTGATGTGGAATATGTTGTTAATCAGTTGGAAATACAGTTTTCAGAATATTTTATTTTTGAAACATGCATTTCAGCTGTAACCGTGTTTGATAACTACTGTAGTTACTAGCGCTCCTTTATTTCTTTTATTGCTTGTTTTGTAATTCAATCTGCAAATTTTCATGTGCATCTACATCATTTATTTATTAATTTATTTTTTGGTGTCAAAACAGCTCATAAAGCTAAATATGCAACCTGACTCAAAGGGGTCATATGTAGAAATTTTAGAAAGGTATGTGAACTTGGGACCTATTGTCGACTTTTGTGTGGTAGACCTTGAGAGGCAGGGCCAAGGTCAGGTTGTAACTTGCTCTGGAGCATATAAGGATGGTTCACTCCGCATAGTTCGGAATGGGATTGGAATCAATGAACAGGTCCAGTTTCAAATTCTCTCTCTATATAGACATGCGCACACGATATATAATGAGTTTCCCCTTGTTTGATTAAGCTTTTGTAACTACTTGATATTCCCACCTTCCAGGCATCAGTAGAACTTCAAGGCATTAAAAGAATGTGGTCATTAAGATCTTCAACAGATGATGTGTATGACTCCTTCTTGGTTGTCAGCTTTATCAGTGAGACTCGAATCCTGGCAATGAATATTGAGGATGAGTTGGTAGAGACTGAAATAGAAGGTTTTTGTTCTCAAGTCCAGACATTATTTTGTCATGATGCTGTGCATCATCAACTTGTGCAGGTAGGCTTTACAGTGCAGACCTTACTGGATCCTTTCTTGCTATTTATAAGCTAACTTTTTGCGATTGATGATTTTTATTGAATGGTAGATATTTCTGTTTGGAAGAAAAGTTAGGTTTAGCAAGTTTAAATGATGTCAAAGTAGTGATGCAACCCACAGAAGCACAAAGAAGTTTTGGTTATTAAATAATTCAAATACCCTAAATAACCAAAACTTCTGTATTCTGCATCAAGTAGCCTCTTAATGATCATCATCACCATTACCATCATCATTATTATTACTATTTGTTATGGGTATTGTTATTATTACTGTATTTGATTTTTTTTTTTTTTTTTTTTTAATTTTTCAATGACTGGCTCCATATTCTGATATCACTCCCTTGCAAACTAAATTCCAAATTTTAGACTTGAACCTTTGTTGGCGTGCTGTAGAAGGCACAAGCAATGTTCTAAGAAGTGCTATCCACCTTAAGTAGCTGCAAACCTGTATTGCTTAAGATGCTAGCTGCTTTTCCGGAAAATGCTTGTCTTGAAAAAATAAGTCTTGAAAAAATAAGTAATTAAATCGTTATCATAGGGGAATAGACATTCATTGCAAGTTCAGCAAAAATAATAATATTGTAAATCATATTTGCATTGTGTAGCAATAAAGTGCTATGATATATCTCTATATGCAATGTTCTTGATTAAAATTAATACATGTGCCAAATTTCTGGGCAGCATCATGGGTAGTAAAGTAAGGTTTTAACCTTTTTTGTCTTTGGAATTGTCAGTCTAATAATAGAGATGGAACTTTCTGGATGAGGTGGAGAGTTTTGATTAAAATCTGGGCAAGGTGAAAGAGTGGTGAAGGATGGAAAACTAATTTGACAAAGAGCACTCTTTTCTTGATTCTGTGCTTGGTCATCAAGTAAAAGGTTTTTATTGGGTTGAGGGATAATTTAATTCATGGTTGTTAAAATACTAGTTCTCAGAGTTGAATGTAATGTCATGTCGGGTTCCAACAAAATTTTGAATTGAATCATTTGCAAAATCATGAAATTGTACTGGTAGATTCAGGATTTCAGTCATTGTGATTTAGTGGCTTGATAGGAGTGGAGGTTTAACAAAATCATGAAATCATATTGATAGATTCAGGAATTAAACTACTAGTTCTCAGGGTAGAGAAGCTAGATCTTTATCGGATTTTGTCTAAGCCTTGTCAATAAAGTGGTTGTGGAGTTTTCTGTAATGGAGGTGATAGATACATGACCTTATGCGTGGTGGAAAAGTATGGGTGGAGGACTAAGGAGGTGTCTGGTCCTAATGTGTGGCAATGCTGTAAGAAATCATTAAGGATGGGGGAAGGTTCTTTTAGGGTCCTGACAGTGGTCTAAGATACTAGTGTGGACAAGAAACAATTTTGGGTTTGCAAGTAAAAGAGTATCCACACAGCTTTTGGAAAAGTGATGCAGCACGAAAGGAGGATGACTTCCCCTGAAAGTAAATTGTGAGCTTGAGCTCCTTTTAAGATGGCGTTCCTTGTTTTGAAAGCAACTTGGACTGATTCTTACTTGACAAAGTTCAAAGAGGAGAGGTCATGCATAAAATGGGTGCTTCCTTTAGAAGAGAAAGTTCAAAGCATGTGCTCTCCTTTGTTATGTTATTATTATTTGTGGACAAGATGTTAGTTGGAGACAGTTTTTGTATTTTCCACTAGATGTCCTTTAAAATTTTGTATGAGCTCTGGACTTGAAGGGGATATGAGGTGTTCTACAGCAAAGAGGAAGGATACTGTACTGTTTTTTGCTAGTGATGTTTTGGTTAACACGGACGGAGAGAAAATTTGAGCCTTTTAGCATATTCTGAGATCCATAAACAATTTTTTTGTCAGTATTTGCTTCAATACTTCATACTTTATTATTTTTTTTTCTCACCTGTGTTTTAGGAGATGTTATTTTGTTAGGGGTAGATTACCTAGGTTCATGATCGTTCCTAAGAAAACATAAATACTATACTTCCCTTCTTTCACTATCCAAAAGAAAACTACATCCACGGAGTGTGTTCAGCTTGTTCAGAGGGTGACGGCTCGGATTCAGCATTGGACGAGTCGTCATTTATCCTACGCTGGTCGGATGCAACTGGTTGGTTCTGTTCTCTTCTCCATTCAGACGTATTGGTCTTTGATGTTTCTCCTTCCGAAGGCGGTTTGCAAGGAGTTAGAGCAGGTTATGTCTCGATTTTTATGGGTTGGTGCTTCCTTAGACCGCCATAGAACTAAGGCAGCCTGGTCCCTTGTTTGTCGTTCTAAGAAGGAAGGAGGTTTAGGGTTGAAAAGGGTAACGGAGTGGAATAGGGCAGCCCAGGTTAAGCATATCTGGCATCTCCTTTCAGACCCAGAGGATAATGTGTGGAGTCATTGGATGAGAACTTATCTTCTTCGAGGCCGTAGTTTCTGGTATATTTGGATTCCGGATAGATGCTCTTGGATGTGGAGGAAGCTCCTCTCTCTTCATCACTTAGTTCGTGAGCTTGTGGCTTGGAGGATGGGTAATAGTAGTCGTATTTCCTTCTGGTACGATTCCTGACTCTCTACAGGCCCTTTGATAGAGGTTTTGGGGAGACAAGCTATGGAGAGGTCTGTTTTATTGACTCCTGCTCTGTTCAGGATGTATTTTCCAGCTCCCATTGGTTGGAGTATATTCAGGGACAGCGGATTTCGAGATCGATGCGAGCCTTTTTTAATAGGATTTGAGAGTTTATTTCGGAATTTGATCTCCTGTCCACCGGTCTTGATAGGCTTGTGTGGACTATCACTTCTAGTAGAGAGTTCTTCATTGCTTCAGCATGGAGGCATCTCAGATGTTCCTACGGCCTCGTTCCTTGGTCAGATTTAGTTTGGTTTCCAGGAGCGATTCCTCGTTTTGCTTTCATTGTATGGCTTCTGTTTATGGAGAGGCTGCAGACAAGCAATCACCTATTTAGGATTGGAGTTGCGTCTTCCTCGACTTGCCATTTATGCTCCAGTTGGAGAGAGACCCTTGATCACCTCTTCTTTCGATGTCTATTCTCAAGAGAGGTGTGGCGTCTGATGATGACACATCATGTGCCTAGTAACTTTCCAATCTCATGGTCAAGTATTCATGGGACTCTTCTTTCCTCAGCTAGGCATCCCCTCCAAAGAAACAAGGTCTTTAAATGCCTCTTTAGCACTTGCATTTACAATATATGGATAAAAAGGAATAAGCGGAGGGTCGGAGAGCGCCATCTACCTCCGCGTACCATTGCAGCCTTTGTTAGCATAGTCCATTCTTTAGCTGCGACTAGGACTTAGTCTCCTTGCTTGTAACGCCATGTTGGCCTGCTGATCCTTAGGGCTTATCCTGGTACCTGTGTAGTTGTTCTTTTTTTTGTATATATTCTTTTCATATCAAAAAAAAAAAAAAAAAGAAAACTACAATCTGGATTCATGCATGCAATTTACCTAGATGGTAGGACTAGAATAACAGAAAATGTCTGCTTGGTTGGACCTATGTAATTCACTTCATTTATGAGGAAGTGGAGGAATTTTTTTCTCGTTGCCCTTCTCAAATCTTTAGTGAGATCTATAAATTGTATTTGCATGGACATCAATCAGAAATTTTTTAGGATCAAGATTTCTCTCTCTCTCTCTCTCTCTCTTCTCTTTTTTTTTTTTTTTTTTTTTTTTTTTTTTGTTCCTCCCTAAAAGCTGAGTTGACTTGAAATTATTGCTGTTGCTGACAAAACTGTGTGCACAGGTTACATCAAGCTCAGTAAGGCTTGTCAGTTCTATATCTAGAGAGCTTCAGGATGAATGGCATGCTCCATCAGGATATTCAGTTAATGTTGCCACTGCCAATGCTACCCAGGTTTGTCCCCATCCTCTTTTTAATGACTTAACTGGATATTGTTTGTGGAAAATAAATATTTAAATTATTGTGATAGTTTTTGCACCAATTTGCTGGGTGAAACTTAGTTATAGTTATCCAACTAAGCAGTCATCAACAGATGAGCTTAAACAAATGCTTGACACAAAGTGCTGCTCTTTTTCCCTTTTATTGTCCATAGTTATTTCTTTGTCAAACACTTGGTTACCAACTTGAATAATCTGTATTTGCATTATACACTTCATACATGCAAGTAGACATGTTTATGGCAAGACGAACTTTTATGCGAAATGGGACAATGCCTGAAGCTTTCATAAATTCAGTCTGTTCTTTGTTATCGAAACAAGAACCATTGGCAGGCAAAAGAGTTATATGTTGACTTAGTTTGGCGCTCTTAGTGATTTGTCCTTTAATTTCATTCTGTATTGTGGGTCTGTAACACTCAGGTCTTTTTTGACGAGGTTTTATGTTCGAGATTCTTGGGAACCATACTTTGAACTATTGAAACCTTGATACAAATAGCATATTTTTCTCACATTAACATCTTAAACCTTTAAGAAGTTTGAAAGAACAGCGATTCCTTGTACTAGCATTTTTATCCTAGAGAATCATGTTTTAACCAAATAACTTGGAAAAGTCGATGAGAGACTTTTGGTCTGGAAGTAGCTTGGATAAAAAAGAACATTCAGTTAGCAGGTGTCAGGTGTCTAAGCCAAAATCTGAGGTTGGGTTGGGATTTAATGGTGTGGTATTCAAGAACATCTCCTTGGCAAGCAAATGGCTTAGGAGCTTTCTCCTAGAACCCAATTCTTTATGGCATATGGTTATAAAGAGCAAGCCAGTTTTCCATCATGATGGATGGGATGCCAATGCTGGAGTAGGAGTTTCTTGTTGCAGTCCTTGGAAATTTATTTCTAATCTATATAATAATTTTCTTTCCTTGGTGTCGTTTTAAGGTTGGGGCTGTTTTGTGTATATTTTGGGGAGGATCCGTGGAATGGGGATTTGTGTCTATCTATTTCCTTTTCTTGTCTTTTTAGATTTTCTACTATTCACACTACACCTATCAAAGATTTTTACAATTAGAAGGGACACTCGTCTTCTTGGGACTTTCATTTCTGAACTGATTAGTTTTCTTCTTTAATCTCTCTCCTTTAGCGCTTACGGTAATGAATCTTCTCCGCATGTTTCTGACTCTAGGATTTGGAGTCTCGATTTTTCTAGAGTTTATATATATAGATCTCTGTTTCATCATTGAAGTAGTTTTCCTCAAAACCCTCGTCAATTAAGCAACTTTATTTGGAAGGACAAGGCTTTTTTTTAGTCCATGGTGTTTAATAAAATTAATGCTGATGATCTTTCTACCTCAATGGGAGGAAAGAAATATACTCGATTATTTTGAAAATGTGCAGTTTTTGGCCATTCCATGGTGTATTTGGAGAGAGCGACATGTTAGAATATTTTACAACCAGAATATTAAAACTTTTCTTTTGTGGGACAAAATTGTTTTCTATACTTTTTTATAATTTCATACCTAGGGGATTTATAAACATTTTAGTTGACTTGAGAGTAATTGTGCTTTAGCTCTATTGTATTGTATTGTTTTGTTCTTTCTTCTTCTAGGGAATTCATATCCTTAGGAACTTTGTACATTCATTCATGTATCTAATATATTCTTCTCTCTCTCAAAAAAAATCATGTAATATAGCAATAGGCTCCTTAGGTGGTTCCACTAAACCTGGTTAATTTCCATTAAGGGTGCTACCTCTGTTGGATAAAGTGTTTGGTTTGGGTTGATTCCAATGGATTTATGGGTTGGGTCAAAAAATTTTGGATCCAAACAAAGTTGGTATCAATTGGGAATACCCAAGGGTAAACCATGGATCTATTTAGAACTCAAATCTTTTACATTAATTTATGCTGGTGAAGTTTCTGAAACCTGTCACCTGCAGTATGATCAAGGCCACTCATGGCCGCTGCGTGATTGAGTTCTGTTTGAGGAATTTCTCCCATGAGGATGCTAAGCCACTTTTGAGTGAAAAAACTGACAACTTCTCCGACATTGCAGCAGATAGATGGGGGTGTTGTGTTGTCCAACGTTGTGTAGATGTTGCACGGAGAGATCAAGAGTCACCTTTTTAATCAAATTGCAGCTAATGCCCTCTTCCTCTCTGAAGATCCCTATGTGTATGTCTCTTTAAACCAACATTGTGTAGATGTTTCATACAGATTTTGGCAAGAGAAAAAGGGATTTGGTGGAAAAAGAAGAAGAAGAGGACAAAGACGAGGAAACAATTGGAGACAACGATAGTGTATTCATTACTTCAGCAAGAAATCTTTTTTTTTTTTTTTTGGGCAAACCTTAGGGCAATGCTTGAGTTTCTTCTTTGGTGATTCCAAAGTCACGGGTTCAAGGCGTGGAAACAGTCTCTTTGCAAAAATGTAAGGGGAATGTTGCGTACATATACGCTCACTTCAAAGTCGACTCCAATTATTAGGATTAAGACTCTGATTGTTATTGTTGTTATATATATATATATAAATATAGTTATGATTTGCATCTCTTTCACACTAGAGAAACCCAACGTGTTTAGTTTGACCAGAGAATCTAAATCTATTTATACCTTTTCGAGAAAACTTAAAATCAATGTATTTAAAGGAAAAAAAATCTAAATTAAATTAATCTTTTAAGAGAAAAAAAAAAACTAATTAATTTAAATTTAGAGAGAGAATTAATATTAAATTGATTTTTTTAGAAAGAGAAAGTTAATGTGTTTAATATGAGAGAGAGTTTAGATTTGGATTTTCTAAGATATCTAGAACTTAAAACTATTGTATTTAGA
Organism: Dillenia turbinata; assembly: GCA_037126225.1. NCBI lineage: Eukaryota > Viridiplantae > Streptophyta > Magnoliopsida > Dilleniales > Dilleniaceae > Dillenia > Dillenia turbinata. The sequence continues at coordinate 11,913,204 of JBAMMX010000010.1, read as the reverse complement.
GAGAGACTAAAATAAATTAATTTTGTCTTTTAGAGAAAGAAAACTTGTGTTTGGATTGATAATTGATAGAGAGAATCTAAACTGAATGGTGCTTTTAGATAGAAAAATTCAATATGTTAGTTTGAGAGAGAGAATCTAAAGTTGATTGATTTTTGGATTGAACTTAAAACCAATGAATTTAAATTTAAAGAGAATCAAAATTGGATTGATTTTTGTAGGGAGAGAAACTAATGTGTGTAATATTAGAGAGACAGAATTTGAATTTGGTTTGGTTTTTAGAGAGAGAAAGCTAATGTGTTTGAATTTAGAGAGAATGAAATCAAATTGAGTTTTGAGAGAGAATCTAAATTGAATATTTTTTAAGAGAGAAGAATAATTTGTTCATCTTTTGGGGGGAAAAAGATAATCTAAAGAAGTTTTCAGAGTAGAAAACTTAAAACTAATATGTTTATTTTGAAATTTAGATGTGATATTCAAAATTTTCCTTTTTTTATTGGATTAAACTTGACTTCATACCCAACCCATTGGGTTGAGTTGGTTCCCAAATTCAGTTGGGTTGGGTATGGGTAGGACGTTGATGTAACTACAGAAGTATGGTTCTCACATAGGTTGGGTGAAACCAAGTTGCATCAAAATTTCTTTTTATATGGGTTGAAACTTGACTCGACACCCGGGTTTCCAAATGAACTTGGGTTGGTTATGAGTTAGAATTTGGTGTAATCACAAAAATGTGGTTCTCATGTAGGTTGGGTGAAACCAAGTTGCATCCAAATTTTCCATTCCCACCATGCAAGATTGGAAAGATAAAAAAGGAAAAAGCACCATTACTGAAAGAAAGGGAAAAAAGAGACCTGGAACATAAAAAAGTAGAATAGAAAAGCCAGAGAAAAGGAAGCTTCTAGGCTTTATTGTCTTTTCCTTTGAAAGGGTGGGAAATGATGGCCAGTGTGGCTCTGCCCCCTTAGGGCATTACCATAACATGCCAACATGTTTTGAAATGTCCGTTTCAAGCCATATTTTCTGCCCAATAGGAGAGCTTATCACTGCAATTTGACTGAACTGCTAGGTTCCCAACTCTCGTCCACTTGGTGCAGGGTTCACAAACAGCTACTGCAAGTGGGTTTGAACTTGCAATGACACATGCATGGAGCACTAGTGCTTTTGACCACCAAGCTACCACCTTGGGCATTATTGCATGTTTTAACATTACAATCAACTTCATTTAGTACCTGGACTCTCATGTATATTTACTTGATATAGCTTTCGTTATTGATAAACAAAGTTGGCATGGTTTTTATGTTATTTATTTATATCTTTTTATTATTAGTTGAGTACTGAATATGTTTAACCATATTATTTGCCACTGGCTTAAACTTATCGTCTTGTCATATAACAGGTTCTATTGGCCACTGGTGGTGGCCACCTTGTCTACCTTGAAATTGGTGATGGGAAATTGACTGAAGTAAAACATGCTCAGCTTGAGCATGATGCCTCATGCCTTGACATAAACCCAATTGGTGAAAATTCCAACTATAGTCAGCTAGCTGCAGTTGGAATGTGGACAGACATAAGTGTGAGGATATTTTCTCTTCCAGACCTTAATCTCTTGACAAAGGAACAGTTGGGAGGAGAAATAATTCCGCGGTCTGTTCTTCTATGTGCATTTGAAGGAGTATGTTTCTGCTTAATCTTAAGTTCATTCATAAATTGTCTGTAATGTTTCTGCTTAATTTTTAGTTGATTCTTAAATTTTGTCTACACATTACTGCGATGTTATTATGTTGTCAGAGATGATAAGCAGGCTGAGGTTTCTATTCCATAACAATGAACTCACTGGTTATTTTTATTTATTTTTTATTTATACTATACTCTTCATAACTGATAAGAGTTCTCTTTTTTCACATCGTACATGCATAGGGATAAACTAATGCACGGAACTAGCATTCATTCCCCTTTTTCAGCATTAAAGATTTGTAGTTCACTTTGAAATTTATGACTTGTATCTCTAATTCTTTTCTTCTTGCAATATATGCAGCTCTCTCTCTCTCTCTCTCTCTCTCTCTCTCTCATGGTCTTCCTTGTTGATTTTTCTCAGATATCATACTTGTTATGTGCTCTAGGAGATGGCCATCTTTTAAACTTCTTATTGAATTTGGGCACGGGGGAGTTGACAGATAGGAAAAAGGTCTCTCTTGGCACTCAGCCAATAACTCTCCGTACCTTCTCATCCAAAAGTACTACTCACGTGTTTGCTGCATCAGATAGGCCGACGGTTATCTACAGCAGTAACAAAAAACTACTTTACAGTAACGTAAATTTGAAAGAAGTTAGCCATATGTGCCCTTTCAACACCGCTGCTTTTCCGGACAGGTAATTTTACAACTTATTTGTGTTGAAGTGGGGTATGGGACTCTCTTTCTCTCCTGGGGAAAAAGAAGGGGGGATGCAATCCACTTACAAAAAATTAGTAGATATGGTCAATGATCTTTAAAAAACTGCATCAGGATGAGATGTTTCATGATTGACTCCTAAACGCTTCCTTCATGCTGAGAGATAAATATTGACGGGTCTGTGACTTCGACTCATTCTAATACGGAGACAAAGCCATGGTTTTGTGACTTAGTCTAAGGAGAGATCGAATCATTGCATTTTAGACTAGCAAAAGCCCCTCCCCCTTCCGCCCAAATAAAAGGAATGATAACTGTTAAGGATCCTTTTTAAACTTGAAAATATGACTTAATAATTAAAGAATGTCTTTTTTGGTGCTTGCAACCAAAAGCATTGAAGTGACATGGGTTTGACTCCACTTGATTTAGGGCAATTCAATAGCATTTGGGTAAACTTGAATGATGAGGGAAAAAAGAATAAAATTCTTTATGAAGCAATGCTCGTCATTTAAACTGGTGGGGCCTTTATTGTGTCACTTTGTTAATCAGGGTAACTGGAGTATGCTTGTGTACGCTAAAATGGAGTTCTACCTCAATTGGTTTCCCTTTTTTTTTTCCCTTTCTTGGAGCTTAATGGGTGGCAATTCTTTCTCTGAGCAGCCTTGCTATTGCAAAAGAAGGTGAACTCACTATTGGCACCATAGATGATATCCAGAAGCTTCACATACGCTCAATCCCCCTAGGGGAGCATGCACGCCGCATCTGCCATCAAGAGCAATCAAGGACATTTGCAATTTGTAGCGTGAAGTATAACTCATCAAATGCAGACGATTCTGAAATGCACTTTGTCCGCTTGTTGGATGACCAAACTTTCGATTTCATATCAACATATCAACTTGATACCTTTGAATTTGGTTGTTCCATACTCAGCTGCTCCTTTTCTGATGATAGTAATGTTTATTACTGTGTTGGAACTGCATACGTTCTGCCTGAAGAAAATGAACCAACCAAGGTGTGATAGTCTTTTTCATTTTTTTTTTAAGAATGTGTTTAGGATACTAGCCTCCATATTTTTTGTTCAATAGTAGGATTTGGCCTGCTATTTCTGGTGAAACAACTGATTGGTAGTATCATTCTTTCAAGGCAAAATGGTGCAAATTATGAAACAAAATAAGACCCCCCCCCCAACAAAAAAAAACACACAACACACACACACAGAGAAACCTCAAACCCAGTGGTCTACAAATACATTATATTTATCCTTATGCATGTGGAAGAATTTGACTACGAGAAAATGGTTAAATAAAGAGGTAACTAATGTGATAAAATTTAGAAAGCTGAAATGCCTTCAGCCTGAGTAACAGAGGGACAAAATTGGAAAATTGACTGGACATAGGAACTTGAGTGTTAATGATACCTGACAATGTTCTGCAGCATTGGTTGAAAGAAACTTACGTGATGGTGAACTGCTTGCACAGTTATTTTGCTATACAGGCATTACCTAATAATCTTTTGGTCTTCAATTTTACAATGCCAGCCCTCAGAATATCTTGCTCTGTTTCTCCTTTTGACGGTCAAAATATGCATATTCCTTTCCTCATGAAAACTCTTCTCTGATGAATGCAGGGCAGGATTCTTGTTTTTGTAGTTGAAGATGGGAAACTACTGCTAATTGCAGAGAAAGAAACTAAGGGTGCTGTCTACTCTTTAAATGCCTTCAATGGAAAACTTCTTGCTGCAATCAATCAGAAAATTCAGCTGTACAAGTGGATGCTTCGTGATGATGGTTCGCGAGAGTTGCAATCCGAATGTGGACATCATGGGCACATACTTGCATTGTACGTGCAGACCCGGGGAGATTTCATTGTTGTTGGTGATCTAATGAAGTCAATCTCTTTATTAATTTACAAGGTTTGGCACTTGCCTCAAGTCACATGCTACTAATTTATAAAGTCTGGGAGAAAACTTGGTGGACCGGTTGTTTCACTTCTGCCTCATCCTAATGAGATATGTCACGTGCATTTTGTTTTTTCTGCTTATACGTGGCCTCCAAGTTTGTTGTTGTGATGGATTTGCATGTGCCTTTTCTTTTTCATGAATTTTGTTTCCTTTTTTTTTTGGCTGTATAGAGTTACTTGAGCTTCTTCCTACTAATAAATTTTGAGTGCTCATTTGTCTTCAGCACGAGGAAGGTGCAATTGAGGAGCGAGCCCGTGATTACAATGCAAATTGGATGTCAGCAGTTGAGATTCTTGACGATGACATTTATCTTGGTGCTGAGAACAATTTCAACCTCTTCACCGTTCGGAAAAATAGTGAAGGTGCCACTGATGAGGAAAGGGGCCGACTAGAAGTTGTTGGAGAATACCATCTGGGAGAATTTGTTAATAGATTCCGGCATGGCTCCCTGGTCATGCGCCTGCCAGATTCTGATGTTGGCCAGATTCCAACTGTAATTTTTGGCACTGTTAATGGTGTGATTGGGGTCATTGCATCACTTCCTCAAGAGCAATACACTTTCTTTGAGAAACTCCAGGCGAACTTAAGGAAGGTTATAAAAGGTGTAGGAGGTATGAGCCATGAGCAGTGGAGATCATTTAACAATGAGAAGAAAACGGCTGACGCAAAAAATTTCTTAGATGGGGATTTGATCGAGTCGTTCCTTGATCTCAACCGAAATCGTATGGATGAAATTTCAAAAGTAATTGGAGTTTCGGTGGAGGAGTTATGTAGGCGAGTGGAAGAGCTAACGAGGTTGCATTGACATGACTCGATAATGTGTAGCAACCAATTCCACCTCTCACTCTCTCCCTCCCTTTTGCTTGAAACATTCAGTTTGTTGCATTCTGGTGCTTGGTTCAGATGGCATACGACGCTGTTTATTTCAGTTTACCCATAGCTCAGCCCAATAGATTTATGTGCATATTAGTTTCATTTTTGTTTATTTTCTGTAGTGGTTTTATCTTTAATTTTCAAACTATACGGTGCCTTCTTTAGAATATAATTTATAGACTTTCACGTATAAATATTTTCTAATTTTTCTATTAGTTGTGTTAGTGTTTCTTCTTTCAACATATTATAAATTACTTAATAAATTTGAATCACTACTAAGATTCGGATCTATATTCTTGAAGCAAGCTCTTGGATGCTAATTTATACCATAGTTGAATGTCTTTTCATATAGAATTAGTTTTCGTCTTTGAATTTTTTTTCCCCCCCAGAATGCATTACACAAACCTTATGATATCAAACTTTTTTCTTCTTTGTATGTGAAGTAGTTGAAATTATTTTTATCATTAGATATCTTAAATCCCAAATCATATGGGGGCAATTGAATGTCGACAATAAAATTACTCAATATATATGTTTTTTTTTAATTTGAATTACCCTGCATATATCATCAAAACAATCAATCCTTTATTATAAAATTAACCAATTTATTCTGCTATTTATTGTCTGAGCTTTCATTTCGACCGTACATAAGCAAATTCATGTTTAGCCATTTCTTTTTTGACGTTTGAGTTAGTGTTTTAGGTTTTTCTGTTTAATTACATTGAGTTTATTGTTATGTGATTATGGAAGATGGCTAGATTCCCATTTAGTATAATTTTGTGAAGTTTAGAATTATTCTCAGATTATGTTATGTGGAGAAAATATGATCGGGACCAACGTTGGTTGGCCCAGTAGAAGAGAGTTGAGTTCTCTTAATCATGGTTGTGAGTTCAATTCTTCATGGATACAGAAAAAATTACGGTGGGAGATCTCTCTCTGAAAAGAATCCGACAATAAGTTGATCTAGATTAGTCGGGGTGAAAGTCTGGATATCGGATGGGAAATCAAAAAAAAAAAAAGAAAACATCACCGGGGAAGATATACTAAAAAAATTTTTAACTTCTCATGATTCATATGCTTGTATGGTAGCAATATTGAAAGAAAGAATTTATTTCATATCTTATTTCAAAAATAATTTTAACTAATTTAATATCTATTTGTGATTAAACAAAATATTAAATTATTAATGAAAAGACATGAGACCCGACCAGAAGGTTTCGCTCTATTTTCTGAAGTGAGGGCTGCTCCATTCTCTAAAGTGAATGCTACTAAAACTCAAGATTTTGGATACGGAAGAGGTCGAGATCATGGTTATGGTCATGTCTATGGCCGTGGGTGTGGGTATGGCCATGGTAGAAATATGTTAAATAATCATGATTATAAAAGATCAAGCCGCCACCAGAAGTGGGCAAAACATGGTGAGAAGAGAAAGGAAAAGGAAAACATGTGAGTCCAACAACACCCACAACATGTAAAGACAATTGTTTCCGATATGGAACGAAAGTACATTGATCACGTACATGTCCTACAACATAACAACTTATTGATCTTTATCAATCAGCACTCTAGAAGAAAGACAAGAATGTTGAGGCAAATTTTATTTCCCAATATCATGCTTCCAATAATATTAACGTGGGTTGGTTCAACTGGATGTGAAGTTGAGTATTGTTAAGCATGACCGAGATTCGACTTCCGTTGGGAGTATCGAGCTCTCATGTGTATAGAGCGTTACCCCGCCCTCTGAAAGGAGCCACTATAGCAGTCCGTCCGGATTAGTCAGGACAAAATCCTAGATACCGGGCGGTGTCCAAAACATGCTACCAAAAAAAAAAAATCATGCTTCCAATAATGATGATCTTGAACTTGACAATATTAATGTGGATATGGTAGATTTCTTTAAACATCCGAAGGGAAGAAATGATCAAATAGGAATGTCCAAAAGAGTTGAAGTTTTTATTTTATTCCTTTATATTAGTGTTTTTATGATTTCCTAATTTAATAGTTATTTTATGGTCCTAGTATTTTCTTTACATATTATTTCTTTTTCATAATAGGTATGTTATAAGATTATTAATTTAAATATAGTGCCATTTATGTATTTTTGTTATATTCATATTGAAAAATTTATGGATATTGCCCTATCATCTTAGTCATTGCATTGTGGCAAAGATATATAGCTCATTTATAGTGCGACAACTCACACCATACTTGGAGATATGAAATATTTTTCTTCCTATAGTATGAGAGATATAGATGTTATTATCATAAATGGTAGTACAAAATTAGCTGAAGGCTCCAAAAGTATTACTATATTTTTTCCTGGAGGGACAGTTTATTATAGGTAATGCATTATTCTCCACAAAATGCTGAAGAAATTTGTTAAATTTAACAGATATCCATCAAAACGGAAATTATATCGAGACAATGAATGACAAAATAAAAAATCTGAATATTTATACATTGTTGTTATTATCTCAAGGAAGAAATATATATTAGAAAAAACTACCCTCATTTTCTTCTTAATTATATTACACTATAATTAGAGAAATTGAAATACTTCATTTAGTAAATCAAAAGTCTACAAATCCATATGCTTTTATTATTTGGCATGTAAGGGTAGTATAATGATGCAAAAAATAATTAAAAACTCACACAAATATCCATTAAGAAATCACAAAATACTGAATTCAGATGAATTTTCATGTGCTATTTGTTCTCAAGAAAAATTGATTATCATCCCCAGCAAAAGTGGGAATTGAATCTCCAGCATTTTAGAACAGATCATAGTGATATATATGGACTGATTGGTCCATCTTATGAACAATTTAGATATTTTATGATTTCCATCAATGCATCAACTAGATGGTCTCATTTGATTATTATCAACTCGTAATCTAGTATTTACGAGATTATTTGCTTAAATAATTAAATTACATTTTCAGATTATACAACTGAGAAAATCTGTCTACATGATGCTAGTGAATACATATCTAAGGCATTTGATACTTACTGCATGTCCATTGAAATTACTATTAAACATCTAGTAGTTTATATTCATACATAGAATAGTCTACTCGAATCGTTTATTAAATGGCTACAATTGATTTCAATTCCATTGTTGATGAGATCAAAACTCCTCATATCTATTTGTGGACATGTCATTATACATGCGATAGTACTTGCACAACTAAGGCTAACTAGTTCTCTTAAATGCTTTCCTTCACAATTTGAGAATATTTGGGTGCACGGTCTATGTACCAATGGGGTTAAATCCTTGCACTAAAATGGGACTTTAAAGAAGATTGGGAACATATATTAGGTGTCACTCTTGCTCTATAATTCAAAATTTTGAACTATTAACAATAGATGGATTTACAACAAGATTTGTTGATTACTACAACAACAATAATAATAACAATTTAAGTCTTAATATCAAATTTTGGTGTCGGCCATTTGATAGACAAATATAGGTTAGATAAAAATTTAAAAACAATAAAAAAGGAAAAAAATTATTTATATAAACTTACAATTACAAAAAGATGATTTAAATTGTTCGAATTCTCCTCCGTCACTCATTTTTATCTAAATTTATCTCTACAGTTAATTTCTTAACTATCATATATTTACGGATACATTTTATCTAACTTTTTAACGTTCTATCTCGACATTTTACTAAATTTCTCATATTTAAACTCTCGATCTTTTTGACCGATGCGTAATTAGATATTCATTGCATATGTCCAAACTATTTCAGTCAATACTTTCGTATCTTATCTACAATTAAATATATTCCCAACTTATTACGCATATCTTCATTTCTAATCCTATCGCTCCTAGTTTTATCATACATCCATCTGAGTATTCTCATCTCAGTTACCGTCATTTAATGTTCTTATTGTTATTTAATGGTCCAATACCTAGTACCATATAATGGTGCAGCTCTTACTACGATTCTATGAAACTTTCCATTTAAATGCAGTAGTATTGTGTAATCACAAGGAGTTCCAGATGCTCTTCTCCACTTCGTCAAACCCGCTTGGATTCTATGGTTCGCATTCCCATCTATGTTGGTATCATTTTGAATGATGGACCAAGATATCTAAAATATTCACTTTTTGATACATTCTGTTCTTCTAATTTAATCGTTTCTTCATCATTTCGATAATTATCACTAAACATATATCTCATATATTCAGTTTTTGACTGACTCAATTTAAATTCTCTGAATTCTAGAAGTTTTCCATTCGTTAGGAAGAGGAAATGAGCAAGAGAAAAAGGAAATTACTTGGGCAATAACATCATTAAATTATTTTGATCTGTGCACAAGCATGAGTGAACTAGAAGTTAAAAAATAATGCATATTTAAAGAATAACAAATCAAATGTTTGATGCATTTTTTGATTTAATAAGAGTGACTAAATCACATGTACTAGCTGTATGTACTCCAATTCGCATACATGTCTCAACTAGACAAAATGTTAGTGCTATAGCCAGTGATTTTAAAGCACTCCTGAAGCATGATTGTTCTCTTAGTTCTAAAAGTAAAAATCCTCAAAAGAGAAGAGGATTAAATTATCGGAATTATCAAAGTGATAATATTGAGAATTTAAATATTGATCAAAAAGACCAAGAAAGAATTGAAGAAAATATTTAAGTTCTAAAAACCAGTGAAAATTATGAAAACTCAATTAATTAAGTAGTTATGGGGCAAACTTGGAATCATATAGATCGTATAGAAACGATCATTGATAATATTTTTGCATATAATGTAGCCCTTGATATTCTAGAAGAAAATAAAGAATTGGAACAAAAATTAGTTGAAGAATGTCGACATAGAGCTGATTGGCAAACATTGAGAGATTCAATTCAATCAAAACTGAACTCTCTTGCAAAATGTGAGGTTTTTATAGTCCGAACGCGAAAGGGTGATAAACTAGTTGACTATAAATGAATCTTTGTGTGAAAAAAGAAACGAAAATAATAAAGTCATGAGCCATAAAGCACAATTTGTAGTAAAAGGATTTTCACAAAAGTTAAGTGTTGATCATGATGAAACATATTCACTTGTTATTAATTTGGCAGTGCATGAGAAACTTGATATGCATCTTCTATCTATATGGATCACTTGACACTAATATCTATCCAAGTTGTCTAAAGCATGCCCCCAAGAAAATTATTCCATCAAATTGTAAAAATTATTATTTGTATTAAAACAATCGAGATATATGTGGCATAATGGGCTTACTAAATGCTTATAATGAAAGAAGGATATAAAATAATCCAATATGTCCATAGCAATGTTATTAAAATTGTATTGTATATCAACTCGTAAACTTAATCAACTCAACTGTGGGTCAACGTAGTTGCACCATTGGTCTTTTAATAATAATTAAAAATATATAAGATTATTTTTTAAAATAAATATATATTAATTTCATATTTTCATATACGAATTTAGAAATAAAATTTTAATAAATATAAAATCAACAATCACTTTTAAAATTCATATTAAAGAATTAATTCAATTAATTGATCAGCTTGAAAAATTGAGAGCGTAGAGGGAAAAGATGAAGGAAAGGAGAATTCAATAGATTTTGGGAGATTTTTAGTGATTTTGATAAGTAGAAGTTTTTTTAATATCTTATACTCTAAAAGATTTAAATGTCCTTCTATCTAAAATTTAATAAATTAAATTTTAGTAATTTTTTTCATATTTAACAATTGAATGCAAAAACTGTCCAGTTCATTATAATACCGTGGGTCAGACGATTTGTTAAAATACCACAATTGAATCGTGTTGGCCCAGAGTTCAATTACTTAAATGGTATTTTATTCAAACATTATCCGTTTTTACTTTAGACTATAGTCCAACCGCGGTCCAATCGTGACATGGTATAGTTCTGATAAAATGGTCCACAGTCCAAATGAGGTTTTGTTCTAATAGTTGTATATGTGATAATAATTAATTATATTGGAACTCCAGAAAAGCTCTCCAAGACAATAGTTCATTTGAAATAAGAATTTGAAGTCCAAGATTTTGGAAGAAAATAAAATTTTGCCTTGAATTACAAATCAAACTTTTAAAAAATGGAATTTTTAATCATCAATCGATATATATATATATATATATATATATATATATATATATATGAAAAAACTCCTAAAAAGATTTTAAATGGACAAAGCACATCCATAAAATACTCCAATAGGCATCCAGTCACTTAATGTTAATAAATATCATTTTATACCATAGGAGGATGATAAGGAAATTCATGGTCTGGAACTCCTATATTTCAGTGTAATTCATATATGAATGTATTTTGCAGATATTACACGACCTGATATAATCTTTTCTGTAAATTTGTTTGCATGGTTTAGCTTCTTTCTAACTCAATGCTCTAATATCTCTGAGGGACAATTGATTTTGGATTATATCATCCCGATATAGTTAGTCCAAATTTAATTGGATATTCAGATGGTGGTCAGTTATTTGATTCAAAGAAAGCATGATTTCAAGCAGACTATTGATTCATATGTGGTACTACTGCTATATCTTGATGTTTTACAAAACAATCAGTAGTAGCAACTTCTTCAATTCATACTAAAATGATAACCATTCATGAGACAATCCGAGAATATAGGTGGTGGGAATTATTAATTCATTATATCCGAGAAAATTATGGTTTACCCTCCAAAAAACGAATACCGACCATATTGTATGAAGATAATATAGTTTGCAATTCAATTGAAACGTGCATATATCAAAAGAGATGGAAGAGAAATCGTATCACCAAAATTTTTCTTTAATCATAATCTATAAAATTTTTCTTTAATTGGTGAATAAAATTAGAATACATCGGTTCAAAGATTTAAAAAAAAAAAATTATTGCAACAGTTTATTTTAATAAACTTTTATCTAAACTGACTTAGAAATATCATTTTAGGTGTAAGATTAAAAGTATAATAATCTATAATTTGTTAATTATGAGAATTAAAAATTTATCATTCGATATCTTGCGTTAAATTTAAAAATAATCATAAAAAATTAGACTAATTTAAAATTTATAGACCTTTCTTTCTTTGTCGATAAACCATGCAATCGATATTTTTACTACTTATCTATAAAAGAAAAATTATGGATTACTAACTGATGGAGGTGGATTATGACTTCTCAGATACCAGCTCCTTATTGACTCGGACAGTAACCGTTGATGGGTGGATTCACCTGAAAAAACCATCAGAGATTGCTTCGGCAGGAAGACTCCGACGCTCAAGTCAGTAAAGAGCGGTTTTCGTTTGAAAGAAACAGATTGAGAGTTGAGGGAAAGTGACTCCCTGTGTTATGTGTGCCCCTTGTGTTAAGTTTAGAGAGTGTACCTGATGTAGAGGCTTTTTTAAGATCTTTTATACCTGTGAGGGTTGTGCGCCGCTGAGAGACTTTCACCCTACTTTTCTTATCGAACTGATCTGTGAATGTCAGAAGTCAATATTACGAATTGATCACGATTCTTTTATATCGGGAAGTCTTTTTCTTCGGGAGGGATAATTTCCTTATCTGAAAGATCTCGGAATTGCTGTTACGAAACAAGAAACTGAAATCAATAAAGTTCTTACCTTCCTTTTATAACCGATAGGGGTGCTGCCCCTCGTTCAGTTGCTCGACCAATAAAGGGTCTTTCGAGATTCGCCCGGTTAGAGGACTGACATTTGCTTGATTAAAAGTTGAGACTATCTCTGATTGGTTAACGAGGCAACTGAGACCTTATCATTCGGTAAATCCGGACGACTAAGGTTTTTCAATAGACCGGTTGGGGCAGCTATGGCCCTTCGGTAGATTGTTATCGCAGTCATTAGACACTGATCGGCAGGTCTCCTTTTTCGTGGGTCTTTTGGGAATTGACTCTTTTGGTATGGTCCTTGTAATACGTCCCATCATTTGTCCCTGACTTATGGCTTTTTTAAAAGAGAAAAGTCATAAGTGAAGCGTGTTTCGTACGTTATGAATGCATAGAGACACTCGGTCCATTCTGATTCGCCTGCCTTGTACGTTAGGAATGCGAGCTTGTCTTTTCACATACAATTTTCTTCATAGGGAACTAAAGGTAATTCACTTTCGATATTTATGACTTGCTTTCGTGCTGATCCGTTTCATCTTCTTCGAATTAATGGGGGCTTCTGCTTCTTACGACTATAAATAGCCATGACGCGCATTCACTTCCTTTTGTGAAGAACCAACGTTCTTCCTTCTTAGTTGCTTGGTGGATAATGATTCTTCCTGAGGGTCGGTTTTTGAGGTGTCGTAGCATACGATATTTCTTGGTTGGGATGACTCCTACTGGAATGAGATCTCATTAAAGAAGAGAACTATTGGAATGAGATCTCATTATGTTGGCCGTTTACCAATCCGCGTAATCCGATTCCTTACCACCAAGGGGGTGTATCTTGTATCGTTTTGCATGATCTTCCCCAATCAGTCCTCACCCTCTGAACACGGTGGAGGGTGTTTCTCACACCATCTTTGGATGGGTAAGTCGAGTCCGGGCTACGTTGAGGGTGGCAAAATCTGGGCTTGACTTCTCTTATCCCTAGCGCTACATTTTTGTACTCTCCAGTGTATGGATTATGTTCTTCCTCTTCAGGTGAATCGGCAGCCTGATGAGGTGGACCTTTATATATATTCTTCTTGGCGTAATCAGTCGGATCTAGCGGCTTGTTCATGTATCTTGATGTATTTCTTCACATGAAAACAAATAAGAGAATTACTTTTCACTTACCTAAATCATATTTTTACTTCTTTTTTATTTTCTGTGTTGCAAGGCAATTTCTTTTAGTCTTTGTCAAAGTGGATCGGTAGATGTTGGGCGATTGAGGCCCTTCGATAGGAAAATTTTAAGTTGTGGGCCGCGTCCACCCGTCCGGGGAGTTACATCCCCTATTGACGATGCGTACAAACGATAAATGTTAGGTGACTGAGGCCCTCCTAGCTATAGGAAAATTTTAAGTTGTGAGTCACGTCTACCCGTCCGAGGAGTTACATCCCCTATTGACGACGCGTATGATCGTTAGAAGCTGGGCGACTGAAACCCTCCTAGCGATAGGAAAATTTTAAGTTGTGGGTCGCATCCACTCATCCGGGGAGTTACATCCCCAATTGACGACGCGTACGATCGATAGAGATTGGGCGACTGAGCCCTTCCTAGCGATAGGAAAATTTTAAATTGTAGACCGCGTCCACCCATTCGGGGAGTTACATTCCCTATTAACGACACGTATGATCGGTAGAGGCTGGGTGACTGAGTTCCTCCTAGCGATAGTAAAATTTTAAGTTGTGGGTCGCGTCCACCCGTCCGGGGAGTTACATCCCCTATTGACGACGCGTACGACTGGTAAAGGCTGGGCAACTAAGGCCCTCCGGCTGGAGATCTTGAGTCGTGCTTAAGAAAAATCTCCCTGCCATCGGATAGCGCTGAGGCTCATTGATAGTATATGCGCAAATTTTTTGAGTTCCAAGTCCTAGGTATCGCCGATCCGTCTAGGTTGTCGAGTCGGTACGTTCCTAGTCGGACTACGGAACATATTCGATACGGTCCTTCCCAATTAGGGGCGAGCTTACCCCTAGCTGCTGTTGGCCGGTTGCTTCCACTTTCCGTAGCACCAATTCTCCAGGTTTAAATGCTCGGTTTCTAACCCTTCTGTTATGATACTAGGTCATTTGTTGTCGATAGGCCGCCATCCGTGTTGATGCAGATTCTCGTAATTCTGGAAGTAGGTCTAACCTTTCTTGTAGGGTGTGTTCATTTTGCCCGACATCATAGTGAGCTACTCGGAGCGAGTGAATGCCTATTTCCACGGGTATAACTGCTTTACGTCCGTAAGTCAGACTGAAGGGTGTTTCTCCTGTTTCCCTTCGAAGGGTAGTACGATACGACCAGAGGATGCCATAAAATTCTTTAACCCATTGTCCCTTGGCGTCATCCAGTGTTGTTTTTAGTGCCTGTAGAATCGTTCGGTTGGTTACTTCGACCAATCCGTTGGTTTGCTGGTGAGCGACTGATGAGAACCTATGTTGGATTTCCAATTTCTCGCAAAACTCCCGAAAACGCTGATTGTCGAATTGTTTTCCGTTATCCATGATAAGGACACGTGGTATACCGAATCGGGTGATAATGTGAGTCCATACGAAGGATTGGACTTTAGCGGCCGTGATCTGGACTAAAGGCTTGGTTCTACCCACTTCGTAAAGTAGTCGATCGTCACAATCAAGAATTTTCGCTGTCCCGTGGCTGGAGGAAATGGTCCGAGGATGTCTATACCCCACTGAGCAAACGGCCAAGGGCTGGATAATGGATTAAGCTCGGTGGAAGGTAACCGAGGAACCGATGAGAAGCGCTGACATCTGTCGCATTTTTTGACGTAGTCGTCGGAATCGACCCTCATAGTTGGCCAATAATATCCTTGTTGCAGGGCTTTATAGACTAGGTTTTGGGCACCCAGGTGATTGCCACAGACTCCTTCGTGAATTTCCCAAAGGACGTAATTCCCTTCTTCAGGGGTCAGGCATCGTAGGTACGGGTGAGTGAATGACTTGCGGTAGAGAACCCTATCGATTATGGCATAGTGCGTGGGAAATTATTAATTCATTATATCCGAGAAAATTATGGTTTACCCTCCAAAAAACGAATACCGACCACATTGTATGAAGATAATATAGTTTGCAATTCAATTGAAAACGTGCATATATCAAAGGAGATGGAAGAGAAATCGTATCACCAAAATTTTTCTTTAATCATAATCTATAAAATTTTTCTTTAATTGGTGAATAAAATTAGAATACATCGGTTCAAAGATTTGAAAAAAAAAATTATTGCAACAGTTTATTTTAATAAACTTTTATCTAAACTGACTTAGAAATATCATTTTAGGTGTAAGATTAAAAGTATAATAATCTATAATTTGTTAATTATGAGAATTAAAAATTTATCATTCGATATCTTGTGTTAAATTTAAAAATAATCATAAAAAATTAGACTAATTTAAAATTTATAAACCTTTCTTTCTTTGTCAATAGACCATGCAATCGATATTTTTACTACTTATGTATAAAAGAAAAATTATGGATTACTAACTGATGGAGGTGGGTTATGACTTCTCAAATACCAACTCCTTATTGACTCGGACAGTAATCGTTGATGGGTGGATTCACCTGCAAAAATCATCAGAGATTGCTTCGGCGGGAAGACTCCGACGCTCAAGTCAGTAAAGAGCGGTTTTTGTTTGAAAGAAACAGATTGAGAGTTGAGGGAAAGTGACTCCCTGTGTTATGTGTGCCCCTTGTGTTAGGTTAGAAAGCGTACATGATGTAGAGGGTTTTTTGAGATCTTTTATACCTGTGAGGGTTGTGCGCCGCTGAGGGACTTCCACCCTACTTTCCTTATTGAACTGATCCGTGAATCTCAGAAGTCAATATTACGAATTGATCACGATTCTTTTATATCGGGAAGTCTTCTTCTTCGGGAGGGATACTTTCCTTATCTGAAAGATTTTGGAATTGCTGTTACGAAACAAGAAACTGAAATCAAGGAAGTTCTGACCTTCCTTTTATAACCGATAGGGGTGCTGTCCCTCGTTCGGTTGCTCGATCAATAAAGGGTCTTTCGAGATTCGCCCGGTTAGAAGACTGACATTTGCTTGATTAGAAGTGGAGACTATCTCTGATCGGTTAACGAGGCAACTGAGACCTTATCATTCTGTAGATCCAGGCGACTAAGGCCTTTCAGTAGACCGGTCGGGGCAACTATGGCCCTTCGGTAGATTATTGTCGTGGTCATTAGACACTAATCGGCAGGTCCCCTTTTTCGTGGATCTTTGGGGAATTGACTCTTTTGATCTGGTCCTTGTAATACGTCCCATTATTTGTCCCTGACTTATGGCTTTCTTAAAAAAGAAAAATCATAAATGAAGCGTGTTTCGTACGTTATAAATGCATAGGGACACTCGGTCCATTCTGATTCGCCCGCCTTTTACGTTAGGAATGCGAGCTTGTCTTTTCACAGAATTTTCTTCATAGGGAACTAAAGATAATTCACTCTCGGCATTTATGACTTGCTTTCGTGCTGATCTGTTTCATCTTCTTCGAATTAATGGAGGCTTCTGCTTCTTACGGCTATAAATAGCCATGACGCGCATTCACTTCTTTTCGTAAAGAACCAACGTTCTTCCTTCTTAGTTGCTTGGTGGATAATGATTCTTCCTGAGGGTCGGTTTTTGAGGTGTCGTAGCATGCGATGTTTCTTGGTTGGGATGACTCCTACTGGAATGAGATCTCGTTAAAAAAGAATACTATTGGAATGAGATCTCATTATGTTGGCCATTCACCGATCAGCGTAATCCAATTCCTTGCCACCGAGGGGGTGTATCTTGTATCGTTTTGCATGATCTTCCCCGGTTAGTCCTCACCCTCTAAACGCGGTGGAGGGTGTTTCTCACACCATCTTTGGAGGGGTAAGTCGAGTCTAGGCTGCGTTGGGGGTGGCAAAATCTGGGCTCGTCTTCTCTTATCCCTAGCGCTATATTTTTTTACTCTCCAGTGTATGGATTATGCTATTCCTCTTCAGGTGAATAGGCAGCCTGATGAGGTGGACCTTTATATATATTCTTCTTGGCGTAATCAGTCGGATCTAGCGGCTTGTTCATGTATCTTGATGTATTTCTTCACATGAAAACAAATAAGAGAATTACTTTTCACTTACCTGAATCATATTTTTGCTTCCTTTTGATTTTCTGTGTTGCAAGGCAATTTCTTTCAGTGTTTGTCAAAGTGAATCGGTAGATGTTGGGCGACTGAGGCCTTTCGATAGGAAAATTTTAAGTTGTGGACCGCGTCCACCTGTTTGGAGAGTTACATTCCCTATTGACGACGCGTACGATCGGTAGAGGCTGGGTGACTGAGGCCCTCCTAGCTATAGACAAATTTTAAGTTGTGGGCCGTGTCCACTCGTCCGAGGAGTTACATACCCTATTGATGACGCGTATGATCGGTAGAGGCTGGGCGACTGAAGCCCTCTTAGCGATAGGAAAATTTTAAGTTGTGGGTCGCGTCCACCCATCCGAGGAGTTACATCACCTATTGACGACGCGTACGATCGATAGAGGCTGGGCGACTAAGCTCTTCCTAGCGATAGGAAAATTTTAAATTGTGGACTGCGTCCACCGATTCGGCGAGTTACATCCCCTATTAACGACACGTACGATCGGTAGAGGCTGGGCGACTGAGACCCTCCTAGCGATAGTAAAATTTTAAGTTGTTGGCCGCGTCCACCCGTCCGGGGAGTTACATCCTATATTGACGACGCGTACAATCGGTAGAGGCTGGGCAACTGAGGCCCTCCGACTGGAGATCTTGAGTCGTGCTTAAGAAAAATCTCCTGGCTATCGGATAGCGCTGAGGCTCATTGATAGTATATGCGCAAGTTTTTCGAGTTCCAAGTCCTAGGTATCGCCGATCCGTCTAGGTTGTCGAGTCGGTACGTTCCTGGTCGGACTACGGAACATACTCGATACGGTCCTTCCCAATTAGGGGTGAGCTTACCCCTAGGCTGCTGTTGGCCGGTTGCTTCCACTTTCCGTAGTACCAATTCTCTGGGTTTAAATGCTTGGTTTCGAACCCTTCTGTTATGATACTGGATCATTTGTTGTTGATAGGCCGCCATCCATGTTGATGTAGATTCCCGTAATTCTGGAAGTAGGTCTAACCTTTCTCGTAGGTTGCCCAACATCATAGTGAGCTACTCGGAGCGAATGAATGCCTATTTCCACGGGTATGACTGCTTCACGTCCGTAAGTCAGACTGAAGGGTGTTTCTCCTGTTGCCCTTCGAGGGGTAGTACGATACGACCAGAGGATGCCATAAAGTTCTTCAACCTATTGTCCCTTGGCGTTATCCAGCGTTGTCTTTAGTCCCTGTAGAATCGTTCGGTTGGTTATTTCGACCAATCCGTTGGTTTGTAGGTGAGCGATTGATGAAAACCTATGTTGGATCTCCAACTTCTCGTAAAACTTCCGAAAGCGTTGATTGTTGAATTGTTTTTCGTTATCCGTGATAAGGACACGTGATATACTGAACCAGGTGATAATGTGAGTCCATACGAATGATTAAACTTTAGCGGCCGTGATCTGGGCTAAAGGCTCGACTTTTACCCACTTCGTAAAGTAGTCGATCACCACAATCAAGAATTTTCGCTGTCCTGTGGCTGGAGGAAATAGTCCGAGGATGTCCATACCCCACTGAATAAACGGCCAAGGGTTGGATATTGGATTAAGCTCGGTGGAAGGTAACCAAGGAACCGATGAGAAGCCTGACATCTGTCGCATCTTTTGACGTAGTCGTCGGAATCGACCCTCATGGTTGGCCAGTAATATCCCTGTTGCAGGGCTTTATAGAATAGGTTTCGGGCACCCAAGTGATTGCCACAGACTCTTTCGTGAATTTCCCAAAAGACGTAATTCCCTTCTTCGGGGGTCAGGCATCGCAGGTATAGGTGAGTGAATGACTTGCGGTAGAGAACCCTATCGATTATAGCATAGTGCGCGAGAAATTATTAATTCATTATGTCCGAGAAAATTATGGTTTACCCTCCAAAAAAGGAATACCGACCATATTGTATGAAGATAATATAGTTTGCAATTCAATTGAAACGTGCATATATCAAAGGAGATGGAAGAGTATCACCAAAATTTTTCTTTAATCATAATCTATAAAATTTTTCTTTAATTGGTGAAAAAAATTAGAATACATCTGTTCAAAGATCTGAAAAAAAAAATTATTGCAATAGTTTATTTTAATAAACTTTTATCTAAACTGACTTAGAAATATTATTTTAGGTGTAAGATTAAAAGTATAATAATCTATAATTTGTTAATTATGAGAATTAAAAATTTATCATTCGATATCTTGTGTTAAATTTAAAAATAATCATAAAAAATTAGACTAATTTAAAATTTATAGACCTTTCTTTCTTTGTCAATAAACCATGCAATCAATATTTTTACTACTTATCTATAAAAGAAAAATTATGGATTACTAACTAATGGAGGTGGGTTATGACTTCTCAAATACCAGCTCCTTATTGACTCGGACAGTAACCGTCGATGGGTGGATTCACCTGCAAAAACCATCAGAGATTGCTTCGGCGGGAAGATTCCGACACTCAAGTTAGTAAAGAACGGTTTTCGTTTGAAAGAAACAAACTGAGAGTTGAGGAAAAGTGGTTCCCTGTGTTATGTGTGCCCCTTGTGTTGGGCTTAGAGAGCGTACCTGATGTAAAAGGTTTTTTTAGATCTTTTATACCTGTGAGAGTTGTGTGCCGCTGAGGGAATTCCACCCTACTTTCCTTGTCGAACTGATCCATGAATCTCGGAAGTCAATATTACGAATTGATCATGATCCTTTTATATCGGGAAGCCTTCTTCTTCGGGAGGGATGCTTTCCTTATGTGAAAAATCTCGGAATTGCTGTTACGAAACAAGAAACTGAAATTAAGGAAGTTCTGACCTTCCTTTATAACCGATAGAGGTGCTGCCCCTCGTTCGGTTGCTCAACCGATAAAGGGTCTTTCGAGATTCACCCGGTTAGAGGACTGACATTTGCTTGATTAGAATTGGAGACTATCTCTGATCGATTAACGAGGCAACTGAGACCTTATCATTCGGTAGACCCGGGCGACTAAAGCCTTTCAGTACTCCGGTCGGGGCGACTATGACCCTTCCGTAGATTATTTTCGCGGTCGTTAGACACTGATCAGTAGGCCCCCCTTTTTCGTGGGCCTTTTGAAAATTTACTCTTTTTGGAATACGTCCCATCACTAACAATTTGTCTACAATTGGGACACACACTTATAAATTTTGTTTTTAGATTATTAAGATAAAATTTGGGGTCTTTTATGCTTGGTGAAAATACAGACAGCATTTAAAAAAAAAAAAAAAATCCGACAGATCCAAAACTAATATAAAGCAGGACAAGCTTGGAGTTTTGATTGATTAATATGGTTCATAAGGTTTATTGAATGTCATCGGCTTTCTAGTGACAAGGGCCGCTGAAATCTTATCAGCTTGGGGCTTATAATTAACACTTAATGGTTAATAATTTTGAGGATTTAGACTGTATTCATATTCACATATTTGACCGTCATACGAAGAAATATACTAACGGATAGTCGATTTAGTGATATGAGATATTAAATATTTTAATCAAATATCAAATTTAAAACTTAAAAATAGAAAAAAAAAACTATATTGAAAAAGCCGCTTCCAAAATAGCCCCCTTTATAGACATTCAAATCGGATTAATTAGAATATGACTCCAGATACCAGCGATGGAATAAAAAAAAATCGTATGAAGAAATACATATCTTGCAGTAAAAACTTCCCTTCAATCTTATGTATTCAAAACCTTTGAAGACTATGAAAAGCAATATTATTCTTTCGGCAATGGCAACATTAGTGTCAGATTCGCTATAAGTAATACAAGTATTATACACCAATGAGTTATATCTTAAATAACACTATCCTCTTGTCGAGTTCGAGTCTTTTCTATGTATAAAAAAAATACTAATATTATAGCTTGAATCTAATATTCCCATTCAAAAGTTGGCGAAAGTAGCAATACCGGTCACCTCTGGCACGGCTTTTTGCTTACAAATAAAATGGAATGATGTTTTGAATATATGTAAGTTAGACACAATAGCAACACTTATCTTTTATGTCCAGCATAAAACTCAATGCTTTCCCTCTCATCCAATTTCCTTTGGTAAGAAAACGTTTCCTTGGTGAAAGAAACAAAAGTCTATATTCTATAAAATTTATCCAAGAGGAAAATGCTCGCAGCTTAGTTATGATAAGAGTCTCAATTTCAATCTGATATGATAAACTCTTAGTGTTTTACAGTTGGTGCATTGAACAAAGAACCCAACGACAAAGGGGTATGGCATCTTAATAATTTTTTTTTTTTTTAGTTACATAAAAATTCGAACCTGAAATCTCAACGAGGGAGGTGAGTTGTAACCCTTAAGCTTGGAACGGTATGACATCTTAATGAAATTTCACAAGGATGCCCTGCCATCAATGCTTTTAGTAAGTCACGCGAGACAGTACACAGATGGTTTAGTCGCCATCCATCATTGAATCAAACCCTTCACTTACCCACACAGCCATGTTCTCGATATCATGCGTTATGAACAAAGTTGAGCTCTCTCACAGCAACTTGAAATAAAAATACCAGCATCTGCGGCTATGAGTAGCTCTCCATTTACAGAAGTTCAAAATCAGAGCATAATCACACGCAATGAAATATGTGTGCCTCTCAAATTACTATATATTATACACACACACATAATTTCAGTCACTAGGTCATCTCAACAATCAAGAGCAGAGAGATGTGAATCATACCTGAGCCAAACTCTTCTTGTTGTTAGTAATAACCATTTCCAAGAGGGGCTGAACAACTTCTCAACTCTCTTTCAGATCCAGTCAATAAAAGCTCTTATCTTTTCCATATCAAGAAAGGTTTATTCAAGTTTAAACAGCCCAGACACAAGCATGCACTCACAAAAGCAAAGCTAAGAAAGATCAGCCCCGCGAGCCGGAAAAACAGTAAGACAATAGAACCAGACCATTTAAGGTTCCAAAGTTGCCAGAAGTGGAAAGCCAGAAGACCAGAAAACTACACAGCAAAAAGTACCAGTATAGAATTGAACCAGATGCTAATAGAACCTTTCTTCACCAGCCCTATTCACAACATCTTGCCTATAACGAAGAATATAGTGAAGATCAAAACACTTCACTTGGGGCTAGTTTTCAGCTTTCAAGAAGCACCAGAGGATACATGAAAATCCAAGAGCAAGCCGCAGCCAAAGCATGAATTGAGGTAGCTTAGGGAAATGAACAGCAAACTTAAATAACAACAGCTGAGAAAGCAAAGACAAAACCAGCAAAATCATCCCACTACCAAACTAAGATTTTGCTTCCTAGTTGTGTCCAAAACACACCAAAACATAGCACAGGACCTAAGCAAAACTAGGACCATTGACGTTGAAAAGACTTGAGGCTTACAAAACCAAGGCCTCACAAGAAAATGGCACCAAAAGGCACCCAAGAGCAAAACTCTTGAGACAGAGACTTAAAGCCAGTCCTCTGCAACACCATCAACCAAAACCAGAAAAAGCAAAAACCAAGTCCGACAGAGTATTAGATGCCACTTGTCAAGAATTGGTGCTTAGGAAAAAAAAAACAAACTGCACCTTAATCCAGACTCTGGGGTTGGCCGCTTGGGAAAAAAAAAATTCAAAACATCTAGGATCCACACTTGAAGCAGCCAGCAACAAGACAAAAACTCAATATCAACACTGTTTTCTGAAAAGAAAATTCCTTGACTATAACAATAAAACTACCTAAATCACACACAGAACTACTTGTTAACCATCTCACAAAATCCCCACTTGCAAAGCATTAAATAACCTCACAACCACAATAGCAACTTTTAACTCTTGAATAAAACAGACACCTTAAACTCCCTTAACATCCTGAGAACAACCTTTCTCTGAATTTTCCACAAGGCCTGATATGCTCCAAGAAAACACAAAGCAGTGAACAAAACATATAGAGGATGCATTTGGCCTTAGAACCCATAATTTTTCTCAGATGGAGAGATTCTTTCGGTTTCCCATTAATTCTCTCTTCATAGCCATAGCCTACAACCCTTACCCAAGTTTCAATTGCCTCAAGTCAAGGCCTCGCATGCTAAAACAATCCCCTTATATGAAACCAAGAACATCACACGAGAATCAAGGTTTGCTCTCCTACATCTTCCAATATTTGTCCAGCTATTCTCTTTCACTTTCTTCACTTGAGCTTTTTTTATGCTTCTTTGTCAACCTCTATTAGCATCATCAGATTTTCTACTGCGCAGCTCAGCACCCTTCAGTAAAAATATTTTCTAGCAACTTAATTTTAGTTGATAAAAAGATAGGGTATTTAAAAGCAAGCTCCTGAATCCTTATAGCAATGTCCAACTCTCAACGCAACACAAAGTCCAGATGACTGTATATACGCACACTGCTTCCATCAGCTCTAAATGGAAGCACAATAAGATTGGGCATTTATAAGTTATTGTCCAGTTCAATCACAGGATACCGGAAAGAAGACTAGTGCATTCGAATGCTTGAGAAAAAAGGAGGGAAAAAAAAATGGAAAAGACAACAAAACTAGAAGAAATGGGTGACAAGAGTAGTAGTTGAATAACTAATCCATCAATAGGGAAAAAATGTCAAAAGCATTCATAATGATAAAATATCACATCTAAAAGACATAAATCTGAAGATGCATTAACACAATAACAAGTGCAAATCCATTTGGAAGTAGTTAAGGCACAAAAATTTACATCACATAGTTAGGCACCTGCTTCAGAAGAACTTGTCTGACGCTGCAGTTCTTCATCAGCACTCCTCAAGAACTGATCCCAACCACTTCCTGGGCTAGTGTCCAAGTAATCAAAAGGAACTGCAGTCTTCAAACCAGGCCGGACAGTACACTGGCTCTCCAGAATTCTAAACTCCACGCTATCCCCCACCACAGAAGTTCCTTCCAGCTCCTCCCAAGAAAAAAGCAACGGTAATGTAAATGCACCCCATGGATTAAAATCTAGAAGTTTAACCCGCCCATCATTTGTAACATACACATCAAATGTATAGTTCTCTGATTCAAATTGCAGCCTCACATTGTCCACAAAAAATTCTTCAATCAATGCTTTAATGTCATTTTTCCTCTCAAGAAGAGCAGGATAGAACCCAGTGACTTCACGTTGGGATATACCAACAAGGACCTGACACCGTACAAAGCAACGAAATTCCATCTCAGGCCGAAAGGATTGATACCATTTCCGGAGGGCAAGGAAGAAAGTTGGAGGCCTTGATATTGACTTGTCGCTGCAGGAATCATATGCATGACATAGATCATGAACTAAGGAGTCAGAAGCACGAAACAGAAGTGCAATCTCACTGAAAGATGAGCATCTCAGATTCCCAGTTGTGCTTATCCAAGCAGAATCTTTTGGGGCACTCCAGTTCAATTTAGGAAATATGGCACCACCTAAGGTTTCAATTGATTTCTTGATTTTCAATTCAAGGTCTGGGAATGAAGGAGGAGGAGAAGGTTGTTCTGCTTCATCACCAGAACCCTCTGAGACTTGGCAGTCTTCCTCATCCAAAGGGTTATGGATTCTATTTGGAAAAGCATCATCATTCGAGATCGAGAGAGGAAGAAGGAATGGCTCATCATCTTGGAGAAGATACTGGACAAAGGATTCTGGAAGTTCATGAATTATGGTTTTGATGGAGACAGATTTGAATTTTGGGTACCACTCCTGTATCTGACACCGATTTATTTCTTCTACCTTCATCTTCTTTTCTTGCCAGCAAACCTAAGAAAGAACTAATAGGGTGTTGTAAAAATATCAATCAATTTCACTCTTCTCCCTGATGCCAAAAGCACAAAGACATTGATTAAGCACTGGTCATTAGAAGGATACACAAAGATATATTTGGAAGAAAATTGCAGACACAGAAGGTATTTTTCAGTTTTGTACATATATACTTGTTCAAAAAGTATTATTTTATCGGCATATTATATCTGATAAAAAAAAGTAGTCAAATGGCAACTAATTTGAGCCTTCACTTAAAGCAAAATAAAAATTATAAAAAAAAAAAAGCATCTGCTATCAGTAATGCAACCTAATGGAGCTTAGGTTTCTTTATCTTATTCAAATTCCACAATCAAGAACTTCTAATTTCCAAGTCATTGAGGATGTATGAAGAACAAATGCAAAGCAAAGCAACAGATCAGCCACGCTATGAACAGCAAAGATCTCAACCACTCTAGGGAGAACAAGAAACAAGAAGTATTTTTGTCATTGTTGATGTTTTGCTATTTAAGATTTCTGCATGGACTCGATCCTTGTGGGAGAGTTTTCTCTCTTTGCACTTACATTGGGTGACTTCACACTCCGTATAAAGTGAGTTGTGAGCTTGGAGGGGTCCAGAGGTTTGTTCAGCAAAGAGGAGAGCCGTTAGGATGCAACTTCTAGTCATGTTTTGGTTAGTTTGGAGGACAGGATAATGGAAATGTTTTGGAGGTGTGCAGAAATCTTTCATGGCTTTGTGGATGATTTTCAAAAGTACTTGTGTTTTTTGCCAACTTTGAACTAGTTGGAATTTTTTGCAGATGTGGATTCTATAGATTTTCTATCATTGTAGTCTTTGCGAGTAAGCATCTCCTTGGTGCTCTTCTCGTTTTTTTGATATTTCTTTGATTGCAAATAAATTCTTTCTTTTCCAATTAAAAAAAAAAACGGGTTTTTCCAAAGTCAACACCCTTAATTTTTGGAATTTTATATACCTCCAACAATATTTGAAAAATATTGTTTTCAACTTGCATGGAGATCAGCTACATAGTATATTCTTTTACATTTCTTTCATAAGCAAAAGCAAAAAATTCTTCTTAGGAGCAGTTGCCCTGGGTTGAGTAGTTCAAGATTAGTTTTTCAAAAGACCTATATTGGTTGATTTATGGTGGAGGCCAGGGCCTTGGCACAATGGGAAAGTTATCTGTTCAAATCACTGGTGTAACTTCTTTGTTTGTAGAAATAACATCGGAGATATAGTAAGCAGGAACGGGTTGCATCCTTTTGACCCACACCCACAGACCCAAAACAATGGTCCTATGCACTAGGCTACCCCTTTATACTTAAAAAAGGAAAAAAAAAATACAAAAGTAAAATAAATAAACAA
Organism: Dillenia turbinata; assembly: GCA_037126225.1. Taxonomy (NCBI): domain Eukaryota; kingdom Viridiplantae; phylum Streptophyta; class Magnoliopsida; order Dilleniales; family Dilleniaceae; genus Dillenia; species Dillenia turbinata. The sequence continues at coordinate 11,886,149 of JBAMMX010000010.1, read as the reverse complement.
AAATCAAAATTAAAATTTCAAATTGCAGAATGAGATGATTTTTAAATTCTATGAATTTTATCTCTTACATAAAGAACTCAACCTCAGGTAGAAGAAAGGAAAGAACAGTATAACTAAAATAAGAAGCTTATTCTTACCCTTTGCCCACTCATATTGTATCTTCTTCAATTATTTTTCCAACTTGTAATATATTATATAAAAATACCACCATGAGCACTAACTGGTGTTCACCAAAATATGGAATTCAACTAAAAACAAGATAAGAAAACTAGAAACTAATAAAATTCACAAAAAAAGAGTACACCCAAATATTAAAAACAACAAATATTTTGATTATATCACCCAAAAGAAACCTCTCCTCATAAGAATAACGCGACTCATTTCTCTCTCCCTTCAAACTAAACAAATATATATACATATTTATGCAGCTACCGGGTACTCCCTATGGTGGTTAATCAGTCATCGAAAATGCAAACCACAAGATTTATTACAAACCATAAATAAATTAACACACAGTAATAAAACAGCAACAATCAATCAATTGTACTAGAAAATTTAACAAACAGTTGGAGTGCAATTTACAATACCCTCACTATAACACCAACAATAGAATACAATTAAGTAGAATCGCCAAAGATTATTAACCAAAAAAGGGCAACCCCAGAATTTATTCAGAAGAAAGCATCAAGCATAGCAGTCGAAAGAGAGGAAGAAGAACCCTCACCGGAAGCAACTGTGGCCACAAAAACGATGATGATGTTGAGATAGAGAGAGAGAGAGTTGTATCAGATATTGACGGTTGGCAACAATGAACCTGGGAACCGCCCGCAAGGCCGCCTCAGGGGGTTTTACTTTTACATGATTATGCACGGAGCAAGTGTCGGGTCGGGTTGAGTCGGTTTATGAGGGACACAGTATTTTCAAAACTTATTTTACTAAAAGCTAAAATTATTATTATTATATTAATAATTTGTTATGATAAAATTCTATTTTAAACTCGGGGTCACGCGCACAACTCAGCGCGACAAAAGCTTCCAAAATGAATTGGCCATAAATAAATAAATAAATAAATAGATAAAGATGAGTTGGGTTCCGATTCCATTTCGCACTCACTGATTCACTACATAAACCTGAAAGAAACGAACGGGGACAGGGACAAGCTGGCTCACTTTCTCTGACTTCTCTGTTCCACTACGTCTACCAAGTGAAGTGAGAGAAACAGAGATGTGGAAGAGGAGATTGAGTAGCTGCAGTAGCAATGCCACTGCAATCAAGTTGCTCAAGGATAAGAAATGGGACGCACTAGTGATCGGTGGAGGCCACAATGGCCTCACTGCTGCCGCTTATCTCGCTCGCTCCGGCCTCTCCGTCGCCGTCCTCGAGCGTCGCCACCTCATCGGCGGTGCTGCTGTCACTGAGGAACTCGTTCCCGGCTTCAAGTTCTCTCGTTGCAGTTATCTCCAAAGCCTCCTCCGTCCTTCAATCATCAGGTCTCTCTCTCTCTCTCTCTCGATGTTTGTGTGTTTTCTTCAATTTGATCTAACTTACTTTTATGTTGGAGTTGAATGGGAAGGGAATTGGAGTTAGGAAGACATGGATTGAAGTTGTTGAGGAGAAATCCGTCGTCCTTCACGCCCTGTCTAGACGGACGCTATCTTCTACTAGGGCCTGATTCCGAGCTCAATCGCTCTGAAATTTCCAAGTTCTCTATAAAGGATGCTCAAGCTTATCCAAGGTATTTCCTTTTCCTTCATCCAGTTAGCAGGCCATGTCTTTGTTTTGTTATCACTTCACCATCTTATCATGCTTTCTCTCGCTGCCCAATTGATTGTTCCACCTAAATTCATTGATCCCCGATTCCCGCTCCCTCTCAAGGATGAACATCTCATTATTAACACGTGATCAGGTGTGTTTTTGGTTACAAAATAGGATTGGAGAAGATTTTAAGTATAAGAACCTAGGAAATATTTCTTTTGTTATAATATTTTTTAGGTGGCAGAATTTGAGCATTTCCTGGGGAAGGTCATTTGCTGCTGCTTTGGCCAAATCAATTTTGCAAAGGAGCAGCTATTCTGATGGAAACCTTAAAGAAATGCGGTCTTGAAGCGTGCTCCAAGCATCCTTCTTGAATTAAGCATGGTTGTGCTTGCCAAGAATGCTGATGTCATTGTTTCCCTTCGAGGAATACTCAATATTCTTAGGCATAAGCTCAGTCACTTGGTGTCATCCTGTAGAAAAATGGATGCTCATTTTTATGGGCTTGCTTGCAGCAGGGTCTCCCACTGAGCTACGCGTCAAGGACTGTTCTAGGCTGACTAAGGAAGAGTTTACTGCAATTTTTTGGCATTGCGACACCCAGAATTTGACGGTGCTGTAACTTGATTTTTGCGGGGGATTTAAGGGTGCATGCCGCTTCACATTGACTGGGTTGCAGTATCCTGTTGCATCAGCACCTGCACTGTGGTCTGTGAATTTAAGTCAGTACTCCCTTTTGACTGACCTCTACTTGGATTTGTGTAGATGTTTCTTGATACAAGAAAAAGGGATTTGGTGGAAAAAGAAGAAGAAGAGGGCGAAGGCGAGGAAGCAATTGGAGATAATGATGGTGTATTCATTATTTCAACAAGAAATCTTTTTTTAGGTTAAACCTTGGGGTAACGATTGAGCTACTCTTTTGATGACTTCGAGATCATGGATTCGAGGCGTGAAAACAATGCCTTTAAAAAAAAGGGAAAGACTGCGTACATATACGTCTACTCCAGCCAACCCCAATTATTGGGATTAAGGTTCTAATTGTTGTTATTGTAATATTTTTTAGGTGGCGGGGTTTCAAAGAAAATTTTTGGGATAATTATATATGGAGTTCTAAAACTTTTACCCAATTTTCAATTTAATCCTACACCTTTCAATTTTTTCATTCTAGTGCTAATCATTTAGAATTTGCTATAATTTTGGTTCTGTGACTGCAAACAGATTATATACTCTACGATTAAATAGGTCACATAACGTTATACTTGGCATTCATGTAGGTGTTATGGGAACTTCATGTGACCTGCGTTACATGACTACTTTTCTTTGACATTATTCCATCATTGTTGAGTGTCTTAATTCAGATTTAGAATACTAGGCATTGATGTAGCTGTTACCTGATTTATTTAACAATAGAGTATACAGTTCATTAGTAATTTTTCATAGGTCTAGAATTGTAACTAAAACTAAACGTTTAGAACTCAATAGGGAAAAAAAAGTACTAAATTGAAAATCAATTCATTTTGAACGTGCGATCAAGTGATCAAGATGTGTATTCTTGGTCACAAAATAAGATTGGAGAAGTTTGGAAGTAAAAAGGCCTAGGAATTTCTTTTACGTATATATTTGGGGGATAGGGGATTTCAAATAAAAGTTCTAATTTTTTTTTCTTTTTTTGGGCATTTTTATGAAATTATTTGTCACATTTGCATATACATGACAAAGTTTGGGCACATCACATATTCACATGAAACTTCAATAAAAGGGAAAAAAATGTGACCTAGCTCTGTCCCTTGTTATATATATATATATTTAATTATTGCCCCAGTTAGCTTAGAGTTTTGAATCTGCTATGGACTCAAAAGTGCAAAAGTACATCAGCTTGTGCTGTAGCAGAATAAACGATAGCTATTTACAGACTCATCCTGAATTTGATTAATTTAAATCCTGAATGGTTTAGCATTAACGAAGCAATTCAGTCAACCCAAGTCAACCTCGAACTGGGTTGAAATTGTCATTTATCACGTAGGTTAAATCCTGAATGGAACATTTTTGACTTCTTCCAAACTTTAAATATTATGACAAGTGTGTTATTGTATTGATTTAGAAGTTTAATTTTTATGGGTGATTTATTTATTTGTTTTAATTTGACAGGTATGAGAAGCAGTTGGAGAAATTCTGTAAACTCTTGGACCCACTTTTAGATTCACCTCCTCCTGAGAATCTAAGGAGTGTTTCATCTTTCAATGACTCTTTCAAGGATAAATTGCACAAATTAGCTTTCTGGGCTAACACTCTTAGGCATGCTCTCTCCTTGGGCCAAAAAGGCACGTTGTAAGAGTTCTCTTACTTGAGAAATAACGAGTCCTTTTTGTTCTACCAAGTTAGGCAATGGCTTTAATTGTTCTCATCAGAACCAACCTTATACTTATCTTAGTGGCTATATGAGTGAATGCAATGCACAAATCCTTTTCTTTAACAACTCTTGATGGAAATTTTTCTTTTTTTACAGGGACTTTGTAGACCTCTTAGTGTCTCCTGCATCAAAGGTTTTGAATCGTTGGTTTGAGGTAATTCTATGATCGAGTACTTCATTTCTTATCCAATCAATTTTTGGGCAAAATAAGTCAAGAATTCCAAGTGTACAAGTGCCAATTTAGTGATACATTATAATATTTATAAGTCTTATACAAATTTTGTGCTAGAATTTATCTCACTTGTATAATGAGTGACTTTGTTTATCTGAAACCAAGTTTTTCTGGCTTCTATTTACTGATTTAAGCTTTCTGATATTTCGATATCTGCAGTGTGATGTGCTAAAGGCTACACTTGCAACAGATGCCATAATAGGGACTATGGTAAGATTGCCTTTCAAGGTTTGGACTTGCATAGATGCAACTCATTTCTTTAGTGAATAAATTCACTGATGGTTGGTGTCTTAAATTTACATGAGACTGGGATACATTGATATGTTGACTTACTCAGTTGGAGAGCCCAGCTACAAGTTTCCACGTCTGAGGGGGCATTGTCCAACAAATTTTGCACCAAATCTGACAGTCGATGTGTCCTTTGTAAATACACTGGATATGAATTGAGGGTCAAGAAATGAATTTGCATAAAAACAAACTATAACCATCATGTGCATATAATTTGACCAGGTTATTGTTATGATTAACAGCACTAGAGTGATTCAGAATCTTGAGAACCCAAAAGGAAAATCCAGAAGCGAGCGTATCCTGGCTGGACACACCCTCCAAAGGCCCGATACGAAAGTCTCCATTTCACTTTAATAACCATAGTACTTTCAACTATTTAAAGCTTTGGTTGTCTGCGAATCAGATTTCAACTTCCTTTCCCATATGTCTATTTGGTTTTTTTTATTATTATTTTATCTGATAGTAAACTCTTATAATTTTGATTTTGAATCAAGGTTTTAGGTCATCATCTTTTTTTTTGTTTCAATCTAATGTTGTTTTACTGAATATATATCACTTCCTTTCCAAATTGGTTCATTTGCCTTACTAATTTTTAAATACAGGCAAGTGTTCATACCCCAGGGAGTGGTTATGTTCTACTTCATCATGTGATGGGAGAAACAGATGGGGCTCGTGGTATCTGGTCGTAAGTATCTCAAGTTAAAACTCTATGTGGCGGCCATGTGGGTCTTTTGATTAGGGTATACAGTTATGCTTGAGAGGTGATCATCCTTGTAGGCATGTTGAGGGGGGAATGGGCTCGGTCTCCTCGGCTATTGCGAATGCTGCAAGGGAAGCTGGAGCTCATATAGTAATAAATGCAGAGGTACTTCTGTATATGTAAACTCATATGACTTTACAGTTATGCTTGGCATCAAATAAATTATGCAAAAATTATGGAGTTCAATTCTAGTTTCAGTTTTTGTTGTTTGGAACTAATAAAAGAACGTGTGGAGCCAATTTTAACTCCACAAAATACGTTGTAAATCATTAAAAAAAAATCAAATAATTTGTAAATAAACTCTGATGGAGATCAAGGGTCCCACATAATTGATGCTGTTAATAATGATCTAGCATTGAACTCCAAGATTATTTTGGTGGTTTAAAGCAATAGATTTCAATTTCCTCCAAATAAAAGAAGTTCTTTTCAAAAATGAAGAGGATTAAAAAATTCAATTGAAGTGAACTGAGTTCTTGATTCGTTTGGTTCCAAGTGCTATCTTACTGATTTACAAGCGCTCCTTTTGGAGGCTTTATGTGAAATCTTGATGTTAAGCAGCTGCATTGCACTGCAACATTAATAAAAAGATTGCAGGTGCAATTTCTTTCGAAGTGACTTTTATTTGAAAGGTTACACTGTTTGACGATAGAATGGAATATAAATTGGAGATCTGAACATGAAAGAGTTATGATACAATTTTTCCATCAATCAATTTAGAGCATGCTTAGTATTCAAGTAAATAGCTAGAAGCAGCTAGGGCCTTAAGGTCAAGTAAGTGTAAGACCTTGTAGATCTGTTTCGGCAGATACATAATGAAAGGAGAAAAGTCATTTTGAAGAAAAAGTGCCCTTTGGATACATCTTTGTATTTGCCAATTTGGCAAGTTCATGCCTAATCAAGATTTTCACTTCTATTGTTGATTTGATCACAAGAGCCTTTATGCACTTCTGAGTACTATTTTCTATTTTTAAGGTCTCAAAATTGATGTTGGAGGATTCTGGCTCAGTAAATGGGGTTAGTGTTGCAACATGGTTTTTATTATGAATATTTTTTTTATTTGCTTGGGAGATTTTCTTTCTTATTTTGCAACAAGTTTAGGTGTAACTAATAGAGAAGTAAATATGCTGCTGTAAATATCCAGGTATTGTTAACTGAAGGGACATTGGTGCACTCGTCAGTTGTTCTGTCAAATGCAACACCATACAAAACTTTCACGGTAATGTAATGGTATTATGATAATTTTAAATTGTTTAATTGAGGCATAGTGCATTTAGTGTTTTAATGCAACAGTGATGTAATAAGTCTTTGAAACTGGCTGTTGTGATTCGGTTCAATTTTTTATTTTAGGTTATGCTTTTCTTAACAGGAACTAGTTCCCAATGGTGCTCTTCCTGAGGAGTTTTCACGTGCAATTAAGTATTCTGACTACAGCTCTGTAAGTTCCTAATCTAAACAACATTCTTGATTTAGTGTTAAGCTCATTATGAATGCATATTGCTGTAATTTTGTCCAATCTCTGCAAATAACACAGATAGACGTATAGCTTTTGAAATAGACTGAGCTCAATAGAAGCACATGCTGTACTTTTGTAGAATAATCACTAGTGATACAATTAGACTTCTCGCATAGCTATGTTGTTTGTCTGGAGATCTGAGTGTTTGGTCGGCAGATCATATAAAATAAAAGAATGTGTTTTTCACTTATCAAGATGTAAATTGGTTTTCTAGGAGGCATGCATGTAAGGTTCTGCAACTCGACTCACCAATTTCAGCTTATACATGTAGTAACTTTATTGACGATTATACTTGTAGACTTTAGATTGACACTTCCCCACCTCTGCCCCAATGAATAAACTAGCTGACGCAAGACAGGGTAGTGGGTGTAGCAATAATGATGAAAGTGAAAGGAAAATTAGGAAAGTAGGCATAGATCGCAACCTAGGGTTCTTAGGTTTCACACTTAAGAGAAGACTGCATCTCACAATCTGGAAGAATGTTTATTAATCAGAAAAAAATTGCGCTTTGAAAGGCTACATAAGTGCCTATTTATAGAAAAAATAAAGCTTAAGAAACCCTACTCAAATATAACTCTTTTCCTATGAGGAAAACCAATTCATATAAAAATAGGACTCTATCTAAGGATAATAATCTAGTCAAGATAAACAAGGACTCCTGTGAGAAAAACTAATTCATATAAAAATAGGACTCTATCTAAAGATAACAATCTAGTCAAGATAAACAAAGACTCCATCTAAAGATACAATTCTAATCAAAATAAATCTTATCTATCATAAGAGATATGATCTAAAATATTTAAAATAAATCCCAACTAGATCTTTCATTATCGTCCATATCCCAAACCAAAGCTTGTGCTTTTGATCTTGCACGCCTCCTGTAAACTTTAAGAGGTTGTTGCAAACGTGCTGCATCATCTCTCCCTGGCTTGAAAGAACTCGACTCTGGCGAGTTAAAAGCATGAAAGCTATCATAAAGAGTCGGATTAATCTACTGCAACTCCTTTTCTGTAACCCAAGTGCAATCAGAAAGCGGACGTCCCTTCCACCTAACCAGAAATTTCTGTTGAATGCCATCTGCAGTGTAATCTTCTTGGAAGTCTACAATTTCTTCAACTTCCTCCTTCAATTTTGGCCCCAATGGAAGCTTAGAAACAGCGGTGTCATTTGTAAGTGAATCATCACCATGGTATAAGGTCAAATCTTCAATGTTAAAGACATTGCTTATGCCTATATCATCTGGCAAGTCAAGGACATAAGCATTTGAACTGATCCTCTTAAGGATTTTATAAGGGCCTGCACTCCTTGAGTGAAGTTTCTTATATCGCCCCTTAGGAAACCTCTCAGGTCTTAGATGAATCATGACCATGTCTCCTTCCTTGAACTCAGCAAACTTTCTCTTCAAATCAGCATGTGACTTGTAGTTTTCATTGTTTGTAGCAATTTTCTTTCTAACTTCATCATGTAACTCTTGTATGTGCTTGGCAAAGGCTTCAGCTTCTACACTAGGACGAGTTTCAATTGGTAAAGGAACCAAATCAATTGGCTTCTTAGGTGTCATTCCTGTAACCACTTCAAAAGGACTGCGACCTATACTCCTATTAATTGAGCTATTGTAGGCAAACTCAATCATAGGAAGTGTCAAATCCCAACAAGAAGTATGGTCTTGCACACAACAGCGTAGAAGATCTCCCAAACTCCTATTAACAGCTTTAATTTGTCTATCTGTTTGTAGATGAAATGCTGATAAAAACTTCAGTTTGGTGCCCAACAATTTCCACAACGAATGCCAAAAATAGTTCATAAACTTCACATCACCAACAATTGTAAGTGGTATCCCATGAAGCCTCACAACTTCTCTTGCGATAACAGTAAATACCACCTTTGATTCTTGACTTTCCATATTAAACTCCTTTGTTAGAACATAAAGATGTCTTTTGTTGCCTCCAACATTGCTCTCAGATTTTGATGGTGGTTCCCCCCATATTTCTTTATCTCTAAAGTGCTCATAGGTTGTAACATAATGAGCTTATTCTCATATGAGAATGTGTAAGTATTCTCTCTGCTATTATGATTGACATTCCGATCATAAAGCCATGGACGACCCAAAAGAATATGTGTCACTTGCATAGGGATGACATCGCATAGGATGTAATCACTATAAGCTCCACACTTGAAGGCGATGAGGCACTGTTTGGTCACTGGGATAGTTGTGTTATCAATCCATGCAACTTTGTATGGTTGAGGGTGTGGGTTGGTTGGTAACTTGAGGCGTTCAACAGTAGAACAAGACACCACATTCATGCAGCTACCTCCGTCAATGATGAGTTTCTTAGCATGTTTCTCACAACGCGTTAGTGTTTGAAAAATTGTTGTACGCTTCCAATCTTCTTCCTCTGCCTTTGGAGCTGCTAGGATTCGTCGTACCACTATCATTAATGATGTGTCCACGTCATAATCACCTACAAGATCATCATCCTGATATTCTCCATAGTCAAAAGAGTTGTCTGCTTCATCGTCCTCAGCTGCTTGTTTTGTTGTTCCTTCTGCACCCATATGTAGATTATTCTTTTGTGGGCATTGAAAACCCATGTGGCCTTGCTCTCCACACTTGAAGCAGGTAACACCCTTATTGGTTTTTCCTCCTAACTGATTTGTTTTGTTATTGGGATTGGCTCCATTAGGTCTTGTTGTGACTTGTCGATCTTGTGGGAATTGTCGCTTTGCTCCAAATTCTCCACTTTGAACCCCAATTCTTTTAGTACTTGGATGGTTCAAATATTCTTCCACATCAAGTGCAATTTGGAAGGCATGCTCCAGACCATAGATGGGTTGTTTAGCCAGTTCTCGCTTAATATCTGCTCTTAATCCTGCTTTAAATTGAGCTGTTGCTTGCTCTGCACTTTCCTCCATTTGACTGCGCATCTTGAGTTCCTCAAATTGCTGCATGTATTCAATCACACTCATGCTGCCTTGCTTTAATGAAAAAACCCTTTCACGCATCCGTTCAAAATAGTTATAAGGTAAATATTTCTCTTGTAACTTAGCTTTCATCTCTTGCCAAGTTCTAAGAGGTTGTTGGCCTGGTCGTTGGAGGCTGCTCTCCACTGTACTCCACCACAACTTTGCCAGTCCAACCATCTTCATCTTAGCAAATCGAATTCGTCGAGAATCCTCCATATCATGCCAATCAAAAAATTCTTCAAGAGAACTAAGCCAATCACAAAATATGACAGCATCAATTTTGCCTTCGAAATTTGGGACTTCAATCTTGATTTTCTGTGTGATGTCTCCAGCTAGGTCACGTTCAGATCTTCTTTAGGGATGTGGCTGTACTACTTGAAGGTTTTGTGTTGTCATAGTTGGCGCTGCAGATGTCCCTTCATCTGTGGATTGTGCTGGCCCTTTCAGCAGTGTTTCAATTGCTGCAGTTAAAGTCTTTAATTGCTCTCTCACTTCTTGCATATTGCCTTCTAGGCGTTCAACTCTTGAACTCAATTCAGCATTAGTCACCATGGTTGTGCATGAGAAAATAATCTTAAAATTAATGAAGACTTCAGCTCTGATACCAACTGACACAGGACAGGGTAGTGGGTGTAGTAATAGTGATGAAAGTGAAAGGAAAATTAGGAAAGTAGGCCTAGATCGCAACCTAGGGTTCTTAGGTTTCACACCTAAGAGACGACTTCATCTCACAATCTGGAAGAATGTTTATTAATCAGAAAAAAAATTGCCCTTTGAAAGGCTACATAAGTGCCTATTTATAGAAAAAATAAAGCTTAAGAAACCCTACTCAAATATAACTCTTCTCCTATGAGGAAAATCAATTCATATAAAAATAGAACTCTATCTAAGGATAACAATCTAGTCAAGATAAACAAGGACTCCTGTGAGGAAAACTAATTCATATAAAAATAGGACTCTATCTAAAGATAACAATCTAGTCAAAATAAACAAAGACTCCATCTAAAGATACAATTCTAATCAAAATAAATCTTATCTACCATAAGAGATATGATCTAAAATATTTAAAATAAATCCCAACTAGATCCTTCATTATCGTCCATATCCCAAACCAAAACTTGTGCTTTTGATCTTGCACGTCTCCTGTAAACTTTAAAAGGTTGTTGCCAACGTGCTGCATCACTAGCAAACGACTGAAATGGTTGTATTAAAGTTCGTATTTTTGTACTCTATATAACTGGTTTCTTTTATCAAAAGGGAAATGGAGTTAGCTATTTCTGTTGCTTATACCAACCTAAGATATATATATGCTGTCATATGCTGCACAGGGAACCACAAAAATCAATGTAGCTGTTAATGCATTGCCACAGTTTCAATCTTGTAAGTTGAATCATCCAAATGCAGGTCCTCAGCACATGGGCACTATTCACATTGGTTCTGAAAGGTATTTCAGGATTTCCATATTCTATTTCATTGAATTTAATGATTTTGGCTTCTCAATTTTGCATGGTCATAAGAAGTAAACTTAGTTATGCAATATGTGCTTAGCAATCACAACCAAGTGTGATTAGCAGTACCTTTAGATGGTTTTGCCAGTCTTGTGATCAGCTGAAAAACAAAGCTTTTAAAAATGAACCTTAAAGCAATCTAAAGACAAGGATGGAGGCCATTCAGGGAAAGATTTTGACCTTGAAAGATCTCTAGAGGCAAGGTTTGGAATGTTATTCAATAAAAAGACCATCTAGGGCACCAAAGGTTGTGAAATTTTGCCATTGTGGTGCTTGTGATGTCTTAGATGAGCTTAGCCTTGGTTCTTATTATTTGTCCACTTGGGGTGATGTGCAAGTTTGTAAGGATTGCAAAAGTTTCTATCCAATCTTCTTGCCATATTTGGATACTGGGGATAAAAATTCTGAGATTCTTAGAGTTGGGTGAAGAATTTAAGCTTTTCATTTTCATGATCTTTGGATCATATGACATGCTTTCCCTGCTCCTGTATATACATTCAATAGGTGAATCTTCTTTCTTTGGGATAGAGAGGGAGAAGGAGGGAGTGAGGAAAAAAATTGAGAGTTGCAATGAGCATGCGAGATGGATGAGTGATTTGATGAGAAAAATTGAATTAGGATTGGGATTTAAACCATGGTTGGGGTCATAACCATTATGGTTGCAACATTAAACCATTATGCATTGATGGAGTTTTGTGTTGGTATAGTGATGGCCATAGCCTTAATGCAAATGTCAACCTTGGTAATGACTGTAACAGTTGCGATATGTGATGATTACCTTAAATGATTGTGGTAGGGAAAAGTAAGGGATGACCCTTAAAATTTATCAAAAAGCTTTGGCCTTGTATAAAGAACTGTTTGTAATGTATTAGTTTGATATTGCAATTACATACTCTTCCAGATGGTCCAAGAGACTAAAGAAACCTTGGGAAACTTTGAAAGAGATTGTGAGGCAAGAGGTGATATAGTGTTGTTTAATTGCATATGTGGTCTTAGACAAAGTTGAATGGGGAAAACAGACTAAGTAGCTAAACAATCTAATTTGGGACATAAGGCTTGGTCGAGAGAGAGGGAGGGAGGTTCCTTGAAATTTTTTTTCTCCCTCCCTCTCACCTGTAGATAACAGCAGGCGATGGATGGTTTAAGGTTGGCAAGGTTAAGCTATAGGTATGTGGCATAATGATGGTGCTGGCATGGAGGTAAAATCAGTAGCAATAATGATTGGAAAGCACCATGCCACAATGATTTCGCTTACAGCTTTACCATCCCAATTTGTACTGTGTTCCACAATTTTTCAGCAATCAAGTAGATGTTACAAGCTATAGAGTATCAAAACTATTATAAAAGACTTTAGTACCAAACTCCTTTGACTTGAATGGTCGGGCATTCTACCCCCTTAACCAAAGGTCCCAAGTTCGAGTCCTGAGAATGGAGAAAAAGGATTTGGGAGAGCCAACCCTTAATGAAACCCACAGTGCTCGGACCTGATTAGTCGGGTGAAATCCGAATACCGGTAAGTGAAAACGAAAAAACAAAAAAAAAAAAAAGACTTTAGTAAGAATAGCATTGGAATTTTGAAAGGATATTTGTGTGTTGGTGGGGGAGTTTGTAATATCCCTTTTGTAAGTTCAACCTTCTTATTTTGAGGTACCTTTTCATGATATTGGCGAGGATCTTATAACAACTCCATAGTTAAGCATGCTTGTGTGGGAGCAGTAGCAGGTTGGGGCTTCCCAGGAAGTCCTCATTTTGAGTTACATTATCGCCCAAGGGACATATCCATGAAGCCTTTTAAGCCAAAGTAGGCAATATTTTGGTGGAGAAATGTTCAGGTTGTTGCAATATTATCCAACTTCACTTTTTATCTCAAATTTCCACTTTCTAATATTTCATTTTGTCAATTGTTTGAAGTATGGAGGAGATTGACACAGCATGCCAAGATGCTTTGAATGGCCAGCCATCACGTAGACCAATTATTGAGATGACAATTCCTTCTGCTTTGGATAAAACTATTTCACCACCTGGTACTTAAAATTTTATCCTATATGCACTTTATATCTGATTTTAGTATGATTTTCACGTTTGTTCTAAAACTTTTATTTTCTTATGTTTTTTTTTCCCAAGTTTTTTACTTGGCTATTTTTAGATCTATTTATAAAAGAGCCAACTTTATATTTTTATTACAGGATTAATGAAATATGGCAAGTCAACCTGCCAGAATTTCTGAAATGCTTTCATCACTCTTATAAGCCTTCTAACGTTGCATCTTTTATTGGAAAATTTAGGCTGCATGCTTTTGTAGATGTTACCTTGACTGGTGAGAGTACAAAAATCTTGTATGGGAAAATAAGAAATGGAGAATTATTTCAGAAGCAAAGGGTTCAGAGATTATTAAACCTAAATAAACTATACTTCAAAAAATGCAAGGGGAAACAGCCTCGAGGTCACGGGTGGAGTTGCTCTTTTGATGACCTGGAGGTCACGGGTTTGAGGCGTGAAAACAGTCTCTTTGCAAAAAATGCAAGAAGAAAGCTGCATACATATACGTCTATCCTCCCCTTACCCCTACACTAAATCGGAGAGCACTTTGTATAGCAGGTGAGCCCTTTAAACTATACTTCAAAACATACAAAACCGGTGGTAAAAATTGGTTATAAATGTGAACCAAGAGAAGTACTTTCTTCACTTAGCTTGTCACTCAAAAAGATGGAGTGATTAAGAATTTTGCAGCAAGATGGGTTTAGGGAGAGGTGGATGAAGGCAGAGAGTGCTTTTGGAGAAAGCCAAGCCCATACCTTTGATTTGGGGGGCCATACTTTTTCAGTATTGTTTAAAATAAAACTGTATACCATACAGTTATTACTTATAACATGGGCCAAAATTTTACAAATTGTTCTCAATGTTACCTAATTGTTAATTGAGGATAGGATCACAGTCATATCAGCAAAAGTGATTATAAGAATCAAACTTGATTGCATGTGCATTATTGAATTGAATAAGTTGAAGATGAAATAAATAGGTCAAAGGTAGAGCTACAATCTCACACTTTACTCATTAAGTGCCGCTTCATATGCAAATGGGTTAACAAGGAGTTCTTTTGCTTTAAGTTGGTTTCATACTGAAGAACATTATAACACTTTTTGTTCTTAAAGGTTGCCTAAGGCCTTGTGCACAAGGGAGCGAAAAAGCACAAATCATCCCCAAACTCTTGGTTTGGGGTTTTTGAACCAGGGGGTGGGAGGGTGTGGTAGGAGCATGTACCTCTAGGCTATAAGGGCCGGTGGTCTATGAATATTATATTCTAAAAAAAGAAGAGAAACTGAACTGCATCATTAGAATGACTCCATCGAAGTTAAATGCTGCATCAGCATAAACTTTCGAATTAATGTATGGACTTTTCTTCACTCAAAAATCACATGTTCTGCCCATCATGACTTGTGAGATAAAAAATGTGCACGAAGATTTACCTTCCTTATGATAGCCTTGGGATCATATGACCATAAGTTTGTCTGATGGTTTATGGATAATAAATGTTGAAACTATAATTCGCTTTATCTTGTCATAAATCTGAAATAACAACTTTTATTAATCACGATAGGATGGGGCACCAAGCTCTCCCCCTTTTACGTATACGAATGATGGTATAATAGACTGCAGTTGCCTGTCTAAGAAAAGCTCAATGGTACTTGCAGGTAAGCATGTGGTGAACTTGTTTACTCAGTATACACCCTATAAACCTGCAGAAGGTAGCTGGGAAGATCCTACCTACAGAGTGAGTTGTCTTAAAGAGAGCATATCCATCCTCTCCTCATGGCAATAGCATTTCCTTAATTCTGAAGTGCTATAGCTGACAAGTTCTCTTCTTTGTAGAAATTATATGCCCAAAATTGTTTCAATCTAATTGATGAGTATGCTCCTGGCTTCAGCTCATCAATAGTTGACTATGACATGTTAGCTCCGCCAGACCTGGAAAGGGAATTTGGTTTGACAGGTATTTATCTGAAACTTAGCTTATTGAATAATGAAATTCTCCGAATACCTTTTTTGCTCAACATATTAAAGGGAAAGAAAGTGGTCTCCCTAGAAAACAGTTTAGTTGGACACTGAAGAAATACCGCCACTTCATGGTAAATGGATGCTAACCAACCCCCCAAGAAAGAGAGAGAGAGAGAGAGAGAATAGAATAAAATAAAATAAACTGTTGCTCTGTCCTGGACCGATAAAATATAGATTTATGTATAGCATGCATAATCTCCATCTTCCTTCAAAACTCAACCCACCAAAATGTAATTTGATTTGCAGCCTGAAATGATATCTAATGAATTGGAAATTTGAATTGACACTAAAACTATCAATTTGTAGATTATTGTGTGTAAATTGGTTGTAAATTTGTTTTCAATGATACCACCCACATGCATGAAATGTTTATCAGAGAATCTGAGAATTGGTCTTGGCTTTGTTGTTGAGCAGGAGGGAATATCTTTCATGGTGCTATGGGTTTGGATTCTCTCTTCCTAATGCGTCCTGTAAAAGGATGGTAAGGTTCCTGCATCGGAGGACTCAAATTTCATTGGACTTTGCTTTTGCTCTGTCTACCCCAGTTGGAAGCAAAACTCATTCTATTCTTTGCTATATAGGTCTGATTATAGAACTCCAATGAAGGGCTTATATCTATGTGGTAGTGGCACCCATCCTGGGGGTGGAGTGATGGGTGCACCGGGACGAAATGCTGCACACGTGGTGCTTGCAGATCTTAAGAAGCAAGCCAAGTGATGAGTGTGGAATGAGCAATAGGGACAACACTGCCAGATGGAGCTTGTATGGTACTCATGACTTTGAACAATTCTGCATATGCAGATGTATTCTTATAAGTTTTTAATAAGGGTTCTGTGGACTCAACTAAATGACTATGAACAACCCGAAATGTCATTGAAGAGTCTGGTCAGCCGGGGAACTAAGATGTTAAGTTTTGATTTGTCATTGACAAAAATGGTGTTGATTGATCTTTTAGCTGTTGGGCTGGTCAAGTTGGGCTTCGAAACCTATATGATTGTTTTGTCATCACGAACAGTTCAAGTGGTAAAGTCTTCTAACTTTCATTCTTTCTTCTCTGATTCGATTTAGCTCAATTGCATCTCCTTGTATCCCAAAAAAAAAAAAACACCTATATGAGTGTTTCCATTCTCACTCAGCGTTGTCTCATTGGCCTTGATCCTTCAAAATTGGACACTGTTCCCGCATTTTATTTGCCCAAAATGTAGCAAATGAAGTCCATTTTCTTAAGAGTGTCCAACTCCAACCACTTATCATTGAATCCCAACTCCAACCACTTATCATATAACCTTGTTACTGATTTGTTCTTTTTCTTTTTTTATATAAAAAAATATAATCAAACAAAATTAAATTGTAAAAGGAATGATAAAAATATAGAGATTTTATTGTTTGAGTTGTCTTGAGGACCCCAATCAAATTGTAAAAGGAAGGATAAAAGTGTGGAGATTATATTGCTTGAGTTGTCTCGAGGACCCCAATTTGTTCTCTCGTTTAGGCGTTAACGTCAATTTGCTTGTCTTTCTCTAACTTGTCTACGTGAGAAAGAGGGAACTCAATCAATTAATAGAAAATCATTTGTCGGGTATCTTTAACATTGGGAAATATAATCAATTCACTGTACTTATTTTCCCATGGTTGTATACAGTGCAATAATTGGGTCGGACATACGCTTGTAATGTATGATAGAAACATACCACTATGAGCCCCAACTGGTGTAAAACCTAAATATGGAATACAACTAAAAACAAGATGAGAAAAACAGAAACTAATAAACATTCAAAAAAAAAAAGAGTAAACCCAAATATTAAAAACAGCAAATGTTTTGACTATATCACTCAAAAGCTACCTCTCCTCATAAGAATAACGCGACTCATTTCTCTCTCCCTTCAAACCAAACAAATATATATAAAGAAAAACTATGAAACGATAACCTAGGGACCTCCTGCGAGGCCGCCTTAGTGGGTTTACTCATTTTTTTTATATATATGAGATTTGAATTCTGAATCACAAAATTAGAAAAAAGAATTGTATTCATTAAACTCTTTTCTTGAGGACTAAGGGGGTTTACTTTTACATGTTTGTGCAAGGAGCAAGTGTCGGGTCAGGTGAAGTTGATTTACGAGAAACCTGGATTTTTGATAAATGCTTCAAGGAGAAATCTTAATTAATTATGGGTTTCAAAACTTAAAATAAATATTTTAATTTTGGAGTTCTTAAAAATTATTTCTGATTTTTTTTAATTTTTTTCTTCTATTTTTTCTCTATCTATCTCTTATTTCTCTCACTTTATTGTAGAACCCCATAATAAAGATTTCTTCTGCTTTCATCTTCGATTTCTTTTTTAATCGAACATAAAATGAAAAACTAATATTATTTTTTATATAATAATTATATATTGGTTATAACTATAAGTCTTTTTAAGAATACAATTTATATTCATTTGTTCTTTTCCAAAAAAATCTTACTAGAGACTTTCAAAAAGAATTTTAGAGTTTATATTTCAAATTGTTAATCTTTCTAAAAGAATAAATTCAATGGATTCTTATTTTCCATGATACTGATTGTTTTTATCACCAAAAAAAAAAAAAAGATAATGATTGTTTAGAAACAAATACCGACAAACACTCTTTTCAAATACTTCAAAAATTTATAAATTACAAATTTGAAATAAAATCTCTTTGTGTAGAGAAAATATTGTGGATGAAATATTAATTTTCTTTTTATTTCTAAATTAAATTCATTTTTTTCAATTTTTAAACTTACAAAATATAAAATAATTTTATCTTTTTATTGAACTCAAATTTTTATATCGTGAATGAAATTTTAGAAGTCTATCTCTATAAATAGTTTATTTTTACTTATTTTTTTCTATTATTTCTATTTTTAATTTTACTTTCTCTTACTTTCAAACACTAATTTTATGTTATGTTATGCTATTTTATTTTATTTTATTTTCTCTTTTCATTCACATATATTAGTTTTTCAAATGGTCTATTTCAAAATTTGAAATTTAATTTCAATTTGTTATTATTGTTGTTGCATGAAATTGTAAAAATTAGTATCCTAACTATTATTCCTATTGTTACTTATAAGGGATGGTCACTTCATCAAATGGATATTGAAAATGTGTTTCTGCACAGTGATCTTAAGGAAGAAATTTTTATGACTCCTCCTCCAGACTTATTCTCTTCCTCTTCTGGTGTGTCCAAACTTAGACATTCTCTTTACGGCTTGAAACAAGCACCTCGGGCGTGGTTTGAGAAATTTCGTTCTACTTTACTCGGCTTTTCTTTTATCTAGAGCCAGTATGATTCTTCTTTGTTCCTTCACGAAATAACGGATAGTGTTGTTCTTCTTCTTGTCTATGTTGATGATATTGTCATCACTAGCACAGATAGTGTTTTGATTCAACAACTTAAACAACAGTTCCAAACTTCATTTCATATGAAGGATCTTGGTTCTCTCTACTATTTTTTGGGTCTTGAGGTCCGTTTGGATCGAAAGGGTATTTTTTTGTATCAACACAAATATACAGAGGAATTGATCTCTTTAGCTGGACTTCAATCTGCTTCTCATGTTGACACCCTTCTTGAGGTTAATGTGAAATTTAGTCGGGATGAGGGTGACCTTCTTTCTAATCCTATGATATATCGTCAGTTGGTCGGAAGTCTTAATTATTTAACAATTACACATCCTGACATTTCTTTCACAGTTCAGCAAGTCAGTCAGTTTATGCATACCCCTCGACACCTTCACTTAGCTGTTGTTCATTGTATCATTCGCTACCTGAAGGGTACTTCTGGTCGTGGCTTATTCTTTCCTATTGGTTCCTCCCTTCGATTAATTAGTTACAGTGATGCTGATTGGGCAAGCTGCCCTGACACCCGACGCTCTATTACTGATTGGTGTATGTTTCTTGGCTCTGCGCTAATTTCTTGGAAAAGTAAGAAACAAGCTCGAGTATCCAAATCTTCCACCGAATCAAAATATCGTGCTATGTCTACTACTTGTTTAGAGATTATTTGGCTTTGCGGTTTATTAATTGAAATTGGATTTCCTCAATTCGATCTCACACCTCTTTATGCAGATAATACTAATGCTATTCAGATTGCTGCTAATCCTATTTTTTATGAACCACCAAGCACATTGAAGTATATTGTCATTCTATTCGTTAAGCTTTTGAAAATTAGGTTATCTCCCTACCGCATATTACCTCAGATCTTCAATTGGCTGATGCCCTTACCAAAACACTACCTCGGTCTCGTCACCAGTTTCTGATAAACAAATTGATGCTTCTTGATCAGTCGCATCAATTTGAGGGGGGATGTTAGTAAGAGATTTAATCAACGAAGCCAATCAAGGTCAACATGAAAGAGAACTAAATTCGAATAATGCAAAAAGTTGAATAATGCTTCAACCAATAATTTTTAGCTTTTGTGATCATTTGTAAATCTTAGACAACAAGACTACATTTTTAAGTTTTATATATATTCTCTTTTGTATCTACTACAATTCTTTTTCTTTTTTTCTGAAAAGAAATATAACTGCAAGTATTCTCAACGAAAATAATTTATCAGCTCCTCATTTAAAGCAAAGAATTCTGTGGTATTTGCAATATATCTAGATCTACACAAGATCTACTCAAGATTCTAAGCACAATCCTTCACTTTTTCATAATAAGATTAAAGAGAAAATGTTATAATAAAACAAACAAAACCCAAAACAATAAAAGATTCCAGTTACAATTTCATATCATCCTTGCCCCTCCTTTGATATATAGATCCTAACATCACATAAACAAAATAATAATAATACTAAAAAGGAGTAGTACAATCTTCTTTGTCATCACTGATAACACACAAAACACCAATAAGAGTAAAATTTTCTAGGAGAACAAGCACGTTTATGTTGCAGATGACTCAAGCTTTCCCGAAGTGCAACAACACGAAGACCAACATCAATAATTTCCTTACCAAAATTAGCAGAAGAACAATTTAAAAATCTAGAATCCATTTCGAGATTGTCACCAGCACCAGCAAAACCACCAAAAAAACATTCTCCTAAACCAGCTCCACGGATAAAATCTTTCGCTCGTCTCAATTTTTCCATCAGTTTCTGATTTCGGCGCTCATACTCTTGCTCTGTAATTTTCAAAGCTTCCCTTCTTTCCTCCGCTATTTTTTTAGCGACATCTCGCTCAGACTCACTCTCCCTAAGTAACGCATCAAGCTTCTCACATTCTGTTATAGCTGAATTGGTGATCACATAAGATGAATCGAGATCTTCTTACATTAAGTCTAACAGCTTTTCCTTCTTCCCCACTGCCCTTTCCAGCCTTTCTATATCTGCTACTCGTAACTGGATTTGCTTCTCCAATATTGTATTTATATAACCAATTATTTTATCTTTTCGTAATCTTTGAAATTCAGCAAGAGCAGCCACCTGCAAATACAATTAATTACATGATATCATATTTATATACTCTAATTTCTATACTGATTTTTACCTTTCTTGATTAAATACGTAAAAGATTCATCATAACAACATCTCACATCTTACAGAAACCAGAATACTATCATGTTCACAAAAATACAATCATATTTATTGCATACAATTTATTTATTTTTGTCCATGCTACGTTCTTAACTAGCATGTTAAATTCTAACTTTCACTTAATCAAATACCTGAAGTGCTAGACTTATCACAGCGTCATCACCCTACTCCATAGAAAGACGATTTAATGACATTTCAGCACCACGAAAATTAAGCCTATTAGCAAAATTTCTTGCTTTTGACAAATCCATGTTACAGAACTCCTGATTCCTGCAACTCACTGTAGCAGTACCTCTTTTTTTCTGATCTTTCAACCAATCAAAACTCTGAACTAAGATAGACGATAGGGACACATTTTTTTCCACAACAATTCCTTTTCCCTTTTCTTTTTCCTTCCCAAGAATTCTTTTTGCTTTATCTTTTGCCTTACTAACAGCTCCTTTCTCCTTACTTTTTCCGTTAGCATCACCTAGGTATTCACTAAGATCACTAACAGCTCCTTTTCCTTACCTTTTTCTTTTAACAACACCTATATCTTCATGAAGTGCACTCATCGATGACTTACTTTCAGGAACCACATCTCCTTTATCTGTAAGTAAGTCCATCACCCTTGGAGAAGCTACATTAAAACAATCCACCCAATTTTCACCATCACACTCCACACCCCTTACAGAAGCTACATTGGAACAATCCACCCGATTTTCACCATCAGACTCCACACCCTTGGAGAAGCTACATTGAAACAATCCAACCCATCTTCACCGTCACTATTATCACTCGCACCCGCTCCATCTTCAACATCTCCATCCATTAAACTTTCTATCTCTATAGCCGGCTGTAGAACTGTGCAAGGTATAGTCATAGCACCCATCTCCTCAATGTTTGCACCACTTTCAGTCAGCTTTCTTTTCTTACTATGCCTCATAAATCAGAGATCAGACATTCATTCTCTAATTCTTTTTCTTCAACATCCTTTACAGTATTGTCCTCCCTAATATTTACACCTGCAGAACCTTCTTTGTTAATCTCATCACTACCCTCACTATTGGGTGTCCAAACAAATCTTTTTCTTCTTCTAGAAAAGGCCTCCCCGAATATATCACTAGGCTCGCTCTTTTCGCTCTTTTCGTCCTCAACCATTCTCCTTTTTCTTGATAAAGACCTCATTTCCTTTAGTGTTGTAACTCTATCAAGATCATCACATTTCGCATCGCTCAACATATCTATAACACTCTGGGCCTTCTTCTCTACAATAAATGGCCTTTCAATATGTAAATTCTCATCTAACTTTAATATTTCATCATCGATAAGGCTTTCAACCCAAATTGGCCTCTTCCTTGCTTTACAATACCTACCAACAGATGTAATAAAACCACAGTGCCGCAAAGGAATATAATCTATCACAGATAAAAAAGGTTTTGCCTCAGTATTGGGCAACAACAGCATCATATCTTTGTTCTAAATTCCACGAAGAAATATTTATTTTTCCATGATCTATTAAGCGTCTCTCTATAGAAAAATTTCCAGTTCGATTTTTGTCGTGTTTGAGCACAATACCAGTCTTGACTTCTACGACTTCCACCCGGACACTTTCTTAAACGAAATACATAGGCTAAAATATTGAAATCAAATTTCAAACGCCACTATCAATCTCCATGTACTAGGCATCAACAAAGTCGGAAATATATTCCAATCCCTCAAAACCACACCCAAAGGTCCTAAATAAGGTAGTCGAAGACCATACCTCACATACTCCTTATACATAGGAACGTAAAAATCAGATACTTGATTTGCTCTTTCCTCCCTTCTGGGTGGCCTTAACAAAAAGCCATATCCTAGTCTCAAATCCTTCCTTATAACTTGCAATTCTTTCTCATTCATTATGCTTTGAACCTCACTAATACTCATATGTCCCTTCTCCATTATAATCTTAAAAACTCATAACTACCCACATTTACTCTCTTTTTCGAACAACATCCCACATTTACACTCACTTCACTCTTTCTCCGACAAGACAAATAATACAAGAAGGCGTATAAAAGAAAATTCATCAATACCGAGACAATACCTACCACATTTATTGTCATTTATTGCTACGTTTCCCAAGCGCTCCACCGTCACCCTTTCTTCCCGCTTTACATATAATGTAAATATATACATAACCGTCACTATTTGATATATAATCATTGCAATCCTCCACTCAATCCTCCTCCGGTGCTTACGTTCCTACAGTGAATGCCACAGATATCCACTTCCATTAACTCCCAATGAAAAATTCCATGCAAAAATTTTGCCACTTATACACTTATGTAAGGTAAAAAAAATAAATAATCAATAACAAAATGTAATGACTATCGATGACTTTTCTTATAAGTTCAAAGAAATCAAAACAAAGATGAACACACTTCACACTTCCAACCAATCCTTAACCAACACTTAGAAATCCAATCTCAGAAACTTAATTATCAAATATATGTTTTATGTTTAATTTTTCTCATGTTTGAATTTTATCATGTTTAAATTTTTATTCTCTGTTTTAGTTATTAAACTTTCATCTTTTCTTCTCTTATGCATAAACTTCTCACTCTTACATAAACTCTTATCTACTATTTAACCTTAAATAATTTTCTTTCAATAATTCAATTTATTTTTTATTTATATTTTATATTTTATTTGGTGATCTACAGCAAAATAAATGCTTCAAAACAAACCGTTTCATCCACTACAAAGTTCCTTAGTCGAAAGAAGTTTTTAGTCCGTATAAATAAACTGGCGGCATAAATAAATAAACTCTTGTCAACTAAAAACAACTTTAGTCGACTAAAATGTTTACTGTACTAAGCACAACTCCTTCGACCAACCATGATTCCTTCTTCCTTCATCCTTCCTCCTTTGTCCACAGACAATCTCAAGGCCCAATAGCCCCAATCTCGACCTAATATTGCCTCTCATTTCAACCCAAATTAATTTTCATTACTACCCAAACTAATTTTCATCACAATCCAAATCCTCATATAAAAATAATCAATCATTCATCCAAATTTTCCATCGGGCAAATCACCACAGTTTTTCTCCCAAACTTTGAGCTCTGTACCGTGCAACGCGCGGTGTTCTCCTTCTAGTCTTTATTAAGCGTGAATGATCCCTTGCCTTCTCGGATTTCGTCTCCTCCATTTGGCGGGAGATGATTTGTTATTGATGATTTAGATGTATAATTTGTTCATTTTTTATTATTGTTATTATTTTTTATTAAACGAAAAATCTTTTACTAGGGAGAGCTTTTTACCGGAGAGTTTTGAGAGAGGAAGGTGTTGTGTACCAGGAAGTTTTCATGTATCGGGGAGCTTTCATGTACCGAGAAGCTTTTTACCGGTGAGTTTTCACATTCTTAGTTTTTTATCGAGGAGTTTTTTATTGGGAAGTTTTGAGAGAGAAAGGTATTGTGTATCGAAGAGATTTCATATACCGGGGAACTTTTATGTATTGAAGAGTTTTTTACCGGGAAGTCTTTTACCGAGAAATTTTCACATTCTTAGTTTTCTTACCGTAGAGCTTTTTACTAGGGGAGATTTGAGAGAGGAAGATGTTGTGTACCGGGGGGATTTCATGTTTCTAGGAGCTTTTTACCGTTGAGCTTTCACATTTTTTGTTTTTTTATCGGAAAGTTTTGAGAGAAGAAGGTGCTGTGTACCGGGGAGCTTTCATGTACTGGGAAGCTTTTTACAAGGTAGCTTTCACATTCTTAGTTTTTTACCAGGGAGCTTTTTACCGGAGAGGTTTGAGAGAGGAAAGTGTTTTGTACCAGAGAGCTTTTATGTACCGAGGAGTTTTTTATCGGGGAGCTTTTTATTGGGAAGTTTTCACATTCTTAATTTTTTACCGGTGAGCTTTTTACCGGGAAGTTTTGAGAGAGGAAGGTGTTGTGTACTTAAAAACTTTCATGTATCGGGGAGTTTTTTATCACGAAATTTTCACATTCTTAGCTTTTTTATCAAGGAAATTTGAGAGATGAACGTGTTGTGTATCGAGGAGTTTTCATATACTAGGGAGCATTTTACCAGAGAGCTTTTTACTGGGAAGATTTCACATTTTTAGTTTTTTACAGGGGAGCTTTTTACAGGGGAGGTCTGAGAGAGGAAGGTGTTGTATACTGGGAAAATTTCATGTACCGGGCAGTTTTTTATTGGGGGGTTTTTATATTTTTAGTTTTTTTATCAGGAAATTTTTTATCGGGAAGTTTTGAGAGAGGAATGTATTGTGTACCGAGGAGTTTTTTACCGGAGAACTTTCACATTCTTAATTTTTTTACTGGGGAGTTTTGAGAGAGAAATGTGTTATGTACCAGAGAGGTTTCATGTATCGGGGAGTTTTCATGTACTGGGAAGTATTGGGGAGATTTTTACTGGAAAGTTTTCACATTCTTAGTTTTTTACCGAGAAACTTTTTACTGGAAAGGTTTGAGAGAGAAAAGTGTTATGTATCGGGAAGTTTTCATGTAGTGGGAGGCTTTTTACCGGGGGGTTTTCACATTCTTAGTTTTTTACTAAGGAGATTTGAGAGAGGAAGGTGTTATGTACCAGGAAGTTTTCATGAACTATGAAGTTTTTTATCGGGGAGCTTTCACATTTTTTGTTTTTTTACGAGGGATCCTTTTATCAGGGAGTTTTGAGAGAGGAAGGTGATGTGTAACAGGGAGTTTTCATGAACTAGAGAGTTTTTTACCGATGAGTTTTCATATTCTTAGTTTTTTTACCGGAGATATTTGAGAGAGGAAGGTGTTGTGTACCGAGAAGTTTTTATGTACCGGGAACTTTCATGTACCGAAAAGCTTTTTCCGGAGAGCTTTTTATCGAAGAGTTTTCACATTCTTAGTTGTTTTACCGGTGAGCTTTTTACCGAGTAGCTTTTTACCGGTGGAAGAAAAGTTTTTTGTGGACTAAGAGACCGTTTAGTCTACTAAAAATTGATTAGTCGACCAAAATATAGTTTAGTCGACTAAAAAATTTAGTCGACTATAAACTTGCTTAGTCGACTAAAAAATTTTAAAAACATTTTAAAAAATATTTTTATTTATATTTTGTGATATTTTTAATAAAATATTACAGATATTTTAAAAAAATTGTTTTAAAGAATATTTTTTAATATTTTGATAATTTAATGTTTTAAAGAGGGAATTTATAAAACTTTTTTATTTATATTTTTTGATATATTTTTTTAAAAAATATCATTGATTTTTTTAAAAAAAAATAGTTTAAATTTTTTTAATATTTTTTAAAGAGAAAGATAGTAAAAAAAATAAAAAAAGTAAAAAAGAGGGAAAAATTCCTTAGTCGACTAAGGGATGCCTTAGTCGACCAACGTATTGTGTGTGTGTGTGTTTTTTTTTTTTAAATGAGAAGAGAGAGAGAGAGTGAAGAAAAACATAACCAAAGGAACAAAAATAATAACAATAAAAAAAGAAAGAAAAGGTTTTAGTCAATGTTTAAATTTAAGGAGGAAAAAAAAATGCAATTCAAAAAAAAATTCCATTAAAAAAAACCAAGATTGCATCATCTAAAATATATCAATAATTTTCCATTACATTCATCATTTACCACTATTTATTTCTTGGATTTTAGGAGACTTTTTTTAATATTTGATTATATTTAATTAACAAAATCAATTTCGTTCATAAATTTTAAATACTACACCGCGCGAAACACGGTATACACCTCCTAGTTTCTTTATTTATGGGCCAATTCAATTTGGAAGCTTTTGTCCCTGAGTTGTGGACGCAACACCGAGTTTAAAATAGAATTTTTATCGTAACAAATTATTAATATAAATATAATTTTAGATTTTTAATAAAATATCTAATTTCTAGTATAGTTATGTATATTTTTAAAAATAATTTTGATTAAAAATTTTATAAATAAAATAATATTAAGATATTTTTAAATAGAGAAATAAAATTAGAATACATAGTAGTCATTTTGGCTACTGGAGCAAATGTTTCATCGTAATCCACTCCATATTCCTACCTATTGCCAAGAGCAACCAATCGAGCCTTATAACGGTCAAGAGAACTATCAGAATTCAATTTCACAAAATATACCCACTTACAACCAATAGGTTTAACACCAGGAGGGCATGGAACAATATCCCATATATGATTTTCTTGAAGCGCTTGAAACTCATCTTGCATTGCTTGTTTCCAACGCGTATGTTGGGCTGTCTAAGAATAACAAGTAGGAACATGAATGTACGATAAAGTTACATTAAGAGATGTATGTAGGAACCCATACATATCTAGTAGATGGGAGACATGTAGATCTTTGAGGTGCTGGAGGTACAGACTCAGGTGGCGAGTCAGTATCAGAAGAAGTTAAAGTAATTTTACGTCTCGTATACACAATACCTGGTTTGAAACGCTTAATAGGATACGGAACATCATCAAAGTGAGGAAGTATAGGAGTAGCAGAAGAGACCATATTAGACTGAAAAAAAAAATAATGATTCTCAAAGAAAATCACATCTCGAGAGGTACGAAGACAATTAGCAATAGTATCATAACATACAAATTCCTTTTGATGGTACAGTAACCCAGAAAAGCACACTTAACAGCTTGGGCACCGAGTTTGTGACGTTTAGTAGATGGTAAGTGAACAAAACAGACGCACCCAAAAGTATGAATTGTGTGATAACTAGGATGAGTGTAGTTGAGACAAAAAAAAATGATGAGTCAAAGTTCAGGACTTGAGATGGAAGACGATTAATCAGATAGATAGCTGTTAACATGACCTCAACCCAAAATCGAGGGGGAACAGAGGATTCAAGTAGTAAGGCACGAGTGATATCCAACAAATGTCGATTTTTACGTTCAGTAACATCATTCTGTTGAGGTGTATAACAACAAGAGCGCTGTGAAACAATACCTTTGCGCTGTAAGAAAACTTGGAATTCATTTGACATATATTTTTCCCAGAGTCAGATCGTAAGATTTTAATACTAGTAGAAAATTGATTCTCAATATATGCCAAGAAACTTTAAAACACGGAAAAGACCTCAAATTTAGAGTGAAGAAAATAAATCCAATTAAACCGACTGTGGTCATCAATAAATGTCACGAAATATTTGTGATTTGTATGAGAGATTACATGAGAAACACTCCAAACATCACTATGAATAATATCAGAACACTTTTCTGCATGATGATTAGAAAAAGGAAATGGTAGAGTTTTACTCTTAGCAAGTTTACACGTAGAGCAATCAAAAAATAAAGAGAAAGACTGATTTTTATTGTCTAAGAATCCATGTTTCAATAAGTGAGACAGGACAAGGGAATTAGGATGGTCCAAACATTTATGTCAGACCTCACTTAGATTTGTTACAGTGTAACAGGTCAAAGAAAAAATACCATGACTAAGGAAATGTATAGGAAACAGTCTTCCCACTTTAGGCCCCTTCGCGATCACTTTCCTGGACCTCTGATCCTGCACAAGACAACAATCACAAGAGAAATGCACGTTACAATTGTTATCTACCAATTGACTAACTTAAATTAAACTCGATGAAAGCTCATGGGACACAAACACATTACGAAAAGATGAATAAATATCACCAATAGCAGCAATAGGAAGAGAACTATCATTCGCAATTTGAATATGTTGTGCACCACAATAGGGTCGAACATTATGCAAATAATCAGAAGTACCAGTCATATGATTCGAAGCCGCAGAGTCAACAAACCAAAGTTGAAGAGTGTGTTTAGTCTTACCTTGAATGCCCAAGGCAGAGAATGCTGAGATAATCATTTGTTGCACAATTTCTGGAATCAAGACAACTTGATTAGAGACTTCCGGAGGTGCTGTCATGGGACCCTGATCTGCTGGCTCTGTAGGGGAAGAGGAATGAACAATAGCATAGAAGGCTTTGGTTAGACGATTCTCTAGTCGTGTTGGACATTCTTTAATAATGTGACTATGTTGTTTGCAATAGTTGTAGAATTTTCGACAGTAATTTTGAGCAATATGCCCAAAATCCTTACAAGAATAGCATTGAATCTGTTTCATATCTCTTCATTTTCTTTTCCCTTGAGCAGTGTAGGCAACTATTACAAACTCTGAGGTGAGTTTGTCTTGTACCATAGTTTCTTGAGTAATTAATCGCTGCTCTTCCCGAAGTAATTCTCCAACACATGTCCAAAGAGGGAATTGGATCTCGGTTCAACAAAGTAGCCCTTGTAACTTCAAATTTTGGTCTAAGTTTCATGAGAAACTAATCCCGTCGACTAGTATTATAAACTTCTTTGAGGACAGAGAGTGCCTCTCGTGGTACTTTATCATGTATAATGGCTGAATGTTCTATCCATAAATTAAGAAAACCATAATAGTATTCTTGAATTGAAAGATTACCCTGATTGTAATTTTCAATGTCTAGATCCAACTGAAAACGCTTTGCATTGTTGTCTTGATTATAAATACGTTTCAAATATTCCCACATTTCCTTGGCTGTTGTAAAAGAGCTCAAATTGTTGACCATGTGTGGCTTAATAGATCCTAGAATCCAATGCCAATTTTGTCATTTGGTGCAGTAGAAGACCCATCAATATATCCCCACAGTCCTTTATCTTTGACATACATTCTGAATTGAAACTCCCAAACTGAATAGTTCTTTCTGTTGAACCGAACAAAAAAGTTTTCTGTTGTCATAGTGATATAAAAAAAAACTCAAAAATGTGTAAAAAATTATAACTCTCCCAAATAAAACCCACAATGTGTGATCTGGAAATAATTCTAAGATCAGAACTACTAAAATCAAAGGAGAATACCAAATATTCGAGAGCCCCTAGGGCTGAAACAAGGACACTAAAGTCCCTAGAGCTGAACCAAAGATATTCGAAAGCCCCTAGGGCTAAAACAATGACACGAATATTTAGATTTTGATAAAAGACTCTGAGACCATGTCAATTTGTCTGAATGAGTTTGTTCTCCTTTGTTATTCCATATATATAGAAAATTATACAGAAAT
The DNA here is from genome assembly GCA_037126225.1 of Dillenia turbinata. Taxonomy (NCBI): domain Eukaryota; kingdom Viridiplantae; phylum Streptophyta; class Magnoliopsida; order Dilleniales; family Dilleniaceae; genus Dillenia; species Dillenia turbinata. Next base: position 11,856,104 of record JBAMMX010000010.1, on the reverse strand, counting down.
AATTCAGAAAAGTTTTTAAATTACAATCGTGATTTTCTTTTATTCCTAATCTATATATTCTAATTTTGGTAGTCTAATTATGTATATGGTATGATTAAACAAATTGATAGAATCCCTTGATTTTTGGATTGACTTGTAGATTGATGGAATTCCCTTGATTTCTGAATTGACGTGTTCAATTTGATGTTGATTTCTTGATTGGCTCCGTTGATTAAATCTCTTACTAAAAAAACAGACTAAGTAACTAAACCATCTAATTTGGGACATAAGGCTTAGTTGAGAGACGGAGGGAGGGAGGTAGGCAACCTGAAATTTTTTTCCCCCTCCCTTTTACTTGTAGATAACAGCAGGCGATGGATGGTTTAAGGTTGGCAAGGTTAAGCTTATAGGTATGCAGCATAATGATGGCTTTGGCATGGTGGTAAAATCAGTAGCGATGATGATTGGAAAGCACCATGCCACATTGATTTTTCTTACAGCTTTACCATCCCAAGTAGTACTGTGTTTCACAATTTTTCAGCAATCAACTAGATGTTACAAACTATAGAGTATCAAAACTATTATAAAAGACTTTAGCAAGTATAGCATTGGAATTTTGAAAGCATATTTGTAATATCTCTTAAATATTGTCAAATTGAATCCTCTCATGTCAAGGCGCCTTTCGGTGATATTACTTGGGATCACATAAGAACTCATTAGTTAATCCTGCTTGCCTGGGAGCATTACTAGGAAGGATAACCTCGTGATTAGTCATCATTTTGAGTCGCATTATCGCTTTGAGAGACAACTTTAAGGCATTTTAACTCAAAGCAGACAATATTTTAGTCAAGAATGGTTCAAGTTGTTACAATAGGCCATCCAGTAAAGTTGGAATGATGCAGACATGATTAGAAATGCACAAATCAAGAAATGGTATCAGAGCCAGTGCCAGTGCCAGTCAGAAGTGCAAATTTTAAGTGCTATACAAGGGAAAGGGGACACCCTTTGAACCTGTTTAGTTCAGTGCTATACGGTTGGAGCCACCTTTTGAACCTGTAGGAGGCATCTCTAGAGTTCACATCACTTGGCTATGGCTTCGGAGCTGTGTGCTGGTGGGGGAGTCTGTAATATCCCTTTAGTATAGTAAGTTCAACCTTCTTATTTTGAGGTGCCTTTTGATGATATTGGCGAGGATCTTATAACAACCCCATAGCTAAGCATGCTTGTGTCAGAACAGTAGCAGGATCGGACTTCCCAGGAAGTCCTCATTTTGAATTGCATTATCACCCAAGGGACATATACATGAAGCATTTTTAGACAAAGTTAGGCAATATTTCGGTGGAGAAATGTTCATGTTGTTGCAATATTTTCCAACTTTACTTTTTTTCTCAAATTTCTACTTTCTAATATTTCATTTTGTCAATTATTTGAAGTATGGAGGAGATTGACACGGCATGCCGGGATGCTTTGAATGGCCAGCCATCACGTAGACCAATTATTGAGATGACAATTCCTTCTGCCTTAGACAAAACTATTTCACCACCCGGTACTTAACATTTTCTCCTATATGCGCTTTATATCTGATTTTAGTATGATTTTCACATTCGTTCTAAAACTTTTTTTTTCTTTGTTTTTTGAGTTTTTTACTAGGCTATTTTTAGATCTATTTATAAAAGAGCCGACTTTATATTTTTATTACAGGATTAATGAAATATGGGAAGTCAACCTGCCAGAATTTCTGAAATATTTTTGTCAACATTGGCAATTTTAGCCTCTTATAAGCCTTCTAACTTTGCATCTTTTATTGGAAAATCTAGGCTGCATGATTTTGTAGATGATGTTACCTTGACTGGTGAGAGTACAAAAATGTTGTATGGGAAAATAAGAAATAGATATCTATTTCAGAAGCAAAAGGTTCTCAGATTATTAAACCTAAATAAACTTACTTCAAAACATACAAATCCGGTGGTGAAAATTGGTTGTAAATGTGAACCAACTGAAGTACTTTCTTGACTTAGCTTGTCACTCCAAAAGATGGAGAGATTAAGAATTACGCAGCAAGTTGGTTTTAGGGAGAGGTGGATGAAGGCAGAGAGTGCATTTGGAGAAGGCCAAACCCATACCTTTGATTTGGGGGGCCATACTTTTTCAGTATTGTTTAAAATAAAAACTGTGTACCATACATTTATTACTTATAACAAGGGTCAAAATTTTACAAATTGTTCTCAATGTTACCTAATTGTGAATTGAGGATAGGATTGCAGTCATATCAGCGAAAGTGATTATAAGAATCAAACTTGGTTGCATGTGCATTATTGAATTGAATAAGTTGAAGCTGAATTAAATAGGTCAAAGGTATATCTACAATCTGACTCTTTACTCATCAAGTGCTGCTTCATATGCAAATGGGTTAACAAGGAGTCCTTTTGCTTTAAGTTGGTTTTATACAGAAGAACATTGTAATACTTTTTGTTCTTAAAGGTTCCCTAAGGCGTTATGCAGAAGGGAGTGAAAGATACAAATCATCCCCATCCTCTTGGTTTTGAGGTTTTTTTTTTTTTTGGGGGGGGGGGGGGGGTGGGTTGAGCCATGTACCTCTACGCTACGAAGGCCAGTAGTCTGAATATTATATTCTAAAAAAGAGGAGAAACTGAACTTGATCATTTGAATGACACCATCAAAGCTAAATGCTGCATCAGCATAAACTTTCAAATTAACGTATGGACTTGTCTTCTCTCAAAAATCACAAGTTCTGCCCGTCATGACTGGTGAAATAAAAAATGTTCATGAAGATTTACCTCCCTGATGATAGCCTTAGGATCATATGACCATAAGTTCAGCTGATGGTTTATGGATAATAAATGTTGAAACTATACTTCACTTCATCTTGTCATAAATCTGAAATAACAACTTTTATTCATTGTGATAAATTAGGATGGGGCACCAAGCTCTCCTCCTTTTACATGTATGAATGCTGGCAGTGGCAGAGCTACATATATATGAGGGTGGGCAATTACCCCGTTAGATCAAAATAATTTCATTAATTTTTATATATCAAATAAATATTATCCCTATTCAACCCAAAATATTGCCACATCATTAGTGGACACATTAAAATCGTCATTTTGTTCCATGAAAATATTTGGCCCCGCTACCCTTGGCTCCTGGATCTACCACTGAATGCTGGTATAATAGCCTGCAGTTGCCTGTCTAAGAAAAGCTTAATGGTACTTGCAGGTAAGCACGTGGTGAACTTGTTTATTCAGTATACACCCTATAAACCTGCAGAAGGTAGCTGGGAAGATCCTACCTACAAAGTGAGTTGTCTTATAGAGCATATCCATCCTCTCCTCATGGCAATAACATTTCCTTAATTCTAAGTGCTAATAATTGTTGATTGCTAGCTGACAAGTTCTTTTCTTTGTAGAAATCATTTGCCCAAAATTGTTTCAATCTAATTGATGAGTATGCTCCTGGCTTCAGCTCATCAATAGTTGACTATGACATGTTAGCTCCGCCAGACCTGGAAAGGGAATTTGGTGTGACAGGTACTTATCAGAAACTTAGCTTATTGAATGATGAAATTCGCATAATACCTTTTTTCGTTCAACATATTACAAGTCTAGGGGAAAGAAACTGGTGTCACCAGAAAACATTTTGGTTGGATGCCGGAGAAATACCGCCACTTATTGGTAAATGGACACTAAACACCCCCCCGGGGGGAGAAAAAATACTGTTGCTCTGTCCTGGACCGATACAATGTAGATTTATGTATAGCATGCATAATCTCCATCTTCCTTCTAAACTCAACCCACCAAAATGTAATTTGATTTGCAGCCTGAAATAATATCTAATGAATTGGAGATTTGAATAGACACTAAAACTATCGATTTGTAGATTATTGTGTGTAAATTGGTTGTAAATCTTTGTTTTCAATGATACCATCCACATGCATGAAATGTTTATCGGAGAATCTGTGAGTTGGTTGTGGCTTTGTTGTTGAGCAGGAGGGAATGTCTTTCATGGTGCTATGGGTTTGGATTCTCTCTTCTTAATGCGTCCTGTAAAAGGATGGTAAGGTTCTTGCATGAGGACTCAAATTTCATTATACTTTGCTTTTGCTTTCTCTAGCCCAATCAGAAGCAAAACTCATTCTATTCTTTGCTATATAGGTCTGATTATAGAACTCCAATGACGGGCTTATATCTATGTGGCAGCGGCACCCATCCTGGGGGTGGAGTGATGGGTGCACCAGGACGAAATGCTGCGCATGTGGTGCTTGCAGATCTTAAGAAGCAAGCCAAGTGATATGACTTTGAACACTTCTACATATGCCAATGTATTATTATAGGTTTTTAATAAAGGTACTATGGATTCAAAACTAAATGACTTTGAACTACCCGAAATGTCATTGAAAAGGCAGATCAGCACAGGAACTAAGGTGTTAAGTTTTTCATTTGTCATCAACAAAAATAGGGACCAATGGACAGTCGGTCTAGTGAGTAATGATGATGAGACATGATCTGAACAAAAATCAGTGCAGTATTAGGGTGCTTGAAAGCCCGATGTGACACCCATGGTCACGAAAGGCCCAACTTTAGAATTGAACAACAAACATATTGATTGGGACAATATGACTAATCCACAAGCGTATTCGGTAAACTAAACAGTTATCCCCTTCATTCGATCGATGACTACCAAATACTTAAAGGATCAACCATTTTGACTCCTGAGCGGTAATATTTAATTGAATTTTACCTTGATTATGTTTCATATTTTAGTACAAAATACATTTCTTAGATAAGGAATGAAACTTTTGAAAATCCAATTGATAAGGGAAAGAATTTTCTCATATAATCATACTTCTTAAATGATAACGATTTCGAATGTTTGACGTTTGAAATTCAAAGTCTTTAGATGGCCTCATAAGAAAATTAGGGTTGGAACATCCCGAGTGCAACCGGCTCTTACGGTACTCCATATAAAAGCTTTTGATACATCACAGTCAGGTAAGTTCTCGGAACTAGACACTTAACACACCAATCATAGGGAGACTCGTTCATCTTTTTTCTCTTAGTCTGTTCCATTCTCTTTCGAAAATCACTCTTTTTGATTTGAGCGCCAAAATTTTCCCCACTGAAGCATCCTTCAGCAGTTTTTTATAGGTTTTAATGTCACGCCCCGATCCTCAGATCGACCACGCGACAACCGCCGCGTCGTCTCGGTACATGGGTAAAACCTCCCCATGTACCGGGACTCCGCAAGGCTATCAAATTCACAATAATTCATCAAACTCATAAAATTCTTCAAAAAAAACAAGAAATTTCAAAATCAATACACATGCAAGGAGCCCATCCGGCTCATCAAGGATGTACAAACACACACATTGACACACATCGGGGAGTGGGATCCTGTACATGCAATCATACATTAGCACACATCGGGGAGTGGGAACCTGTACATGCACGATTACACAGCAACACACAACGGGGAGCGGGAACCTCGTACATGCACGCATGCAATGTGACCATCTTGGCCACTCCCGAAAGCATTTAACAAACAAGAAGTTCCAAAACATAGCCGTCGATTTTACCAACACTTACCCCAGGAAAACAGGCGGGACAAGTCGATAAAATCCTAACGATATGAGTTGTACAGAACTTCACAAAATCAAAGAAAAAGCATTGAAATTAAGATTTACAGTCCAAATGTCCCAGTACAAATATAACAGTTTTCCAAAACTAGAGAAATCAAAAGAAATAAAAACAAATCAAAAATCGAAGGGTTTTATCAATAATTGCCGACAACTCGGCCCGGTAGTCAATAAAATCCGCACCGCCGGAATGTACGAGACTTCCCTTTCCATGATTTGCAAGCTATAAATCCCCAAAAGTAGCCACTGCGCCAAATACCTATAAAAGTTTGCAAAAATACCCTTTTAAGTCCGTCGAGTAGGCTCCCAACTAAGTCTCCTCTGAAAAATGGGGGGAGAGAGGGGTGAGTATAGGGGTATACTCAGTGAGTGGAGTGTAATGGTGCATTTGTGCTAATAAATAAGGTGTGAATGTGGGGCAGTCAAAGCATAACTCATAAATCATCTCATATCCATAAAATCATTTCAATAAATCATATTTCACAAATATGCATCCATATCAATCATTTTTTTCAGAAAATCCTGGGGTTCCATCGAAATATGCTTCCGTCTCAGGGCGGCCAAACCCAGACGAAAATCCGCCAAGGGTTTTACTATCCAATATCTCAAAACAAACCCCCTTCCTTGGCGTTGGCTCGTGCCTCACCGGGGTGCACCAGATATAGCACGACTTTTGCAGAGGGAGGGACGTCTACTCCCCCGCACATCTAAACCCCAAACCACGTCACCCCGTCGGGTCGCTCCGTGGTGGGTATATGACTATAGTCATCTACGGCACCCTCCATTTCTCATTCAATCCATTTCTCAACAATGTGCCATGAATTTCAGCAAATAATCCACAATTTCATGCCAAAGCAGCTCATAGAGCAATATCAAATATCACATGGCACAAAAGCATTTATAAATACAATGGATGCATTCGTATTTCACAATCAAACCAGACGCCACAATCACAAAACAATTTATATAAAACATGTAAAAATCTTTCAAAATTATTTTCAACACAATTTTAAAACAGGTTTCTCATTTATGAACACAATGAACCGTCCACTCACCTCCAGAGAGGGTAATCACTCTCAAATTCTCAATCAAATCCGAATCGACCCCTTTTTCAATCCCCAATCGAGTAACCTATGCAAACATTGCAATTATCGTCAAATAAAATCTCTATATCACGGTTTTCACATTTTCCTCATTTAATTCACCCTTAATTTCACATCCACTATTTCTAATTGCTGATTTCATCACCCAAAACTCATTTATGTCTCAAATGAACTTTAATTGCCAATCTTTCCTAATTTTTCCAAATTTCTTCCAATTTCACATTAAATCTCAGAAAATCGCATCGTATACGAATCTCACACATTTCAGAACATATATATTATCATTTCTACCTAATTTCAACAAAAATCATGCGAATTACTGAAGGGATTGAAAATCCCTTACCTAGGGTTTTTGTAGTTCGCAAATCTTCGTTCCAATTGCCTGTTCAGTCCATTCTAAGATCTGCAAAGTGTTCAATTTCGAGATTAGGGTCGAAATTTAATTTGATTACTTGTGGAAATTTCGAAACCCTAGCTTTACCTTCGCAGAGGGTGGTTGCGGTCTTGACCTAGGGGGACAAGGGTCTCAAGGTTCTTTGGGTTGCTTGTTGACGGAAAGGGGAGCTCACAGTGAGCTCTGCAAACGAGCAACGAAGGGAGGCAGGGGATGTTCTGCCATCGTGCGCACGGGAGGAAAGGAGAGAACTTCGTTCGCGTGCGGGAAGAGAAGAAAGAAGGGAATCGCCCGCTCGTGTGAGGAAGAGAGCGACTGAGAGACTGAAACGAGACTGCGACAGAGAGAGATGTGAGTAATGGAGAGAGACCGAGAACAACCGCGGAATAGAGGAAGAAACCGAGAGATGTTACCTGCAGTGGTTCGCGGTGGGGGTCACGGTGGCGGTTGCAGCGGTGAAGGAAGGCGGTGGTGATCGATTCGCGGAGGAGAGACGAGGGAGGGAGAACCGAGCTCGCGGGAGAGAGAAGAGGGAGAGAGAATGTCGAAAAGAGAGAGAGGGATTAGGGTTTTCACCCTAATCTCTTTACATTTGGGGGAGATGCTGCGTTTCACCCCGAAACGCAGCACCTTCTCCTCTCTCCTTCTCTCTGTTTTTTTTTTTTTTTTTTTTTTTTTAGTTTCTGGTATTACATTTAAACTCCTTCATCAAGCACCCGTTCGAGTCACAATGAGCCGAATCTATGGAGTTAAAACTCACCTCCAACAGATTGACGCCGTCCGTGGAAAATAAACTAATCACTAGTCCTTCTCACCAACCTTTTGTCACCAAACGAAGTATGACTATGTCAAGAGAAAAATGCCAATAATTGGATTTGATGACAATGAACTAATTGGAGTTGACTTTAGTTGCAATGATCATCACTATCAAAATAGGGTCTCATATGGTCAGAAGGGTCCTCGTCAACCAGGGCGTGGATTGCGGCATCCTTACTTGGGATGCTTTTCGGTGAATGAGCCTCAATGCTATACATCTTCAGCCTCTAATTGGATCACTCAAGGGATTATTCAACGAACGCATTTATTCAGAGGGAATCACCTCCCTTACCGTAGCTTTAGGGACTCCCCCAACCATGCCACCGTCAAAGTCATCTTCCATGTGTGAAATTATTCTTACCATACAATGCCATCCTCGGCCGACCGAATCTAGACGACCAGGAAGTATTACCTAGCACTAGATACATAAAGGTGAAGTTTAGAACACCAGAAGGGGTTGCTACCATTCGTAGTGATTCCAATTTTTATGCCCTCTTTGTAGACAGAGACAGACAAGAGAATTTTTCAATTGACACCTTAGAACTTGATGGCGATATCGAACCAACGAACAAACCAAAACTAGGAGAAGAGGTGATTGAAATTCCTCTAATCGATGACCCTACTCAAACTGTTAGAATTGGAGCTGATATATCTACGTCCTTATGAGGGGCAATTGTTAGTTGTCTGCGACGACACTCTAGAATGTTCACATGGTCCCCCGAGAACATGCTCGACGTTGATCCGACAGTCATTGCTCACATGTTAACCGTGAATCCCGGCTACAAGCCAGCAAGAAGAGGTCCAAAAGTTATTGACCGTCGGGTTCTCCGTGAAGTCAAGTATCCCAAATGGCTGGCCAACGTAGACCTGGTGAAGAAAGCCAATGGTAAATAGAGGATATGCATAGACTTCACTGATTTCAACAAAACATGTCCAAAAGACAGTTACCCTTTCCCAAATATCGACAAATTGGTAGACAATTTCTTAGGCCACTAACTCTTAAGTTTCATGGATGCTTACTCAGAGTACAATCAGATACGAATGGCACATGAGAATGAAGAGAAAATAAGTTTCATCACTGAGTTCGGTACATATTATTACTGAGTCATGCCTTTTGGTCTAAGGAATGCAGGAGCAACATTTCAATGGTTGGTTAACGAAGTCTTTAAAAGTCAACCCGGCCAAAATGTAGAAGCATACGTAGATGTCATACTCATCAAAAGCACTGATGTGGAGACCCATGTTACTGACCTCAAGAAGACCTTTCAGACGCTCGAACTCTACAACATGCGATTGAATTCTGTCAAGTGTACCTTCAGTATCGTATCGGTAAGTCCCTGGGTTTTATGATCACCAATCGCAGGATTGAGGCAAATTCTGAGAAGATATAAGTCATTATAAACATGTCATCGCCTCTAACACTGAAAGACGTGCAGCGCCTTATTGGTCGAATAGCGGCTCTAAGTCGATTCATGTAGAAAGTCGGAGAAAAGTACAAACATATTTTCGACGCTCTGAAGAGATCCCAACGGTTCGCATGGATGTCCGAGTGTCAAACGGCCTTCGTCTAATTCCTGGTGAGAAACTCTACCTTTACCTTTGTATTTCTGATCGGGCACTTTGCTCTGTCCTTGTAAGACATGACTCAACTGTTCAGAAATTGATCTATTACATCAGTCGGATACTCAAGGAAGTCAAAGTCAATTATCGACCGATGAAGAGGATAGCATATGCGTTAGTTTTTTAACCAGACGCTTTCGACCATACTTTTAGACTCGTACCATCATGGTACTTATCGATCAACCATTGAAATAAATCTTCCAAAAGAGAGATACTTTTGGCCATCTAATCAAGTGAAATGTCAAATTGAGTGAATTCAACATCCAGTATCAGCCTCGACCTACAATTACATGCCAAATTTTGACCTACTTCATTCTCAAATGCACTCTCCCGGTTACAGTTGAACCCGAGTTCACTGACAGCCCTAGCAAATGGTCATTGCCAGCCTGGACCATACATGTTAACGGATCCTCAAACTCTTCGGGAAGTGGCACCGGACTCATACTGATGGATCCAGATAACTTCAAAGCGGAATATGCCCTCTATTTCGACTTCAAAGTCACTAACAACCAAGCAGAGTATGAAACTTTGTTGATAGGACTCCAAATTGCAGCCAAAATGGGAGACTGGAGTGTTCGGGTATTCACCAACAATCAATTGGTAGTCAAACAGATCGAAGGGGTTTAAGAACCTAAAGACCCGACCATTGCCAAATATATAAGCAAGTTACGCGAGATGATGGCTAAACAAGACAGAGTCGACATTCAGCAAATCCCTTGCTCAGAAAATGCACGAGCCGATACGCTCTTCAAATTGGCCAGTTCAAATTCAATTGCTTCTAGCTGAACGGTCTACATCGAAAGTTTATCATACCCCAGCATAGTCAAGCTTGAAGTGGTCCTAGTAACGGACCAGCCTCCTAATTGGAAAGATCCAATCGAAGATACCTCCTAGTAACGGACCATAAAGCCTAAGAATAAGGATATTATTGGTTGACCATGAAGATCGACTCGAACAGCTATGTCAAGAAGTGTGAAAAATGTTGATGATTCTCTTTGGTCCCATGACTGCCATCTATTGAACTTAGTCCTATAGTGGGTCCATGGTCGTTTGTCCAATGGGGGATGGATATTTTCAGACGATTCCCACCAGCGACCGGACAATGAAAATTTCTCACAGTGACCATCGATTATTTCACTAAATGAGTGGAGGCTGAACCTCTAGCTCAAATAACAGCAACCAAGGCTTAGTCATTTGTGTGGATTCATATAATCGCTTAGTTTGGCATACCCTATGTTCTTATCACGGATAACAGAATATAGTTCGACAATGTTAGCTTTCAGGAGTTCTATGGGAAACTCGAGATCGATCACCGATTCTCATCGGTCGTTCATCTACAGACCAACGGATTTGCGAAGATAACAGACAGAATGATCCTTCAGGGTCTAAGGACTATGCTAGACAAAGCTAAAGGACGATAGGTAGATGAGATCTATAGTATCCTTTAGTCATACCGCACGACGCCCTAAAGGGCAACTGGAGAGACTTCATTAGCCTAACATATGGAAGTGAGGCTATCATACTAGTGGAGATCGGGATCCACTTGTTCTAGGTAACATAGTATGATTCCGAATAGAATGAATCTGCCTTGCGTGAATGCTTGGACCTACTCCCCGAGCTACGGGAATCCTTATCCACTTGAATGGCTGCATATCAGCTACAAATGATGCAGTACTACAACCGAAGAGTCAGAAGTCGAACGAGCAAACCAAGTGATCTAGTGCTAGGGAAGGTATAAGTTATCGGCTAACTCCAACCCGGGGGAAAACTAGCCTTAATTGGAAAGACCCCTATCAGATACGCTCTATAGTTCGCCCGGAAGTTTATCGTCTCAATAACTTGGACGGATCGACCATGCACATGACCTGGAACACAGAGAACCTATGAATCTATTATCAGTAAGTCATATCATTCTCCATCAACAAAGGTACTTCCTATCGGTAAGCTCTTCATGCTTTTTCTTTTGATAGTCCTATCGGTTGATTCTTAACATTTTCACTCCCATCGGTTATTACCTATCGAAGGGATCTATCTCCTCATACAGGTCTTTGTGGCCCTGTCCTATCGAAGAGATCTATCTCCCTAAACAAGTCTTTGTCGGCCTGTTCTAAAAAAATGATCTATCTTTCCAAATGGGTCTTTGTCGCCCTGTCCAAACGAAAGAATTGAACTCCTTGAGTGGACCTTGGCCATCCTGTCCTACTAAAAGAATTTGTTTCACCAATTGAGTTCGCATCAATGGACAGACCAAGCATACTCCTATCGACCAGAAAAGCATTAGTACAACTTCCTGTGTCATTCACACAAATGGGTCGATCACATAAGTAGTATGACAATAGTATCATGCAAGCGAACATATAAAAGAAACTCTGATAGATATGACCGATGACAAGTAAGTAAAGCAAGTCTCTTTTATTTCCATACGTTGAATACATGTTCGATTATATGAGTAAGTACATTTTACAATAGTTGAACTGATTACATCAAAAGAAATACATAAGCGGCCATATAGCCTCAATCATTCAGCAACACTAGAGACTACAAAAATAGTAAGTAGAGGAATAATGAAAAACAATTTGTAGTCCTACTGAGACAAAAATACTACAGAAAATGGGGCGAGGAGGGTGTGAGATGGTCGAAAATATCCCAGGCCCTCACACTTTATCAGCTCCTCCCGTCGCTCGATTAGAAGAGAACACAAGCCGAACGACGGACTCAACTCGAAATGACTCTTTTCTTAAATCCAAGTCAAGAATCCCAACGAGAACATTGACAGAGCCTATCATGATACTTGAATACCGAACGGTATAACAAAATCTCATGCCAGTAGTCCCCACTTTGACATGAGAAAACTGAAGCACCCCATTGGAGACCCCTCATAGGAAACGACTCTCACAAGAAAAAAACTCTCGGACATGAGAAAACTCACTGAAGTAATGCAAGGCCCACAGCTCTATTTATAGACACGAAGAAATCTCTTCAAATCTCTGAACAGTTGTAGCGCTTCTCTGAAAAGTAAGCGAATTAAGTGGGAAAGTTCATACCACCTCACCTTTCTACACCGCATTAATTTCGAATTATATAAAGTGGAAGGTTAGATACATTAACACTAGTGGAAGACAGAACAGTTAGAGCAAAAGGGGGATTTACATCCCATCCGCTTTAATATCGTATCAGTTGTAGACGATTCGTATAATCTCAAGAAACACGTGTCGCAAGCTTTTGTGCCCTTTCAACTTCTCGAGAAGCGAACTTCACTCATGACATCTCTCCCATGGATCGACATTATGAGTCGGGGGCAAATGATGAGACATGATCTGAACAACAATTAATATAGTATCTGGGTACCTAAAAGCCCGACGTGACAACCATGGTCACGAAGGGCCCAGCTTTCAAATCGAACAACAAACATATCGATCGAGACGGAATGACTGATCCATAAGTACATTCGGTAAGACCGAACGGTTATCCCCTTCATTCGACCGATGACTCCGAATATTTAATGGACCAACCATTTCGACTCTTGAGGGGTAATATTCAACCGAATCCCACATTGATTATATTTCCTATTTTAGTACGAAACACATTTCTTGGATAAGGAAAGAAACTCTTGAAAATCTAATCGATAAGGGGATAAATTTTCTCATATAATCAGATTTTCTAAATGATAAAAATTTCAAATTTTTGACATTCGAAATCCGAAATTTTCGGATGATCTCATAAGGAAACTAGGGTTAGAACGTCCTGAGTGCACACGACTTTTACGGTACTCCATATAAAAGTTTTAAATACATCACAGCCAGGTAAGTCTTCATAACTAAACACTCAACACATAAATCACAGGGGGACCCGTCCCTTTTTTTTCTCTTAGTTTGTTCTATTTTTTTTTTCAAAAACTACTTTTTCTGATTTAAGCGTCGGAGTCTCCCTGTCGGAGCATCCTCCGACTGTTTTTTACAGATTTCAAACCTCTTCATCAAGCACCTGTTCGACTCACAAGGTGCTGAATCTGTGGAGTCAAGATTCACTTTCAACAAATGGTGTTAGACTTTTAGATTTGAAATTTGAGAATTGAAAAAATTACATTAGAATTGATTTTCTCTAATTTGGGTTCGATAATGTTTAAATTAGATTAATCAAAATATAATTTTAGATACTAGTTGCTTATTAAAAAAAAAAAAAAAAAAAAGGCAAAGATGGTGTTGATTGATCTTTAGCAATTGGGCGGTTCAAGTTGGGCTTCGAAACCTATATGAGTGTTTCCATTCATACTCTACGTTGTCTCATAGGCCTCGGTCATTCCAAATTGGACATTGTTCCCCGTGTCTTATTTGCCCAAAAGGTTGCAAAAGAAGTCCATTTTCTCTAGTGTGTCCAACTACTTATCGTACAATCCCATTCCCAATTTCCTTTTTTTTTCTCTTGTTTAGGCGATAACGTCAATTTGCATGCCTTTCTCTGCCTTGCCTATGTGAGAAAGAGAGAAATCAATCAATTGCTAGAACCTGAGTATGAAGTTAATTACATTCTTTATAAATTATGACATCGTTGTGCTCTCTCTCTATTCTAAAACTTGCGTATGTGGGTATGACTTTGTTTGGGTTGAAACTTAGAGTAGAGTCATGCAACTATGCATATCATTTGTTTGTTTAGGTATCTTTAACATTGGGAAATATAATTAATTCACTGTACTTATTTTCCCATGCTTTCTGGTTGAATGAAACTTGTGTAAAGTACAATAATTGGTTTGGCCATTAGTGTGCTTGCTGGTGTGCCCATGTGCGAAGACGCAGGACAAGTCTAGTAGGATAAGTCTATCAAACTCTTTTAAATTAAATAATCGAAGACTTTATTTTTTTTAATTAAAGGTCTTAAGTTTAAATCTTGAAAATAAAAAATAAAGATTTATAAAAGTTAATCTCTTAATGTGTCCCATAATATTTAGATCAGATTAATAGACGAAATCTGAATACTGATTGATGAAAAAAATTATTTTTTTGGTATCAGACCGGTATCTAAAGTTATACTCTGATTAATCCAATTAGAGTGTTTATGGAGATCTTATTTAGGTGATGACTCTTTTAACATATATTTTTTTTAAATTTCAAATTTAAAACTTTATTAAGAGATTTAACGTATTATCCCACTAACTCAACTTTGGACGTGGGGCTCAAAATTAAACATCTTCAGAAATATGCCTAAGATTCGCATCTCTCAATCGTTGGTTTGGGAATTGGGTTCGAAGGATGTATATTATGTGTCCTCATTTGGCAATGAAAGGAGAGCCACATAGGGCGGATGAGTCCCATGTTTTTGTAGTTAAAGAGAAGAGAAGGAAACAATAATATCTCAGTAATTTATGACCCAACTGTTGAGGATGTCACTTTTATCATCGTCTCTGCATATTTTGGCCTCTGGTTCATCAACTTTTAAGAGGAGAATCTTTCAGAGATCTCCTCATCCCCCTTCATTTTCAAGAGAAGAATCTCTCTCTCTCTCTCTCATCACTACCTATCAAGCACGCATTATTGTTCACAAAAAAAATTAAGTTGGGTAGGATTTAACAAAGGAAAAAAGATAAAACTTTGGAGCCTCGTGATCGAGAGAGATCATACGATGAAAACGGATCTATATATTCTTTTTTATTTTAATCAGTAACGATGAAAACAAATCTATAATAAAAATTTTTAAATCAAATTCGATCCCATTTGATTGCATCTTTTTATATAAAAAAAAACCTCAAGAGAGAGAATAAAAAGATTAAATATGGAAAAGTCAAAATGGGTGAAATCATGTGGAAAACCTAACGGTTCACTAAAAGAATGTTAGTTGCAAAAATTATATTTTCGAAAACAAAATTCATGTACAATTTAGATTTTGGCAGATTTGAATTCATGCTAAAATAGTTGCAGAAGCGTCTTTAAAGGGTGTGCTGTCTCGCATGCTTAGATCTATGCTCATTATGACAGAAAAGTTCTGCAACTGTTCTATCAAAATCAGGAATGGACCATCTCTTGTACAATAGTACCAATTAGGCTTTGTCTTTATACTGTACTGAAAAGGGCATGAGTGCTTTTGGAAGGGAACCCAGCTGAAAATATTAGAACCCAAAGTATCATTTTACTCATTTTCTCCTTCTTTATTATTATTATTATTATTATTATTATTATTATTATTATTATAATAAATTGATATTTTGAATTATATTTCAATTAATTTAATTTGAATATTATCAAAATTTATGTAAATGGGAGTTTTTCCAATTTAATATTTTTCATTTTTAAGTCTTGAATATAAAATTTGATTAAGAAATTTAACACCTTCATCTATTAGACTAATTATCCATTGATTTTCTCCTTTTTAATGTCATGTCATTCAAAGGACAATATGTTTAATTAGGTGTATTTTTTTAATATATATCAACTAGTCCCTCATGAATGAAAAGCACTTAGATTCGAGTTTCTGGATAGAAAATTGATATTGAAAGAGTTTTGTCCCGATCTAGATTGAATCAGATTTGATCGGTCTCAACAATAATTATCAGATATCAGTGATTTATATATATAAAAAAGAAATAATTCATCAACCAATTCAATATGACAATTAATATTAGTAAAAATCAATATCTTTCAAATTTGATCAAGATATTTTTCAAATCAAGTAAAAAAAATTAAAATATTATCAAGTTGGTTGTGATATAAAATCTGTAACATTATCTTACACTACTTATTTTATCCTTTTGTCATTCAAATCATGAGTTAGAATATGCTTATGCAAACTCCAATTAAGTATTTTTTTAATTTAATTCAAAACTGATTTAGTTCATCTAATATTCCTGTTAAGGAACTTGAAATAGAGATGGAAATAATAAGGTACATTTTTTCTCTTATTTAGCCAAGGGGGAGAATACCTTTTCCCATACATAATAGGGTTTGAGAGGAACAAAATTTTGACTTATTAGAGACTATATACCTAATGCCAAACCTAATTTTAAGCTAAGTCAAAATGACTTATATAAAAAAAAAAAAAAAAAAAAAAAAAAAAAAAAAATTGATATATTTTGATGTATAGCATAACGTGCGATATGGGATAAATTATCGATGTTACTGACTTACGGTTTGAACCGATAATTTTATTATTATATATTTTATATAAAAAATAATTATTCAAAAAATTCAAATTTGTAGAAAATGATATTTATATGAATTTTATATGTTATCAATTTTTAACCCATTTTAAACCTATTTCAATCTCATTTGAGATCTCACTAATTCATTTTTTAAAAAAATCTTTTGTGGGTTAGTATTTTTCAACCTTTTAAAAGAAATAATAATAATAAAAAAAACTTTTGTGGTTTAGTACTCGGAGTTGACTATCTTACCTAATTAGAAAACGAGGAGAGAAATAGAACGATGACCCTTTCAAAAAAATTAAAATTAAATTCAACCGAAATTAAATTAAACTTTCGACGTAAGAAAATTATTAACATAAAATAATTTTTTTGATAAAAATAATTTTTTATTTGTAAAAATTTATTTAAAATGAAAAATATTATAAATGAAATAATTTAAAATAGAAATAAGTTGAGCTAGATTAAAATTTTCCACAAGGCTACGTGACATTGATTTTTATGGTTTTTCAACTAATGTATTGTTATCAAGACAAACATTTCTCCACACAAATCTATAATTTGTGCAATTCCGAGACAGCCAGAGGCTTATAACGTGCCACGGTTGAAAAAAGAGTTGTTCAACCATCTCACATCCATTTTTGTTTTCATTCTATAATTGATATGAAAATTTAGACTATTACCTAGGTGTCACTAAATTATCAAATATAAATAATAACTTAATTAAAATCTCGAATTTTAATTTTGAGAATGAAAATCTCTAAATTAAATTTTACAATATTTGAACCGAATTAGTTGAATAATTCAAATATCGATTAATCAACATAAAAAAATACGTGTATCGACCATAAATATCATGCAGAAGCTATATTTACATATTCAAAGCTTAATTACGTATTCATTTAGATTTGAATGTTTAGATTTTAATTTTACATAAAAGTAAAATGTACGTCTCCTTATAGGTTCACATGAAATATAGACATGTGTCCAAGGTTATTCAAATGTTACATTTGGGATCATTTTCAATCTAACAAGCAAATCTATGGATTATTATTATTATTATTATTATTATTATTATTATTATTATTATTATTTTGCAGATTATTGTGTGTAAATTGGTTGTAAATCTTTGTTTTCAATGATACCATCCACATGCATGAAATGTTTATGGGAGAATCTGAGGATTGGTCATGTCTTTGTTGTTGAGCAGGAGGCAATATCTTTCATGGTGCTATGGGTTTGGATTCTCTCTTCCTAATGCGTCCTTTAAAAGGATGGTAAGGTTCCTACATCGGAGGACTAAAATTTCATTGTGCTTTGCTTTTGCTTTCTCTAGCCCAATTAGAAGCAAAACTCATTCTATTTTTTGCCATATTGGTCTGATTATAGAACTCCAATGAAGGGCTTATAGCTATGTGGTAGCGGCGGCCATCCTGGGGGTGGAGTGATGGGTGCACCGGGATCGGATGAATTGCTGCGCACGTGGTGCTTGCAGATCTTAAGAAGCAAGCCAAGCGATGAGTGTGGAATGAGCAATAGGGACAACACTGCATGATGGAGCTTGTCTTGTACTCATGAGTTTGAACAATTCTGCATATGCAGATGTATTATTATATGGTTTTAATAAAGGTACCATGGACTCAAAAATGACTATGAACTACTCCAAATGTCATCGAAGAGGCAGATCATCCCAACAACTAAGGTGTTAAGTTTTTCAACTTATTTGATAAAAACTATCGTCAATATATAAATCATACAATCTTAAATTTATATATCAAATCATTAAGAAATTATAAATAACCACATATATATATAAATCGAAGACACTACAAAATTAAATCAATATGCAGGTGATGATTTTTATTGTCAATGAATTTTAATGACGGTTTTTTATGATATTTAGAAACGTTTTTTACGAAACCATTAGAAAATATATACATTTTCCGACAGTATAAAATTGTCAGTTAGAAAAAGTTTATTAACCGTCCATAAAGTAGCTAAACCGTCTGTAAAAAATGATATTCAATTCCAACAACTATCAGTTGTTGTTCTTAAATATAGCAGTGTATAGAAACGATTTGAAAATAATTGCTATATAACTCTTCTTTTCTGCCTACTTAACAATATCGTTTGTATAAATTCTTTATCTATGCTGACTAATATATTTTACTGTCTGTAAATATCATCTATCATTCGAATGATTATCACTTGTCATTGACAAATATGACAAACTTTAGTGATGGTTTGGAAAAAGTTATTATATGAGTTTTTTTACTAACAGTTAAACCATATCATTTGCATAAATCTATACTTATACTAACATATTCAATGCGTCATTTGTAAAAAAAGATGTTCAATTAAGACAGTTATTAATTGTCGTTATTACTATGGATGGAGATAACATGTTGTAATTTTATGATAAATTAAGGTGATAACTAATAGTAATATAGTAGTAAATAAAATTATGATAAATTCAGGATAATTAATAGTAATATAGTAGTAATATAGTGATAATTTAATTGTGTTAAGTTTATGATAAGTGATAGTAATATAGTGATAACTAGTAAAAAAATAAAAGAGTAAAAAAAAATAACAAAAGACAAGACAAAAAAATAAAAAAACAAAAAAACAAAAGAAAAAAAAACAAAAAAAAAGTGAAAAAGAAAGAACGAAAAAACAAGAAAAAGAAACAAAAAAAGAAAAAAAATGAACCAAAAAAATAATAAAAAAAAGAACAAAAAGAAAAAAGAACAAAAAAAAAAAAAAAAACCAAAAGCAAAAAAAAGAAGCAAACAAGAGGCGCGGTTCCAGCATGCTACCGGGGCGGTAGTCCGCGCCTCTCATGTACTATTTTTTTTTAATTCTTTATTTTTAATTTTCTCTCTCTCTCAATGGTTTTCTTATTACACTTTTTTTGAACTTTCTTTATTTTTTGAACTCTTTATTTTTTTAACATATTGTTTTCTATTTATTCAAAATTTTTTTATAATATTAATTTTATGATTTTTTTTTTCATTTTCTATTGCAAATTGATCCATTTTTCTATTTTCTTTACTCTTTTTGAAATTTTTTTAAAAGATATCTTGTATTAAAATTTTTATTTTTTTATAATATTAAATTAAAATTAAAATTAAATTTTTTTATCACTACTTACTACCACTACATTATTACCCTACATTACTACTATGCTATGTTTTCACCGTCTCTCTCCATAACTCTACCGCCTCCTATTGTGACTTATAAAATCATAATATAAGTTATCATTAGTTACTATCGATTACTACCAATAACTATATTATAGTCTACGGTTCCACCGTCTCGAACTCTCTCACGATTCCTGTTTAGGTTTTTTTTTTAAACACTTATCTTTTAACTTTCTTTATTCATTTTTTTTTAACTCTCTCACTCTCTCTCACTCTCTCTCTTTTTCTTGCTACACTCCTTTTTAACTTTCTTTTTTTTTTTTTTACTTTCTTTGTTTCCTATGCAAATAAAAATTATCTTAAAATTAAAAATTATTTTTTTTTGTAATATTAATTTTATGATTTTTCTATATTTTTGGTAATATTAATTTTGTGATTTTTCTATATTTTTTATTCTATGATCCTTCATTTTTTTCATTTTCTTTTCTTTTGTTGAAAAAGAAATTATCGAAAACTTATTTTAATATTTGTGCTTTACCTTTTTTAAAAGTAATTGATTATTTATAATATTAAATTAAAATTAAAATAATTAGTGATATAATTTTAAGTTGCATGATATAGTGATATGTCTGTTTTAGAGTTAGATCCAACGTCGGATAAAACAAGAAATTTGGATCCATAACATGACAAAAAATGAACAAATGTTGGATTGATAATGTGGCATAAGACTAAAACTAAAAGTCAGTTAACTAAAAGGCGGGTAAAATAAAAGTGACCAGGAGACAAAATTTTTAAAAATGATGGGTTTTGAAATTATTTGTGAAAATAAGGCAGTCAACATCTCTTAAAACTATCAAAACTCTCTCATTCCCTCGAAAGCTCTCCATTCCTCCCTAAATTCTCAAAATCCATGAAAAAATTATCACTCAAATAAAATATATTTTCAACCAAAACTTTCACTCAATCAAAATTTATACTATATTTTCAACATCAAGACCTATCAAAATTCTCACTCTATTAGTAGATTCTATTTCACAAGAAAATCAGATTTTGATGATACAATTTTAATTTGTAAATAATCTAATAATAAATTTTAAATTAAGTGGCATGTTATAAATATAGTCTAAATCTTGCTATGACTATATTTTAAATTACTTAATCTAGTTATAATTGTAAATATTGCATGAAATTACATAATAACAATTTGTAAAAATTATATAAAATGTTGTACAATCTAAAGGAAAGACATGTGACCGACTAAAAGTCTGAAAAATATGAGACATGAGTAATGGCTAAAATAGGTAAGGATTGTAATAAAAAAAATGCAGGTAAAAATTATATAAAATGTTGTACAATCTAAAGGAAAGACATGTGACCGAGTAAAAGTCTGAAAAATATGAGACATGAATAATGGCTAAAATAGGTAAGGATTGTAATAAAAAAAATGTAGGTGAAGAAGTGTGAAAAAAGTGTGGATAATGAAAAAAGAGTGGATAAAAAGTGTAAAAAAAATCGCAAAAAAAAAGATGGGTTTTGAAATTATCTCTGAAAATCTAATTCCAAATATATTATATTAACTTCAAAACTTTTTTTTTCCTCAAAACTCTCAAAATCAATAGAAATTTTAACTCAATTAACAAATTTTCAAACCTTGTTTTCAACTCAACTTTTACTACACTTTAAATACCATCTACTGTGCGAATGAATATTTAAAATATTTAAAATATTTTCAATAACTATTTTTAACAAAATGTGTAGTCCTTTTGAATATTACATAAAATTATAAATATTAATCTTGAAAATGGAAATGGAGGAGATGAATTAACATACATGAATGAAGATGATCAGATTGATAGAGTAGGATGAGATACGTATACATATGAAATGTAATGTAATATGATGATGAGGTTGATAGAGTAGGATGAGATGTGTATACGTATGAAATGAAATGTAATGTGATGACATTTCATTTATGTGATCATTAATTTGTTTCTCTATTTTTATTCTAGTTCATAATATAATATAATACAGAAGTGATAATAATTTATGACATGATATGATAACAAGTGGTCATAAGTAATAACAAGAGGTAATAATATATGATATAAAGTGATATTATTTTATTGATATGGTTATAATATAATGTATGATAACAAGTGGTAATGCGATGAATGATATGTAGTGAATGTGACTATAATGCATGGTAACAAGTGATAATAATATGGTAACAAATAATAACAGAGTGATATGTATATAATGGATGGTAATAGACGATAACAAGTGATAAAGTATGAGAATAAGTGATAAACTATTATAACAAATGATAATAACATGTAACAACAAACACTAAAATTGCATTACATTATCAAATAGTTTAGATAATATGGTATATTATTAATTACATAATTTTATATCAGTAATTATGAATATTATATAATAAAATATTAATTAATATTAATTATCAATAAAAATTAAAAAAATAAAAAATTAATATTAATTATCGTACATGGGACTGTCGCCCGCCTCCATCCGCGGGTGCCCACGCACGCAGGGCCTGGTGCCCGCCCCCATGCACGGGCGCTCGTGCAAGTAGGGGGCTGGCGCCCGTTCCCCTGAGCTGGTGGCCGCCCATACAGGGAGCTGGCGCCTGCACACTTGTGTGGGTGCCCACGAATGGGGTACTGGCCTATGTGCATATTATTATATATTACTATTTATTACTATATATTACAATCTATTATTATATTATATTATATATTATTGTATTATATATTATTATATAACTATTAGTATATACATTAGCATTAAATTACTATTAGTATTATATATTACTGTTACATACTATTATATATTAATACTATATATTATTATATATTACTATCAATTACTACTATTACTATATACAATTAGACTGACAATGTAATGTATTACTATGTATTACTATTTTACTATATATTACTATATTGGTAAGTGAAGTTGTAATGTATTACTATATATATATTACTATATATTACACTATATATATATTAGTATTATATTTATATTGTTATATTGTACACAAAAGAATAAAAAAACAAAAAAAAAAGAATAAAAACATAAAAAATTAAAAAAAAAAGAAACAAAGAAAAAAATAAATAAATATAGGAGGGGCGGTTCCACATCAGGTGAAACCACCCTCCTATCTTGAACTTTTTTTTTTTCATTTTGTTCTTTTATTCTTTTTTTATTTTGTTTTTTATTCTTTTTTATTTTGCTTTCTTTATTGTTTTTATTGTTTTTTTATTCTTTTGTTTTTTTTTTTATTTTATTTTTTGCGCCTATTATGTTGAGCTTTTTTTTTCTTTTGTTTTTTTATTATTTTGTTTTTAATTTTTGTTCTTTTGTGTTTTTTTTTCTTTTTTTGTTCTTTTGTTTTTTTTTCTCCTGCACAAATGCGTAGTAGATAGTGCTTTTTTTTTCCTTTTTTTAAAAAAAAAAATTCTAAAGAACTTTTTCATGATTAAATCCAAATTTTTCTAAAATTTTTATCCTAAAACTATTTTTTTTAATGAAATCCAAACACTACACTTTCATGCTCACACATATGCAACATAGCAATTGTTTTCTATTTAGAAATTGCTACAATTCCTACCGTTGTTTATGAGCTTTTCAAGATATAGCTTCTATTTTGACACTTGTTTCCTAAATCCTGCGAGATGGCAACCCAATTGCAGACTTCTACAAATTAATCATTTCATTTTGACTCTATTTGTAGTATTTGATTTTGCAATTTCTATCTATCTACTCCACAAAAAATACACATCTTCCGATTATACCAATTATATCAACAAGAGAAATATCTCCCTCTTACCAGAACCTTCCCCTGAAATAGCAAACGCAAGAATAGCAATGTTTGGATTTTACAGCAACACTCTTCCTTAAAAATGAAAAATTGTTTTCCCAGTGATATTGAGCTTCGTAAAACAATTTGTAAGAATTATGTATTTTTATATTACTAAATACTAATCATTTTCTATATTCATCATCAGTCATCAATCTTAGACAATTGAAGGAACCAACAAGTGTGATTTGTAGCTCTCTTTTACACCTTTGTTTGGCCTTGAAAACGTAAGCTATTGGGTATGTAATCTTTTAATGCATGCTTGGTGTTATTTTGTGTATTTTTATATTGTTAAATACTAATCTTTTTCTATATTTATCATCATTCTAAGTCAATTGAAGGAATTAAGAATTTAATCGCAGTTCTCTTTTACACCTTTGTTTGGCCTTGAAAATGTAAGGTTTTGGGTAAATAATCCTCTCAATGGATGCTTTGGTGTTTGATAATTTGTTTGTGAGAAAATGGTTACACCTACTCTAACTAATGATTATTTAAAATTAATACCGTAAATTAACATGATTGTTTGTCTTTACATAGCTTCCAATGATTGCAAAAAAATGTTAAAATGTTTTTGTAGCATCCAAACTTTATATGTATTTAGTTTTTCCCAAATTCTATGCTAACTAAAACCTGACGAATTTAGTTTTCCTTCATGTTACCCCAATTTCGATGATGGACAGCAACAAGGTAGATTTCTTTTTATTTGTTATCACTTAATTAGTAGTAATAAATTATGTTAATATATTATAATAGTATTGGTAAAAACACAAAAGAATAAAATAAAAAAAAACAAAAGAAACAAAAAAAAAAAAAAATCAACATAGGAGGGGCGGTTCCACTACCGGTGGAACCGCCTCTCATATGTTGAACTTTTTTTCATTTTCATTTTTCATTTTTCATTTTTTTTATTTTTTATTTTTTTGTTTTTCTATTCTTTTTTACTTTGCTTTCCTTATTCTTTTTTCATTTTCTTTTTTATTCTTTTGTTTTTTTTATTAGTTAAGTTTTTTTTTTTCTTTTCTGTTTTTATTCTTTTGTTTTTAATTTTTGTTCTTTTGTTTTTTTTTTCCTTATTTTGTTCTTTTGAATTATTTTTTATTCTTTTGTTTCTCTCGCACAAATTCGTAGTAGATCATGCCTTTTTTTTCCTTTTTTTTTTAATCGAAATGTGCTATAACAACACAAACTTTTTCGTGACTAAATCGAGGTATTGACTAAAAGTATAAAAAAATGAGGAATTAAGAATAACGCATGCAATGAAAAAAAAAGGCGAGAAAAAAAATGTGTGGGTAATGAAAAAAGAAGTGGGAAAAAAGTACAAAATGGACCGCTTTTAAAAATTGTTTTATGAAAATAATACATTATAAATCATCTGCGCAGAAAATTTCACCATTAAAACTTCAATTTCTCCTTCCCTCGAAAGTTCTCATCCCCTGACTCATTTAAACCTCCAACTCATTTTACAAAATTTTATCGAAAGTGAATCATATTTTTTTGATAAAAAATCACTTTGGAGTTTTGGTTGGGTGTTTGAATGATTCGGATAAGTATTATAGCTTACCATGAAAAATCATAACCATTTTAAGAACAAGTTTAGTCTGCAATGATTCCAAAATGTTATCTAGATTTAAAAATTAACATATCATTTTAATTTGGGGAAGAAATTTTCTAATTATTTGTATTTAAATTTTTATTTTGAGCAGTTGTTAAGAAATGCAGAGACCATGTGCTGTCAAGATGTTTTGTGAATTAGAAAAAGGAAAGTGTATAATCTTACTAATTTTACTTTTGTCTAGTTTCTTTGGTTTTTGGGTTTTTAGGATAATATTTCTAATTTTGCTTTTGTTTTTGAATAATAATCAAAATTATTTGTATTGTACCAGATGCCGAGAGTGCACATAGAACCCAACTATCATCATCACCACCTGACTCCATTTCACAGGTAATATTTTCATTTATAACCATTCATTCTTTACAATGTTAGCATTTAATTATATTCATTTTACTATTATATAATTATATTAATTTTGATTTTTATGAATAGATTGAAATGAAAGATAGTGTGATCACTGTCTATTTAATTTTGGAATTATTTGGTTTTGATACTATGATTGTTCCTTCAAGTGATGATAACATTTTTTGTGATTGAAGTGAATCTTTTTTATTTGAGATGGTAACATTTTTGCACATGCAATAATATTGTGGTAACAAACAATAACATTGTATTAACCGATGATATAATGTAGTAATTTATATTAACACATGTGGTAACCCCTGTGGTAACTGACGATAAAAGATAATAATATTTACTAACACTTATAGTGACCGATAATATAAGATAGTAATTTATTCTAATACGTGTTAACTTTAGTTAATGTCAATAATAATTTATACTAACACTTGTATACAAGAAACATGTGATAACACATGATAACCGATGATGCTAATACTAATATTGTGATAACTGACATATACTAACAGATGTGGTAACATATTGTAACAAATGATATGGTAACACATATGATAACATGTAACACATGTGGTAACATAGAGTAACATATGGTAATCGATTATATCGTAATACATGTGGTAACATGTAGGGTGCTAGCGCCCGCGCAAGAGGGGGCTAGCGCCCGCCGCTCATACGCGAGCACTCACACAAGAGGGGGGCTGGCGCCTGCCCCTTATACTCGGGTGCGCGTCCAAAAGGGCGCTGGCACCAGCCCAAGTGGGGGCCTGGCACCCGCTCCCATGCACGAGCGCCCGCCACGCAGGGCACTGACACCCGCGTCTCAGTAACCGATGATAAAAGTAGTAACATCACGTAACACATGGTAATTGATGATAAAATCATTATTATTTTCTAATTCAATTGTAACCGATGATGATGGTAACCAATGATAAATTCAGTAACATTTCCTAACTAACCGATGATAAAATCAATAACAATTTCTAATTCAATGGTAACTAACGATAATAAAAATAACATCTCGTAACATATCATAACCGACAATAAAATCAGTAACTTTTCCTAATTCAATGGTAACCGACGATGAAAATAGTAACATCTCGTAACATATGATAATCGATAATAAAATTAGTAATATTTTCTAATTCAATGTAATCGACGATGAAAGTAGTAACATTTCATAGCATATGGTAATCGATGATAAAATCAAGTAACTTTTCATAATTCAATGGTAACCGACGATAAAAGTAGTAACATCGTAACACATGATAATCGATGATAAAATCAGTAACATTTCCTAACTCAATGATAACTAATGATGAAAATAATAATATCTCGTAACGTATGTTAATCGATGATAAAAATCTTAATTTTTTCTAACACTATTAGCTAACGATAAAACCACTAATTTTACTAATACTTTTCTACCGTCAGTATACATATATGATATGCTCTAACGGTAACTAAAACCATCAGAATATACCTATCCTGACTGGTGTATACCTAATTGAAAGTCTATCCGTTGGAAAAAGTTTTGCTGACGGTTTTAGTGGATTCTATTGACAGTTTTTTACCGTCTGAATAGTGCATTTGTTTTGTAATGAGAAAAATATATCTGAATTCATACTTTCTAGATCTCCTTTTGATGATTTTCAACAGGTGTTAATTGTCTCGATTGCATGTCTCCAAGAATTCTATATTGAGAGCAGTCTTCTAGATCTTTGTGTTCTCTCTAAAGAAATCGTATAACTGATAGGGTGTTAGGGATGGAAGATTCACCATATCCAGGGACCACAACCTATATTTAAAGATAATTGTGTTATCTTTTTGATAACCTTATCTAAATCCATCACTCAGATAGGAATCATCCCTTAGGTTTCTACATACGTGGAAACCACACCCTATTAGATATTTTAGAATTCAAAGTTAACCAAAACTTTATTAGATCACTTTCCCACTTTCTCTTATACTCATCTTATATGACAGTCTAAATACATAATTATTTTATATATTAGCCCAACATTTGATTAAATGATCAAACAATCTTCCACTTGGGCTATATATATATATATATCTTTATAATTATGTATAACCAAAGTGAGTTTATTTGCTGTCAACATCGAAATGTATCTATAATCAATCCTGTCTATCAATCATATCAATATAGGATCAGAGAGGCCTTTGTCATATGTATCGTAACTCGACCCAACAGTGGTCACGTATGCTAATACAACAAAATGACATAGATCGTAATCTAAAAAACTGAATCTTTATTTCTACGGAACTTAATCTCAAAATATCTTAAACTGAAATAATCAAAAATATCCATATTAAATGAGTATAAAAAAATCACAAACTCCCATTGAAACTGAATATCCTAAAATAATATGACACTCACATGCGTAGTATGCACATGAATCTCTTGGGTAGCAATCCTTTAGTAAACGGATTCGTAATTATGGAGTTTGTATCAACGTGCTCTATAGAGAACTATCCAACAACAACAATAACAATCAGAATTTTAATCCCAATAATTAGAGTCGGTTTTGGAATGAGGGCATATATACGTAACATTTCTTTTGTATTTTTGCAAAGAGATTGTTTCTACGTTTCGAATCCGTGAGCTCAAACTCACCAAATGAGCAACTCAACCGTTGTGCCAAGATCGCCCAAAGTAAAAAGATTTCTTATTGAAGTATGAATGCCCATAACCTATAACCCATAAACATTCTCTCTCTCTTCTCTCTCTATTTAATGTTCTTGTTCTCATACTCTTTCTCCATGTCTGCATCTTCAACCTCCCACAGAAAATGTGCGTATGTAGCAAAAATATGGCAGTCATTAGGAGCATAATTTAGAGCTTGATCAAAATAAAACTCTACATAAGATGCATCTTTATGTCTCCTCTATATCAAGTCTGCATACACACATAACAGATTCCTATCTTCTAGGTTTTCCAAGATTGCCCTCTCAAAGTAGTCCTCTGCTTTTTCCAGATCACCAAGAACCTCATTCTCTTCAGAGATCTTAGCTAGCTATTCTTAGATTGGAGATGGGTTTGCATCAATTTGAACAGGGAAATTAGTGAACCCTTGAATTTGACTAGCTGTCCTTGAATTAGCTTGAACTCTTGTTGGAATGTGAATCAGCAAAGATGTGGAGGGGTGTTTGTAGGAGTTGGAGCAAGAATCCCAATTGGGGAATTAGTGAACCCTTGAATTTTGGGGAGAAATTAACGATTCTCAAGTGAGTTTAGAGAGCTTTGCCTCTTAATTTTTTACAGTAAAGCCTTCACTTGACCCCTCAATAGAGCCTCGCGGGAACCGGGTGTTTGCCGAAGTTCTGCCATTGATGATTGGTCGGGTTGTCGAAGCCCTCAAATTAATACTGATTTCCCCCAATGCAACAAACTGTAGCAATAGTGGTTACCAGGTCGAATCCCAAGGGAACTAATTAACTTAATCTCCTAGTTGATGTTTAAAAAAATAAAATTTGGGGGTTTTCAAATAAATTGCTAAAATAAAAATTACTGAATAAAAATTAATAACCTAAAAATAAGAAACAAATCAACAATGCAAATTCTAAAATTTAAGGAAGAGAATCAATTCACAAAACTCCGATCCAAGGGTTCATATATTCGATTGTCTTATTGATCATTGGTTAAAATATTATTTTTGCGATTCAAGCATTTAACCTTAGATCTATTAGGATAGCCGTAATAAATCATGTGTTTTCCTAATTTAATCGACCAAACCCCAAAGATCCAATCGAAACTTATCATTAACCGCGGGCACGATAGCGTTCCATATCAATATAATGATAGCATTACGTTCTGTGAAAACAGTTAAACCAAAATATAAATAATTGGGATAGCCGCAATTACTCAATTTTGTTTCATTGATTCCCTAGGTCAATTGATTATCGGTAAAAGACCCATAAACAAAAATAACCTAGTTGCTACTTATACCATTCGTTCATGACAATTACGGATCACTGAATTCCTGGATAGCAATAGAAAAACTAATATTGAATTAAATTGTCAGATTAACCAATATTAGGTTTCCCTAAAAATTAAATCAAGAATCAACGAATACTTGAATAAAAGCAAAAAATTAAATTTAGAACATAACCTCACAATGAAAAACAATCGATTAAAATTCCCCTTGAATCAGAAATAAAAATTAGCCACACATGGTGGTAAATATCATCACAAGATAATCAAAAAAAAAAAAAGAAAATATATTCCTAAAGAAAATAAAAATAAAAACCTAAATGGAGAGAGTGACCCCTGTAGCCGTCCCTTGCTTTTTCTCCTCAAAGAATGCCTCCTGTGAATGCCTCCTTGTGTGAATAAATAGTGGTGAGGAGGCAGCCATGCCTTGTAGAATTTTGGAAAGAATATATATTGACTTGTTGCCCCTTTTTGCCCTACTTCTAATTTAACTTAGACTCTCCAAAATTTAGAAGATTACAAAAGTTCACTCCTACTAAAAAAAACAGAGTTTACTAAAAATAAAAATACTACTAATATGTTGAATTAAAATTCAATCTCCTCTTCTTCAAAGCCCAATAAAGTGTCTTGACCCAATTAACTTCAAAATTGCTTCATTAAGTCCAATGTGCTCCAAATTTTCAAATCCAATCTCCTAAAATGAAAATTCAATAAAACCAATTATTAGAACACTAGTCAATGCAAAATTAATACATAATAATAACAATAAATTTAACAATTTTGCACATTATCAATGATGGGGTTTCCAAGCTTCCTATTGCACGACCCACAATTGTGGAATCATTGGTTATATCGATCAAAGCTTGTTGTTTTCCTGTTCTCTGCCTTGATTTTGATGCACTCATTATAGATTCTTCACGTTTCTTTGAAATGTGTATGTTATTATTGTTGTTCAAACCGGCCAAGGTTTGAGATTTTGTGACTCTTCTTGTTGATGATGGAGTCTCCATTGAAAATGTTAAAAATTTTTGAAAAGTTAGACAGAAATTTTACAGTAGAAGAGTTGGTGTCACTGGAAAATTAAGAACTCCTACTGGCAAAGAATCGAACTTGGGAAAGAGAGAGAGAGAGAAAAGAATGTTAAATACAACTAGTATAACAATACCATCCATTATGTATAGCCCTGAGACAAAATTTTACAATCATATTTCATAGTTTGATGTTTCATAACATGCTATCCCTATACTATTCTAACATCAAATAAAATCGGAGTCAGTATATTGAATGATCTTAACCTAATCTGACCTCCGATAAGTGAGTATATAGCATTTTGTTCTCTATAACTACCATAAGACTTGTTTTGCTGCCTTTTAATAGTCTACTATTAAATACTAGTCCAACACTCCTGAAACGTACGCAATATCTAAGCGCGTACCGACCTAAATATAAATCAGACTCTAAACTGATTTTCCTATGTATAAGGTCATTCTTGAGATACTAGTTGAGACTAAACTTGTCTCCCTTAACTATAGGAGTATCTCTTGATTTATATTCCCAAATGTCATATCTTTTGAAAATCCTTTTGACATATAAAATCAGAAAAATGTACTAGCTCCCACAAAACTTATGGTATACACAATTTTCAACCAAATTCATCTCAAAATCTAACGAGATGATTATTTGATGAAATTTGTAATACCACGGCATCAATTCTGGAGGTAGTGGAGTTTGTTTTTCCAGAATGGAGATTTTTCAACATTATCCTCATTTGTTTCTCCCCCCGCAAACTCAACATTCTCAAATAACTGTGCACTTCTCGACTTAAATATAACCTTATTTGTGGAATAATAAAAACTTATACCCCTTAAATCTTTTAGAGTATCTTATAAAATAGTAACCACTATCTTGATATCCAGTTTTCTTTTATTATGTTGGAAAAATCTAATCTCAGCTGGACAACCCCAAACTTAAAAATGCTTTAGACTAAGCCGTCTCATTGTCTAGAGCTCTTAAGGGGTTTTTGTAGTTCTTTTAATGGAGAATCTGTTGAGAATATATGATGCAACCTTAGTTGAGATTTATCCGTAAAGAAATATATGTAGCTATATAAAAAAATCATCTATGAACATGATAGATTATTGTTGACCATTTTAAGAAACCGAAGGGAATGACCCATAGATATCAATATGTATCAATTCTAAAATGTCCGAAATCCTTTTGATTTCATATCTCCTTTTGTTGGTTTGTTTTCCTTTTATATAATTTACTCTTTAAGTACTAGTATTCAGGGACTCATAAAATGAAGTAATAGGATCAACCAAAATATAGATTATCGGATCCTGATAGAGAACCGAAACCAACCAATTTGGACTCAAGAAACAAACCAATTTCTTCATTTTCGAATGAACAAGTAAAATCTGATTTGTCTAATACAGAAATAGAAATCAAATTTTGTCTAAAAGACAGAATTACAAATGTTTCATTGAAATCTAAATAGAAACCGGTTTTCAACAATAATCTAAATCTTTCTGTTATTTCAACTGTAATTTTACTATCATCACCTATATAGATATATTTTTCACCATCAATTAGCGATAAACAATTTAAGCAACTCTACATAGACACACTGATGTGAGTAGTGGCAGCGGAATCTGACCATCAAATGTGTTATAGTACCGAAGTTAAATTAATCTTAAAATAAACCAAACCAAGAATTTTAACAACATCCTTATCTTGTTTTCTTATCTTTCATTTCTTATCCTTAGTTGTCAAGTATTCTTGACCCTTTTATCGCTTTGAGATAAGATATGTCAAGAGTATACCAATCTTAGTCTTTTTATTCTTGACAAACTGTCTCTCAATGTCCGCAAGGAAAGATATAGTCATTGTAACCGACTCAAACATAGTGTTTTTGAATATTTCTGGGATGACTCACTTTATCATCATTAGACACATGCGATTCAACTTCTCCCAACTTTCCTTCTCCCTCATTTTCTCAGAAGTACTCTCATCTGTAAGTGGTGGAGAAAATTAGTATTTAACGCAAAGTCTAAATCCATGACTCCGATAACTCTAACTAAATTCTCTTGCCATACTTTGAAATTAGAGTTATTCGACTTAAGAATGCTTCTGAATTGGGCGTTGATATTAATAGAAGTAATATACAAACAAAACTGAATAGAAAACAATAAACAACCTAATCATGATCACAATAAATTAAATCAATTAATTAATAATTTAAATAAAAGTAATCCCATCACAGAATACCAGTAACTCCATTAATATTTCATCTTTACACAAAATAATTAATTTATAAGTGATACCCTAATATAGTAATCAAATACTGATAATAAATTAATATGTCAACTGATACACCTTCCTTTGGGCAGATTTACAATTTACACGTAAAACTAAATAATTCTCACGTGTTTATTACCGTAAATGCACACATTATTCTGATGAACACTGACTTTCCTTTGAGTCGATCAGCACTCACATAAATTGCATATGCATATCTTTTTATATTTTGAAATAAAATAATTTCTACAAGAAAACCTATTTTGACGAGATATTGTTTCAATTAAAATATCTCAAAATATACACATAACAATTAATTGAATTAATAATTATATTTTTAATTGGACCTATGTCAAATTTTAACTTGATGGGTTTAAATTTGAAATTGATCTTGCACTTACGTCCAATTTTATAAACTGTTTAGACTTCTGAACTTAATGATCAATACTCTTTAAACTGGGTTTGAATTTAGACCCAACTTTATAATTCAAACATAACTTTATAATTCAAACATATAAAAAATAAGTGATTTTTCTTAAAGGGCTTTACTAATCGGATCTTCTAGAAAACTTAATTTTATGTTAGAAAATTAAGCCCATGAGGACCCAATTTAAACATTAAAAATGATTTATAATTTTGACACATTTAATGGGTTTTAAGTCCATTAAGTCAAATCCTTAACTCCTTAATCATTTAATTAAACTTAATAATCCATCGAAATCATTTAAATACTCAATGGGTTCACAAAACACCGAAGGAGACAAATAGTAGCTTTTCCAATTTTACTTTTATTTATTTATTTATTTACTTTTTAAATCCGAAGGCAAGGAAAAATTTTGTGTGGGGGAAGCATTAAAAGTTGTACCTTTCCCTTTTTTTTTTTTTTAAATTAAATCTAAAAGCAAGTAAGAAAAGAACTCCAGAAAGAGACAAAAGAAATCTCTTTTCTTTCCAAGGTAGATGACAAGTCATGCGCACGCAGTGAACCATGGGCATTGCCATTTTTTTTCCGCTTCTTTTCCGCATTCGAATGCCTTTAGGAGCGCACCCCAATTTTTTTTTTTTTTTTTTTTTTTTTTTTAATTTCTGAATTCTGAAAAGGACAAGGGAAAGGAGATAAAAAATAATAATAATATAAAAACTCCTTTTTTTTTTTTTATTCCGAACTTGAATCACTGCCCCACAATTTCAAAATCGACTAATTTTTGAAAAAAATTTTAAAATCTAAATACCTAAATTTTCTTAATTTCTTAATTTCAAAAAAATCGAAAACTTTGATTTTCTTAATTATCTAAACATGCAAACTCTGATACCACTTGTTAGAACTTATTTGATAAAAATCATTATCAATATATAAACCATACAATTCTAAATTTACATATCAAATTATTAAAAAATTATAAATATTCGAATATAAGAATCAAAGAAAAGTATACCGAATCCA
Source organism: Dillenia turbinata (assembly GCA_037126225.1). NCBI lineage: Eukaryota > Viridiplantae > Streptophyta > Magnoliopsida > Dilleniales > Dilleniaceae > Dillenia > Dillenia turbinata. Next base: position 11,821,725 of record JBAMMX010000010.1, on the reverse strand, counting down.
TGTTTTTTAGATCTTCTTTTAATAATTTTCAATGGGTGTTGATTGTCTCGATTATCTATATCCAAGAATCCTGCATTGGGAGTAATCTTTTAGATCTTTATGTTCTCCTTAAAGAAATACTCTAACTGATGGGGTGTTAGGGACAAAAGATCCGAAGACCACAAATCATATTTAAAGATAACTATATTATCTTTTTGATAACTCTATCTAAACCCATCACTCAGATAGAAATTATTTCTTAGGTTTCTGCATATATAAAAACCATATCTTATTAGATACTTTAAAATCCAAACTTAACTAAAACTTTATTAGATCACTTTTTTACTTTTTCATGAACTCATTTTATGTAACAATTTTAATATATAATTATTTTATATATTAGCTCAACGTTTGATTAAATGATAGAATATTTCATTTCATGGACAAAATTAGTGTTGATTGATCTTTAGCAATTGGGCTGTTCAAGTTGGGTCTCGAAACCGATATGAGTGTTTCCATTCTCTCTCTACGTTGTCTCATCGGGCTTGGGCATTCGAAATTGGACATTGTTCCCCGCGTTTTATTGCCCGAAAGGTAGCAAAAGAAATCCATTTTCTTCAAAGAGTGTCCAACTTCTTATCATAGAATCCCTTTCCCAGTTCGTTCTCTTGTTTAGGCGCTATCGTCAATTTGCATGTCTTTCTCTACCTTATCTATCTGAGAAAGAGAGAATTCAATCAATTACTAGAACCTAATTATGAAGTTAATTACATGCTTCATAAATGATGACATCGTTGTGCCCTCTCCCTATTCTAAACTTATGTATATGGGGCATGACTATGCAATCGTGCAATGAGTATCTTTTTTTTTTTCCTTCTTTTTATAATAAGTTTCGAACCCTGATTATGAGGTTGAAATAGAGAAATGTAATTATTAAACTGTCTCCTTATAATATAGATACGCAATCGTGCATTGAGATTCGTGCAATGAGTACATAATGAACTACTCTTTCAACTTTTATTAAAGTATATGGGTATGACTTTGTTTGGGTTGACACTTAGAGTCGAGTCATGCATCTATGCATATCATTTGTCGGGTATCTTTAGGGAAATATAATCAATACACCGTGCTTATTTTTCCATGGTTTCTGGTTGAAAGAAACTTGTGTATAGTACAATAATTGGTTTGGACATACGCGTGTGCTTGCTGGGGTGTCCATGTGCGAACGCGCAGGACAAGTCTAGTAGTAAATGTGGGGCTCAAAATTGAACATCTTCGGAAATATGCCTAAGATTCGCATCTCTCAATTGTTGTTTTGGGACTTGGGTTCGAAGGATAGATAAAGAGAATGGAAATAATAATATCTCATTGACAGTATGTACCATTGTTCAAAGTTTTTGTAGATAAAGAGAAGAGGAGGAAATAATAATATCTCAATAATTTATGAACCAACTGTTGAGGATGTCACTTTTATCATTGTCTTGGCATATTTTGGCCTCTGCTTCATCAACTCTCGAGAGGAGAATCTTTCAGAAATCTCCTCATCCCACTGCATTTTCAAGAGGAGAATCTCTCTCTCTTTCTCATCACTACCTATCAAGCATGTACTATTTTTTTTGTTACATAGTGAGATTCGAATTCGAAACTATTACAAGGGGGAGTGAGAATAGTGTGAATTAAGCTATATCTCATTGACATCATGTACCATTGTTCACAAGAAAAGATTTAGTTGGGTGAAAATTAACAAAGGGGAAAAGATAAAAATTGCAAGCCTTCTGATTGGGAGGGATTATATGATAAAAACGGATTTATGTACTTTTTAAAAAAAAAAATTATTCAATAATGATGAAATAATTTAAATTTTATACATATTATGGGTTATTTATTTGTCAGTATGATGAAGGATGACATCCGTCTTACCAAGTAATTTACTTCTAGTTAATAACCTTTCATAAATCTCATAAGTTGATGGAAGCATTCGGTGGACTTAGGTTTGTATTCTGTTCCTCGGTCCAATAAAAGAAATCTAGAGAGAGAGAAGAAAAAAAGAGAGAGAAATGAAAATTATCTAGAGACTAAATATGAGATCCTTATAAAAAATTCAACAGAAAAAGTCAAAATTGGTGAAAGTATGTAGAAAACCAAAAGGGTTCACTAAAAGAATATTAGTTGCAAAAATTATATTTTATCAAGAATGGAAGAAAACAAATTGCATGTACCATTTAGAGGTTTAATTTAAAATCTTTGTGAGTTATTAGATACAATAAAAAAATAGAAGGTTGTAAAATAGGCTACAATTCAAGATTTTGGCTGATTTGAATTCATTCTAAAAGGGTAAATGCTGTCTCGCATGCTTAGACCTAACTGCATTATGATAGAAAAGTTTGGCCACTGTTCCTTCAAAATCAGGAATGGAACATCATTTGTACAAACAAACAAGAAAAAAAACAACAATCTAAATTTTCTATTTTAAATTTTGAGATCGGTCATATAAAAAATAAATATAAAAAAAAAGTGATTCAATTTATACAGATTTTTCTATGTCACTCATTCCTATCTAATACTATCTCCTCAATTAAATTCATATCTATTATATTTTTACGGATATATTACATTCAAGTTTTTAATAAACTATATCTACGTTTTATTAAATTTCTTATTTTTTAAGTTTTCAGTTTTCCTAACAGGTACGTTCTTAAATTTTTATTGCACATGCCCAAATCACCTTAAACGATACTCTCTCATCTTATCTACAATTGAACTAACTCCAACTTATTTCGTATTTTATCATTTCTAGCTCTTTTTTTTTTTTTCTAATTTAACCACACATCCATCTAAACATTTTTATCTCAATAATAGTAATTTTTTATTTTTGTTACTGTTTAATGACTCAATACTTAGTGTCATATAGTAGTATAGGTCTTATTATAATTTTATAAAATTTTTTCTTTAAATATAGTGATATCACGTGATCACAGAGAATTTCATATTTCTTTTATCATTTTATTCGATCCCTTTAAATTCTATTTTTTTATCATTGTTTGTACAAATGGAACCTATTAGGTTTTGTCTTTATACCGTGTTCTGAAAGGGGCATATATGCTTTCGGAAGGGGAGCCCTCTGAAAATGTTAGAACCTACGGTATTATGTCACTCCATTTTCTCCTTCTTTAATGCCATGCCATTAACATGAAAATATGTTTAACTAGGTGTATTTTTTAATATATATCTTACTAGTTCTACGTAAATAAAAAGATCTAAAGTCCAAATCTTTTTTTCTGTTACATAAAAATTTAAATATGAAATTTTTGATTTGGAGAGAGAATTGTGACCATTAAACTGTCATTTTAAGGACTCTCCGGTTCGTCTTGTAAACCCCTTGAGAACCAACTTAAATTTAAACCAGATTTAATCAATTTTCAATAATAATTATTAAATACTGATGATTTATTAAAAAAAAGAAATAATTCATGAACCAATTCAAAATGACAATTATTATTAGTAAAATGTCATAACTTTCAAATTTGAATTAGTCAAAATAATTTTCAAATCAAGTAAAAAAATTTAAAAATATTATCAAGTAGATTGTGATATAAAATCTGGTTTACATAACATTATCTTACACTATTTTTTGTTTGGGTTACAATAGTTTTGAATCTCGGATCACGGAATTGGGGAGGGGGACTGTGACCACTAGGCTATGTTCCTTGGGGACTTATCTTACACTATTTTACTTTTATCATTCAAATCAAATCAATTTCCACTATGAATGAGTTAAGATATGTTTATGTAAACTACAATCTAAGTTTTTGGTTAATTTGATTCAAAACTCATTTGGTTCATCTAATATTCTTGTTAATGAATTGCATTAGAGATGGAAATAATAAAGTGCATTTGTTTTTTTATGTATTTAGCCAAGGGGGGGAATACCTTTTCCCATACATAACTTAATAGGGTTTGAGACCAACAAAATTTTAACTTATTATAGATTTTCTACCTAATGCCAAACCGTTGTTCAACCATCTCATATCCATTTTTGTTTTCATTCTATAATTGATATGAAAATTTAGACTATTACCTAGGTGTCACTAAATTATCAAATATAAATAACAACTTATAAATTAGGTATATACCAATGTTTTGTGAATCTAATGGTTATATTCTCTTAATCAAAATTTTGAATTCGAGTTTTTAGAATGAAAAAATAAGCGTTGAAAGAGTCAAACTCTAAATTGGGCCCCATAGTACTCAAACTGAATTAATCGGATGATGTGGATATTGGTTGATCAAGAAAAAAAAAACAAGTGTATCAACTAATAAATATCATACAGACCCTATTTACATATTCAAAGATTATTTACGTATTCATTTAGATTTTAAATTTACCTAAAAGTAAAATGTACGTCTTCTTATCCGTTCACATGAAATATAGACGTGTGTCCAAGGCTATTCAAATATTACATTTGGGATCATTTTCAATCTAACAAGCAAATCTATGGATTATTATTATTATTATTTTTTGAATGATGTGATAATACCTTTTCTTTTGCTTGATCAAAATGATGTGATCAATTTTTCTCACAGACAATTATTTCGAATCATTCAAATAGCACTTACCCTAAAAATCTTGGTCCATATGATACTAAATACCCCTTAGCCCATCTTTGACAAGCAACGCCTGGGAAAAGGACACTTAACAACCAATGTAAATTAAGATTGACAGGATGGTGACCAATTTCTACTAGTCATTGCATGAAATGATCGAAACCTACCTTTAAACATGTTTTGATATCTCATTTCTCCTTCCACTCTTCAATGATCCCCCCACCCACAAAACCCCATTAACATATTGTACTTTTTTTTAAAAATCCCCATGAAAGTAGAAAACCCCAATAATGCAAAAAGATAAGACAAACATGTTTCAGATATTTTACATTGTCCTCAGCAAACACTTTTTCCCAGGTTTCCAAGACTGAAAATATGGAAGAAAGTCAAAGGAGGTGAACCCTCGTGATCTTTGAATGCAGAATTTTGAAATGTGAAATCAATGCATGGAGTGCAATTTTGTTGGAAGTGTTTTGTATAAGAGGCACAACTTTGATACATGGAGTGCAAATATCCAAATGAGTGCTTTCATCACACACATGCACACAGAGGAAGAGTGACTTCATTACTAGATGCTTATTCCATTTACCTTGCTGGGCAGAATTTACACAATAAACAAAGAAGAAAATGATAAGAAAATGCCACAACAGCCATATAACTTAGGTATTTGGTACATGTGGAACTCTTTTAAGTCTTGAAAAGTTAAATCATTTCATACTGCCTGTGGATTAAAAAAAAAAAAAGAAGTCAATTTTCAGTTTTCTTGGGAAGAAAGCAAGGCCATTTTTCCAACATTCCAAGGGCGCGTGAGGTGTGTTTGGTAACAGCCTCTTCTTCTGCCTTGCTTTTGTATTTGGTGATTCTTTTTTTTTTTTTTTTTAAATATATATTTCATACGACTACCCTAAAGGGTTGGTTGACGAGTGAGAGCTTACATATTTAAAGAGAGACTTGATGCTCTAACGTCGAGCCTTTTTCTGCAAGAAACCAATTCCAAATGCAACATAATATAAGAATATTGGTGGGCTTCTCTTTAAAAATTTTAAAATTTAGTAGTAAAACAATATTAATTAATACAATTAGGAGGTAAGAACAAAATAAATTGGTGAGAGATTGTACTTTCTCTATTCTTATTGCATGAGGAGAAAAAGATGAATTTCAACTACCAAACACTAACGAGAGAAAAAAAAAAAACCTAATGACCATCCATTAACTTAGTAATGTAACTATCTTTTGAGCAAATAAAAAATTATATTATTTTTCATTATTTTTAAAATATCAAAACTATTCGATCTCTATTTAACCAAACAATCTACCATTCCTTCATGCACATTCTCTCACTTTCATACACACCATTGCAACGAGTGAAAGCACATCGATTTTGAGTGAATGGATACAATTTTTCATGATGATCTCTCGAAACAACTGGCCAACCACCTTTAAACACCACGTTACTATTTTTTTATATAAGAATATATAATCAAATGAAATCGAATTGAAAAAGAGAAATAAAAATAGAAAGATTCAATCGTTTTAGTTATTGCTAAGGAACAAACACCACATTATCTATTAACTACCCATACATTGTTGCAAAAATGTGGGGGTAAGATCTTTATATTTAAATATTTTTTTTAAAATTTAATATTTAAATTTTTATGAATGTATATATTTATATAATTTTTGTAAATAGTATGTAATCAGAAATATCTAAAGATGGGTAAAAGAATAATAGGGCATATTCAATATTAAAATTCTTATATTATGAATTTTAAAAAAAGAAATATCTAAATAGTTTTTTTCTTATTTTTTTGAGAAAGAAACTAATTCAAAATATAAACTTATAAGACACGACGAAAAGAGTCTATCATTATTTTAGGTTTGCCCTTTTGGGGTAAAAGAATAATAAGAAAGGGAATCTTTGAAATATTTGGATTATTATATTCTAATGATATGAAAAAACGAGTCCATGGATGGGGACCAGCCAACGAATGATACACCAATACGCTGGACTCTTCTCGACCATCGTAACAGTAGTAGTAGAAACTTGATAAGGGCGCTCCTTTTGTCACTACTACCACTTTTCCGTGAGACAACTGTTCTTAATGCACAGCACGACAAAGTCGCTAATTCAACGCCCCCCCCCCCCCATCGTTTGTCGGAGCGCACCCCATAATGTCATATACTCCAAAAAGGCCTTTCCCTTTCATTTTATTTTCAATGTTCAGAACGAATTTTGGTTTCTTCAACTTATTTTTTGAGGTTCTATTTCTGAAAAAAATATGCTTTTAAGAAATTCAATTTTTAAAAGCATTTATTTAAATATAGATATGTTTTTAAAATATTTTACTTCCCGTGATTCTTTCCTCCTTTTTATTTCTTCTGATTTATATTTTTAACTTATAATTTTTTAAAAAATTTTAAGAATAATTTTTATAAATTCGGGCCTTCATTTAAATTTCAAAAAATTCTTATAAATTGAGGGTTTCGATTCGATTTTTAATTTTGATTCACCCATCTAAATTCAACTAACATTAGGAAAAATTTTTAATATAAAAAATTATTTATATAATAATTATATGATACCGATCTTAGTTAACATATAAACAATTTACAAAATAAGCACAACAAGATAAAGAAACAATTATATGCTTTCCAAAGGCAACAACTCTGTTCCATTCATGATCCCTGCAGTAAAATTCTTATTAATCTTATGCAAATCGACATAATTATATGAGATATATTTTTTTGTATAAAAATATACTTTATTTTGAATTATATAGAAAGGTTTATTTTTATCTTGCAACTCTGTATTCATCGATTTTTTTTATCTTAAAAATGATTTTTAATATTTTTATTTAGTAATATTTTAAAAATTAGCATATTCTATATGTATATATAGAAAATTAAATATGCGGGGGAAAGGCGACGAATGCGATTGCCCGTGTGCCTCTTCACGTTCAAGGCTATCGTCCATTCTCGGAAACCCGTGAGAGAGGGAGAGAGAGTCCACATATACGGCAACATTCTTGGTTTGCAGGGAGAACAACTCAAATACAACCCAACACTGCACAAGAAAAATAGGTCTCTCTCTCTCTCTCGCCCTCGCTCTCGCTCTCGCTCTCTAAAACCCTTGGCTCTTTACCTCTTCCTCTCTCTCTCTCTCTGTGTAAAACTACAACAAGTAACGTACAAGTTTTTATTTTTACACTATCAAAACGTAAAAAATCACCCTATTCGCTTTTTCTCAGATTCTTGCGGAGCCCCTTTTCATTCTATCCTCATTGTGTTTTTTTGAGGCTCCAAGAACTCACACACCCGCACACGCTCTGATGGGTATTTCAATTTCTCTTGTTCATTTGATTTTCCTACAACGTTGCTAGTTTTGGTTGCCATTTTTATATAATAGTTATTTTTCCATTCGTTCAAGAAACCCTGAATTTCGTTTGATTGTCATTCAATGTGTTCGGCTTTTGTTTAAGTAATTATATTATTTTGCTTAATTTCTTCTGAACTTAAATGCTCCCTCCTCTCTCTCTCTCTCAATAAATAATCATTTTTCTGAGCGTTCTTCTTCTTCTTCTTCTTCTATATCAAACATCTGATACTCTATGCGTTTTCTGAATTTTCTTCTATGTGAATTTTTTTTAATGTAAAAATCTCATATTCCATCGATCATTTGGTGGGTTTTATTCTTTATTTTCCATTTAAATTATTGCAACCCTGATGCTCGACAAAGAAAATTGTAGAACAGAACTTCATATACATTTGAATGATTTTTTTTTTTAAATAAATGTTTTTCAAGGTTGAATATTAATTAATTAAATTAAATTTTCATTGGCAGGTTTACAAGCAAGGTGACCTGATCATAGTATGTTGTAGGTAGAGCTGCGAGTGTGACTGAAAAATGGGTTCGGAGCTACTACAGTGGTATTGCAGGCCAGAGGAAAATGGGGTGTGGGCAAAAGCAGTGCAAAATGCATTTGGGGCATATACCCCATGTGGGGTTGATACTCTGGTCATTTGCATTTCCCATTTGGTTCTCATGGGACTTTGCCTTTATCGAATTTGGCTAACTAAGAAAGATTTCAAAGCCCCACGATTTACATTGAAATCCGACTACTACAACTATGTCTTGGGATTGTTGGCTGCCTATTGCACTGCTGAGCCCTTGTTCAGATTGGCCATGGGTATTTCTGTATTGGATCTTGATAGGCAACTAGGCCTTGCCCCTTTCGAGGTTTCCTCATTTTTACTTTTGTTTCAAATATCTTCAATATTAGTGAAATTCGTTCTATGAGGCACAGACATTGACACGAGCGTTAATATGATATAAATATTTTATAGTGTTGTAAGTTGTGGGGTGTTGCATTTATTGTGTCCCTTCAACTTAGTTTTCATTTATTCTAAGGTGATTTTGTGGGAATTGATGTCATTGCTTGAAGAGTAGTGATGGAAAAAACTATGATTGTTGTTTGAGGATAAGATGAAGGTGCAACGTAGATTGCTAATGAGTTTCTGGTTGAGTCTAGTCTAGTTGTTTTGCTTTGTGCTGGATCATGTTCTTTAGTATGTTGCTCATTATTATTTCCTTGATTGACACTTTGAACTTTTTCTCTTATAAGATCACTCCGAGCTTGCGTGTCCCTGTTTTTTGTTGTTGTGCAACTTCGTTGCTTAGGAAAGGACCATTTCATCTTACAATTAGAACTAATGTGATTCTTATCTTGTCTTGTTTAGCCTTCCAATCTTCCTTTGATCCACATGTATGGCCTTGTGAGCTGCATAGTTGTTGTCCCCTCAAGCGATTCTTACTTCTTTCGTCTTGCTTTAAAGTTGGGTGATATCCTTCTCAAAGTCCACATCTTTACAGAGAATCAAATATTACTCTGGATACTGAAATGGTTGGTTTTGGTTTTCTTGGAACATCCAAAAATACTAGCACATGTATTTCGTCTCTGGAACTTTTATGACAGCTAATGTTTCCTTGATTGCGTGTGTGGATTTTTTATTTTTTATTTTTGGAAACTTATCACACTCTGTCTGACAATAGGCTAACATTGACTGTTGTAAACTAAATGTTGATTTGAACAGCACGAATTTTATTTTTGTTTTTACTTCTCCACAGTGTTTTTATTATTCGCCTTTTCTTTGAATTGCAATAGGTGGTTTCTCTTACTATTGAGGCAGTCACTTGGTGCTCAGTGCTTGTCATGATTGGGGTGGAAACTAAAGTTTATATCCGTGAATTTCGATGGTATGTCAGATTTGGAGTCCTTTATGCATTGGTCGGGGATGCTGCAATGCTTCATCTCATTCTTTCGGTGATGGAGTTCTATGACAGGTTGGATTTCTCCATTTATGAAGATTCAAATAAAACCTCGCTGCTTTTCATGCATTAGCATTAGTTTCTTCTCCTTGCTGTTGCTTAATATAAATGTACGCGATATTGTTCCTGTCTTCATGATATGAATCTACTTGATAATAGTTTCACAGTACTCAACCATTGGCAGACGTTTGTTAGTCTGCTTAAAATTTTATTGCTCAAACCCCAATGGGCAATCTTGCTTAGACTGCTTATTCAATATCAAGTTCTTTCATCTGTAGCAATTAGGACTTTAGTGTACCACTTTGGGCTATGGGGTGAAATGCTTCGTCTAAGATTACTAAATACTCGAAATAAACTCTGTGCAAGCCGTGAAGTTTGGGTAAAAGCATATTCTGAGAGTACTCCAACCATACAAAAGCCATGACAGTGTGTCCTGTAAAATGTTGCTTTTATGTAACAACTCCTTTCTCTAATGAAATGAAATGGCAACAAACTTTACTTGTTTATTAACTAAAGTGATAATAGGATAGACCGGCTGGCCTGATTCACCTTGATATATTTAATAGTTGGATCTTGAAACTGGTAAAAGCATCCCTGGGGCAAGTCTAAGGCAGCAGTGATGAGATGTAAACTGGGTCTGGCTAAGCAGAACATTTTAATCTCAACATAAAAATATCCATGTACCACTAGTCGTCAGATAAGAGACTTGACACACAAGTGCAAGAATGTACAACTTATTAAATATAATTTTATAGCGTAGTTGTTTCCATGATAAAAGAAAATGGCTTAAGAATGTCGAGGGGGTGTTTGTCAAGAAAAGCCAAAAGCTCAATGTAGCTTTTTTCTTCAACTAATAACAATGTTAATGCCTTTTAGGAAAAATACGTTTGATTAGAAAATCTATACTCTTCTTACTAATTTCTTTTTTTTTTTCCTTAGTTGACATATGCTACAAGTAGTATAAGACAAACTAGCAGTCTGTAGAGGAATTGGGAGTTCTTTTTTTGGCTTCCCCAGAATCCCTAGTTGTTATTCTTTATAACACATACCTGCACTCTGTGTATTAGATATATGATCTTGAAATTAGTCTATTTTAGTGTTGTTGAAAGTTTGATTTGCCATCTCAAGTTTGTATGTTGTCCATGCAGATTTGTACTGTACCTTTACATCAGTGAAGTTGCCATCCAGGTTGGTTTCTTCTTTCCTTATTCTTTTTTCTTCTCTTCCAGAACTATTTGGTGCTTTATTTCTTTTCTTTGGAATTTTATTTCTTGGAAAATGTAGCCTTATTTTATTTTCACTGGTGGTGGAGGTTGGAGTGGGTAGTGTTGAAAAAGGTCTGGTACTTGTTTCCTAGGGGCTTGTTTGTCTGTTTGAACATTGCATGATAGAGAGATAGTTATCAAGCATACTACTTTGACTTTGGCCCCTTAACAACCAGATCAGTATTACAGGGAACTGCCAGGTTCAGTTTTGATAAGTGCAAATAGGTTTTTCATCACTTCCTAAATTTATATATGATACTTTTCTTCAGCAACTGGAAATGTTTAAACCAATCCTTTTGCGGAGTTCAAGTGCACCTATAAAAATACAAGAGTCTGGAAGGACTCTTGTACCTATTTTGATTCTTCTATGCTGGTCTGGTTGTTGGTAGTGCATTTTTTTTTTTTTTATAAATTTCTGAGCTGACTTTTTCAGTATATACTTTGTGATTCATGGGCACAGTGTTGGTTGAAGCCCTTCCGTTTGGCACTATCCTGAATCTTACTTAACACATGAAATACTAGTCTGAAATTATGTTTGGCCTTTCAACATGTTTGGATAGTTAAATTCTTTTCTGTGTCAACTTGATCTTGTGTCAAATTGAGATTAAAAGGTCGATACTGGTTAAGGAGCCCTTTCATTTGTACTATCCCGATGCCTCATGCTACAAAACATGTTTTTTCTTTTCGTTTAATTAGGGTCCTGTCATCATGCTGTGATGGAAAACCGTGGCTTTAATATCGAATCTGATGGTGACAAAAAGCTCTCATATGGATAACAGAATGAGACATGTTCCATGGTTTTGACATTTGATGCTCATATGTTAATTTTGTGTATGTGACTGCTTCAATGCAGGTTCTTTTTGGAATTCTTTTGCTAGTGTATGTACCTGATTTGAATCCATATCCTGGCTACATTCCATTAAGGGCTGATCTTACTGACAACACTGAATATGAAGAACTCCCTGGAGGGGAGCAAATCTGTCCTGAGAGGCATGTCAATGTAATTTCCAGTAAGTATAAGATTCTTGTAGCTTATGCTTCTTGCATGCCCATCCTTTGAACTTCGTATTTGACCCTGATAAATCATTGTCCTTGAAACTGAAATTTTAAGAGTTATTATGTGTACCAGATGCAAAATTTATGGTAAATTCTGCAGCAAAGGCATGCCAAATTCTTATTTAGTGATCCGTTCAAATATTATTTTTTCCTTAGGATTAAAATATACATGCTTGTACTCATGACAGCTGTATTTAGTTCCTTGAACTATCAGAATAAATACAAATTAAATTCATTAAACTAATTATCTGAATCTTTAAAAGTTTGATGCATAGCATCAAGACCTGACAGTCTTCTCAAGAACATTCCTAGTACTATGCAAATGATTAACCTGCTCTAATTGATATTATTTTGACTTCTGGTTCCACTGGCAGAAATTTTCTTTTCATGGATGAGTCCCCTCTTGAAGCAAGGCTACAAAAGACCCATCACACAGAAAGACGTCTGGAAATTAGATACATGGGATCAGACTGAGACACTGAATGACAGGTGTGCTTGTATATTCTTACATGGGTTCTCCATGAGCATTTGGATGTCAAGATTGCATGATATGTTCTGTTGATTTTTGTAGATTTCAGAAGTGTTGGGCTGAGGAATCACAAAGGCCAAAACCTTGGCTTCTGAGAGCATTAAATCATAGCCTTGGCGGAAGGTATGACTAGTTACAAACTGATTAGAGCTTTGTTCTGGTTTAAGTAAGTCAAAGATGGAGTATATTGGTTTTTCTTTTCTTTATTTTGTATTTTTATTTTTATATGCAGTTTGTAGATTCTTGTGCAATTATATATACGCTTACTTTCTCTTGCTGTTCGTAGGTTTTGGTGGGGAGGTTTCTGGAAGGTAATGCATACATTCATTTGATGTTAAGTTGAATGTTATTTTAGTGTGCAGTTATTTAAACTGAAGTATTCACATTCTGTGGGATTTGTCGCCAATCCTCAGAAAATTAGAAAAACATTGCAGTATTTTTAAAATTCCATTTTTAATGTATTGAGTAATGCTAATGCTGCTCTTGTATCACTTCATAAGAAGTCCCTTTGTAAATTTCCAACCTTTTCGGCAGCTGGATAGGGACAAAAAGTCAATGATAAATAAACAAAACAAGCTACCACCTTATGTTTTTTTATTCCCCTAGATAAACACAATATTTTCCAACTGCAACAAATCTCTTCTAGGTAATGGAATTCAACTACTGACAAAGAAGATTCCTAAATGAGGCCTATGAAATCTCACCTGTAAAGTCAACCATAGTTTACATTTCTCAGAACTACCATGCAACTTCCCTACCTCCCAAACTGGATCCTTCTTTTACAAGATTAAGTTTTACCACATTGACTAGCATCATAGAAATGTATAATATTACCAACCCACCTATAACCTTGCTCAACTAGAAAATATGAAAGAATGCTTCCGTCAAACAAATTTAAAATTGTCTCGTGCAGAATCTTTGCTATGGAAATAGATAACAGTGGAGAGTGTGGGGACAATGGAGCCTTATGGTCCCTAGAACTGCTGGACAAACTGTAGGATAATGTTTTTCCTTTCTCAGCCATAAAATCAAAAGATAAAAAAAAAAGGACTCACTTAGTGCACAAAGTTCTTCCTGGTTTAGTGCGGAGGTAGAAGGAGGGTGGGCGTATACGTACGCAATATTCCTCTTGCATTTTTGCAAAGAGACTGTTTCCACACATAAAATCTAAAGATAGCTTGCAATAATATACTTGAGTGAAAATCTGAGACTTAGGGCCAACAGCAGTTGAAGGAGAGGTGGAATCTTAACCTAGTTCTAAGTCCAGCAATTCCATTTTTCCCCCTTCCTTCCAATGTCTCCTGCAGAAGGGAGGAAGAAAGAAAAAGCTCATAAGAAGAAAAAAGAGAAATGGCTCATGTTAAAGATCTTGGGTTTGAGTCTTGCACCCTCCCGTTCCAAGCAAAAAAGGGGCTTTCTCATGTTGGCAGTAACCATCATGAAGAATGATTATAGATGTATTTTATAGCTGTATTGTTGGAAAGATGGTTATTGTAAGTGTCCAAAATTTTGTTGCAATTGTTGACATAGACTAAAATTGGTAGTTTGCAAAATTTTTAAGAATTATGGTCTGTTTGATTTGATATATGAGTTCCTTTATGTTTCTTCGTATTGACCTTCCTGCAGATTGGCAATGATGCTTCTCAATTTGTGGGGCCAATCCTATTGAACAGTCTCCTTCAGGTTAGTCATTATCATGTTTTGAGGTTATATTGTCTGCTCTTCTTGTGTCTTTGTTATCTGAGGGATCTAGTGATCCACAATATCTGCATTCCAAACCTCAATTGGAAATCCTGGGTTTTGTTTTAGTTTTCCTCTATTTAGTACAAGGAACTGCACACTGGTTGAGTCATTGTAACCCTCCAACATAATTAGATACCATGCTAGCCATTTTGGCATTTGCCCTTGATGTTGGAGTTTGTATTGTGCAGTTGTGCCAGTAATGGTATTTTTATGCTTTGGTGTTGTTTGTATATGATTTGTTTTTTGCTGCAATTTTATGCCGGCCAATAGCCTCCCCTCTAATGGGCTTTGAAGTTTTGCCAGATTTGCATAGATAGGATGAGAGATTTTCTTTGATCCTTCTTGCTTCTACTTAGTTTATTATTATTATTATTATTATTATTATTATTATTATTATTTACTTTTTGTTACTTCAGTATTGTTGTCAAAATTTTTATGATTACTGTTATCTTGTTGATAATTTAATCATTTATTTGTTTTCTGATGCAACTATAGTCCATGCAAAGGGGGGATCCGGCCTGGATTGGTTACATATATGCCTTCTCAATATTTGTTGGAGTGGTATGTATTACTTTCCTTTTCGACTGCCCATTGACCTCCTCAATTTATTAAACACAGCCTTGACATTCTAAAAGCACAAAGTCACGTACACATACAGACACAATCTTACTGCTAAATACAGCAGCATTCTGCTGATGATAAGGTTTTCTCATTGGGTGATTTCGAGCTCAACCAGATGCTTCAAGAAAATACGATTTGAAAGGGTTGATAAAAACAGTCCTTTCAAAGTTTCACAATGGAAGTATTTTATTCATAATATCAACAATCCCTGTTTTTTCGATGTAAGCGTCATTTAGATGATGCATGTTTCCAAGAACATCATGGCAGAAAGGATATAAATGTTAAAGACTATGGAGGACAATGAAGTATTCTTCTAAAGAAAGTACAAAGAGGATGGACACCGATGATACAAAACTAGACATTAAACACTATCCTTTAAGAGGAAAAATACAGAGAAAGAAGAAGCTGTCCCTTTTCTCCATTCTTTGGAGGTTCCAGATGCAACCTTGAAATCAATTTTGATGGCAGTTCCTGAGATAGAAATTTGACATCATTTGGTCTTTTACCTATTCTTCTATTTTGTTGGAAAAGGACCACAGCCTTTATGAAAAATAGGAACTTTGGCCTGTGTTTGTTTCACGTAAGTTACCATCCTATGAAAAAAAACTATTCGTCAATTTTTTTTTCTCAAGAAAATGTATTATTTTATGTTAGTACAAATAAGTTCCCCCCCCCCCCCAAAAATTGTTAGGCTTAGAGGAAAAATTGAGAGAAAATACCTCAGAAAGTTACCAAAAGAGCTGATTTTAGTTTAAGTGAAAAATCTAAGCAAAACTACAGTTGATTTTTATCTAATTTGCTCAAATTCATCCTTTTCACTTCCTCAAATCCCATCTCAAATCCATTCGATAAAGCTTCCATCTTAATTGAATAAAAAATATTGCAGAAATAGTTGCATCTTCAAACACAACACCTCACAATCCTCAATAACAAATTTTGCTGTTGATGTCTATCTTTGCAATTTGCTGATTTCATAAAACCCATCCCCAATTTGAAGAAACCCTATATCAATTTCTATAAAAAAAAATTGAAACCTCATGTATATTCGATGAAATCCCAACAATTTATTAAATCCCAACAAATACATATTCAAAACAAAACCTTAAGAAGAAGTTCCTGGATTCAAATTCAAAGAAGAAGAGAAATAGCAACTTCCAAATTTAAAGGCATGCATTATTTTTCTTTTACTTGTTTAACATTCTTCCTTCCGTTTCAATTTATTTTATTTTTCTTTACTATTGAAGCAAAGAAAGAAGTATGCATTATTTCTGATTGTGTTTTATTACCAGGCATTAGGAGTTCTCTGTGAAGCTCAATATTTTCAGAATGTCATGCGTGTTGGTTTCCGTCTAAGAGCTACTTTGGTAATTTTCTTTTCTCTGAGTGCTTTTGGTTCTCTTATATATGTGGGCATATGTATGTGTGTGTGTGTATCCCTCCCATGGTTTACCTCCATTATTCAAAGTTTCATTATATCTATCCATGATGTATCAGGGGAACAAATGAATTAATTGCTCGTGTATCATCATCATTGTTTTTGTTGTTGTTAGAATATGATTACAAAAGGGTACTATTGTCCACATGCTTAAGCTTTTAGAGTAGTAGTCTCACATGGTAATAGAGCATGATATCCTAAGTTCAAAACTTGTCATGCCCCTTCACATTCTGTTTAAAACTTCACATGTTTAGAACCCTTTATGAGTCCTCATTGGCCAACATGCGATGGGTCTACGGTTCTCCATTACTTTTACACTTTTGGAGCAATTGGTTGTTTTGCTGCTATTGTCATTATTAATACTAGTGGAGGGTGCAGAAAGAATGTTTTTCTTCAATCTTTATATCATAGGGTTTGTCTTGATCTAATGCTTGGGGCTGCGTGAGCAGTGTTGGTTGCAAACTTTGCCCAGACAGGAATTCTCTTGTGGGCTGCCCTGAATATTACCTATATTTAAGGCATATAAAGATATTTAATTCCATTGAGGATTTGTATTCAACTAAATGTTATCTTCTTTGGTTTAAGCTTGTTTAATTTCTATTAGTGTTTTCTGGTTTGATATACCCTGCCTTTCTATTTTAGTTTCTTTTATTATAGGGCTTTTTTTTTGGTGGGGGTTGAAATGGCATACTTTAATTTTCAGACCATTTTGTTGTGTACAATTACATGCATAATTTTGTTTATTTATTTGTTTATTTTGGTTTTCTATACAGTGTAGCATCACTCTCTTTGTTGTTGTTGATGCATTGTTGCTTCTCTTCTAATTTAGCTACTTAATATCCATTCACAGGTCTTGGAGTGGGTAGGATATTGTTAGTTTTTATATGGAGAATTTTATTGATTTTGACTTTGATACTAGCTTAGAAAGTTGAACACTCAAAGAAAGGTTAGAAGTTCATAAATTTCAGCTTGCCCACATGTTGTGAAACACTTGAATGTCTGGGATGGCAGAATAGTTTTAGTGGCTAATTAGGTGTATGGACAATGATTAATATCATACTCTCCTTGGATGCAATGATTAATATCATACACTTTTGTAGGTTGCTGCTGTTTTTCGAAAATCTTTGAGGCTAACTCACGAGGGTCGCAAAAAGTTCGCATCTGGAAAAATAACCAACTTAATGACAACAGATGCTGAATCACTCCAGGCAAGCCTCCTTTTACCACTTTGTGTTTGTCCTTTTGATAAATTGGATGACAGATTTTATTTCTAACCCACATATTACTCAGTGACTTCAAAATGTTGCTAAGGTGCATATTAATGTGTATGAGGTGATGTGCTTACGTTTTGAACTCAGTATGTGCATTCACAGTTTCCCCGTCAGATACATATTGATCTCTTGGTTTAGTTTAGTGCAGTAGTTGGCTAGCATAGGTATCAAATGACAAAAAATTCCGCAGTTATGTTTTTTTAATGATGTCTTGTCTTGAAAGATCTACTGGAACTCCTAGGCTGTGCCCTTTTCCATTTTAAGAAATCTAGTGTCATGTGGTGACTATAAACATGGGATATGGCATGTGCTGGGAATTCCCCTTTACTCAACTATTTGTTATAAAATAGTACTGTTCACTTGAATATAAGTTAGAGACATGGTGACAAATAGATACAAACCCACTTTAGTCTCTTGGATAAGCACCAAAAATTTACATGTTCAAAAAGTTCATAATGTTCATAATGCCATCCTTCATAGTGCTGTACCTAATAACAATAATGTGAAGGTTTCTTAGTTTTATGTGTCATCTCTCTCTCTGTCTCTCTCTCGCTCTCTCGCTCTCTCGCTCTCCCCCCCCTCTGTTCTTCTTTTTTTTTTTTTTAAATCTTTTTATTCATTATCTAATTGGTTATTTTTATAACCTATTGTTTCTTTTTGTTTTGCAGCAAATTTGTCAGTCACTTCATGCTTTGTGGTCTGCCCCCTTACGTATTACAGTGGCAATGATTCTTTTGTACCAGCAATTGGGCGTTGCTTCACTAATTGGTGCATTGATGCTTGTTCTTTTGTTCCCCATTCAGGTGCTTGACTTTTCTTCCTTGCCTTTGGAGGATATTCTTTATGGTTTTGTTCATTTAATGAGGACAACTTGTGAATTCTTTCTCTTTTTCTTGCTTTTGGCATGAACTCTGAAATTGCTAGGCATGAAAATGTGTTCTAGACAAAATCAATTATGATTGATTAGTGACATCAAATTTGCCTTATTTTGTACAAACATATCACATAATTCTTTCGAAGAGGGTTGTACTAACATCTTCATTCTTCTGTGTGTATAGACTGTCATGATAAGTAAGATGCAGAAACTGTCTACGGAAGGTTTGCAGCGAACGGACAAAAGAATTGGTCTTATGAATGAAATTCTAGCTGCCATGGACACTGTAAAGTATGCCTCTTCACCAACTTGTGGTGTTAACTTAGGCAGCTGAAATTGGCTTTATAACTTCTTTCTGATGTAAGAAATTAGCTTTCTAACTTCATTCTTTCATCATTGAGATGTTATGCATGGGAGGCGAGCTTCAAATCCAAGGTCCATAGTGTTCGGACTGACGAGCTGTCATGGTTCTGGAGAGGACAACTTCTAGGAGCGGTAGGTCATTTTTCACTCAAAAATTCAAAGAAGCCAAAATTTCATCGAAGTGCACTAATGTTGATGCAAACCATCTCACTCCAACATTATTGTGAAGTGTGTTTTATGCGTTGAGGCTTTCCTTTGTATGCCCATAGTTATTACTTGTTTAAATTTTGCTTATTAGATGTTGTGAGATCTGGTAACTATGCTTTCATGACTCTCTTTCTCTTTTCTAGCTTGCTTGCGTCCATTCATCATAATTGCATGCTATAGGTTGATAGCAGCAGTATGGGCAACAGATATTGATAGTAGAGGGTGGTTGTTGCTTGTATTGTGATTTATGCAATGACATTTTTGGTGACGAGGCATGGACAATCCGGATTACACAATAGGCTGTTAATGGAGTTAATACTGATGTGAACGGTAATGTACCAGATCAAACATGTTTATGCATGGCAACATAATTGTAAGAAAAGGCAAGGAAGCTCACTATAACACGGAAAGTAGATTAGAACCTGAGATTGTTTCTATCCTCTCAAAAGCCTCTATCTGTCCAACTTGTGTGTCATAGTAACATATAAGAAGATTCTGTGATAAGCAAGGTGAAGTAACCGACTTGGCACTATGACTTAGGAAAGTTAAAATGGAAGTGAGAGGTAGTTTCCTGAACAGGTAAGAAATATAGTCTGAAGAATCCAGGGTAGGTCGTGCATACAGTGATTCCAGTCAGATGTGTGTCCAATGATGCTCAAAGATTGGCCCATGGAAGGATACATTAACATTGTCTATGGAATCTGGGGTAAGTTTGAGGGGAAGGTGATGACGATGAGTCCAGGAACTTCTATAACCCAAAATTATTCAGAAGGTTTACAGAGGAGGTTGTAGGACCTAAGTTTTGTTAGCCACAGCCAAGTGACTGAGGTTTTTTGTTTTTTGTTTCTTTAGTGGGCATTTGGAAGATCATATGGGGCATAATGTATGTGCCACATTCTTCCTTCCAGTAGACAATGGAAACTAGAGTCCTCAGTGATATCTCATCATTTAATGACTTGTTCACTGAACAAAACTATGTATGCCATGGCGAGTCTTGATACAGAAATTGCTATCTGAGATTGCATTTTTGGCTGGGCTTTGCATTTTCAAATTAAACAAAGGTGAAAAGTGATCATTCCACTGATTTTGGTGTATATGTTAATGCTTTTAGACCATGTATAGTATTTTGTCTTTCAAAAGAATATATATATATATATTTTTATAATTTAATTATTGCAAGTTTTAATATTAATGCAATGAGCTTCATCTCATTGTTGATTGCTCCATGCGAGACTGTTTCTGCATTATTTACTACTGGATGTGCTTTTCAAGTACTTTTCAATTACAGATTGGATTTTGATTACTGGTTTTTCTACATTTTAACATCTCTATTGATGTTTCACTACATTATTGTCTCATGTCTAATTTTTTTTGAACTTTTCCTCTTGACTGCAGTGCAATACGTTTCTGCTGAACAGCATTCCAGTGGTTGTGACTGTGGTTTCTTTTGGGGTGTTTACTTTGCTTGGAGGGAATCTGACACCAGCAAGGGCATTCACAGCACTTTCTCTGTTTGCAGTGTTACGGTTACCCCTTTTCATGCTTCCTAACATCATAACCCAGGTTTGATCTTTTCTGACTTGGCTCTGTTCCTTCCTTTTGTTGCACACGGTATTTATATAACTTCTGTTCTATGTTGGATAAAGGAGTTCCTGATCTCTTGCCTCATTGTCCATTCATTTTTCATTCTTCTGTATATTACACAACAATGATTCACTGGGCAGTTACATTGAAGTTTAAATTTATGAGACATGTTTCATTGCTGCAAGCTGAGAGGATTTTCCTCGTGTTTTTAAGCTCCATTTTAACAGAAGATTGTAAGCTATTCTTAATGCAAACCTGTCTTTCAGCAATGATGACAGCTTAATTACATTCCATTGCCTGTGTAAACAGTTGAGCTCAACCCCATCACACAACTTGTTTAAATTTTAGCATGTTAAGTAGAGTATGAAAATTATGTGCACTTCTTCACCATAACTGTATGTTGTTATCCTAGAATTATGCTTCATTATTTTCTGTTTTCCTTTTGGGTTGTGTATCTGAGAAAAATCTTTAGAAAGATAATAATTTATCTGTACTTTTATCCATGCAGGTTGTGAATGCAAATGTGTCCTTAAAGCGCCTAGAGGAGCTTTTTATGACTGAAGAGAGAATTCTTTTACCAAACCCTCCTCTTCAACCTGGACTTCCTGCGATCTCAATCAAGGATGGATACTTTTCTTGGGATTCAAAAGTTTGTACTCTATCCCTACTTTTTAACTTTCACCAGATCTTATATGTCTTTTGCATCTGTTGAGAATGGTGCATGCATTGCATCTTAGAAAAGCTTTGTTCTCCCAATTTAAACCAGTTTAACTTTGGGCAAATCCTTCAGTTTCAATGAAACATGCAGCGTTTTCTCAGGTTTCTAATTGGAAAACATTTTACAAACATTTATTTGAATTTCTTTAATCGACAATGGACCACTGCAAGCTTGCTATGGAAACTCAAGTGTTCCTTTATTCTATACATTGTGAAACACGAAATTTAGATACTCTGGTTCATTTGAATTTCTCTAATTGACAATGGTCCATTGCAAGCTTGCTCATGGAAACTTAAGTGTTCCTTTATTCTATACATTATAGATCACGAAATTTAGAAACTCAGGGAAATTCTTTTTTTTTCCCCCTCTTTTGTGCTAAATCTCTCTATAGTTGCTTCTTGTATTATTGATTATTGGTGCTTATGGTTTGGACGAAATGGTGGATTTGATATTTGCCACACCAGTTATAGGTTGTGTTTTTCCATCACTCTTTGATGTATTAGACTCTAGGGCTTCGAAGGTTTCTTGTTGTGTGACTTTCAGTGAGATTGAATTCATAGAAGCCTCAGCTTGTTTCTTCTTTCGTCCTTTCTATTCTATCTTTCAGAAAGGATTCCTTATCATCTTCTGTGAGTCTGTTTCTTTCCTTCCTTTCTCTCTCTCTCTCTCTCTCTCTCTCTCTCTCTCACACACACACACACACACATATTTTTCATCCTTTTCTTATGATTTGGTGACATTTTTGCCCTCCAATTCATACTGGTTGTTGATAGTAATGTTTGTAAGACATGATGCATGAATGGTATCTGATGCTACAGAAATGAACAAGTTGTATATCGAACCGGCTGAGACATGAGAGCCTATCACTTCATACTGTGTTATTCCTATCACCAAGTTCTGTATAATAAGGAGGAATTCATTGTTAAGGAACTTTCATTTCTGTAGAAATCTTTATGATGGATGGACAAAAGGCCTTTGCTCCGTTTGTTGTCTATATTTTGGACTCTTGATAATATATGAACTTTGTTCCCATACAGCATTTGGACAGCCAAGACTTTTCCTATGGTTGAGGCCATAGTTTGGACCATTGTGATAACAAGATTAATGCCGAATAGTTATTGCAAAATTAGGAGGCCCAACAGGGTTTTATGCCCTACTCATGTCTGTGTGGTGGTAGTTAATGAAATGCAAAGTGGTTTCTTCTTCTGTTGCTCAACGGTAAAGAAAATTTGAAGTATCCTTGAATCTTTTAGGCAGGCAGGTGGGTTGTCAGGATGTGCCTTAGTTTCTTGATATTGTTTTTAGGGGTTATGACATTAATAATGTGGCTCAAAAGCTAGAGTATGGTTTTGTGGATTGACTGGAGTGCTAGTGTTTTCAAAGATCATTTTGTTTCTACTCAGCTTTTCTGGGATAAGATAGTCCTGCTTTCTTCCTTGTGGTGTTATATAGAGCACTTATGTATGTTCCCTCAATCTGTCTTGTGCATAATTGGCTTGTTTAGTTGTGTACTTTTTCTCCTTTTATTTTGTTCTTTCTTAAAGAGGATTGTTATCCTTGTCTATCAGTATTATCTTATTTCTTCCTTCTAATAGCTTCTTTTCTATTTAACCAGAAAAGGGGAACTAGTGATCTTAAAAATTCAGAGTTAATGTTTGGTGATAATGAACATATCCTATTCTAATGACCAAAGAGCATCTTTAACCTTAAATTTTTGTGGCCTTGATCCATTTTCGAGAGAAGCATCATGGAAGTGTGAGATTTTCTTTCCAAGAGTCATTGGATACCTTTCAGAGATTGAAGAAACATGGTTCATAATATATGCAAGGAATCATTAGATGATAATATGTGTGAGGTATAATCTGTGTTGAAATGTATTACACATGAAATATATGGAATGAACATTCATTCTGTGATCTTAAAGTTTTGGGCCTAACTCTTATTATGTGTGATGCATTTGGCTTTACTGCAAGACCTGGTAAAGATCATTTGACGTTTGAATTGAGTTTGTTCTTACTAAAGTTTCTCATGAGAATTTGAGAAACTGTTAAAAAAAAAAAAAAAAACTCAGTTTCAATGTAGGTGATTCTATTGCATGCGCAGCTGTAATTTGAAATCTTAGTGCTGTGTCATAAATTTGTTTGGAGATGAAATACTTTTACAACTTTGGGAGTTCAAAATTGAGCTGTTATTTTATAAATACTTTTTATACAACTGGTGTAATATGTCTAAAGAGATGTAGCGCCCATAGAATGTGAAAATTTGTTGTTGCCACTAATATATTTATCTATATTGCTGTATTGGAACACTACGGAGTTTCTCATTTACGAACTAAGACTTGTTGGGTACATTGGATGCATGTCATTCGCAATGCACAAAGTGAAAGTTAGCCATGATGCACAGAACTTAGTTTTCTTTCGATGGTTTGTAACATAGATCTTTACTAATTTACTAATTTTTATTGTATTGTTGGGCTGGTTACTTTGTCAATAACGTTGTCTCATTTGTGTTACAGTCTCTAAATTCCTGCTAACCTCCAGAGCTTAGTAAATTATGTAGCTGTTAAATCTTTATTCTTTTCTCCAGGCGGAGAAGCCCACATTATCAAATATCAATTTAGATATACCAGTTGGTAGCTTAGTTGCTATTGTTGGTAGCACTGGAGAAGGGAAGACATCACTTATATCATCAATGCTCGGAGAGATCCCTCGTATAGGTGATGGTAGTGCTGTTATTAGAGGAACGGTTGCTTATGTTCCACAAGTTTCATGGATCTTCAATGCCACTGTAAGTTTTTATTTATTTATTTATTTATTTTAGGGGGGAGAGGTTGTTAATGTCATTGAGAGCAGTAGTGCATGGTAACTGATATGACTTGCATAACTTGACAGAATGTAAGGTCATTGTAATATTTGGTGTCTGTGATGTGCCCATCATGGGATCCAGTTTGATTGCTGAGAAGTTCTGCTTCTCTCTGTCACCTTCTTTCAATATGGTCTTCTGATCTCCAAGGATTAATCGTACAGGTGCGTGATAACATACTATTTGGGTCTGCTTTTGAGGCTGCAAGATATGAGAAGGCTATAAATGTGACTGTGCTGCAGCATGATCTTGACTTACTGCCTGTAAGTCTATTATAGAAATTATTTTCTGTCAAGTAGTACATAACCCATGATAGGATTGTGGCTTTAGTACTTCAAAATTCCTAATTTGTTTCTGTCTATAATGCTTGCTTACTAGGGTGGTGAGCTTACCGAGATTGGTGAAAGGGGGGTGAATATTAGTGGTGGGCAGAAGCAAAGAATCTCCATGGCAAGGGCAGTATATTCTAATTCGGATGTCTACATTTTTGATGACCCTTTGAGTGCCCTAGATGCCCATGTTGGTCGACAGGTAAAGCACCGTATTCTCTTAGAGATTATTTTACATCATTGTTATGCCTATCATAGACCACTATTGTGTTATTTCTAATGTAAGAATCAACTAGGAGAGAAAAAAGAAACCCGAGAAGGGAGAGACAGAAGGATGGGCACAGGCTGGAATCCACCAGCAACTACCGAAATCTATGGTTAAGTTAGAGATGGAATTAAGCTCAATTCATTAGCCACTGCCTCCTCTCTTACATAAAAATCTACAGATTTTTATAGGTAAAAAATCCTAAACAAATATGGAAATAAATAAAGAACCAAAACCTTTATAATATTAAAAAAATATACTTTCTCAAACCAACCAAACAATATTCTTAACTTTGTATTTGCTATATCAGATCTGCTTTCAGATAATTGGGATTTATTTATCCATTCTAATGATACGTAATTTTTAAGGCTCCTAAACTTATCTGGAACTAATGCACTAAATAGTATCAAAGGGGTACAAATCTGGGAGCAGAAAGCTGCATACAAGAATGTGAAGGTTCAAAATGCAAAGTGGTAATGGCATTGGTGAAAGCTTCAAAATACAACCAAAAGTTCAGCATTCAAAACCAAAATCCATATAAGGTGGCTTTCACCCCCCCCATGAAACGCCCATATATTTGTCTCCATATAGACCAATAAAAATAATGTCAATAGGGAAAATTTTTTTTTACCCCTATCTGTAACCATATCACTCTGGACATTCTTCGAAGGCAATATCTCACTGTTAACATTGCCAGTCCAAAGATGCATTTACATTTGAAAGTACTTTTCTTTTCTTGGATAAAGGATCCCTTATAGTTTGAGTTTGTTTGAATGCAAAATTTGCTCAACTTGTATAGTTTAGACTATCATAAAATTTGTGTGTTGCAAGTGTGTATAAGGGACTGTCATCGAATCCTGTTTCAAAAGGGACTATCATCGAATCCTGTTTCAAAAAGTCCAGAAAAACAAAAACAAAAACAAGAACTATTTTTCTTGTTTTAGTGATAATGTTTATTGTTTTCAAATGGATTGGGCTTGAAGGCAATTCTGATTTAGCATTTTGAGGGCTAAAAGGGTGGCTGGGAGATATTTGCGGAGAATCTCAACTTTGATTCTCCAGTCCCTTTTAATATCCTTTAAACTCACACCATTTGGGCCCTCTAAGCAAAGAATCATGAAAAGAACTAATCCAGAATAAATAGCAAGAAACAAAAAATTCTTGAGTTCCATGTTTTTTTAGGTTGTTCTTCCTTGCATATGTAGAATTTCATAACATTTTTTTATCCTCTCTATCATTTTGTACTGTTTTATTTTTTCCCCAGACATTCTTGTGTACCTTTTCTTTTTGTTATTTTGTATTTGCCACGTAATAATTTATGAGGGAAGTATATAGCACATTACTATTGTCACTGTTATTCCCTCATGCTTGGAAACTATGGTTACTATGTAAGCTCCTTGGATCGTATGACAGATTTAGAAAGGTAAAACTATCTTTATTTATTTATTTATTTTTTCTTTTTTAATCCAATCTGCAAATGATTGATCATCATAGATCCTGGAATGTAGTTAGAATTGTAGACTTCTTTGACTCTAACTAGTTAACTTAGTAGCAATTATTCTTCTAAATTTGACCATGAGCTTGTTTCTTTTCAAATCTATTAGAATGAGATTCCAAACCATTTGAACCTCCTGTTAAGAGATCTCAGGATAAGAAAGAACATTTTATGGTCCACAATACAATATTCCATGATTCACTAATTCTGCATGTGTCCACTCATGATATGGTTGATGCCCTTTGGCAATAGCTAAAATGTTTAACAACTTGTCTCTTCTGGGATAAATTGGGGTTTCTAAAGTGGTGTGCTTCAAAAATCTGCTCAATTGAAAGAGCTTTTTTGGACTAATTTGAGTTCTTTTTTGGCCATATGATATCGCCTCTTTTATAAAACTAATTGGTAATCAGTGAACTTCAGGTTTTCGAAAAATGCATCAAGGAAGAACTAGGAGAAAAAACCAGGGTTTTGGTTACGAACCAGCTACATTTCCTATCACGTGTTGATAGAATCATCTTGGTCCATGAGGGCACAGTCAGGGAGGAGGGAACATTTGAAGAACTCTCTAAAAATGGGCCACTGTTCCAGAGATTAATGGAAAATGCAGGAAAAATGGAAGAATATGATGACGAAAATGAAGATAATGGAAACATGGATGACAAGACCTCAAAACCAATTGCCAATGGGGTGGCAAACGAGCACCAAAAGAACACAGATGATAAAAAACCCGGGAAAGAGGGTAAATCTGTTCTAATTAAGCAAGAAGAGCGAGAAACAGGTGTTGTCAGCAGGAAAGTTTTGGCAAGGTAACTAAATGCAACCTAGGGTTACAGAGAAATGAATGTTTTACTAATATAATTTTGTTTTAATGGTCTTCAATTTGAGTTATTGGTAGTGTTATCATGGCTTTTATTTTCACTTGTGGAGTTGAAGTAATGAAACTGAAATTTGGGAGTTCATGGTATCTTGTTTAGAAGTTCTGTATGCACATGTTATACCTATGGAAACACATAGATAGAAGATCATTGGATTCTTTGACTATTTGTAATAGGAAATTAGCTTCTAAGGAATAAAGAAAGAAAAGAAAAACCCTCAAATGAGTTGTCTTTTTCCAGGATGATATATGAATGTGTTGCATACTTTTTATATTGACCATGTAGGATTTGATATTCATTTTGGGATAACAAAAGGAAAATTTTTTGAAACTATAACTATATTATGCAATCTATTTTCATCAGCATTAGAAGTAATAAAGTAGAAATTTATTGAATGTTCAATTGCATGTAAGGAAGTTTATGGAAAGAAATAGTTAAGGATTGACAAATTCTTGTTTATACTAACAACTTTCTTCCTGCCCCCATCCACCCCCCCCCCCCCCCAAAAAAAAAATCCCAGGTACAAGAATGCATTAGGAGGATTATGGGTCGTGCTGATACTTCTTTCGTGCTATATCTTAACTGAGGTTCTAAGAGTTCTTAGTAGCACATGGTTGAGCCTTTGGACGGATACAAGCAACCGAAAAAATTATGGACCCGGTTTCTACAATTTGATCTATGGAGTTCTATCATTTGGCCAGGTGAGTGTTTTCTGAATGTTGGCAGGCATATTAAGTTACAATTTCCAATCCTTCTGCAAAATGTAGATCATATTATTTCTTCTATGCCTCATTTGCTTGTTATTTATTTTTGGAAAAGTAGATGTTTTATAATGTTGCTAAAGTGATGTTAATTTATAGCAGCCCCACTAACGCATAGGTGGGAAGTTGGGCTGGTATATTTCTTAAAGTTCAAATTTTGTAATACACTGTTTCCTGTTTCAGGTTCTTGTGGCATTGGCGAATTCATATTGGTTAATCATTTCAAGTCTTTATGCAGCCAAAAGGTTGCATGACGCCATGCTTAGCTCTATATTGAGGGCTCCGATGGTATTTTTCCATACTAATCCAGTTGGTCGGATTATCAATAGATTTGCAAAGGATCTTGGTGACATAGATCGGAATGTTGCTGTTTTTGTTAATATGTTTCTGGGCCAAGTTTCTCAGCTCTTTTCAACTTTTGTGTTGATTGGAATTGTGAGCACCATGTCCTTGTGGGCTATTATGCCACTTCTGGTCTTGTTTTATGCAGCCTATCTGTATTATCAGGTACTTCACTATTACCTTCAAATTTTCAGACTATCTCCATGCCTCGTGATTACTTTTGGTTGATATGAAGAAGATAGAGAAGGGTTTTTTTTTTTTTTTTTTTGGGTTCCCCCCTTAAAATAATAAATTCAATGAGTAGTTGGAAGCTTTAGTTGACCTTTACCGGAAAATACCCCGAAATAATTCTGCAATCATCCAAGCAGAGGCATCACTTTATGATTTGGGTTGACAATGGAGATGCCTTCTTATTTGCTTCTTCGTTAATTTTATACTCCTATCTTGCATTTCGTGTTGTTGGTTATTTCTCCAATTCGACCTTTTTGAGCATGCTATTTTGCATCGTGGATCTGTCTATTTATAAGTTATCAATGGGAATAATTCTTGTTAAGCTTTCTTCCTTGACCCCTTTGGAAATTTATATGGTTTTTCTGTTCCTTACTGCCTAAGTGTCTGCATTGTGTTTCATGATTCCCTAAGCATATGAGAACTGGATGCATATGTGTGGTCATGCATGGATACACACACTTCTATGTGTCAACAACATAAAATTCTGTTTAAATGATAGGCATAATGGTGAAACTACTCATAACATGAATTCACTTGATGGGTTTTTCTCTCTAGCACGTTGATAATTCCTTCCTTATTCGGTATTTTGCACATTACAGAGCACAGCCCGTGAAGTAAAACGCTTGGACTCTATATCTAGATCTCCTGTCTATGCACAATTTGGAGAAGCTTTGAATGGTTTGTCTACTATTTGTGCTTACAAAGCCTATCACCGGATGGCCAACATTAATGGAAAATCCATGGACAATAATGTCAGATTCACCCTTGTGAATATGAGTGCAAATCGGTGGCTCGGCATTCGTCTGGAAATATTGGGAGGAATCATGATCTGGTTTACAGCCACCTTCGCCGTAATGCAAAATGGGAGGGCTGAAAACCAGGAGGCTTTTGCATCTACAATGGGTTTACTTCTGAGTTATGCCTTAAATATCACAGGTTTGTTGACTGCTGTACTCAGATTGGCAAGTCTGGCAGAAAACAGTTTGAATTCAGTTGAACGCGTTGGCACGTATATAGAGTTGCCTTCAGAGGCTCCACCTGTTATCGAGAGCAACCGTCCTCCTCCTGGATGGCCGTCATCAGGAGCCATTAAGTTTGAGGATGTTTACTTACGTTATAGGCCTGAACTTCCTCCCGTACTGCATGGGTTGTCCTTCTTAGTTTCTCCAAGTGACAAGGTTGGGATAGTTGGAAGGACTGGAGCAGGGAAATCTAGCATGCTTAATGCTTTGTTCCGAATGGTAGAATTGGAGAGAGGGAGAATCTTGATTGATGATTTTGATATTGCAAAATTTGGATTGACTGACCTACGTAAAGTTCTAGGCATCATACCACAAGCACCAGTCCTTTTCTCAGGTAATTGTATTACACAATCTTAGTGCATTAGCAAAATCTCCCATTCCTTTCTTGACATCTCCTACTTATTCATTTCATTTCATCATGGAATCTTCATAAAAATATTTTGGACAAGATGCAAACAAAAACTGTTTATGGAAACGGAGTAGATATTGTGGTGGTGGATATGTTTCCATTATCTTCTTCAATAGTGCCTTAAAGTGTTCCTATTTGCATCGCAACATTTACAATCCAAGGTATTAGAGTGTGTCTGGTTAAGCTGGGAGCTAAAGAAGAAAACTGGGTAGAAAAGTTCCAATAATTGTTTATGGTATCTAGTAACATAAATGTTGTAGATTATTTGGAATTTAGTTTTTATTTTCTTCTATCTCCTCAAATTTGGACTGGTTGCTAAACAAACAATAGCTTCAGTTTGAATAGGACTCTTCTTCACCAGGTGATATAATCCATCTCCAATGCTAATAATTGGCACCAATATCCGAATTTCCATCTCAGATAAATTGTTTCTGAACATGAGGCAATGCTATGTTCATAGTGACTCATGAATACTTTTGCATTGTTAATTTAGGGATAACACTATAGATCTACTCAGAACTTGAAGAACTGGTTTCTGGTATTATCATTGCTAATCATTTTTCATGTAGGTCTCTAATAGGTCATGCAAAACATTTTTTTCCCCTCTTTTCAGTTGGTCTCTCAGGTACTAGTGGAATCAAATTAATAGTGTTGTTCATTTAAGGTCAAAGAATGATCTCAGTTCTTTGAGGACTTCTATTTGATAACTTACCTATCAGTGAAAAGGACTCTACTCGGCAGCATGGTTACCAATAATAGCCAGCTAATAGTGATCTTTTCCGCTTTTTTCTTTGCTGGTCAATTATTAGATGTCTTCTTTTGTCTCTGACGAAAGGCTGCTAAAATGGATTTAAGACCAGACTATTGCTGATGTGATTGGCTCTAAGATATTAAAAAGAAGTCCCTGCTTAGAAAAATTCAGTAATTATGTTCCCAAATGGATATTCGAACTGTGTAATTGTCACATTCATTGGTATTGACTTCTCTATTAGCACTTGCACCCAAGATCTCTTGATGTATGCTTGCCCAGTGAAAAGATTTTTTATGAAGTAAAGTGTATCTTTGTTGCAATGTTGGATGCATTTAAATTCCATAATCTTAAATAAAAGTTTTTCTTGGCTAAGGTTCTGCCATTGATCTATATTTTTTCCTTATTATTAATTATTATTTTTTTATTTAATCTAGGTACTGTGAGATTTAATCTTGATCCTTTCAATGAACACAATGATGCTGATCTTTGGGAAGCTTTAGAGAGAGCACATCTAAAGGATGTCATCAGAAGGAATTCAATGGGTCTTGATGCAGAGGTACAAGCTCAATCTTAGGTTTACAATTGTTTTCTCTTTAATCATACCCAGAGGTCAGATTAAGTTTTTCCTCAATCAAAAATGACAGATTCTATCTTGAATATATATATATATTTTTTTTTCTCATTTTCTCTTCAAATCCAATGTAATCTATTAACTTGAATTTACCGTCCATGATGTATCCAGGTTTCAGAAGCAGGGGAGAATTTCAGTGTTGGGCAGAGGCAGTTACTAAGTCTTGCCCGAGCACTATTGCGGAGATCTAAGATTCTTGTTCTTGACGAGGCAACAGCAGCAGTTGATGTTAGAACTGATGCTCTCATCCAAAAGACCATTCGAGAAGAGTTTAAATCATGTACAATGCTTATTATTGCTCACAGACTTAATACAATCATTGACTGTGACCGGATTCTTCTACTTGATGCTGGCAGGGTATGCTTTTGAATTACATAGTTTTCTTACTCCTTGTCTCCTACTTGCTTGTATAAGACTACCATTTCCCTGGCATCTTTGATATGGATTTTGCATAACATGCCAATTTATTTCATTTTTTAGGTTCAAGAATATGATACACCAGAACGCCTACTATTGAATGAAAAAAGTGCATTCTCAAAGATGGTTCAGAGTACAGGTGCAGCAAATGCTCAGTATCTACAGAGCTTGGTTCTTGCAGGAAAAGGAGAGAACAAATTAGGCAGGGAAGAGACCGGGCAGCTTGATGGGCGGAGAAGATGGTTGGCCTCTTCCTGCTGGACCACTGCTGCCCAATTTGCTCTGGCTGTTAGCCTCACTTCATCACATAATGACCTTAAAAGATTAGAAATTGAAGATGAAAATAGTATTCTCAAGAAAACAAAGGATGCTGTTATAACATTGGAGGGAGTTTTGGAGGGAAAGCATGACAAAGATATTGAAGAAACACTGAATCATTACCAAATTTCTACAGATGGATGGTGGTCATCTCTCTACAAGATAGTTGAAGGTATATTTTACTCCCAAAACCGTGCCTGCAGTTGATATTGGAGCATTGTGACTGCCATTTATTTCTCTCTAACCCTCATTTTTGGATTCTCTTCAGGTCTTGCAATTATGAGCAGACTGGCTAGAAACAGACTTCAACCCACGGACTTCGATTTTGAAGATAGGTCGTTGAATTGGGATAGTATTGAATCTTAGTTGTAGGTAGGTAATTCTCAATTAATCGCAGTAAAGCTACAAGAACTATGTTCCATTTACTGATCACCGGATCAGCACATTGGCATAAGATGATCTACCACAGTAGGTGCTCTGCAGCATAACGCTATATTATACTCGAAATAATTTAGGGTAAGCGATGGCCCTTCTTCTGACAGTACAATAGCAATGAGTCACAAAATGCCTGGTTTTGGGTCAGAAAACATATGGATCAATCCAAATGTATCCAATGTAGAGGGCATACAGTTGCTGATACAAGCGATGGTTTTGCCTCGGGCATACTTGCATGGTTATACATGTAATGATAAGGGAACGGTAGACCATTGTTGTAATGGGGCTGATGATCAATGTACCAATTACATTTTTGAATTGTTAAAAACTGAAAGTGGATCAAGTTACTTGTCTAGATGCTTTCAGCATTGTTTCTTTGAAGGGTTTGAAAGTGCTTTGTTTTGTTAGTTAAAATTGTGGGTAGAGGCGCCAAGCGTCACATAATTTCCTATTGTACATAAAATGTGCATAAAAATTGAAGAAACCTAAGGATTTTAATTTTATAACTAGGGGAAACTTTTTGAAATGTTTCATGGTTAAATAATCACAAAAACTGCAACAATCCGTTGGTCGCTATTCGTTTCACCCCATTTGAGCCTTCAAATATTGGTTTAATGTATTGAATACATTATAATAGTTGAAAGGTAACTGCATAAGGAAGCATAGTTTCACAGTTTTGCACACCATAGTTTGATTTAATGGAGTAGATATCAATCTTTTAATAGCGATCTTAGTTGTAGTAGTTATATGAGAGAGAGATTTTTGCTACCGAATAATGTCCACAAGTTGAACTATACAATTGAGATATCAAATAATTATTTTTTTTTAAAAAAAAAATCTCAAATTTAAGTTTGCAGAATCTAATTATAATCACCCATTTCAGACATTGATTTGGAGAAAGGGAACGTGGGCTTTACTTTCAAGCTTATAGTTAGGATTGTTTAATTCAAGGAGGAGCCCTTATAATAATCTTATAAATGCATTGCTACCCTATTCCCCTCTTCCTATACACTTCCAAATAGCAAGATTAGAATCAAATGATATATTTAAAAGGAAGGCAAGGATATAATGAAAAATTAGAATTTTTAAAATTTTGATAAAAAAGTAATATAACTATATATAAATCTTTTTTTTTTTTAATTTTTAATTGTTTTTAAAATCTTTTTGTTTAACTTGTGGTGTCATGGGTTAGCAATGCTAGTGACAGTGTCATAACAATGACCAATTTTTGTCACCAAAAAAACAATGACCAAATTTTACTTTCTTTTTTCTTCTTCCTCCATTTCCATTTGATCCTGACAAAAATTGTAAGAAATATGAGCACATTTTTTCCTTACATATATATTAAAAAAGGTATGATTATAAAGTGTGAATATGATTCAACCCAAAAAAAAAAAGAATTATGAGACACCCACTTGGTAAGCTTGTAATAAATTTATTTTTTTTAAAATTTTTTAATGGTATTTTGTTAAATGGGATATTTACTCCCAAAAAAGAAGGAAAAAAATTTGATGAGTGATTGTGCTAGGTTTTATTGCTAATCAATACTAGCGGAGGTCCTCTGCAATAGTTTTCTGCTATGAAGTAAGCATATGATTGGAAGATCAGAATCTCTTGCCTACCATGATTGCAATATCTTTGCAAGGATTAAATAAAAAGTAAAATAAAATATTTCATACATTTTTTGTTTGTTTATCTTAAAAATAAATGGGTTAGCAAATATCTGATTTTGTTTCCTACTCAAATTTTTGCAAAGATATATCCAAGTTCAGCACAAAAGGAGGGAAAAAAAAAAAAAAAAAAAAGGAAGAAAAAAACATCATCGTTATTATTATTCCTTGTACTAGTACTCCTTGGAAATTGTCTTGATGTAAAACAACATTAATTACTTTTCGTTAATTATTTAATACCATATTAAGAATACCAAACAATAAAAGAATATGAAAATTAAGGTTTCTTTATTTCAATTAAAATATTACAATTGATTGGATTTGTACAGAGAATACATTATTATAAATATGAAAATATAAAACTAAGAAAGTTAAATATTCTCATAATATATGATATTTTCATATATCTTTACAAATTTAATATAATATAATAAAAATAATTTAAATTTAAAAAATACGATAAATGCATGCTGACGTTGGTGAAAACATGTTTTTGAAAACTTAAAAAAATAGTTTTTTTAGAACTTATTAGAGATTTTTTGGAGGCATATGCAGTCGCATATTAAAGAATAATTTTTTTCAAAATAGATCAGGGTTTTTTGGAAGAGTAAAAGATATAATAGGGGAGTTGTTATTCTTGATACTTGTTTTAATCACAAATTTTCATTATTTTTTAATATCAGATTTCCATAATTAGACTTAAAATATTCTTTAGTGGAGACATTTTCTTGTGAAGATTTCAACCTAGAGAAGTAATAAGAGAAAAGTGTCTATTAATGATTATTGAGAATTATAAAAACATATTATGCATGGTTCTTGCCAACCGATTCAGGCTCTTGAAACAAAAGGACAGATTTTGGTTTCATGTTTACAGTAATAAAATTTTAATCACAAATTGTTTATAAAGGGTTCTCATAAATAAATTTTTCTTTAAAATCTCAATAGTGATCCATCAAAATATTATAGGAAAATATGAAACAAATTGGAAAAGTTCATCGATATTGTTAGTTTACGATGACTCTATTATGTAACGGAACCATATAATAAATTTTTTGAATCGTAAAATAGTAGAGTTCGTAATATACTTACAGAAGATTTCGAAAACCACAAACTCTTTTCTCGAACAACTCACAGTAGGGATGATAGCCATGAAAATCAAACTGTCATCACAGTATCACAACGTCTCAACCCTCAATCCAGTGATTTTTGTGACGATCAGAAAACTCTCACAATGATATCAAAAATCCCTATTACTCTTCTCAACAATGGTGATTGGATTCCCTCTCAATAATAATGATCATAATGCTAATCTCTCTGTCACGCCCCGAACCGGGATCGTGAACAGCCGCTCGTTGCCCTAGATGCCGTCTATATTTTTACAAAAAATCGGACAGAATCTCCCCATAAATTAGAGGTCTCCCATGTACAAATAAACCTGTTTAATCCTGTAAAATTCAAAATCATCTTGTAATTAAAATAAAAGAGCCATCTCGACCTCACAACAACCCACCAACCACAGTAGACATCCAGGACAACGCCAGACTAAATAAACTATCAACAATCCTAGCCACAGACCTCTACTGTCATGCCCAACTAGAGCATGAGCAGCCGCCACACCGAGCGGACCTAAGTTTTTATATAATATATAATAATTTCCCAAGTAGAGAGTTTAAATATTTACAAACGCCTCAATGCAAGTATAATAGGAGAGTTTCACAACAATATCCATAATTATTACAGTAATCCCATAAAAATGTACACGGTCAACTACAGATCTCAATATCAAGATCTCGCAGGGTCGAAATAAAGTGAGTGATTTGTATTTCAAATTAAACTTAAGTCTCACCGTCAAGAAGAACCAAACCCGCCAATGATCAACCGAAACCTCTAGAGTCTGAAACATCGCTCTAGCACAACGATCCTGTCTGAGGGAGGAAAGAAGAGGGGTGAGTATCTATGAGAGGATACTCAGTGAGTGAGGGGATTAATCTCAAGTACTAATAGTGTAGGTGAATATTGGAGTGTCAAATAATATCATTCATAACCAATAATTCGAATTTTTGCAACAAATCATGATATGTTCGCTAAAATGAACTCATTTAATCATTCATACGATATTATACATATATGCATCCATTTAAAATCAAGTAGATCATAGAGTAAGCCGAAAGGATCCTGGCAAAGGTCAATCATGACCAAGGACAGGCGCATCGGGGGTTTTATTATGCAAAGTATTTCAAAAGTAGATCTCTATCCCGATGTTGGCCGTGGGCTTAGCCCTTGCTTACCCAGACTCGTCAAATAAGACCCCGCCCGGTGCTAGACGGTGGCGTCACACACGTTCTCCCCCGATGTGGGTTTAACTGGCCGCGCCTATGAATAAATATAAACTAGACGTTTGCGGATACCTCCTGCAGAAGCGTATCCGGGCAACCCGTGCCTCTACAAAGTCCCTTCGTAGCTACGGAATCAATCAAATAATGTCATATCATCATATCATCTCAAGCTAGTAGGCATCCAACCCACATAGCCAAATCATCTGATCATATCCTCAAAATAATTCAAATCCGTGTGCCAAATACAATTTCATCGAAATCATTTAAATTCAACAAACCAATGCAATGGTAGAATAGAGAACATTCCGTTTCTCAAATCATGGCACAATTTCATTTCTTTTCAAACATGGATGCATAATCGTAGAAAACATAAGTACGACACTCCAATAATCACAAAACATATTTGAATTTCAATTTCATACGTCGAGACAATGCATATCAAAAGCATGTTTTATTAAAAACACGATAAAATCAGGTTTCATTATTTTATGCAAGAGATTAGGGTCCCACTCACATTCTAGTGAGGGTAATCACTCCCTATTTCCAAAATAAATCCGAATTGACTCATCAACTCTCCAACAAGATCAACCTAATCAAATTATCACAATTGTCATCAAATTTCCAATTATTCTTAGGGTTTATCATCTTCCCTAAGTTTGTATAAATCTTAATTCCTCAATTTATAAATATACTCCAATGTCATCAATTTCATTCCATTTATAAGTAAATAACAAAATAAAAACCAAACTTAATTCAAAACTAAAACCGTTCAAAATTGAAAACAAGTATAAAATAAATAAACTTCTTACAAGATGGAAAAATCTTTGAAAAATCATACAATTTTCAATTCCCATCCGATTTGTTCAAACCATATGTCATTTTCAAGGTATTGAAGTCTATTTTCATAATACAGAAGTTGTATTTTGATTTCCTATATGCAGGACAATTTATAATGAAAAGATTGCACAAATCCTTAAACTTAAATCCCAAATTTCTAACTATTTTCATGCATACATCAAATTAAAATTCAAGAGAAACTATTCTAATTAACTCAACATGATTCTATGATCCTATAACATGTTCCTTTCATGCTGAACAACCCAATTCACGAAAACTTCTAACTTAACCTTAATAATCGCATATAAACTGTCAGAAAATGCATTCTCTTCAAATTCCACACATTTTCAGAACAAATACAACACTCTTATGCTAAATTCGGCCTAAACATCATTCAATTATCCAAGAGACTAGTATTTCTCTCACCTAGGGTTTCACCACTCGTAGCTCTAGTGTCCGTGCGCCATTCAATTCATTCCAGTACCTGCAAGGTCTCCAAACCAAAGGAGGGCTTAGCAATTAGACTAAATTACCAAGGAAATCAAAACCTAAAACTTATAATCGGAATTCAGCCTTTACCTATGCAGCGAATGACTGCGGATTCAGCCAAAGGGTTTCTGAAGGCCCTTTACTCCTATCTGTTTAGGGTTTCAGCAAAGATTGAAGAAGAACCCTCAGTAGAGAGAGAGAGAGAAGGAACACAGAGAGAGAAGAAAGAGAGAGATCATGAGAGAGTGAGAGAGGAGAGAGAGATAGGCAGCGAGTGACAGAGAGTGAGAGAGAGAACATGAGACAGAATCGAGAGGGAAAATAGAGAGGGAGAGTAGATCGGTGGTGCGGTGGTGGCTTGCGGTGGTTGTGTGCGGCGGTGGAAGGTGGAAAAGGGGTAAAGAGTGCGAGAGCTCACGAGAGAGAGATTGAGAGAGAAACAGAGAGTAGGGAAAACAGAGGGGGTGGAGAGAAAGGTGGCGGCGACGGTGGTGGAACCACCGATGGATGGCGGAGAGGGGCGGAGGATAGCGGCAGAGGGTGAGATGGAGAGGATTCGAGAGAGAGAGACGAAGGGAGAAATCGCGAGAGGGAGACAGTGAGACAGCGAGTGAGGTAGAGAGGGAGTGTGTCGGTGGCTGTGGGTGGTGGCGAAAAGGGGCGGTGACGGAGGTTAACACGGCGGAGGGAGGTGGCGGAGGAGAGGGATTCGGTGAGGGGCAGCTGGTTGTGGGAAGGGGAATAGACGGAGAGAGGAAGAGTGGGAAAAGAGTTAGGGTTTTCTAACCCTAACCCATCATTTTTTTTTCTTTTTATTATTATTATTATTAACATATATATATTTATTTTTATAATAATAAATTTATAAATAAATAAAAGAGGGAATAAAAAAAAAATTAATAAATGAATTTTTTTTTAATACTTGATTTATATTTCGAATCGGAAATACGGAAACTTTTGAATATACTAAAAATTTGAATTAAAAACCCTAAAATCGAAAATCAATAAAATTAAAATTTCTCTCTATGTATATAAACTGAGGAATATTTTATTTAATTTAGGAACGGGAGTATAAAAGTACGGCACCGCAGAGTCGGCGTTACACTCTCAATCCTCTAATTGAGTGAAAATAGAATTGCAACTCACGTAGGAGTTACAATTGAGAGAAAATAGGGGAGTGGGGATAATGAGTAACTACCCATTATCCCTTATTCAAATTTAAAATAAATATTAACTTAGGATAAAATGCCCCTACGTGGACATATTTATCTACATCTCTCACTTACATACGAGTGCATTTTACTTCCGTTATTAGATCACAACTCATATGATCCATCATATCACCCTACTGGACTTTCATACAGGGTTGAACGTCGTGCGACTAGCGAGTACACCTGCAAACAAAGACTTTTTAACACACCTGTTAGGACGATCGAGTAGTTACTGTTAGTACCAAAAGAAAGTTCGCTATACCCCAGATTCAAGACAAATTACATCAATCGAGCTACTTTCCTCATCGAAAGTAATTCTCATAAATCACTCGACTATGTATTCACTATTATGTTCAAATCCCTGCATGGATGGATATAAAAGACCGGTCGGTGAATTCAACACAATGATACAATATCAATTGGTTTTCCTTTTCCCAAACTCGAATCTATCAATCTCAACTCAGTTGCTTTCCTAGACTTGTCACTCAGACCTCAATTTATCTTCCGCTCCATCAGTAAACAGACTAAAGTAGCAAACATTGAATCAGGATTTCAAGAAACAGCTGAAAATAATAAGGGTACTAGAGATTCCACCCAATGGATCTCGGGTCTCACACAGTGGGGTTCGGGGATAAATATCAAATTATTGTCTCAAATAATATAGCTCCCACTATCCCTAGTTGTCTTTTCACATATGGTATGAAACACGTGCCATTATGTAATTCTCTAATTTCTTAAAAAAAGGCATACGTCAGATTTCTCTAACACTATACAGATATGAGACTCAGTCTACATATAAAACTTTTCCCAGATATCTCAGAGAGAGTATCTTAGTGACAATATCATAAATTGCAGGTGATATCTGAGATCTCTAACCTACCTACTTACAGACAATATGGATGTGGATACTTCCATGTTGGTCATATCGCATATGATCTCATCCTAAACACATATCAGGGCGACTTATGTTCTAACAAGGCTACTCTTAAAGTCTTTTACAGCTAGAAACTGTTCATCTTCGCTCACTCAGAGCTGGAAGTGGTCATTCGTGTGAGATAGTCGACCTTGTCTGCCTGACATATCTATTATCACATCACAAAGTATATATATGATAATAAAAGTAGTGCATTAAATAAAATATAACACAAGTGTGATTGAATAATGCACAATAATCATATATATAGAAAAATCAATAACCATCAATGTCATCAATAAATTACAAACTGAGAAATGTCAAAAAATACCCAAACCCAATGACTTTCTATACCCTAAAAAAGAGTCTCTAGTGATGGGTTTCGTAAAGGGGTTAGTCACCATGTTGTGTGTAGAAATGTACTTGACGGTTACTTCACCTTTCTCGATAATATCTCTCATAAAATGGTATTTGGTGTCAATGTGTTTGGTTCTACTATGAAACTTAGGATCTCTAGTGAAAGCGATAGCGGTCTGATTATCACAATAAATCATTACTGACCACTCACTATCTGCTATAATCCATAAGTCATCCAATAGTCTCCGGAGCCAAACATTTTCTTGAACTGTAATTGAGCAAACCACAAACTCAGTCTCCATCGTAGATAAAGCAACATAAGTTTACTTTTTACTGCTCCAAGAAATGGCCCCACTATTGAGCAAGAAAACAAAACTCGATATTGATTTGTGCTTATCCAGATCGCCTCCCCAATCGGTGTCAGAATAACTCACAAGGCGCAAATCGCCTCCTTCATAACATTGGGAGAAGTTTGTAGTTCCCTTAAAATATTAAAAAATCCTTTTTACTACTCTCCAGTGACCCATTCTAGGATTTTCCTGATATCTACTCACCAGACCGACTGTATAACATATGTTTGATCGAGTACACAACATTGCGTACATTAGGCTTCCTACTGCACTGGAGTAAGGTACTTTACCCATTTCCCTTACTTCTTCTTGAGTTTTAGGACATATTTCTAGGTTTAGGCCTTCACCTTTGGCGATCGAAGTATCTATGGGATTACAGTCACTTATACCAAAGCGCTCGAGAATTTTCCTAATATAGGTTTCTTGTGAAAGAGCCAATGTCTTTCTCGAGCGATCCCACTGGATCTGAACTCTGAGAATGGACTCAGCTTCACCCATGTCTTTCATGTTGAAACTGGATGACAACCATGCTTTAATGGTTATTAAATACTCAATGCTGTTTTCACCCAACATTATGTCATCCACATACAATGACAGGATCACAAAAGAGTTATCGGACTTATCAGATAGACACAATAATACTCCTTGACAATCGTAAAACCATAAGATATCACTTCCTCGTGAAATCTTAGGTACCACCGCTTGGATGATTACTTTAGGCCGTATATCGATTTCCGAAGTCGACAGACCTTATCCTCCTAACCTACTAAAACGAACCCAAAGAGTTATTCCATGTAGATCTTCTCATTCAAACTCCTGTTAAGGAAAGCGGTTTTAACGTCCATCTGGTATAACTCCAGATCCATACTAGCGATAATTGTCAAAAGTAAATGGATCGATATAAACTTGACTACAGGGGAGAAAGTCTCTTCATAGTCAATGCCCTGTGTTTGTGTGTAACCCTTGACTACCAGACGGGCCTTATACCTCTCAAAAGGTCCGTCGGCCTTCCTTTTTATTTTGAGAATCCACTTGTTCCCAATGTCCTTTCTATTCTTATGTAAGTCAACTAGGTCCCAGACCCCGTTGACTTTTATTGATTCCATTTCTTCCTTCATGGCCTGTAACCATTGGTCCTTCGCTGGACCTTCGAGAGCCTCCCTGAATGTCCTCGGCTTTTCATCATCTTCGGGAGTCACAATGAGGATCTCATCCTCAATCGAGAAATGACGATGAGGTATATGTCCCCGACTACTCCTACGAGGAGGGAGAGCCTCCTCACCTTCTGATGGACCGCTCTCACTAGGACCAAAATCCATGACCGGTTCTTGAGTCCCACCACTGGGGCCAACTAAGCCACTGGGCTCATCCATCTCATAGAAGGTGTAGTCCCGATCAATTTCTCCTCTTTTAGGAAAATCATTCTCAAGAAACGTGACATCACGAGACTTAATCTCAGTGACAGTGTCGTTCGTATGTTCTCCTAGGAACACATGTCCCTTGGAGTGTTCAGAATATCTTATAAAGATACACTTCTTTTCTCACTGGCCTAACTTGTTGTACTGATGCGAGGAATCATGAACATATGTGGCACAACCCCATGCCTCAAATGGCTAAGGTCGGGCTACCTTTCTGTCCAAAGCTCGTATGGGGTGCTGACTACGGACTTCATTGGAACATGGTTAAGGATGTACGTGCTAGTCAATAACGCATCCCCCAATGGGAGATAGGTAAATTGGTCTGTGTCATCATTGACCTCACTATTTCCAACAGAGTCCTATTCATTCTTTCGGCTACTCCGTTCTGCTGAGGAGTAGCAAGAATAATCAGCTGTCTAGTAATGTCTCTCTAAAAATAGAAATCTTTGAATTGCTCAAACAGATATTTGCACCCCCGATCGGTTCTGAGAGTTTTCACCCTCAAATTTAGCTAATTCTCAACCTCGCTAATAAAACTCCTGAAGTACTCTAGACTTATACGAGATCAGATAGACGCAATCGAAACGCGTGTAGTCATCTATAAACGTAATGAAATATATGGCTCTGTTTTGGCCTCTCACATTCATGGGTCTACAAATGTCGGAATGGACCAACTTCAATGGAGTCCCAGTTTTCATTGCTTTCCCAAACGGTTTTCTCATAGCTTTGCCTACTAAGCAAAACTCACACAAAGGCAACTCAACTTTGGTTAGCGGGCCCAACAGGCCACTCGTAATTAACCGGCCCATCTTCTCTTGCTTTATGTGGCCAAATCTACTATGCCATACAATCACATCATCCACTATACTATTAGATGCAAAGGCAATAGGAGAAGAATAATAAATCTCATAAAATGAAATCAAATCCAGTACATAAAGTCTCTCATGGATTAAACCGGAACAAATTGAAGAACTGTCATAATAAATGAAAACTCTAGAGTTTCCCAACAAAACAGAATATCCCAACTGGTCTAGACATCGGACAGACACGAGATTCTGCCTAATCTCTGGAGCATATAACACATTATGTAGATACAGAACTTGGTTACTTTGCAGCAACAACTTGCACGTACCAATCCCTCTCACTTTCACAAATACTCCGTTCCCCACATATAGCCTCCTCGTATGGGGACTCAAATGATGGAACTCCACGATGCGCTCCTGTAGTGAGCTACATGGTCCGTGACTCCTGAGTCTACACTCTACAAAGAAGAAGAGTTAGCGAGTATCACACTAGATGACACATAAACCATGTAAAGAAGAAGAACGTACCTTTCGCTCACCACACTCGCGTGTAAAATGCCCATACTTGCCACACACATAGTATTGAACCTTGCTCTTATCGAACTCATTCTTCTTACGTTTCTGTCCTTTGTCGTCGTTCTTGGTAGATTGCTTCTTCTTGTCTTGGCCCTTGGTCTTCTTCTCATGCTTGCGCTACTTGCGCTTAGTACCTCGGGAGCCCTTACTCGACTTTGCAATATAAACATGACCTAAAGTAGATCTGGTCACCTCCTGGCACTCCTCTTCGAGCTCACAATGCCTACTCACGTCCATGAAAGTACGGATACTCTCAGTGTGCGTGAGATAGGTCTTAACCACATCCCAGGAGTCAGACAAAAACTGGATCACACCCAGTACCTGAAACTCATCAGACATAGGCTCCCCCATACTTTTTGGATAGACAATCATACTCGACATATACATCAAATGCTGCTTCATAGTATGATCGGGTCTCTTATTGTATAAGATGAACTTATAAGTTAGCATCCTCAACTTAGGAGTTGACTTGGAGTCGTAATGCTCTTTCAGAGCAAGCCAGACTGATATTGCAACAGGATACTACGCATATTTTTCAGATAAAGTTCCTTTGATCACATCAGACATATTCTTATCCAGTTCATCACCTCTTAACTTCTTAAAATCAATCTTTGAATTCTCCATCCTGTTAGGAAAAAGTGGTATAATTTCACTAGAAGTGTTAGACAAAAAGGATTCGGATGTTATCTTGATTGAATTTGCATGCATGCGTTCATTTTCTTGTCCACATCCTTCCATTCATCCACCTTCTTACATAGAGTAGAGCTCAAATGAACATCCTTCTCACTTCTCAACGTTATTGCACTAATGTTCTCTTTGGGATTCACTACCATTTGTGAGGGAAATCTTCCAGAATTTTGTATCTCCAATCTACTAAACGAGGTCGCTAGATGGAAAATTTGGTTCTTCAAATTCTGTATACTCGCTCTCTTTTCCTGTTGAAATTGTTGAGTGTTAGTCACGAGAGCTTTCACAATATCTTCTAAAGACATACTTGAATTAGAAGATTGTTCAAGTGCTGGTGATGATCTGTTAAAAAATTGAGATGGATATCTTGGTTGTCCTCCTAAATTCCCATAGCCCAAATTTGGATGATCCTTCCATCCAAGAGTGAAA
This sequence comes from Dillenia turbinata, assembly GCA_037126225.1. Lineage (NCBI taxonomy): Eukaryota > Viridiplantae > Streptophyta > Magnoliopsida > Dilleniales > Dilleniaceae > Dillenia > Dillenia turbinata. The sequence goes on along the minus strand of JBAMMX010000010.1, from coordinate 11,776,930 downwards.
GTGTTGGAGTAAGGATCATATGTATGTTGATATTGACCAAGAAATCCCCCTACGACATTTACTTGTTGAAAAAAGGGTCATCTTGCAATGTTGGACACATATCCGTAGGATATCCGAGAATTGATCAGATGCCACAAACCTTAGCTACCGGTGATTACCCTACAGCCAATTGACGGATCAAAGCAATTAGTTCAAAAATTTGAGTTTCAAGATTCAAGTGACTTACCTCAAGAGTTGGATACCCGATGCACAAGGGTTAGTGATTCAAAATTCCTTCATGATTGCCATCTTTTTCTCATCTTCAAAAATTAGTGAACAAGTGAAAAACACAAACTAAGAAATTAATGTAGTTCCCCGGCAACGGCGCCAAAATTTGGTCGTCGGGTTGTCGAAACCCTCAAATTAATACTGATTCCCCCAATGCAACAGACTATAGCAATAGTGGTACAAGTTCGAATCTCACGAGATCTAATTAACTTAATCTCTTAGTTGATGCTAAAAAAAACAAAATTTGGGGGTTTTTCGAATAAATTTCCTAAATAAAAAATTAAAAATCTAAAATTAAGAAACAGTTTTATAATGCAAAATACTGAAAATTAGGGAAGAAATCCAATCTACCAAACTCTGATCCAAGGGTTCATACATTCAATTGTTTTGTTGATCATTGATTAAAAATATCATTCATACAATTTAAACATTTAACCTTAGATTTATTAGGATAACCGTAATAAATCTTGTATTTTTTCAAATTAATTGATCAAACCCAGTATCTAATCAAAATTTATCATTAATCGACTGGACACGATAGCGTTCTATATCAATATAATGATAATATTAAATTCTATGAAAACAGTTAAACCAAAATACAAATAATTGGGATAGTCGCAATTAATTGATTTTGTTCCATTGATTCCCTAGGTTAAACATGAATACCGGTAAAAGACCTATAAACAAAAATAATCTAGTTGTTACTTGTACCATTCATTCATGATAATTACGGAACACTGAAATCCTAGATAGCAATAGAAAAATTAATATTAATTAAATTGTCAGATTGACCAATATCAAATTTTCATGTAAATAAAATCAAGAATCAACGAATACTTGAATTAAAATGGTAAGAAATTAAATTAAGCACATAACTTCACAATGAAGATAATCGAATGAAATTCCCCTTGAGTCAGAAAAATAAACTAACCACTCATGGTGGTGAGTTTTTAATAAAAGAAAATAAAAATAAAAACAAAAGAAAAAAAATGTTCTAGGGAAAGAGAAGATGAGCAGTCGTCCTTGGGAATGAATTTTGTGAATGAGCAGCCACGTCTCTTGTGTTTCTTTTTGTAAGCAGTAGCCGTGAGATGTCCTAATGAGAAATATTCAGTCCTCCCTTTTTTTTTTGGTTTTTGTCTCCTAAGTTAAAAAGGAATCTTTTTCCCAAAAAAGTAGGGACTCCTCTAATAGGTAAAATTACAACTTTTACTCCTATTTAAACAATTTTTACTAAAAATGAAAACTCTACTAAAATTAACTAAAAATAAATTCAAGCTTCTCTCCTTTTCTTCGTGGTCCAATATGATGACTTACTTCATTTAGCTTCACATTCCCTCTTTGAGCTCATTTTGATCCAATCCTTCCATTTCAATCACCTAAAATAAAAAATAATAAAAATCAATCATTAGAATACTAACCAATGCAAAATAAAATCATATTATCAATAATAAATTTGACATTTTGCACATTATCAATTATTTAATTTTTTTTGACATATTTACAAATTATGTATTACTTTGTATGCATTTGTAATCTCCAAATATAAATATCTTTTATTTTTATTCATGGCTAAAATGACCCCATAAAAAAATCTTACTTTATTTTTTTTTAAAAGAAATATTTCTTATTGCACGATTCATTTGATTTTTCTAGCACTCAAAGTAGTTTGAAAAGTTAGGATGGCCGAGTGGTCTAAGGTGCCAAACTCAAGTTCTGGTCCTTGAAAGAGGGTGTGAGTTAAATTTTTAACAAGATTGTGTTATTAATTTTGATTGAATTCAAAGTTTAGGGTTAAGTTTGCCTTTGTTAAAGGCAGTTTAAGAAAATATTCTTATCTCCAAAAAGAATGCACCTCTAAAAAATTCCTCTTTGAAAGAGGAATTTCTGAAGCATTATCTTGTCTGAATACATTCTTTGATATAATTACGATGAATCAAAAGTATTTGATTTTTTTTTTGACATATCTTCAAATAATGTATTACCTTATATGCCCTTATCACCGCTAGAAATAAATATCTTTTATTTCTTTTCATGGCTAAAATTACGGGGTTTCTACCAAAATATTTTTTTTTTAAAAAAAAATCCCAAAACTATCGTTGTTTTTTTCCCCCCAATCTATCGATTTCGCACTCTCAAAGTGCGAAATCTACTGTTCATCGATACCAAATTGATTTCGCATTCTCAGAATGCGAAAATGGTTTCACACTCTGAGAGTGCGAAACCTCCACCCCCACAACACTTAGACATTTTTTTGATCGAGTTCCAAACTTGCAAACAAATTCAACCTCACTAAGAACCCGATTTCAATCCACTTGAAATTCTAAAACCCCAACAACCAACTTCACCAGCCAACTCCAAACATCAACAACCAAAATACAATCAATCTAAAACACCAATAACCAAAACATAATCAATTCAAAACACTAACAACGAATGTACAATCAATTCAAACATTTTTAACCATTATGACCATAAAAGTTAAACCAAAGATATCAGAAGAAAGAGACAATAACAAAAAAAGTTTTTATACAAATTAAAATTAAGGTTTATAAAATTTAAATGTAATACATATGGAATACTAAATGTAAACTAAGTGCCGCAAGGAGGTTGTCCAGCATTGCGTTGTGGCTGATGTTTGATGAGAAGATGAGTCGGCCTACCAGGTGGATGTTTATCATCTAAACGTGTACCCTCAGTTGAGATACTCCATCTTGAGGTATATCACTTAAAGGTGCACCCTCATTAAACTCAGGAAATGCAACCGTACCAACATCATCTAAATTTCGACGATTCGCCGCCGCCGCCACTCGTAAACACTAAGTCGTGGAGGCCCAGTCGGTGCTATATCGTCAACATCATCTCTAAATCCCAGTGTTAGTGTCAGAGTAGGGAAGGAGGATGACACAGGTATCTCTATCGGCTCATCATAAATATCCGTAACACCTGAAGTGGAAGGTATGTCCGTCAGCTTAGTAGGTGTGGAAGTCGAATGACAGTAATCGTCATATGACGCATGCCCGACAAATTCAAGTGTATGCCAAGATGTATCTCTAAAAAGTCGAAATCTAGGATCCGCTCCTTCCTCTGCAAGTATGTCAGATAATCGTAAATGCATGTGTCGAGCTCAAGCACTATAAAAGACAAAAAGAAAAGAAATATTATTTAAACAACAAAAAAATATTAAATGGTAAAGTTATTTTCACCTATGAGATACTCTATCAGCGCCGTATTAGGTCGAAATCCTTGGTCATAACAATGTGCTGGGTAGGCAATGTATAAACGAGTGATCTGACGATACCATGACATATAATCAACTGTTGTCCTCGGCTCATCGAAAGTATCATCACCCTCTATGAGGTGATCTCTATGGTTACCCCACAACTGTAGGGGAACCGTGTGTATCTTAGTGCAATCGTACCTATGTCTCCCGCGTCGATCAGTCCGGTACAAGTCTTGGTCAGTCTGCACGGCAAACGGCACATGTTACAACAACCCAAACTGTCTCATAACTCTCTAAGGGAAATGATACTCTACGACCTCAAAACAAATGAAAGGGACATTGGCACGCCATATGTCGCTCTCGACAAGGCAATAGATGGGCAACGTTGCTAGGTTGGCATACGAATACGACATCCAAATAAACTAAAAAAGAAAAATAAAGATGGTGTTAGTTTAAGCTATAGTGACAGAAGTGATTAACAAAAATGAAAGTTTTACTCACTCCAGTGTCTCTTATATGACCTAACTGATCTCGGTATGTCCTAAGAGCAAACTGCCCCGTATTTACATAATTATGCGGAGCATCCCAACTATTTATAAATAAAACAATGTTAAGGTCGAAGTATACAAATCAAAAGCATAGAGAAAAAGGATAATTGAAGTAAACACTTCGTATAGAGATCCTCTAGGGCTGGGAGGCAGGTGGTCAGTAGATGGTATCGGATTAACAGCAATACGTCTGATTGGGGTAAACATAGGCCCTCTCTCCCCTGCCCAAAGCTGATAAGAGAAAAAAATTTAAATAAATGATATAATATATACATAAAGTAATTATTAAGTCAAAAATAATACAACAAATGGAGATGAAATACCTGTATAAGCAAGACTGGACCATAAATCTATCTAACACCATCCATAGAAGCCGGACATATAGCTCTGTAAAGTGTCGCCAAGACAGCACTGCCCTAACTATACTGTCCAATGCAAGCAAGATCTCGTAGAAGCTCCAAATATATGAGCTTAACTCTCGACCCAGACTGGTCCCCGAAAAAACTCTCCAATAGCTGCATTATACGACAACGCCGTGGTACTCGACTAGTGTTCGATCTAACGCCGCATCTAAAGGATATGAATCAAAAAAATCTCTAATAGGCTATAATTTAAGATGGTCTCCATGAAAATCCTTAAGTCTAGGATAGAACCCCAACAAAGCATGACAAACGTCCTGCCAATCAGCATAAGAACGAGGGAGTTCAAACCCAGTAACTGCCTCTCCATCGACAGGCAACCCGAGAAGAACTAAGATGTCCTACAACGTAATCGTAGCCTCACCAACTGATAAGTGAAAAGTATATGTCTCCTGTCTCCATCTCTCAACAAAAACGGTAATATGTACATGATCGTGCTGAATATGTCCACATCTATAAAGACCATAAAAACCCGCCTCTAACAAAATCTCTTGTACCCTAACATCAAGGGGCCTAGTAGCCCAAAACCCATGGTCGGAACGTCGCATCTCTAACGGGGTATCACTCTCGGTCTCCCATATAGACTGAGATCAATGTGAGGCCTATAAAGTCAAGACACTAGTGTCCCACGGGTCTAGGGAAAACTCCAGATAATCACATGAAATTTAAAGAACGATAAAAGATCGAAATCCTCAAATGAAATAAAAAAGTACATAAGGGGGATCAATTACAAATATACATAAGGGGGATCAAGTACGTAAGCAAAATTACAAATAAAACTATAATCATAAATATTGAAATTCCATGATAACCGTACCAAATTAAAAGTACAAAAGGGGGATCAATTACATTTGCTTTGTCTTGCCCTGGCTTGTAACTGTGCCATATTTGGGGCAATGCTGAGGATTATGTCCTACTCACTATAGAGTTTGCAACGTTGAGTTCTTCTTTTATCCATTTCATTATGGATCCTTGTACTTCGTTGTCTACCTGGCAAATTGTTCAGGCATGAAATATTATGCAACAAATAAAAAGGAGGGGGCCAATAATTCTTGTGTGGAGGAGCATAGAATTTGCTACCATATGTTAATTACATTGATTCACAACTATGTAGTTTGTCTATATATCTTATCCAGTCACGACCTAAATCTGCACAAACTTTCCACATATGTGAGCAAGGAAGCTTGTATGCAATATATTTTCCATGAGTACAAGATGGGACATCTAACAGCACGGTATGGGTGTTCCCACCCCTCCCACCATGAAATCTTGTCGTCACCTCATACAGCCCTTATGATCTATCAAATTGAGTAACACAGTGGAATTTTGATTTCTGCTCATTTTTAACCAACTTCTCCATCACCAATGTTGGCCACCTGTTACCACTTTTCACATTGTGTTATACTTTTTCTCGATTGTTATTGAAAAAAATGAATCATATGGTATAATGTCGCCTGCACACATGTAGTTATTGGTAATTTTCTTGTACCTTTAAGTACACCATTAAATGATTCTGACTGATTGGTAGTCATGTTCTCCCATCTATATCCACCATCATAACAGAATGTCCATTTGTCGAGAGGAATTTCCATCAACTACCTAAATGCAGGCTCACTAAGTTTTTTGATTTTGTTCATAATGGCGTCAAGCTTTCTTATTTGTCTTTGCTCAGCCGCCTTATGCATGAACTCCGTTAGCGGCTTGTTTTTGAAACGTTGACTGAAATTAGCATCCATATGCCACAAACAAAGTCTGTGATATACAAGTGGTGGTTAGAGATTGGTATTTCTCTCTATGGATCGTATTATACCGGGTGCCCTATCTGATATCAAGCACACTCCATACCTATCCCAAATAATGTGCAGTCTCAAATTCTCCAAAAACCATGCCCAACTCATAATCATCTCTTTATCGACAATTGCAAAACACAAAAGAAGAAAGTGGTTTCTTGCGTCCGTTGCAACTGCAATTAAAATCTTCTCTCGGTATCTTCCATATTGAAATGTTTCATCAATACTTATTACTGACTTACAATGTTTGAATGTATCAATGGATGGTTTGAAAGCCCAAAAAACTGAGTGAAACACTCTCTCATTTGACCCCAATACCTTAGTGAACCTCTAGTCAACTACAGTCCCTAGATTAGTCATCTGCGCAGTATCCAAAAACTGTGGCAAGAATGTGTAAGAGGTCTCCCAGTTATCATATATCATTTCTATAGACTTCCGACGCCCCATCCAAGCCTTTTTATACAATAGATTTACACCATGCGATCTCATATCCTTAACCACATCATAGACTTTGTAATCGACGTTCTTTTTTATGTGGTTTCTGATGAAACGACCCACCATATTCAAGTCCACATTCGGATGATCCCCCAAAGGCAATTGAGGGAAACCAGTGTGCTTTGCTTTTAGCCTTGTAATCTCCCAAAGGTAACTGCACTTCTTTAGCCTATCCTGAACATGCCACAAACAGTTATTCTCACGGTAAAAATAATACTGCACAAACCATATGTTCGAAGAACTTTCATAAATTTTAAAGTATCTATGCTCTCGCATCGAGCAACACTTGATAGTATGGTGAACTCCCTCTTTTGATGTGAAGCCCATTCCAACATGTAATTTTGATGTCTAGTCATTATCTTATATTGGACGGTGATAGTTATTATATTGATCGACCATCATGGACCCTTCTCCCATAGTATGTAAGAATGATATATCTTCTTCCTCATCAATAACCCGATCTCTTTTCTCCTCAGCAACCATATGATTTTTTTCATCAATATTTTGTTCATCCTCACTTTCACCCGTTGATTGCTCAGCAACAAATACATCTACAAGATCTTTTTCATAAACATTTCTCTCATTCTACTCTTCATAGGGTTTACTGGTACTAGCCTCCCCATACTTACTTGCAAACGGCATAGGTGAATTATGAAAACCAGTCAAAGCAACATCATTAGAAATAAATACTCAATATTATAACCACTCATCTCCAATGTTCCCATCACTTTTCAACATCTCGATGTAAGAACTAAAATTTGTTTCACCTCCAAAATCAAGATAATTTTGAGTCTTAGATGAGCTACTTGGGATCTCTAACATATTCTCTTTGACCCAATTTGAGCAACCGACCATGGACGGACCAATAGGAGGTACATTCAAATTTGGTTCTGACTTTAGGAATAGTTCAATTGCCATCAAATTCAAGATATATTTCGGAAGTGCCAACACCTTGGGCAAGAATTCATCATCCTTCACTGGTAATACACAATAAGAGAAAAACTGATCAGATCAAAGAGGATATCTACATGTCACATTTAACTTAAATTGTCTAGAATCAATCTCACTCCTACGATGCAAAATTTTTGTAAAATTCTCCCATTTAATAGTGCTATCAATCACAACACCCGCCTTTGGACCCACATTATACCGATAATCATCATTAACCCTACTAGCTCTATCCCCCAATGAAGCAACAATCTCACACGGTTGTCACCCATTTTGCTATTTTCTATCATTGAAAATAATAATACATTATTAGAAATACAACAAATATAACAATGAGAGGGTTAAAGTGAGCAATTAACCTACATTCGTTGGCAATAATTAGTATAAGAAACAGATGAGCATTTAACCTAGATTCGAAAGAACATTCAACCATCAGTAAATTTAAGCCAAATCCAAACCCTAAATTTAAAATAAATAGTACAATTGCAAACCCTAGATTCGGAGGAGCAATTAACTACATCACCATGCAAGGATTCGAACAAAGTGCAATAGAAGAAACATTAATTACATCAAAGTGAAGTGGAAGAAACAAAGTGTTGTGGACGTGCAAGGATTCGAACAAAGCGCAGTCCAAGAAACAAACCCTAGATCTACAATACAACAAATCCTAAATTCAAAACCCTAGATCTACATTGAAGTGGAATAGGCGAAACCCTAGATTTACAGCATAGCAAACCCTAAAGGAGACAGGAAAAGAGGAAGAGAAGGGAGAAAGGATGAAGCAAACCCTAAAGAAACCTCAGTGTGAAAGGATGAAGCAAGGAGAAAGGAAAAGAAGGGAGCAGTGGCAGTGGCAGCGATGGGAGCAGTGGCGAAATGTGTTTCATGGTCTGCGAAATCAAAGAGAACTCTGAGAATGAAAAAATGTATCCCACTTGCGAAATGTGTTTCGCAGTTGGGATATAAGTCGATGATTTCGCACTCTCAAAGCGTGAAACCTTACATTCCTTTATTTTGGGATTTAGGTGTTGATGAATAGTAGATTTTGTATTTTGAGGGTGCGAAAGTGCGAAATAGATAGATTGGGGAAAAAAATAACGATAGTTTTGGGATTTTTTTTAAAAAACAATAATTTTGTAAAAATCCCCTAAAATTACAATGGTTTTTTAAAATATTTTCTATAGCACTGTTTGTTTGCAACCATTCCTATTCGTCCAAATATACAAGATGGACTGACAAAAATGGAGGCCCTTGGCTGCTAAAGCATTATTAAAATGAGCCACTTCTTTTACGTAACATATATAAAAAGTATAGCCTAATTAATCAAATAGTTGGACGCCGATATCTCTTAAACAAGATTTCAGTTTCGTATCTTATGTACGAAGAAGAAAGATGGTTGGAGAGTTTTATCCCTTAAAGAATTGGCATAAACTGGATTTAATTGAATCCAGTGTGTGGTTACCAAATATCGATAATTTATAAAAAAAGAATATATATATATATATATATATATATATATATATAAGTATGCCTATGATGTATGAGTAAGATTGTAAAAAAAAAACAAAAAGATACCGAGGATTTCATGATTTTTCCCCCTCGTCTTTATGATATGAGCAAATATAATAATTATGAAGGGAGGTTTTCTGCAATTGTTTTGTTCTATAACTAAGCATATAGTTGGAACAGATTCTCTTGCCTATTTTAGTTAGAATATCTTAACCAAAATTAAGTAAAAAATAAAATCAAATATTTCTTACCTATTTTAGTTTGTTTTTCATAAAATAAAATGGGAAAATAATTTATTTCTTTTTTTGCTTATAGTTTTGAAGATATATCCCACTCAAATCCAACTAAATCTCAAGGCCAAAAAAAAAAAAGGAAAGAAGCTTGGTTATTAATCTTATCTCTGATTACCCCTTGAAAATAAATACTTGTTATGAGATATTATTAATGATTTTGAAGTTTTTTTTTTCCCCTTCTTCATTAACTAGTATCCGGGTAATGCTTGACTAATCCGATTCGGGTACTGTGAGGTCCATTTAGAGGTTAAGTCTCTCAAATTCTTATCTTATAAATTTCTTAAAAGTTTTAAATACTATAAAAATCTTAATGCAATAGCAGTTTTAATATAAATAAATGCTCACCAATCACTTTTGCATTCTTGAAATAGATGTGATTGCAACCGTTGAAAACATATAGAGTTTGGTGAATTAAAATTGAGATCATCGACTTTAATCTAATTTAAAGGTGGTGAACATCATAAATAGGACCTTAAAAGCATCTTCTCACACAATGTGCTCTCTACTTCTCCTCCTTAGCCCATTTTCTCTATCAATATTGTTTAGTTTCACTGCAAAAAAACATGAATTTAGTGACGAAAAATAATTTGTGGCTATTTTGTGACGAAATTAGTGATAAAAAATAATTTTATTGCTTTTTTGCAACGAAATGAATGACAAATAAATATTCATCGCTAATTAGTAATAAAAAGGGATTTCGTTGCAAAATTCATGGCAGATTAGCCATGAAAAAAATTTCGTTACTGAAATCGTTGCTAATTAATGATGAAAAAAGTACTTCGCCATTAAATCTGTGATAAACATAATGTTCGTCGCTAAATCAGTGACAAATAGCATATTCGTCGCTAAATGTGCAACGAACAAAAAAGTCATCACTGATTTAACAACCAAACAAATGGTTTGTTGCTAATTTAGTGACGATAATGATTTTCATCGCTAACATCGTTTGTCGCTAAATCTGCAACGAAAATCAACTTTTGTCGCTAATCTGCGATGAACGGTTCTTTTTGTTGCTAAACTCGTCACTAATTCGCAACAAATTGGAGAAGTCATCGCTAAATTGGTTGCTAAATTCAACGATATCTAAAATTTCTTTTCAAATTTTGTGATTAAATTTCTTCTATACTCACTGATGTAACATTTTTCAATTGTCTCTATTTTTGACCATTTTTAAAGTAACGAAATCGGCTTAACAATAAATAATTCATTCATTCATTTTCAATACCTAGTGAATATTAAGTTTTGTTCCAAACTAATCATTTTTTACAATAAATAATTCTTTCATTTTCTATTTATATAAAAAAATAGAAATTGAGTATTATGTTTTACAGTGGTAGAACTTATTCATATAAACATGTGTCTATGCATTTATATAAGTCACAAACTTATAAATTTGTTTAAGTATTCAATTCAATGTGTAAATATTGAAAAGAAATTTTTTATCAATATAATAAACATTTTTTTGTCCATAATTTTGTTGTTGAATGCATTCAACTTAAATACAGATGATAGTTTGTCTATAATTCAAAGTTTGGTGAACGGAACTAAATTTTTGTCACAAAATTCATCGCAAATTGAAACATTTGTTGCTAAATTCGTTGAAAATTTGTGACAAAAAAAAAAATTCTCATCACTAATTAGAGTCAAACTAAGATATTCATTGCTAAATTAGCAACGAAAATAGATGTTTATTACTAATTATTGACAAATAGTGCCATTTGTTGCTAAATTAGCGACGAAAGCAGCTGTTCATCGTTGATATGAAAAGGATACAAAATTATGCCACCAAAGCATATTCAGCAACAAAAAGAAATGTTCATCGTACATTCTGCGATGAACACGCCCTTTGTCACTCACTTTGTCTCTCTCTCTCTCTCTCTCTCTCTCTCTCTCTCTCTCTCGGGCCTTTAAAGTCTCGCTCCCTGGTACACAACAAAGGTATGTCTCGCACTCTCATTCTCTTCCTCTCTCAGACTCCAAATCCGGTGGTGACTGTACCATCGAATTCCAAATCTGATGGCAGCATCACTGGATCTGGGTGTGGGAGGGTGCTCTCCCCTTCTCTCGCTGGGGAAGGGGAAGGATCCTCCCCCTTGCCCAATCTGACGGCGCTGCCAAATTTTGTGTGGGTGTCGTTATAAAGTTAAGCATTTTATTTCATGACATTTGTCACGCCCCAAATCGGGATCGTAAACAGCCGCCCGTTGCCCTAGATGCCGGCTGTATTTTTACAGAAAATTGGGCAGAACCTCCCCATAAATTGGAGGTCTCCCATGTACAAATAAACTTGTTTAATCTTGTAAAATTCAAAATCATCCTGTAATTAAAATAAAAGGGGCCATTCTGGCCTCACAACAACTCACCAACCACAGCAGACATCCAGGACAACGTCAGACTAAATAAACTATCAGCAATCCTAACCATAGACCTCTACTGTCATGCTCAATTAGAGTATGAGCAGCCGCCACACCGAGCGGGTCTAAGTTTTTATACAATTTATAATAATTTTCCCAAGTATTATTCAAACACGTACAATTGACTCAATGCAAATGAAATGTGAGAATTTCGCAAATAAATATACATAAATTATACAGTCATCCCAAATTAAGTACACGTCCAACTACGGACCTCAACAAGACCTCACAGGGTCGAAAATAAAATACCCAATTCATCTTTTAAATTAAACTTAAGATCTCACCTTCCTGAACACTAAGTATACCCGAACTCTATAATCTGAAGTGTCGCTCCAGCACAACAATCCTGTCTGAGAGAGGGAAAGAAGAGGGGTGAGTATCTATGGGAGGATACTCAGTGAGTGAGGGGATTAATCTCAAGTACTAATAGTGTAGGTGAACATTGGAGTGTCAAATAATATCATTCGTAACCAATGATTCAAATTTCGTAGTAAATCATGATATTTTCGAATAAAATGAACTCATTTTTTATCATTCACACGATATCATACATATATGCATCCATTTAAAATCAAGTAGATCATAGAGCAAGCCGAAAGAATCCTGGCAAAGGTCAACCATGACCTAGGATAGGCGCATCGGAGGTTTTATTATGCAAAGTGTTTCAAAGTAGCTCTCTACCCCGACGTTGGCCGTGGTCTTAGCCCTTGCTTACCCAGACTCGTCAATAGGTCACCGCCCGGTGCTAGACGGTGGCGTCACACACGTCCTCCCCCGATGAGGGTTCAACCGTTCATGCCTACGAAATATATAAACTGGCTCGTCAATAGGTCACCGCCCGGTGCTAGACGGTGGCGTCACACACGTCCTCCCCCGATGTGGGTTCAACCATTTGTGCCTATGACCATATAAACTGGATGTTTATGGATACCTCCTGCAGAAGCGTATCCAGGTAACCCGTGCCTCTACAAAGTCCCTTTGTAGCTACGGAATCAATCAAATAATGTCATAGCATCATATCATCTCAAGCTAGTAGGCATCCAACTCATATAGCCAAATCATCTCATAATATCCTCAAAAAATTTCAAATCCGTGTGCCAAATACATTTCATCGAAATCATTTAAATTCAACAAACCAATGCAATGATAGAATAGAAAACATTCATTTCTCAAATCATGGCACAATTTTATTTCATTTCGAACATGGATGCAAAATCGTGGAAAACATTAGTACGACACTCCAATAATCACAAAACAGATTTAAATTTCAATTTCATACGTCGAGACAATGCATATCAAAAGCATGTTTTATTAAAAACACGATAAAATCAGGTTTCACTATTTCATGCAAGAGATTAGGGTCCCACTCACATGCCAGGGAGGGTAATCACTCCCTATTTCCAAAATAAATCCGAATTTGACTTCTCGAGTCTCCAACAAGATCAACCTAATCAAATTATCACAATAATCATCAAATTTCCAATTATTCTTAGGGTTTATCATTTTTCCTGAGTTTGTACAAACCTTAATTCTTTAATTTATGAATAAACTCCAATGTCATCAATTTTCATTCCATTTATAAGTAAATAACCAAATCAAAATCAAGCTAAATTCAAACTTAAAATCGTTCAAAATCGAAAACAAGTCTAAATACATAAATTCCCTATAAGTTAGAAAAATCTTTAAAAATTCATACACTTTTCAATTCTTATCCGATTTCTTCAAACCATATCTCATTTTAAAGGTATTTAAACATATTTTCATAATATAGAGATTGTATTTGACTTACCTATATGCAATACCAACTATAATGTAAAACAACGCATCAATCCTTAGCTCAAATCCCAAATTCCGATTGTTTTCTTGTATTCGTCAAATTAAACTCTGAGAGAAATCATTCAAATCAATTTAACATAATTCTATCATTCGGAACAGCCCAATTCGTGTAAAATCCTATATTTAACCTCACTAATTACATATAAACACTTTAGAAAACGCATTCTCCTTAAATTCAACATATTTGTAAGACATATACAAGAAATCTCATCTTAAATTTAACCTCAACTCATTCAATTATCGAAGGAACTAGGATCTTACCTTACTTAGGGTTTCCACAGCTCAGTACCCTAATGTCCGTGCGCAAACCAATTCGAAATCCTGCAATATCTCCAAATTGAAGCACGTCTGAGTAATAAAACCTAATTACCAAGGAAATTCGAAGTCCTAAAGCAAAATTGAGACTCAGCCCTTACCTATGTAGTGGAAGGATCACAGGAAACCATCGCGACCTAGGGTTCTTTTTCTGAAGATTGCTAGGGGCTCTCAAAGGAGAGAGCAGAGCACTCGAGCGTGCGAGCAAGGAGGAGAAGGTGCTTGCAGCCACGTGCGCTAGGAGCTGTCGCACGCGGGAAAGGAGAGTCACATTGCAATCGCGTGTGCGCAGGGGCAGTCTCGCGCGGGGTCACGCGTGCGTAGGGGGCTGTCTCGCGAGCGCTGGGGCAGGGGCTGTCGCGCGAGAAGGGAGTAAGGCAAGGAGAGTAGACCGTGAGAGAGCCGAGGGTAGAGAGAGAAATAGAGAGAGAGAAAACGACAGTGAGGGATAGAGAGGGAAAGAGAGAGAAGGAGAGAGATAGAGAGGAGACCGAGAGAGAGAGAACCGAGGGTGGAAACAGAGATGGAGGTGAAGAGAGAGTGGGTGGTGGCCGATTGTGGCGGATGGTGGAGCCGAGTGGGCGGCGGAGCAGGCGGTGCAGCGGCGGCAATGGCGCGGGTGGGGGAGAAGAAAAAGAGGCGGATGAGGGAGAGAGGAGAGGGGAAGAGGGAAGGAAATTAGGGCTTTAAGCCCTAATTTCGATTTTTTTTTTATAAAACAATTTATAAATGAATAGATAAATAATTGTTAAATTAATAATTAAATAAATATTCATAAATATATATATTTTTATATCCACTTTAAAATTAAAGTTCTAATTTTAATTTAAATAAATAGATTTATAAATAAATAATTGAGTAAATAATTAAATTAATAAGTGAAAAATATATTCTTCACATCGTAAATTGGAATACGGATACTTTTGAATATACCAAAAATTAAATTTAGAAATCCCAAATTGAAAATCAATAAAATTAAATATTTTACTCTATATATATAAATTGAGAATTATTTTATTTAAATCTAGGAATGGAAGTACAACAGTATGAATACCGCAATGTCGGCGTTACAACATTTGCTCGATAGTGTTGAAGGAATCACACATGGTGAAATTGGAGAGAGATATTCCTATCATGCTATGTAACTTACAAAGAATATTTCCTCCATCATTTTTTGATTCCATGGAGCACTTTTTAGTTCACTTGCCTTATGAGATCAAAGTTGTAGGTCCCGTCCAATTTTAATGGATGTATTCATTTGAAAGTTGAATTTTTTAACTTCTTTTTTACACTTTATTTTCAATCATGTTAAATTACTAATTTCATTATATATTATTTTATGATACACTTTGTTTCATTACAATTGGATTCCTATATCATTTGGAGAAAAAAGTAAAAAATGAAGCATGGGTCGAAATCTCTATTGTTAATGCATATATTATAGAGGAAGTGATATCGTTTGTCTCATACTATTTCGAGTCTCATGTACAATGCAAGAGGCGGAGGGCGGGGAGAAATGATGAGAGTCTTATTGATCCCAGTTTGAAATCACTCTTGATTTTTAACTATCTTGATCAACCAAGTGGGACATATAAAGTTAGATATTTGTTTGGGAAAGAATGATAGGCAGCCCATACATATATTTTACTAAGCTGTATAGAAATGACGTCATATTTCAAGTAAATATACATTTGTGAATTGGTTTTTTTTTTTTCTATCTCAAATATTTTGTGACATAAATCGTCTTCTTTTATGATCGGATTTTTCAAAATTCACGGTCTGAACTATCAATGAATGAGTTTGATCGTGTGGTCAATGAAGAATTTGTAACATGGTTCAAAACATATGTAAGTTATCTTGAAATTTTATAGATAATTAATTTATTAATCAATTAACACGTTTACTTTACTTCTAGTTCAAAATAATCAAGCTCAAGTTTAATTTGGTATATTTATGTACCAATGGTTTGACCCCATTAAAATAATAAAGGTACATCCAAAGTTTAATTTGGTCGAAATAAATCATAAGAAATTGTATAAGAGATATGAACCATTTGGGTTGGTACAATAAGCAATTCAAGTATATTATGCATCATATCCTAGTTTGAAATGTGACAAAATTGATTGGTGGCCTGTTTATAAAGCAAAAGTATGGAAAATGATCGAGGAATGTTGGGAAGACAGGCATATCAACAAGAGAAAGTTACCAACACGATTTAAACTGAGAAATATAATATTCTAACATTACGAGATTCATGTGGAGTAGTAATAGATGTGGATCCAATTGAAATTCATGAGGATAACGTTGAAGAATCCAATTTTGAGACAAATGATGAAGATGAGGATGAGAATGATGATGATGTTGAAAAATCTAATTTTGAAACAGATGATGAGGATGAAGATGACAATGAAGAATTTGATTTTTGATGACGGGTAAGTTTTATTTTTTTAATACAATAAGAATCTGTTATATCTAGTATACTTTGGTTGCTTTTCAAAATGCGCCTACCAAACTAAAGAGTTACATCTTATTTTGATTTCTTGAGATTTATTATGATTGTCTAATAGCAAATTGAATTTTCTTTAATTATTTGACTGAGAAAATACATTTAGACCAAAATGATGCGATGTGAAACTATTGTTATTTTAATTATTGTTTTGCAAATGTTAGTGTAGTCTTTATTTTATATTTCCATTCATTCACTAATACATTATTTTCTTTTTATAGATCATTGGAGACAATTTTTATTTTCATTGGAGACGATTTTTAGTACGCTAATTTAAATATGGTAAGGTTCTTCATGTATTCCATTATATATCCAATGAACATGTAATTTTTATTTTTTTTATTATTCTAACATTTATAATTGACAGTATTGACGTAGGGGCCATAAATGAGTTAGTGATGGAAGACCAGACTCTTCAGCATCGCAGTTAGCTTCAGCTGCACCTTCCCATTCTCCTTCCCCTGCTCCTTCCCCTTTTACTGATGCACCTTTGTTGTCCCCTTTTGTTGTACCTTCAGTGCAACATTCACATGCTAAGGGGGAAGATAGGCGAGAGGTGATATCCTCTTGTGGAGATTCATAAATACTTAATTTTTAAATTTCATCACTATTGTTTATTTTTTTATGTAATATATGATTCTTTTAATTATCTTATTTTCTTACCATTGTTTATTTGTAACTTTATGACAGATTCAATTCTGTACATGTTATTCACAAACTTAATAGAATAATGAACAACCATTGGGGAGGGGTTGGGATGTCTTTCAGAAGCACCCCAGAGGATACAAAAGAGTCATGGTGGAGAGAGTTCAAGATAAGTTATGCCCTTCAATTTATATATGTAACTAAATTTATAATTTTAATATAACTAGCTATTTTTTTATTTATTGCAACGAAAGTTCATTTGGGATGAGACTGAGGAGAACGAAATAAGAAGAACTTTGAGGGATGTTAAATCATGCAATGACTAGTAGAATGAAGCTAAACAGTATCACTGAAGAGAATTAGCTTAGGATTATGAACTTTTGAGAATCCAATGATAACAGAGGAAGGAGTGTGCGGAACAAGAAGAATCGATCTTGTAATTCTGGGGAATCGTCTGCCTTGTATATGAGAGGCTCAATCAATATATATGAGTATAGAAATGATTAATAATTTTATTAAAACACTAATTTTTTTAAATTTAATTCAATTATTTTTTTAACTATTTCATAATGTTCTAACATTGTTTTTTTTAGGCCAAGAAAATGGGAACCGAACCATCTAGACTCTTTCATGTGGACATTCTAAAAGAAAGACAAGACGTGGAGTGGGGAGAGAACTAGAGTAGTTAAGCTATGTAATTTCAAAATTTTCAATTATTTTATATACACTTTTAGTTTTGATTTGAACATATTGTGTTAAATCTACCATAACAACGTTGGAAGATGAATTTATTAGGTTAGTCACTCCCAAGTTTCTTTTCACTGCCTAAATTAATTCTTTGATTCCTAATATATGTTCTTCTATTTTATCATTATTAATTAAATTTTTGGGATAGATAATGTTTTTGCAATCTAATTAGAAGTATGCCTAATTTCTATTTCATAAGTCTCTTAAATTTGGAATGTGCGATAGATATATTATTTTTTGTGTCTTATTGTTAACTGTTAATGACTTAATTCCTTACAAAATTAAAAGCTCAGGATCATAATTGGATACTCAAATTCATTTATCAAGGCACTTATAGATGATCCTAAAATCAAATTAACCTCCAGATTTGATTGGTGCTCCATTTGGATTGGTTTGCCCTTGTCAGCATCGAAAAAAAAAGGTTAAATACTATGGTTGTTATGGGCATAATAGATGAGGTACCAAAACATTTTGATTTTAATATTGATTATACAAAGGGTGCTTCTTGTTTCATTAGTATATCAGAGTTAGACAATTACTTTAAAGCCAAAAAGGAAGGGGGTTGATAAACTGAGAAGTGAAACAATTCTTGGAAATAGTATTGAAAAAATTAAAATTAAAATTTTTGAGTTGGCTACCAATCAACTAAACAAGATAGAAAATTTAAGGATTGAAATTGGCTCTGCAATGCATCAAATTGATGCAACCTCTGTGTTTGAGAGATTTGGAAATGAGCATGAGAAAGGCATGTTAAAGCAAAGCTTCACCACTATAGATGGGTTTTTGAATACAACTAACTAGACATCTCTTATATTTCTCTTATTAAATTTCATCATTTGTATCCTTTGAATCTTGTTGTCTAATGTTCAATTTGTCATGTTATTGCCTAAATACCTCCATGTATGATGTAAACTTGTTATCCTTTGTATCCTTTAAATTGTTTTATTAGTTAAGATATATTATTTCATCATTTTGTAATCATTTTTTTTTTGTGTCTTATTGTTAACTGTCAATAGCTTAGTTCCTTTTTGGCTTGATTTTTTTTGTTGGATGGTTTATTATATTGTTATTTTAATTTTCTTCTAATTTTTCTCATAATAATGCAAAAGAAATATGATGAGCTTTTACAGAGAAATTCGAATGGTAGTGATGATGCTGGCTTATCTGAGTTATCTACTGATAGTATGGCTCTATGGCTTGAGACAACTGGTGGAGTAAAAAGGGAAAGAGTACTTAGGATGGGTTTTTTTAGCAGAACTTACAAAATTACTGGTCCATCTTCTTCCACTCCGCCAGTAGTAAGGATAGAAATAATGCAGTTGATCCAAGAGGTGAGTAACTTGAAGGGCCTTCTAGCATAAAGAGACAACGAACTTCAAGACGTACGCGCATAGCAAAGGCAAAGAGACAATGAACTTGAAGTGGTAACCAATGAACTTCAAGAGGGAACTTCAAGAGGGACGTGCACAGCAGAGGCTCATCTTGCAACATCTTCGGTTATACTCCACTTTAAGTTAGATTCTCCCTTCTCTATCTCCTCATGATGATGCTCATGATGGTGATGGTGATGGTGGTGATGATAATGATGATATATTCGATGATGATGAAGATGATGGTACTTCTTGAGATTGTTTATTATTATTTGATGATTACATTTAAACATATTTACTTAAACAATAAAAATTGTGATTTGATATTGTTGTTTATAATACTGTTGTTGTTGTGACTCTTTACATTATTAAAATGCTTAGTTGTTGTTGTTGAATTATTAGTTGATTAATACTGTTGGACGGTTAGTTGCATGGATGAGCAGAAGGTGAAATTTAATGTCAATGGTTGTTCGATGGTTAGTTGATGATATTGTTGGATAAGCAGGGACAGTAATAGGGCATATAGGGAAAAATGGTGAAAATATAACACTAAAATTGATTTTTAGTGCAAAAATTCTAGATTTGTCACAAAATTCATCGCTGATTTTCAAGTTCATCGCAAAATTCATCTCTAAACATTCCCAAATTCATTGCTAAATTCATCACTAAATTTATCGTAAAAATTTGTCACAAAATTAACGACAAATTTTGCGATAAAAATTGTTGGTTGCGAATTTTCCAATGCATTATATTTCGTTACAAAATCTACGATGAGAAACTAGTCGTCACAATTGTGCATCGCAAATTCAACGACGAAAAACTCTATGTCGCGAATTCAATAATAAAATATTGTTCATCATAGAATTCATTGCTAAATTTTGCGACGAAAAATGTTTTGTACAAATTTTGCGACGAACATTTTTTGTCACAGAATTTGTCGCTAATTTTGTGACGAAAATTATTTGTGGCTAATATTTGCGACAAATTTGCGACGAATATTTTTTCCTCGCAAAATTTGTAACAAATTCTCTATAATTTTGTTGCTAAAATTTGCGGCAAGTTTTTAGCAACGAAATTTGATTCCTCGCTAAATTCGTCACAAATACTTTTAGCGACAAACTTATCACAGATGTTCGTTGCAAATTTTGTCGCAAAAATGCTATTTTTTTGTAGTGTTTCTTTAGAAATCCATGTTGTTTCAAATTCAAGAGAAAGAAGAAAAGGGCTAAAGGCTTGCAAATCCAAGTAATTCATTTTTCTCTTACATCTATTGAAGGATGTGCCAAAAGTTCTCTTAGAAGTGTCTTCTAAACTGGTAGTTCAGACTTGTCTTCTTGGTTCAAATGTATTTAATGTTAGATTTAATTGATCATTGTTTTTGTGTATGTGTGTGTGTGTGAGAGAGAGAGAGAGAGAGAGAGGATGGTGTGCTTAGAAAACTTGTGTGAGTCTCCTCACATAATGGCTTGTCAGATACAAGGGGGTGTAAACCACACTTGTTGATATGTTTTCAATTCACGTTCTTGTGCTGAGGAGGCCAAGCAATATATTGATGCGTGTGTGTATGTATTGTTAATGTTTGCCCATTGCATTAATTAAGTTGGGCTAGAATGTGAATATGATTGTAAGGTATAGAGAGAATGCTGAGAAGGTTGCAGATTTGGGGGACTGGAAATGGCCCGGGTGCAGAAGAATTTGTAATTGCAGCTTGTGCATAAGTATTTGACAATGAAAATTGATGTTTGTTTTTGTTTTTGATATTCTTTATGAATTTAAATGGAAACAAATATACATCTCTTAGAGTCGATTTTGACCTCCACATATACATGCTCTTCTAACTCGAACGGAGAGCCTTTCCTAATAGTGTTAGTTAGTTCTTCTTAGATAGGGAACCTGTAAAAAACCCCTCTGGGGTTGGCTCGACAGGGAGACTTTGACGGTCAAGTCAATAAGAGTGATAAATAAAAACTGATAGTAGGCGTAGATATGGCCTTTGTGGCCTCTGTGCATGTTGTGTATCGTACGACTAGATGTTGAAACCCCTGTACGTGTGTGTAGTATGCATGAGCATTGTACGGTGAGTGCTATATATGAGTACATATCATATATTGCATATATAATATTATGTGATGTAATCTGTGTGATGTATGTCATACCTCCGATCATGTATAGAATTTAGTATAAGTCATACCTCTGATCCTATAGAGTTGGCTATGGAGTCGTAACTTAGATCATATAGAATAGGTAATGGAGTTGTACCTCTGATTGTATAAAATTGGGCATGAAACTCTACTTTCATTGGTGCATATGATTGGGTATGAAGCTCTCCTGAATGGTGTATAGAATTGCCTCTCTCTCGTGTGTCAAAATTAAGTCCCCTCTAAGGGTTGCTTATACTTTGTATTTATAGCCTTCTAAGGCATGTAGAAAATCCTAATTTTCTTTTTGTATAAGATCTTCTAAATTGGCAGATGCTTGTGGTGAAATACTTCTAAAAGATTTAGACTTCCTTGGAATTAAGGAATGTTTAGAATTTTAAAAAGATTTCCTTACTTATCGAGATTCCAAGAGAATTAAAATTCTATAGGAACAAGAAAAGTTTTCAGTATCATGGAGATCTCCTTCTTTAACGGATGATTATAAAAGAATTAGAAGTTGTTTAAATCGGGTATCATCATTTGTCCATACTTCTAATGGTATTTTAAAAAAATGGTATTAAAAGTAGAGTGATTCGAAGAATCAGAACAAACATGAAAGTGGAGCATTGGATGCAAAAGGTGCCGACAGTGTTTTTTTCCTTATTGGATGATCATGGTCTTGATTGGTTTTAGGGGAGACATTGCGTGGTGGGAGATTACCCCGCAATAACCAAAAGGTCGAGAGATTGGGAGGTCGTCAGATCAATACATCGAGTGATTGAGAGGTTAAGAGATCAAGAGATTGACAGACCGATAGGTTGAGTGATCGAGAGATTGACAGATCAAAAGGTCAAGTGATTGAGAGATCAGGTGATCAAGAGATCGGGTGATCAGGAGATTGGGTAGCCTGGAGATCGGGTAGTTGGGAGATGGAGTGATCAAGAGGTTGATAGACTGGGAGATCGATAAATTTATAAACCGAGTAACCAAGAGATCAACAGATCAATAGGTTGAGTGATCAGAGGATCGAGAGATTAACATACTGAAAGGTCTGGCTGATCGGGAGATTGAGATACCGAGAGGTCTGGGTGATTGAGAGATTGAGATACTGAGGGGTCTAGGCGATTGGGAGATTGAGATATCGAGAGGTCTGGGCGATTAGGAGATTGAGATATCGAAAGGTCCGGGTGATCAAGAGATTGAGATACTGAGAGATTGACAAGCTAGGTGATAGAGAGATCTAAACGAAAGCGTTCTGGGAGAGTTCGATTGAAAAGTTCAAGCGATTGAGAGCAAGCTTTGTCTGCCCATCAAGGAGATATACTCGACACGCTATAATCAAAAGAATGTTCGATCGATAGAATCCAGTTGATAGGATGGGTCGTGTCTACGTCTAGGAGATACATCCCTTATTAATGATATGTTTCCATTCGTTCGAGAGAGCTTAATTGATAGAATGGGCTATGCCTACCTATATCAGAGATACCAAGAGATCGACAGATCAGTAGGCGAGGAGATCAGGTGATAAGGAGGCTCAGAGATCGATAGGTTGGAAGATCAGGAGTTCGAGAGATTGAGTGATCGGGAGGTCATTGATAGGTAGGGTGATCGGGAGATCAGGTGATTGGGGGTTCTGGTGATCGGGAGTGCATAGTGTTTGTGTTATGAAAAGCAATAGTAGAAGATCTAAAAACTGATCTGGAGTCATTGCTTTCGATGAATGTGAGAGACTAGAGATCGATGAGAAAGAAAATGGGGACAGGCATTGCATTCATGAGTGTTGGGTTATTGTCAAAGGCGTTGTAGTCGAGGGGGTATTAGGTGTCAGAGCCAGTAGAATATATTGGTGCAATGTTGTAGCTGGTGTAATGTAATTTCGAAAGAAAGTGAGCTAAATCCTATCCAGTTTAATAGTAGCCATTTTAAATAGAATCCTATCTGAGGGCTGAAGCCCATATATAGATAGAAACTAAGAAAGGGAGTTAGATGCCATTTGAGTGTGGAGAGCTCATGTAATACAGAATACCGAGAAAGAGAGTTGAATTCCATCTGGGACGCCAGGGCCTTAAACAGAAAATCGAAAGAAAGTAGGTGTAGAACCCATGTGAGGCATATAAGAGTAAGTCATAAGTATTTGACTGGGAGTTATATCCAAGAGAGTTTAAATAAGAGAATGGGCCATATTCGCCTATCAAAGAGATATATCCCTAATGATAGATTCCATTGCCCGTTCGTGGAGATAAATCCCTCAAGAT
Organism: Dillenia turbinata; assembly: GCA_037126225.1. Lineage (NCBI taxonomy): Eukaryota > Viridiplantae > Streptophyta > Magnoliopsida > Dilleniales > Dilleniaceae > Dillenia > Dillenia turbinata. Next base: position 11,753,212 of record JBAMMX010000010.1, on the reverse strand, counting down.
AGACTCTATTTGAGAGGATTCATTCGTTTGATAGACTATGCAATGTTTGCCCATTTAGGGAGATAAATCTCTAACGATAAACTCCATTTGGGAGGACTCATTTATTCGATAAACTGGGCGATGTTTGCCCATTCTGAGAGATAAATCTCTAACGATAGGCTCCGTTTGAGAGGACTCGTTCGTTCGAGAGACTAGATAATGTTTGCCTGTTCGAGGAGGTAAATCTCTAATAACAAACTCCGTTTTAGAGGACTCGTTCGTTCGAAAGATTGGGCGATGTTTGCCCGTTTAGAGAGATAAATCCCTAATGATAGATTCCGTTTGGGAGGACTTGTTCGTTTAAGAGATTGGGCGATGTTTGCCCATTTGATGAGATAAATCTCTAACGATAAACTCTGTTTAGGAGGACTCGTTCGTTCGAGAGAATACCAGGAGATAGATAGCCGATAGATTATCCACACGAGGCCAAGAGAATTACTCAACGAGGGGTAGCCCCGACTGCATCGTCACCAGCCGAAAGTTGCTTTCGATTGCCGCACGGTTGACTGAATGCAGGCTATCGGTGTCGAGCGGGACAAGAGATTAGACACTCCTTCCCCACTTTGATGGCATAGTGCTAGGATAAAGGAAGTGAAACAGGGCGTGAAATTTGTACAACTATTCAGTCAGTCATTCCCACAGACGGTGCCAATGTATTGGAGTCGATTTTGGCCTCCATAGATATATGCTCTTCTGACTCAAACGAGAAGCCTTTGCTGAGAGTGTTTATTGGTTCTTCTATGATAGGGAACCTACAAAAAACCCCACCAGGGCTGGCCAGGTGGGAGAACTCCGACGTTCATGTCAGTAAGAATAATAAAATAAAGACTGATAATAGTTGTAGATATGGCCCCTAGTGGTCTTTGTGCATATTGTGTATCATACGAGTAGAGTGTGTAGTATGCATTAGCATTGTACGGTAAGTGTTATGTATAAGTACATATCGTATATTGCATATGTAATATTATGTGATGTAATCTGATATATATTATACCTCTGATCGTGTATAGAATTGAGTATGAAGTCATACCTCTGATTGTATAGAGTTGGCTTGATTCTAAAGCCTATTTAAGTATGATTAATCAAATCAATTAATGGCGAAATTCACAATATTCTCACAATGTTTTACCTTCGCTCCTTATGCTTTCTTTTCAGTAGTTTTTTATTTTGTGGAACATATTAGCTAGATGCTTGAAATATGAAGAAAACCAAGTTGACAAAATAAGAGAGAAGGCATAAGAATTTCAAAGATCAAAAAGGAACGCAAAGCAAGAACAAAGAATGAAGTCTCGAGAGTGAAGACAAGTGCAAAGTTCTTATGTATTGCTTAAGAATTATTATTATTATTATTATTATTATTATTATTATTTGGAACTTGAAAAGATTTTTGTAAATGAATTTATATTTGTAATTTGTACTTCAATTCCGACCATTATCTTGGTAGGGGAATGCATTCTTTTTTAGGTGTAAATCGTATTCGGAGTCATATTTCGACTAATTTGATTCGAATATTATCGGGTCTAATTTAGAAAAAGCAATCCAAATGCAATCTTTTCTATTTTTAATTTATGAATTTGAGACTTAATTAAGAAATTTAACACTCTTTTCTACTAAGTCGACAGATGAGGGGAATGCATTTTTATAACCAGTTACGATGAATGTTAGGTACCATTTTCTTTACCTTCATACTAAAATAAATTATAAAGGGTAACTTAAATTTACTTCGTATATTTTGATTTGATGAATTACACATTGGATTTTTTACTTCAGCTCCGTATTCCATATAACATGGTCAAAGTATTTCGTTAATTTTGTTTCCAAGGGGACAGTCCAGTGGCAACAGCCCTCCTCCCCCGATCTTATGATCCGAGGTTCGATTCTTGTTGTAACAAAAAAAAAAAGTATTTCGTTAATTTTTATCGCAGGTTCAATTCTTGTATGGAACTTGGTTGTTTTCCATCGACTTGGTTCCGGGCACAGCATTAGTATTCAAAACACTCTCTTTGAAAAAGTGTTGCCCTTGGGGAAAGCCAACGGATCGTGTGATGGAAACACTACCATAAGAGATTGTACTCTTACTCTTCTTAGAATTCTGACCTGAAGTGGATTTAAATCTCTTTTTCCTTCCAAAGGCTTTTCTAACATTTCCTCTTTCTTCAACCATCTTCTCGGCTCTCAAGGCTAATTGCAGGATATCCTTAAAAGTATGAGCATGGGTAACTGACATCTTCTCTCTAATGCTCAAGTTCAGTCCCTCTTCAAATTTGGAGCATTCTTCGGAAGCCATAAATTCTGGAACAAACAATGACAACTCCCTCAACTCAGTCTCATATTTTGCCATTGATTTGTTTCCTTGCTTAAGATAAAAAAATTCTTTTATCTTTAAGTCCCGATAAAACCTAGTATAATACGTTTCATCAAATTCTCTAAGGGACTCACTCCATAAGATGGGGTAGATGATCTCCTCTTCAAGTTCTCCCACCATGTACAAGCACTCTTGTGAAGCAACCTTACAACCACCATTAATTTCATCTCATCATCTATTCTCATGTCAGCCATAATTTCCTGAACTCTATTAATCCAATCCTTTACTACCATAGCATCACTAGTGCCTGAGAAAGTCTCACAGCCAAGTTATCTTGCTTCCTTAATCAACTTGGACAGCTCAATAGTTGGATGAGTAGTTGGTGCAACTACTGGTGGGGGAGGAGCTACTAGTGTCAGGGGAGTGTTTGTTGTTATAATGAGGTTTGGTGGGGGAGGAGTTTGCATTTGAGATTGAGTTTGGAGCTAAACACCATACTTACTCCACCATTCCATACACTGTTGGAATGCAATAAGTGGTGGTGGAGGAATTTCAGATGGTGCAACCAAAGGCTCGGGTGCACTAGGAGAAGGAGCATGGGATGATGATGTAGCCTCATGCTCAGAACGAGGAATCTCAGACAGTTCTTGTTTTTTGACGAGAAGCCGTTGAATTTCTACAAGAGGAAAACTTATCATAGCTTATTAATTAGATAAACCAATAATACACTCATGTCTAATGTGAATCCATTTCCTAGGACCTATAGGAGGCTTTTGAATCATTTGAAAACATTTGAAAATATTTTGAAAACACTTGAAGACATTGGAAGCATTTAAAAATATTTAAAAACATTCAAAATACCAAAACCTTTGCTCTTATACCAATATAATTGTCATGCCCCGACCTGCAGGTCCGAGCACGTGACAACCGCCGCATGATCTAGAAGTACGTGCTATCACCAACACGCACCCCAAGATCCCGCAAGGCTATGATGATACATTTTCCAATAAAGAAAACCCAACTTGCACTATATTTTAAAACCAAAGATGTAATAAACAAAAGTTGTTCAGCGTTTCAAAATATATTTTTCAAAACATAAAATTTTTTACTTTAGAAAAACATATGGAAAATATATTACATAAAGAGTTTCAAAAGTGTCCTCCGATGGGTCCGTTTATATGCAACAAAATCTTCATTAAAAGGGACCAATACCACCGTTGGTCCTGAACAGCTCTTCTCTTCGGCTGGATTTAGCTACCGATGAGATGATCTTGTCTCTCCACTTCCTTTGAAAAGGGATAAGAGGAATGGTGAATATAGGAATACCCAATGAATGGAGTGTAATGGTATAACTGTGTAAGTGAGTGAATGGTAAGTGTGAAATTGTCAAACAATATTTTCAAAACATATTTGCATTCCAACCAAGCATGAAGTGATCATCCAAATATTTATATCAAGAGTCATGAATTTTCCATAACACAATATACACTTTTCCATCATCATGGGGTTTGCCTCAAAATCTCTGCATCAATGGCTTGACCCGGACCATCCGGTGGAACTACCATGGGGTTTTCATTACCATCGGTTATAAAACATCAACCCCGACCTTGGCGTTGGTTCGCGTCTCTTCGGAGGTACAACTGAATAGTCTCGAAATGGACTTGGAGGCATCTCTCTACCGCTGCCTATCCCTTCAAATCTACCAAACTCTTCTCACCGCCCCCTCGAATTGGTCCGTGAAAGCTTAAATTAAACCGCTTATCTTATAAACTGGGTGCTCACACCCTATACATGCATCATGAGGACTCAGGCTCATGCCCCAAAACCAATATATAAACCATTTTACAAATATCATATCATATGTCATATAAATCACCAAGTTTCACAGTTCGCAAATCCAGCAAACATCATTCGTAGGAAAAAATTCAGATTGCATTAAAATGTATTTGCAACTGTATAAATCTTATGGCTCAAATCAAAAATATTTTTAATGACATTTCACAATCACAACATTTTATAAAAGAAATTTAAAAAAATCATTTTTGAAAAATCATGAAAAACATTTCTTATTCACAAACATAATAAACCGTCCACTCACAGTTCTTGGGGAGAGTAGTCATTCCCAAATCCGTCCACGGCAAAGGTCATGTCCTGATCTACCTATCCAGACCCTTGATTTGTCTCCAAAGATCCTTCCTATTTGGGTCACACCAAAACTCTTGATTTTTCTCTCTTTGTGATAGCACTAAACTCTTAGACTTTTCTCAAGATTTAAAACCAAGATCTAATTTTGGAGAGTTCATGTGTAGTTTGGAGCCTTTAATCTGGACTTGTGGTGGGGGATTAATTGGATTTTGGAAGAAGAGAGAGAAGAGAGAAGGAAAGAGATGAGAATACTGTAGAGACAAATGAGAAGTGTCCATTTGTAGATTCTGGAATCTCATTCATCATTTTATCATCAACCCAATATTAATATTTACCTAATGACCCTTATCCATTTTCTATTATCACAAAATGTCCAATTCTCCTTTTTAGTTATTAGGAAGAACAATAGTTTTAAACACTCAGGCCTTTCTCCTGCGAAGCAAATGCCTTCGGTGATGGACAAGAAATTGTTAAAAGGAATGATACAGATTTGTAGAAAATAATTTAAAGTTATTAAGATTTTGAAACATTCAAAAATATAGAATATAATATAATTTAGGTGTATTATAATTAAAAGATTTAAGTGGTTTAGTGGGAGATCATCTTTTTGGAAAGTGGCTTGTCCAAGGTTCAAGTCCCCATGCAAGCAACGATGGGAGTATTTTTCCATGTAAATGCCTTCCTTCACCGATGGCTTATGGAAGTGTTCATGTGGAAGGAAGAACCAATGAAGTATAAAAGTGATCACAAGTTGTCAACAATGAGAATAAAGGAATTTGTAAATAATGTGTGTGTATTGAAGATAGAAATTGGTGGGATGTATTGTGCCGATAGGATGAAGTTATGTAGAATTTCATGCCTAGCAATAGTGCAAGGGCCGATGGAGTGATAATAGAATTTCCAATACCGAAGGGCTCAAGTGCAAGTGCCGAAGAGATATATATATATATATTGAAATGTGTTGTGTTGTGTGCCTTCAATTCACAAGCAATCAATGGGAAAGTTGAAAGGTGCAAATATGTACCAATGAAGAATTTGAAAATTTTAAAAAGTAGTATCGATAAGTTCAATTTCTCAAGGATCACATATACCGAAGGAAAAATAGTAATTACAAAGAAATTGAATTCTCAAGATAACAAGTACAGGGAAGGGTAAAATGTCTGAAGAGAAATGATAAGTTTAAAATTGAATTCTTATTGACCGAACATGTATGTGATGACCGAATAGGGCAAAGCAAAGTGACCAAGGCAAGGTGAGATACTGTCAGCATCTCTCATTACTGATGGTCAACAAGATGACCAAGAGAAAACTTGGGAACTTTATACAAATAAAGAGATATTGCCCAAGGAAAATCAATAGAATGTACCAATAGATCATGAGTTCCACAATATGATGGTGTAAGTGTTCTAATATTGAACAGGTGAAAATGAAGGTATCGATAGGTAGTGTAGCTGGAGTGTACCGATAGGCTACAAGTTTCACATTATACCATCGGTCTATAACTTTACAGTACATATATGTATCGAAGAGATAAGGGGTAAGTGTACCAACAGTCTACAAGTTTCACCATGCAACCAATCGTTTATGGACTTCACAATATACTTACAGATTGAAACTCTACTATACACCGATAGGATTTTCACTTATAAAATAGCAGATGGTCACGTCCAACTATCGATAAAGAAATTAGAATCTAAAGAACTGTTCAACCGAATATTAAAACTCTGCTTAGTACTGAACATTTAAAACCCACCAAGTATCAATCACTGAACACTCAAGTAACCGATGGTTCTGGTGATCAGGATTTTGATGATCGGTAATTTAAAATTTAAAAAATCCATAGATTGATTATTTAAAAAATTTCTGATCATTCTAAATAACAGAAATTCAAAATTTTATTCCAACTCATTATTCTCTCACATTTTCATAAATATAAAAATTTTAAATAACTATATTTTAGTAAACATCACAATCTGAACTTGTCCAGTATTACAACATGAAAGTAAGAAAGCAAGATATATGCCCAACAAAAGTTTCCCAGAACCCTATTGGATTGAAATTACGGAGAGAGAGAGATAGAGAGAGAGAGAGAGAGAGGGATCATTGAATTAGAAATCCAAAACTTCAAAACATGACCGGCGGTAGAGGCGGGGGATATACGGCAATAAATTTCTCCTAGAAAGATGGACGGCTCAGCACCCCTAAATTAATCTTATGCCACATTCACTTCCATTAACAATTCAAACACTCTGATGGCTCCACAAGAAACTTTGAAAACGAAATATATCTCATTAAGCTTTTGGAGCAGATGGGTACATAAGATCAGCCCCACCAGCCCAAGCTGTAATCAATCATTAGACGCAGTTTACACTAAAAGAATCAAATTTTATTGCTGCATAACTGAGTTTTATGGACACTATTCTAGAACCCTTTATAAGATACTACAATGATTGCACATGGAGCCCGCTCATGCAGTGAGGCAGAATCTCATTCATACACTTAATAACAATAAAACATGACTACAATCATCAGACACCCAAGTGTGAATATCATGAAGAGAACCCTTGTAGCCCAAGTAGAAACTGATTCTATAATAAGGATGACATTTGTTGCTGGACAACAAACATGATCGCAAAAAATTAAGAAAAACAAGGTTCCCAAAACAAAAGAGCTTTCATATGAGCAAACAGCATCAAACTACAAAATGTCAAAAACTAAGTAGAGATCCAGAATTAGATTCAGAGTCAAATTACAATGAAACTGTTGAGTAACAACACAGCAAAGATACAAGGACTGCAATTTCTTCAGATAACATTTAGAATAAAGAAGTTCCCTTCCCCTTCTTGTCTCCACCAATTTCAAAATGCTTGCACCTCTGCATAAGAGGCAACAGTGAGCATCAACTAACAGTTCAAACACTTGCAAATGAGCAAAGGAAGTTTACAAAGCAGACTACTGCACAAACCTTGATTGGGTGCTGAGATACATGTTTGCAGCTCTGGCACTGCAGCCTCAGCACAATCTTCTTTGTAGTTTTGGCCTGGTCAAAGAAAAGAAGTTAATGAGCCTCAGCACAATCTTCTTGGAAGTTTTGGTCAAGTAAGGCATAAAGGAATTTTTATGTCCAGAAATCCAATAAAAATAGAACCAGTGCCTTGCAAGAGGAAAAAACGATAATGTACCTTCTTGTGGAAAACAGGTTTGGTCTGACCACCATAACCTGACTGCTTACGGTCATAACGCCGTTTTCCTTGTGCAGCAAGACTATCCTTGCCCTTCTTGTACTGTGTCACCTTGTGCAAGGTGTGCTTCCTGCACTCCTTGCTCTTGCAATATGTCTTCTTGGTCTTGGGAACATTCACCTGAGAAAATTTACAACTCATTTCAAAACAACTACAAGATGTTTCAACCCACTAAAAGGTTATCCAGGATTGAGGAATGGGATATTACATCATTAACATCACAACAGTCCCAAGTGATTTGGCCTAGACATGTTCTAAACAGGCAAAATAATAAAACCACAAGGCATCCCGGAAAAGTATTCAACAAAGAAAATATGAAGCATGGTAACATTAGGTGAACAGTTGGCTTACAAGCTATCGACAAAGGTAACTCCTTGTAACCTAAGTACCAAAATTGATATCTAAAATCAGAATCTCCCTTCATGTCATGACTTGTCATTGCAAATCAAATCACTGGCAACAAGGACTGCTTAGCTTTGTTTTTCCCTGGCTTAACCATATTTCAAACCTGAAAAGAGAATTAAACTATACGAAAATATTAACATAAAAATGCTAATTATGGACCTACAGGTGAACAAACAGTTCGTATTTCAGATACCACATATTGATTACAACAATCAGTAGTCTACCTATTATATGTTATGAAACATAGGTATGAACATGTAGAGTGAGTTTAGAAATCACAAAATCAAGACAGACCCAGCATCTTTGACCCAATTGTACAGAGGTGGACAACACACAAGCAGGAGATGATGGATGGTAATCAGTTGAAATTTCGTAGAAACACAGCATTTGCAAAATGAAACCGACATAAAGCAAACCCTTTGATGCATAGCAGACAACCACACACCAAAAGAACAAGTCATACAAACATTTCAACTAAAGAAACATTAAAAGAAGAGAATACAGAACAGATCTCAGAAAATACATGAGCACAAGAATCTAGGTCTCAACTACGAATGTTTGTTATTTACATAAAGGAATAAAGAACCCATCAGTGGTCACACGATAGAGAAAATTTTGAACAGACTCAGAACATAGCACGATTTCAATTTTCTCATGTTCGAGCACGATGAGCGAACAAAAACTACCACAGAAGAAGTGCAGAAGATCGAAGAACTAGAATTGAACAAGAGACGCGGTTAGGGTTTGAGAACATACCATGGTTACAGCTGAGACCACCCTTTCCCTCTTCTAGGTTGAGAGTAGGATGCGGTAGGAGCAGGATGCGGTAGCCGAAAAACACAATTTATATGGATCGAGAGATTAGGGTTCTGCAAATGAATCCCCCAGCTGAGTCCAATTAAAACGCGCCACATCATCAAGGGCAATTCATATTTTTATCACCCTCCCACTCTTTTATTCTACGCAAATATGACTTCCACAAATTGCCCCTCCTTCATAATTTTTAACATTTTTGAGAAAATTACTTATATATGATCCTTGAATAACGAGCTTAGCTCACAATTTCGTTCATAAATTTTAAAACATAATAATTGAATATTTAAATATATTAAAATATAATAAATTAATCTTTTTATCAATAAAATGGACAAATTTATCACTAAAAATTGAATTCGATACGACATCAAATGTGAAATAATAATTATTGATTTGATGTCACACTTGATTCAACTTGTTGACACAGACGATCACACATTATTGATGTGATGTGTGACATGTAAGCAAGTGGCTAACTTTTTAAGTCACATTTGTAATGTTGGTCAAGTTATTGGTTCAATTTCTTTAATCTAGAGAGAGATAAAGCGAGGGAGAAGAAAGACAAAGTAGATCAAAGAGTGTTAGAGAGACAGAGAATCCTTACTTTATGTCCTTTTAAGGGAAAGAGAGTGATGAGTTTATTGCATTCGAGGGAGAGAAGTTTATTGCGTTCAAGGGTGATGGAGGTGAGTTTTCTCCCCATATATCTGTTCTACCTATTTAAGTAGAAGTCCAGAAATGAGATGTTGTCTAAACCTTAAAACCTATAAATACTGTCGGAAGGTGTTCCGGTAGGGGGACTCCGAGATTCAAATTAGAAAAACATATTTTTTAAAATAAGGTAAATAGACTGAGAAGAATGGTATCTCGATTTTGTGTTGTCGATGTGTTTGATGTGTTAGATTCCTAAGAACTTATCTGGGTGGCAACTGATATTGCGCCTATATACCCGTGGTCTTTGGAAGGTGCCATAAAATGCTATGAGTCTTGAAATCCTAATTTTTTTATGAAGAGATTATTGAGAATCTCCGAAACTATGGGAGATATAGTCAAATACCTTTTAGAAATATGCCTTCTTGGTGGTTAGGGAAAGTCTCACGATCATGGGGAGCTTCCTGTTTTATCTAGTGTACCTGCTGAGGTATATTTCTTTAAAAGGGAAGATTCCTATCCACATAAGGAAACTTTGAATTTATTTGAAATTTTGTTTCCTTCATGGGTTATCCCAAGTCGTACTTATCATGTTGATCAAGAGGATCATAGTTCTAAGAGCTATCTACCAGGAAGTGGAATGACCAAGTAGCTTAAATATTAAGGATTAAGATGACCGAGGAGTTATGAGAGAGTTTGGTTTGGTGATTCTGATTTAAAGGGTCCAGGGTGAGGTTTTGATCCTTTTTGTAATGGGTTTTGGGACATGTCTCATCATTTGCCCCCCACTCCTAATTGGGGTTTGGTAAAAATGACATTTAGGAGTAAGATAAGAGTTGTAGAGTAGACGAAGCATTTTTTATGTTTAGCGGGATAGGTGCGAAAGTGGGGCATTTCATGCGGGTGGTGTTTTATCGGTTTTCTCGAATCTTCTCTTATACATTTCGCCTCTTTGTCTTAGGTTCAGTTGATGTGTTTTTGCAACCAAACGAGTGATTTCTAGGGTTTGTAAGTCTATGGGAGATGATCATGGCTCAAAGTTCTGATTCACGCAATCACCGCAAAATTGATGAGATTGTTAGTGTGATGTCAGAGAAGGAGTTGGAATGTGTAGTAAAAAGCATGAATCTTTTTGAGAACTTTCGCCTGAGGTTGCCTTTAAGTTAAGAGAGGACTAACCAGCTTCCTGCCAATTGTGTCCCTATGTACAAGGAGTATGTTAGATATAAGTTACGGGTTCCCTATTCGAAACCCATGTCTACTGTTTTGAGGGGTTGGTAGTTTCTGTTTATTAAAGTTTGATTTTGAGATTTTGTCCTCTATTTTCCATTTAAGGAAATGCAGAGATGAAGGCCCCACAGAGGGGTGGTATTACATTCAGACTTGGCGTCAATCAAATTTGAAGTTTTTCTACAAGGAGACCATAGATGAGTTTTGGAGGAGCAAATTTTCTTCGTGGAGCTTTTAAATAGGGAGCTATTGCCATTCTTGTTGATGCCTGATGCGGAGCCCTTGGTTAGGTCGAGGGCTCCTGTGTTTTCTCATCAGTCGGGCTTTTTTAAATCTGTTGATGACTTTTTTCGAGCATCCAGTAGGGCAATGTGGGTGGATGCTTTTGTTAAGGATGAAATGGTATAGATCTAGAGGCCATTTATTTTAGAGAAGAGGTCGAAGGGTCTGGTTGATGTTATTGATTTTGTAGAAGGGGATGACCTGGATCAGGTAACTACTTCGAAGTCTATGAAGGCCCATATCAAGTTAGCCCGGAAGTGGAAAGAAGAGGAGGAAAGTGCGTCTAGAAACGTGTTCTTAGGCTATACTCAGAGGAAGAGGAGGCTCATGTGGACGCTGAGCTCTGAGGGAAGCGAAGGTGATGGGCCGAGCCTAGGTGTGGGGGTAGCGTCAGATCTTGAGGACTCTATTACCATCTTGGAAAAAAGGGATTCTGGGAGGGAAATTTCCTGTAAGGGGTTAGTAGTCACTTTATTCATCGAGGGAGAAGGGAACGAGGGTCTAGAGGATGAGAGGATGAGCAATGAGGTACGGGTCTTCGAGGAAAAAGGAGTAGGCTGTGGGGGCCTACTATGGGTACCGATGAGGTATGGGTTTTCGAGGATATTGAGGAAGTGTGGATCACCAAGGAGTTGCCTCAGGATCCTCATTCAGCTATGGTAGGGACCACTCAGCCACCAGCTCCTTTGGGAAGGGTGGAGCTAGGCTCTTCTAGTGCTCTGCCAAAGTATTTGTACATTCAGAAGGGCAAGGTAGAGATGTCGGAGCAAACAGCCCCACTTCTTCCTATTTTGGTGTGGTCGTTTGACCGATCCAAACAGCTGAAGGAGAGGGTACTGCTACTATAAGTTGTGGCAACCACCACTTTTGTTTTATGGACATTATGGAGGTAAGGAGGCTTGCTGATAGGCTGGACTTCCATCGAGTGGAATTCGAGTTGTACCACCTGTCGATGGAGCAAGGGATGAGCCTATTGTTGTTTTTTTGATTTAGGTATGGGTTTTCTAGTTGGTTTTGTCCCGATAGAAAATTTTTATAACGGTGAATTCTAATTTGTCTTTTCGTAGGCCATAACGATGGCTTAGTTTCAATAGATGAGGACCAATTGATAGACCATCTAAATGGTCAATTGGATGGTCTTGGGGAGGAGATCGCTTGGCTTTAGGCCGAGAAGGGTGAAAAGGAGGCCGAGGAGAAACAAGCAGCATTTGTTGCTTTTGATAAAAAGCAAAAAATGATAAAAATGTTAGAGGCTGACTCGAAGTATTCGTATGGGGTCACCGATGCTGCCCTCAAAGAGGGCTAACGATTGAGAGATCTTCTTGCTGGTAGCGAGGCAGGTTATCTGGCTGCTGAGGAGTTGGCATGAGAGCAAGAGGAGGCCCTGATAAAGTTGAGGGAGACTGAATAGGATCATTGGGAGCTCTCTGGGAAGCTGCACTTGATCTAAGGAAACCATCCGATACTTAAGAGGTGGTTCTACAGAGGGAGGCGATGTTTGTAGCTCCAGTGTTATGAGTGCAAACTTGGCTGGAACTCCTAGTGGTGGTCCCTCTATTGCTAATGTATCTATTTTGGCTCTTTGGGTTAACTTTGATAAGTTTTAGCAAAGGCCTCGGGCTCATCCTTCCCCCTGATCTGTCTTTGTTTTCTCATTTCAATTTGTATTCTTTTTATAATGTAGATGTCTTACAATGATAAGATCTTTGAATTTTTATATTGTCGAGTAGCTTGCTTGTAATTCCTTTATCACCATGAGATTCTTGAGGGGGAATCTTTTAATGACGTTGCGCTTGTTATTGTGGCCCCCTTTTGTCAAATTTTAGTTAAGCATTACGTGAAATTAACCGAGGTATTGTAGTAGTAGTGCCTTTGTTATTGCGCCAAAGAGCATTGAGATGGTATATCAAATTTAGAGTATGTGGATCACCATAAGGCATGTTGGATACTAGGCATTACACCTTGAGATTATTTAATGTACCAGGCATTGCATCTAGGGTACTCAGAGGCCTTACTCCTTTGGATTATTTAGCGTACTAGGCGTGATGTTGAGAATACTTGTAGGCGTTATGCCTTGAGATTGTTTAACGTACTAGGCATTGTGCCAAGAGTACTTGGAGACGTTGCACCTTGAGATTGTTTAGTGTACCAGCCATTGCACCGAGGGTATTTGGAAGCGTTGTGCATTGAGATTGTTTAATGTACTGGCATAACACCGAGCATACCCGAAGGTGTTACGCCTTGAGATTGTTTAGTACACCAGGCATTGTGCCGAGAGTACTCAGACACATTGCATTTTGAGATTGTTTAGTGTACTGGATATTGCACCGAGGGTACTTAGAGGTATTGCACCTTGAGGTTGTTTAGCGTACCAGGCATTATGCCGAGAGTACTCGAAGGTATTGCACTTTCAGATTGCTTAGTGTACTAGGCATTGTGCTGAGTGTACTCAGATATGTTGCGCCTTAAGATTGTTAAGCATACTAGGCACTACGCCGAGAGCATTAGAAGGCGTCACACCTTAAGATTGTTTAGCGTACTAGACGTTGCACCGAGGGTACTCATTATATGTGCCCTGCGATAGCTATTCGTAAATAATGCAAGTTAGTGTGCTCAATCGGTATAAGGAAGTACAAGAAATCAGAATATTATTATTAAGATAATGAAGTGAGAACAAGAAAAAAAGAAAATGAAAACTCTTCGTATGTGGCATAGTGCCGCCAACAAAACAGCGTAAATTATCAAGTTTACTAGCAAGCGGAGCAGTGGGGTCTGGATCACAATTGAGTGTTCCGATGCCGAAAGGCGCTCTAAATTTAATTTTCATATGCCTCGTGCTTGGTAGCACCTCCATGGCATTTAGGCTCAGTCGACCTAGGGTCGCATTATACGGAGATGTGAACTTCATTACATTGAAAGCGGTGGTGGCGGTAGAGTGGTTTGCAGTGTCCCCAATGTAAACGGGAGGAAAAAGGGAATAGTCATTCATCTAAGGGTCCTTTGATGGGTCCATTATGAGATTGCAGATGTGAGCGATTGAAGCCCATTTATTTGAAGGCATCCTAGTATAGGAGGTTGCACCTTGTTCCTTGATCGACAAAAACTCTTTTGATTGTAAATTGAGTAATCATTGTTATGATAATCAAGGGACTATCGCGGCTTGATTGAACTCCCACAAGGTTGTCGTCATCGAACCCTATCACAGGTCTTTTGGGCACGTGCCTTTTTTCGACACGGGTTGAGAGGACTTCGTTAGAAGTGGATGGTCCGGCCATCTGAAAGATCGTAGCTAGGATCATGCTGTCAAAGGGAGCGGCAGTTGGGTCATCCTTGGGTGGAAGAACCACTAGGGGTGGATTCTCGGTTCCTATGTATAGGACCACCCTATTTGCTTGGTCTCTTGTGGCTTTTGGATCACGGAGCTCATGCGTCACTTCCCCTCGTCTCTCCTCTTATGGCACTCGGTGAGGGTTATCGCTGTGGTCATCATGAATTAACGCTTGGAGCTTACTATCACGGACTAACAACTCGAGTTTGTTTTTCAGCTTACGACACTCATTTGTCAGATGGCCATAATCTCGGTGAAAATGATAATATTTGCTTCGATCCTTTTTATAACCGTCGCTTGGGTGGCGCCCTAGCCACCGTAGCTGGGAGTTTTATTTAGTGGCGTGTAATGATTAAACTTGCGATGAGGCAGGAGTGTTGGTCGGCTTTTCTTGGGAAAATGTTATGGGGGAGAATGATTGTGTTCATTCCTATTCGGCCTAGATCAACACTTGTTGAATGTTTCCATTTCCTTGGTGGCTATGTATTTCTCGGTTCGTGAGTAGAATTCTTGTGTTGTGCTTGAAAGGTTCCTTGTGATTGAGGTCTTCATGCCAAAAGCCCTCAATCCCATTAACAATGCCGTCAGGGTTATGGAATGGTCCAATCCTGAGACCTTTATCATTTCTGTTTTGAACTTCTCTTGAAAATATTTCAAGGGCTCGCTATCCCTTTGTTACAGGCCCCTCGACTGATCATGAAATGGGTTTCGAACTGTTCCCTTAGTTGGGAAAAGCATTTGATACTGAATGGTGATAAGGAATTAAACCATGTCAAGACATTACCCTTGAGTGTCGTGGGAAAATGCTTGCACATGGCTGCATCAGACATGTCTCACGAAACCATTATCATCATGAAATGTGCTGCATGGTCTTGGGGATCAATCATATCATCATATCTCTCCATGGGAGGGAGTAGCATGTCTCATGACATTGGCTCGACAGAAATTTTTTAGTCGAAGGGTGAGGCATAGGTCACATAGCGGGTGGTCTCGCTTGGTCTAATATTGGCACGCCTAAGTTTAGTGACTACAAGTTCTTCAACTTGCTTTCTAAGATAATCAGGATCATGCTGGGATGTCACTGAGAGCTCTTAGTCTCCTCGAGGGAGAAGTTCATGTAGGCACGAGTGTCCTGACCTTTGGGGAGAGGGCGAGCCTTCTTGTTGGCTGGTACAGCTGAGGCCCTCCAACTATTTACTCATGTCTTGCAATTTCAAAGCGAGCCTCTCCATTTTGGAATGGTGAAGTTCATTAGGAGGTATGAGAGCAGGCGTTTAAACCGGTTGGTTGTATTGCTGAGCTATCGGTGACTGAACTTGGGCAGTGGATGGATTTGCAGGATTGATGGGGATTGATGGCTAGATAGAGTTTGTTGGGGGTAACAGAGTGTCCTTTTATCATAGATGCGGCCTTAGAAGTCATTATGGTCTTTCTTTTCAGAGGTGTGGCTCTTCAAAGTGTGAGATAAGATTCTCTCTAGTCTGTTTCCCACGGATGGTGTCAATCTGATAGAGGTGGGTTTTCTCATCAAATACCTACTCTTCCTATCTGACTGAACTGAGGTGATTTTTTGGAATATGGTGAATAAACTGAGAAGAGTGGTGTCTCGGCTCTATATTGCAGTGTGCTTATTATGTTAGGTTCTTGATAACTTATATGGGTGGTGGCCGATATTGTGCATATATACCTGTGGTCCTTGGAACGTGCTGTAGAGTGTTGGGAGTCTTGAAACCCTAATTTTCTTGTGGAGAGATTGTTAAGATTCTTTGAGATTGCAGGAACCATGGTCAAAGACCTTTTAGATATATGCCCTCTTGGTGGTTATGGAAGTCTCATAATCATAGGAGTTTCCTACCTTATCTAGTGTGTCTGCTGAGACATATTTATTTGTTCTGAGGGGTCACTCTAAGAATGCGAAGAATCTCATCCATGTAAGGAACGTTTGAATTTACTTAAAGATTTGTTTCCTTCATGGGTTATCCCAAGTCATACTTATCATGTTGATTGAGTGGATCATAGTTGTAAGATATATCCATCGAGGAGTGGAAGTTTGGTTTGTGGGAATCAAATTCACTCTCAAAATGTGAAGTTTGGTTTGTGGTCCAAACACCTAAATGGCAAGGGCGGTATGGTATAAATAAGCATTTGTGCGAAAACAAAATAAAAAAGAAATGAGTTTGTAAGATATAAAGTATGCCTTGTTGCACAAGGAGTTTCGAAAACATTGACATTATTTACGAAGAGACATGTCCTTTTCTGGTGTATGCAATCAACTTTAGATACCATATTAATTTAGCAGTTTATGAAAAACTTAATATGCATCCAATAAATGTTATTACACCCAATTTATATAACTCACATACTATAAATATCTATTTACAATAGCTGAAGCATGTAAAATTCTAGAAGTTTTACAAAGCAATGAGTATGCATTGTGTGGAAGAGCCACTATTTTTGTTGATGCCATGTTGATAAGTGGTTGATTGGGTCTATGCTTTATTTATTGGATTAAAAGGCATAAGGTACCTCGAGGTTATATAGAGAACTTTAGAGGCAAAGGTAATGGTTGGTGGATGTGGTGCATAATCTTGGTGAAAAGTGAAATTTGGTGAGAATAGTAAGTTTTGCTTGAAAGCTCTAGTTGTAATCACCTTTTTTAGAGTGGGTTATATCTATTTTTAGGCAAAGTTTTACCAGATTTTTGTTGAACTTATAGTATATGTACCTTAGCCTAGCATTGGTTTAAAGGGGATGATACAGACTATTGGTCACCTTGTTTATTCTATGTTAGAGATCATGTAAACAACCCTAAACCCTAAAGATAAATGCATATACCATGAAACCCTAGACTCTTAAATTTGTCGCTAAACTCTAAGCCTCTAAACTCATAGTTTCATATCTCACCTCCTTTTGCAACTCAATATCAAGGGAGCTTTGATGTCATCCCTATCTCCTGATGGGTACCCAAGTCTAAGGTTAATAGATTGGACACGGTTTTAGAGTGAAATCATAAATCTACTACACTGGACCGCATGGATCTTTCACGTAGTGTGTAGATTAAGGGTTTGAACATGACATTTGGGGAAGAAGAGCCGTAAGCCTACTACTCTGTGCGTAAAGATCACTTAAATAGTATGTAACTTAAAGGAAGACTTGCTTCCTTAAGCTCCTAAGGATAGACATTTTTTCAAAGTAAAAGAAAAACTTATATTTTTACTTCTTAAATAGATGATTACAACCTTGGGGGAGAGGTCTCTTTATAGGCTAAGGGGTGAAGGGAGACCAAAGGTCTCATTACATTCTAGCTGTCCATTAAGGGTGGTTTTTTATTACATTCATTAAAAACTCTAATTTTTAGGTTTCCATTTTTATTACATACTATTATATTTATATATTTTTATTTATTCCTAGGCTTTTTGTCTTTTCAAGACTCATGGCCTTCTAGGAAGTTTCTTTCTTTTGGACCATAAATGAACTTGGGTTTGGACTCTTGGTGGCTCCGGTTTGGGGGTTGTGGAGTTTCTTCCTTTGTTAAGCCATATAGCTTGGTAGGTCGAGACTTCTCTTGGGCTTGTAGACTCGATCTTGAAGTGATGAATCTTGTTATGCCTAAAATGGCTTTTTGAACCTGGTTGGTTTCTTATGGGCCATGAGCTGCCTTACTAAATCTTAAGTCTTCACGGATGGTTATCTTGGGGTTTGCAATAATCTTCCCTCCTTGAAAATCGATCTTGTTCTCAAGGTTGAAAGTTGGATAGCAACGAACTATTATCCAAATATCCTCCCAGGTGGCATCTTTTGGGTTTAAGTCTTTCCATTTGACTTGTACTTTGTGGCAGGTGTGCTCTCCTTGTCATACCATGCGCTTGTCGATAAAGTCCTCTGGCACAAGGACTATGTTCTTAATTTCATCAATTGGCATGGTGGCAATTACGCGAGAGGGATCTATTACATGCTTCCTTAGCCATTTCCTATAGAAAACTGGATTTACTTGGGGGTTGGAAGGAAAGTAGAGCTTATATGCCATATCTCCACACTTGGCCACAATAAAGTAGGGACCGTAATACCGGACTTTGAGTTTCATGATGGCCTGCTTGGGGTCTGTTTCCTTTGCATCGATGTAACAGAGATATATCCATTCTCCGATATCAAAATTGTCCTTGGGCTGAGCAAAGATGAAGTTAATAGGATCATTTTAATGGTTCGGACTCCTCTTCGAGTTGGTTAAGGACCTTTGAGTGGGAAGACTCCTTTGGGCCGTATGTTTTGGATTCCTTCGAGACTGGTGGGTTTGGTTTTGGGATGTTGGGCTGCTCCTTTAGGGCATCAAATTTGGCCTTCTTTTGGACTGACATTGTTAAGTGAACTGGCTTTTTTGGACTAATGGATTTTGTATTCTTTCATGCTGGCATTGTGGAGTGGACTGTTTTTTTGGGTCGCTGAATTTTGTCTCCTTTTGGGTTTGTGGAATCGGCATTGGAGTTGATCACTTTGGGCCGTAGGATGTGGTATTACTTTGGGCGTGTGGACTTGGCATGGTGTTTAGAGGCGTTGCAGCAACTATGATGCTTTCTTGGGCTTCATGTGCTACTGTGTACAATTGGTCAGCAATAACACGATTCCATTTGGCCGTACTTTTAACCATTTTGGTGATGGTGAGCACATTTTTAAAACCCACACAAACCCCCCCCCCCTTTTTTTTTTTTTTTTGTTGTTTTTTCCTTACTAATTGGCTAGCCTCCATGTGAGCCTCAAGGGTTTCAAGTCTCTCATATTGAGTGGGGATCTTTTCGAACATGGTGGTGGTTGGGAGAAAATGTAAAGGGCTTTTTTTTTTCCCTGTGAATGAAGAGTGTGATTAGATGATGAAAGGTTGTAAGGATAGGTTTGTGGTTTAGGGGTGAAATGGTGTAAGTGGAATAGATGCACTCTCAATAAAATGTGGGTGGTATGGATGTTGCTCTCAATGAAGTGCTTTCAATGAAAACACTAAAATGATGGGTACTCTCTCAATGAAAGCGCCAAAATGATAGGTACTCTCTCAATAAAAACATGAAAATGATGGGAACCCAGGTTTAGGGTTGGTAGATTGGACAATGTTTTAGAGTGAAACCGTGAACCTACTGCATTGCACTACAGGGATCTCTCACACAGTGTGTGAATTAAAGGTTTGAACACGGCCTTTATGAAAGAAAAACCAAGAATCTAATACTTTGTACTATAAGGATTAGTCGAATAGTATGTAATTTAAGGGAAGACTTGCTTCCTTGAGCTTTTAAGGATAGACACCCTTTTAAAGTAAAAGAGAAACGTGTATTTTTACTTCTCAAATGAATGATTATAACCTTGGGGGAGAGGCCTATTTATAGGTTTTTGGGGAAGGGGAGTCCAAATATCTCATTATATCATAACTATCTATCAAGGATGATTTTTGATCATATTTATTACAAACTCTAAATTTTAAATTTCTCTTTTTATTACACATTATTATATTTATTTATTTTTATTTATTCCTACAATTTTTGTTTTCTCAAGACTCTTGCCATTCTAGAAAACTTTTTTCCTTTGGACCACGAATGAGTTTGGGTTGGACTCTTGGTGGGTTGGGCTTGGGTTGTGTGGCTTTCCTTTGTTGGGCCGCATAGCTTGATGGGCCGAGACTCCCCTTGGGCTTGTAGGCTCGATCTTGGGACGATGAGTTTTGTTGTGTCTAAAATGATTCTTAAGCTTGATTGGTTTCTTATGGGTCGTAAGCTGTGTTAGTAGATCTTGGACCTTCATGGATGGTCATCTTAGGATTTCCAACATCTCCATCACCTCGTGCAGATTGGTGGCGAGGCTTGGTATGATGCTTGCGCATGACATTTGTACTAGATATTTTAAACTTATACATTTGTACATATATATAAATAAAATTATATTTATTTTCTATATTCCTATAAAAAATTATATATTTTGTTTCAACAGGTTCCAATATCTTAAAATTAAATTGCAAAAGAACTAAAAAAAAAAAAAATCTGATAAATTAAAAGTTCAAAATAACTTAACAAAAATTCTAAAAACATTCCTCTCTAACTCCCGATAAATCTGAATAAAATAATTAAAAAATTTGTTCATAATTTTATTGTTAAATCCCAAAAAGAGTTAAATAAAAACTTACACAAAAATAAGAAATTTACAGATAATTTTGTCACTATAATTATTGTTCATAATTTTTTCTAAAACAATTGCTGCTTTAAATACTCAATTGTCAATGTCCTTTAGAATCATTTGTTGCTTCCAGATTTTTAAAAGATGCAATCAACTGCTGTCATTAGGGCTTATCACCCTGAATTTCCATTTCTAGCTCAATTGCTACTTCCAAATAGTCAAAATTAAGGTAAATCACAAGGGGTTGTTTACATTTTACCCGGTTTAAAAATAGTCAAAAGAGGTAAGTGTCCAAATACAAAACAAGAACAATGAATGGTGCAAGATACATTCCACCTCTCATACTGAAAAGGAGTTACCATGTATCTGGACGTAATATTGGTTTTCTTCAAACGAGTGTCTTGAGGATTCCTATAGATTTCCCCCGATTTGATTGCGGATGAATTTTATGCTATATAAGCATTCGGATGAGCTCCAAAACAAATCACTCCCAACTGACACAAAATCTTCAGCTAGTGAGAGAGAGAGAGATGGGGTCAAATGGTGTTTGCTGCAAGAAGGGACCTGGGTTTGCTACCCCACTTGAAGCGATGTCTGGTCCTAGAGAAGCCCTTCTCTATGTAACATGCGTCTATTCAGGTGCATATATCTCCTTCAAAAACTCAATTTCTTTTTTTACTTTATTTTCTTTGTTTCTTGGTATTGTTCAATTTCAAGACCAGTGTTAATTATATTAGAACATGGAGTTGGGACTTGATCAGCAACCATGAGAATTGAATTTGAAATAAGAGATTTTGAAAATGAGTTTCAGAAATCTATATCTTCACTTCAATTTCAAAAATCGCATAATTTGATAATTTTATTTATAAATTTCATTTTCATCTCATTAATTTTTTATTTTGATTCGTTTTAACAAAACTTTAAAATTTATTTAAAAGAAAAAAGCACCGACATGAAATTAGGAAAGGGTTTAGCATGGGACCCGCTACCCACGCAATCGTATTAGCCCTGTTGGGCCTGGGCCTATCTTCACATGTTGCTAAAAAACTTTTTAGGAAAAGCTGGATATAACTCATAAATACAATGCAAACACTAAACCTTTAAGATTCATCAGCTTATATCTAAATTTAATCTATGGCCTAGAATATTTAATACAAGAATTTTCCTATTAATTAAAGATTAAATCAAAATTCAATCTATACTCTACTTGAGTTAGAGATCCACACTTAGTTTGAAAATTTTAAATATAAGATTTATCCTATTTTCTACATGAAAAGTGAAAATCTGATGTGGATCTTTTTTTAAAAATTAAATTAAATGAATATTAAAAATAATAAAAATATTTTGCACAAAGATAACATGAAGTAATATAAACTAATAAAAGAAAAAGACGATTTTAGGTCTTCCTCGCTGATGACACGAAATATGACAACTACAGATAGCATTTTTTTTCCCTTGTTTTTGAATGAAAATCATTACGATAATAGGACATTGTAGATAAGGTTTCACGTTATAGTCTGAGACCGAGAAAAGGGCAAAACACGAGGCACAGCATTATGACCCAAATGGACTGTTCCTAAAGAAGAGAAAAAAACAACCTAAACATACGATTCTATCCTGTGTAATCGATCTGATTTCAGTGCAATTTGTCGTGGAGGGACAACATCATATGTGCCTCTGCCACCTCGGTCCAAGAAATGTTGTTGCTTCGATCCTCACGAACATGTACAGGCATGATATGAGAGAGAGAGAGAGAGAGAGAGAGAGAGGTGGGTTTGTATAAAGAGCTTTAAACGGTGAACTTAGGTTAGTGAAGAAAGAGAAAAGCGAGAGAGGGAGGAACAGGGAAGATGGAGGGTAGTTGCAGTAATTCGGGACCTGGTCATGCGACTCCTCTTGAAGCCATGTTTGGTCCTAGAGAAGCCCTTCTCTATGTCACTTGTATCTACTCTGGTACTGATGTTTGAAATTTTGGGGGATATCTTGTGGGGCCTCTACATTTCTTGATTTATAAAAAAAAAAATCGGTACATTTGAATTGCATGCTTATTCCAAAGTATGATGTGAGGCAGGAACAGGAAGGCAGAAGCCGGACTACTTAGCAACGGTGGATGTGGATCCAAACTCACCTACTTATTCCAAAGTAATCCATAGGCTTCCTATGCCTTACATTGGAGATGAACTACATCACTCAGGCTGGAATGCCTGCAGTTCTTGCCATGACGATCCATCTGCGACTCGCCGTTTCCTTGTCCTCCCTTCTCTAGTGTAAGTCTCTCTTATATTTTGTTTAATTATTATTTTGTTGCAGAATATGACTAGGTTGTTAGCTCTATATGTAATGGATAACCTCTTGGCTTGCTTGTTCCAGATCGGGTCGCATATATGCGGTAGATACAAAAGATCCCAAGGCTCCATCTCTACATAAGGTTGTGGAGCCTGCAGAAATAGTGGAAAAAACTGGATTAGCATATCCACACACATCACATTGTCTTGCTTCTGGTGATGTAATGGTGTCATGCCTTGGAGACACAGATGGAAAAGCTGAGGGCAGCGGCTTTCTTCTTCTTGATTCCCAATTTAATGTTAAAGGAAGGTATGTTTTACTTCCTGTTTTGCTATAAAATTCACCTTTTAAGTTTTAGATAACAGTGATACAGAGGATATTATCCTATTACACATGTTTTTGCCACATCTTCGATTCATTGCATAGAGTTGTTCCTCCTCAATGCAAAAGGGACTAATCATTTTCCAATTCTTTCAATTCTTCTTGAAATTTTTTGTGACCCTTTTCATTCACAGGTGGGAGAAACCAGGTCATAATCCACTTTTTGGCTATGATTACTGGTACCAACCGCGACACAAGACTATGATCAGCTCATCATGGGGAGCACCCTTGGCTTTTACTAAAGGATTTGACCTTCAGCATGTTTCGGATGGTCTTTATGGAAGGCATCTGTTTGTGTACAGCTGGCCAGATGGCGAGTTGAAGCAAACCCTGGACCTTGGCAATACAGGTCTCCTCCCTTTAGAGGTGAACATTTTTGGTGAAATATATGATATATACCTTTGAAATTGTCTCATGGTTGAAAATGAAACATACCTATTCTGTTTTGTCTCATATCTCAAAATCCCATTTATGTGCAGATTCGGTTCCTTCATGATCCTTCTAAAGACACAGGTTATGTTGGATGTGCCTTAACGAGCAACATGGTGCGATTTTTCAAAAACCCAGATGATTCATGGAGTCATGAGGTAAGAACATTGATCCAGTTAATGATTTCCAGATTCACAGTTCAATCTGCTAAGTAATCGGATCTTACCAGGTTGCAATAACAGTGAAGCCATTGAAGGTGAAACACTGGATTCTACCTGAAATGCCAGGGCTCATAACTGATTTCCTGATTTCTCTTGACGATCGTTTTCTCTACTTTGTGAACTGGCTCCATGGAGATGTCAGACAATATAATATTGAGGATCCAAAGAATCCTAAATTGACAGGCCAAGTATGGCTCGGGGGATTGATTCAGAAGGGAAGTAAAGTTCTGGCCGAGGCAGAAGATGGTTCGACATTTCAGTTCGATATTCCAGAGGTTCAGGTGTGTTCATTTGATTCATTGAAGGGCTTGTGCTTTGTTTGATACCTGTCACGATCCACACAAAATGCAGGGAATAAAACAAAAAATAATTTAAAAAAAAGACTTTGAGCTCCAGCTGATATGTTGCATTCATTGCCTAATGAAAGAAATAATATAAAACCTTTGCAAAGTTAAATTGGCTCTGAAGTGATACCTGTAAAGAGCTCCAAGATCATCGAAGCTATTGATGTGAGCACCAAGTCTCCCTAAAGATGCCAAATTTGAATGCCACGTCCCTATATTGGATAGTTTTTAGACACGATACAAAATGTAGTTTATAACTTTTAATAGATTAAGAATTTTTAATTTAATTTAATTTAATTAATTTATTATTATTATTATTATTTTTTACTTTCCTGTGTGACCTTGTCTATGTCTAATGTCATGTGTCCGGCTTTTGTGTATATGCTTCATAGCCACATCATGTAACTTATAAGGCATGCTTTCCTAATTTTTGATGTTATCTACTCATTTTCAGGGAAAGCGGCTAAGAGGGGGCCCTCAGATGATCCAGTTGAGTTTAGATGGGAAGCGACTCTATGTTACCAACTCGCTTTTCAGTGTTTGGGACCGGCAGTTCTATCCAGAGCTTATGGAAAAGGGTTCACATATGCTACAGATTGATGTCGACACTGAGAAAGGTGGCCTGAAGCTAAATCCAAACTTTTTCGTGGACTTTGAAGCCGAGCCTGATGGTCCATCCCTAGCCCATGAAATGAGATATCCTGGTGGTGATTGCACATCTGACATATGGATTTAAGACTCCTAGAGATTTCTGAATAATTAAGGACAATATAGGTTGTCTTGTGGGGGGAAAAAGAGGTTGTTATTTTGACATTGTTGTAATCTACCTGTTCTTTAGGGTAGTCATATTGGCATTTCAAATAAAAAACAATATTTTGGCCATAGCATCTCTGGAAATGATGCTTCGTAACAAGAAACAGAAGTGCCAATCATTTGAAGCATTTTCATGTTAGAAGCATGATTAGACTCCAATATTATTATATCGACTTCGACTTCTTTGTTATGAAATTCAAGCATTGGAATTTATCGCACTATCAACAAAGGAAGAGGATATTAAAATCCAAAGGAGAAATCTAATTCTGACAATACTCTCTCTATTTTACTTTTACTTCTTTGCTCTAAAATTTAAGCATTGCAATGTATTTATAATCAACAAAAGGAGAGGTTTGTGGAGGGTGACTCTTGTTGAGCGGAAGCCGATGCTAACGGTTGGTAAAAATTAATATTGATATAAGTGTTTGGGGCTCTGTGGTGACTGCTGGTGGTTTGATTCAGAGGGAGGATGGAATTTCAGGTTTTACATCAAATTTGGGGGGTGCTGTGGTACTAAGACCACGGGGTGTTACGGGGTTAAGGGAGAGAAACAGATTTATACATCATATAGAAAAATTTTTCAATGGAAATCATTATCACTATGTCTTCAATATCAAATATGTTATATTGTGAGAATTACATTGTTCAAAATTTTAGATTTAACGATTGATGATACCAAATTCAGTCTCATTTTACAATAGTTAGATCGGAGTTCTCAATTTGTTGAGATTAGCTAAAGAAAAAAAAGGTATTGCTGGATGATGTTTCTTATAGACCTAAACCATAACTTTGGAGCGGGTCCATAGTAATCATTTTAAGAAGGATATTTATAAATTTTTTAAATAAGAACTCACAGTTGATTTAATAGAAAAAATGTTAAATCTGTCTCCCCAAATCTGGTGCTAGAGGTTAGCCAAGAATATACGGTACCTAAACTTCCTCAATAAAAATAAGAGAAGGAAGGAATGAATATAAATAATACTTAGTGAGTGGAGTGTAATGGAATGAGTGTGATATAAATGAGTGGTGAGTGTGAATTTGTTAAATAGCATTTCCAAAATCCATTTTATTTTGTTCAAATATCAATAATTCATCAATAAATAACAAAATTTACTATAATCCAAATAATCACGAAAGCGATGCTTCCAATCATTTCAAAATTTTCAAAGCCATAGGGTTGCTGAAGATTTCTTTTCTAACAAAAGTCAACTGAGACTAAGAGTGGAACCGCCTTGTGGTCAAAAGTTTTTAAATCCAATAAATACATCAAACCTTGGCGTTAGTTTAGACCTCCCTTAGGGTGCAACCAAATTAGTTAAAGGGATGATCTCAGAGGCATGTTTCAAGTACGGCTACCTCCTTAGTCATAAACCTCAACCATGTCATCCCGTCGGACTACGCTATGGAAGGGAATAACTTATAGCCATTAACTATGTGTGTTAGCATCACACCCTACACATA
This sequence comes from Dillenia turbinata, assembly GCA_037126225.1. Lineage (NCBI taxonomy): Eukaryota > Viridiplantae > Streptophyta > Magnoliopsida > Dilleniales > Dilleniaceae > Dillenia > Dillenia turbinata. The sequence goes on along the minus strand of JBAMMX010000010.1, from coordinate 11,726,684 downwards.
CACCAATTCACAAAACCCATTTCCAAATCCAATGTGCCACCATCTATCCAATCAAACTAAACATAATTTCAATCATAACAAATTTACATATAAAACAAATGTGGCACAAAATATATACAAATACCATTGGATGCATAGATCAACTTAATCTCATTTTTGGGACACTCTACAATCACAAATAACATATAAAATCCATTTTAAAGAATAAAAAAAAAATTTAATTCAAACCACAAACAACCATTCATTCACCTCTTGGAAGGCTAACCACTCCAAATTTAAACCAAATAGGATCCAATTCCTCTTTGAATTCCAAATGGCTTAACCTAAGACATTAAATACAAATTAATTATTAAATCATAAACCTACACTAGGGCTAGTTGGTTTCTCCTCAATATCTTACAACCCTAGTTTCCAACACAAACATATCTTAGAGAAACTGCTATATCTTGAATTATAATTCTCAGATTACGGTGATTCTAATTGTCACTTAAAGATTAGACATAAAACTATGACTTTTATATTTATGACCTAAGTTTATCCTAATCACACAAAATAGAGATGCCGAAAGGTTCTGGTTCTTGTGCTCCCCATAGCATTAACGATATTAAGAGTACAATATCATGGGATGATTTGTACGAAGTGGTTAATGATATGGATTTGGGGGACGGTTATAATTTTTTGTCTCCCATGGAGGAAGATAGGGCAAACCAGCTGTTGGAAGGGAGTGTGCCAATGTATAAGTAGTATGTAAAGTATGGTCTTCGGGTGTCATATACAGGCCATAAGCGGGTCCTCTTGTTTGGATTTTGATGTGTTGGAATATTTTTTCGACCATGTTAATTCCCAATGTTTGGCATTTGGTTGTGACAACAACAAGTTTGTTGAGTTACTATCATCTGCAACTTTGTTTATCATTAATCTTTACTTTAAGGAGATATCCTATTAGAACCTCTATAGAAGGTTGGTTTGTCTCCAAACTAGACTGAAGTCGGGCTGGAAGTTTTTTTATAAGGATACAATCGATAAGAATTGGATGCAAAAGTTTTTTTCATAGAATTTATGAATAAGGAAGGGATGCCGATGCTACTTGAGGTTAATGGGAAGCCTTTCCTGGGATTGAAGTTCCTGAGACCTTCTTGGCATTCAAGGTTTGTGCATTTAGTTAGGGGCTTTTGTTTGGTGAAGAGGAAATCTATTTGTGTGGCAACGCTTCTAGACAGCCAAATGTTATTATTAGCTGGTCTGTTGGTGGGAGAGAAGAGAAAAATCGAGAGGTCTCTTTTGGTGAAAAAGAACGCATCAGGTTCTAGATGTTATTCCTTTTGCTGAAGGAGAGGATCTGATTAGGATAACCATCGATAAGCAGATGAGGTCGAAATCTAAAAGAATATACAAAAAGCGGAGAGTGCGTCGAATTAGTGTGCTCCATTGAGTGATGCCCTCCCCATTTCAATGTTGGGGAGGAAAAGGAGGAAAGTGCTGATGTCAAGCCCTAGTAAGGAAGTTAGAGAGAATAGGGACCAAGGGTCACTGAGCATGTTTAAGGTTCCCCTTCTAGAGGTGGCCGAACCAATAGAGGCTAAAGGGTTTGAGTCGGAGGTGACCTTTCCTTAGTATCTGATGTTAGCTCTTGAGGAGGGTAATGAAGGAGAAACTACCGAGGAGGGTTTTGTTATAGAGGATGTAGGAGGTAGAGAGGAGGGAGAAAACACCGAAAGGGGTACTCTCGATGAAGCCGAGGATGTGCCTCCTGAGGGTGTGGCTTAGAAGACTGGAGCTGGGCCTTATTTTGCCTTTCTTGAGGCCTTGTATGTTTGGGAGGGCAAAAAGAAGGTGCCAGAAAGGACTGCTCCTTTCCCTTCTATCTTCATCAGGTCCTACGACAGTAAGTAAGGTTTTAGGGAGAGGGGTATTGTAGCGATCATTGCTGGTAACCATCACTACAGTTATCTAGATGTCACGGAGGTGAAGAGGGTGGCCAAGCGAATAGATAATCATCATTCGGAGCTAGAGTTCAATAGCTTGTTAATTGTCCTTCAGGCTCAGGGTATGAGTCATCTTTTTGGGATATGCTTTATTTATGTTTTTGACTTTATTTAACTAATGTGTTTTGTGCAGACTATTGCCTTAGTCAAGTTCCAGAGGTTAAAGAGAGAACAATTAATTGGGCATATAGAGCATGGCACAATCCAGATAGGTAAAGAAATCTCCTGGTTGCATGGTGTTCTGGCACAAAAGGAGAAGGGAAAGAGTAGCCAGAGCTACTTTAAATAGCAGAAATAAAGAGGTTTGAGTGCTTAAGGGCTAACTTGGAGTCAACATTCTAGTAGTGCGAAGTGACTTTGACAAAGTGTGAGAGACTAAAAGCAACAACGAAGGTGCACAAAGTGAGGTTACAAGTTGTTAAGAAGTTGGCATAAGCACGAGAGCAATCGCTTCTTGCTGTAGAGTAGAAGTTGGCCAAGTTGGGAGACATTGTCACAAAGGCGATAGATAGTTACAATTGTGCTCAATGTAAGCAATCTGAAAGGTTGTAGTGTGTCGAGGAGGTCATTCATCGGGCAGTGCTAGAGGAGGCTGAGGACATGACTGTGGGTGTTAAGGGAGTCGACCTCGAAGCGCCAAGTTCAAGCTTCGTCGATGCTTTTCCAGGTGATGCTTTTGATGTGAATGCTGTCATGCCTTTTAAACTAATTTTGATTCCCTATAGTAGGAGGCTCTTCCTCCTCCTTTGCCCCCTCATTGTAGTCGTTTGCTTTGCTTTTTTCCCTCTCCTTTTCTTGTATTCTACTTTCATATATCACTCGTATGTTTTGCTTTTTCTGTTGTACATGTGATACTTGGACAAATAAATGAACCGTTTTAGTAATCTTGTTTTTTGATATGTTTTTATCTCGAGTGTAATCATGTCATCTTGTTGATTGTGTGTTGGAATATAAAGTTGTGGACTCGCCATTTCCAATTGCACCATGACTGAGAGATAGAGTATTAGAACCCCATTGAGATGTCCAAACTGAGAGAGAAAGAGTCAAACTTAGTTTACATGGTGGGATCTGTGTGCCGAGAACTGATGGTGATGCCTCTTAGGGCCTATAGAAGGCATAAACTAAAAGTGTAGAGCCCCTTTCAAGTGTTGGGCCGAGAGAGTTGGAGAAAGGGTACAGAACCCTTTTAAGGCATACAGCCGAGAAAGTAGACTGTGTATACTTAGTTGAGAGTTACATCCCATATTGACGATATATTTGAGGCATAGTACGGAGAGTGTGGGCCATGTCTACTGGGTTGGGAGTTACATCCTGTATTGACGATGCATTTTGAGACATAGAGCCAAGAGAATGGGTCGTGTTTACTCGGTCGGGAGTTATATCCCGTATTGATGACATGTTTAGAGACGTAGAGCCAAGATAGTGGGTTGCGTCTATCCAGTCGGGAGTTTCATCTTGTATTAATAACACATTTAATACCTACAAGTTACTTTTGACTGTATGCAATTGATATGACCAAGATGTTATGAGAAGGTAATTGAGTATGTAAAATGAAGATATTATTATAAAAACAACTGCAAAATCTTGAATCAATATATCTAATCAACGACACAGAGTTGTAAATGGAGTGAAATAAGCAATGATCATAGATTACTAGATTGGAGTATTCGGTGGCCTTGGGTCACAAGGGAGCATCCCGATTCTCAAAGGTGTTCTGAATTTAATCCTCATGTACTTGGTGTTTGGTTGTGCCTCCAAAGTGTATAGGTTGGGTCCACCCATGATGGCATTGTAAGCCGATAGTAGCTTTACCGCATTGAATATCATCATAGTAGTTGCATGATTAGGTGGCATTCCCAAAGTTACCAGGAGGAAGATGATGCCTTCAAGGTACAACCATTCACCCGAGACTCCTTTCAAAGGTCCAACATAAAGTTGGAGATATGCTTGATTGAGACCCATTTGCTGGACAGCGTCCTAATAAAGAAGATGAAAACCTGCTCCTTATTTGCCAAAAATTCTCTTGATCGTGTACTGGCCTACTTTGGCAATGATAACCAATGGATCATGGCAACTTGGATTAACTTCTACCAAATTGTCATCATCAAAACCTATCATTGGTCTTTTCCTTTTCTGCCCCCTTCTCAATGCCAGTAGTGAGAACCTCTTTAGAGGTGGATACTTCGGTCATATAAAAGATTGGGCTGACTATTTATTTTGTCTGGCTCTGTTGTGTGTCCATTTGGGCTACTGAACTCTAAATCGGAGGTGTATTGTTGAAAGAGATGGGTGTCAAAGAGGAATGTCTGCTCTGTATTTAAGGGATTACTCCATTTGCTTGATTACAACGACTCCCATGATCGGTGGTTCATTTGACTCGTTTGTTCAATTTATGGCATGTGGACTCCAAGGGGGATGGTTTTCTCATTCCATGTTAATAATCCTCTGGAGTTTGCCATCTCGAACTAAAATCTCAAGTTCGTCTTTTAGCTTCTGACACTCGTCTGTCAGATATCCATAGTCCCTATGAAATGACAATATCGACTCTTGTTTTTCTTAGAATCATCCTTCGTACGACATGGGAACCATCTAATGTAAGGATTGTTCTTGATCTATATCAGGATCTGGATGGGTGTATCATTTATGGGAGTGTAATTGTTAAATCTATGATAAGGCAGAGGTTTCGGTCAGCTCCTCTTAGACGGGGGTCATCGAGGGGAGCGACTGCGCTCGTTTCTCTCCATTCTGTTTCGTCATTTATCAAATGCCTCATCTTCCTCTATTGCAATGTGTTTTTCCACTTGAGCATAGAATTTTTAAATGGTGGATAAAAGATTCTTCGTTGTAGAAATCTTCATTCCCGAGGGCTGTAATCCAATAAGTAACACTGCCAGCATGATGGAATGGTCTAGACTGGGGACTTTTATCATCTCAATCTTGAACTTATCAAGAAAATCTTTTAAGGGCTCGTCTTCCCTTTGCTGCAATGATAGAAGGGAGGTATATTCTCTCTTAGACCCCCAGCTGATCATGAAGTAAGCTTCGAACTGTTGCCAGAGTTGGGAGAACCTCCAAATGTTAAATGGAGGGAGTGAATTAAACCATATCAATACATTGCCTTTTAGGGTTGTAGGGAACTGCTTACACATGGTTGCATCTGCATGTCTCTCAAGATCATAACTATCAAGAAGTGGGTTTCGTGGTCTAGAGGATCGGTAGTACCAACATGCCAAAAGAGGAGTACATCTCGTGGCATCAGCTCAGTAGAAACTTTTGGATTGAAGGGAGAGAAACTGGTGGCATATTGAGTGGCGTCATCTTTTCCCGTGCTAACACATTTGAGTTCATTAGGCATGAGTTTTTCAACTTGCTTCTTCAGATGATCTGGCTAATGTCGAGTGGTCATCAAGGACTCTCGACGTCTTTGGGGTTGAAGCCTATGCGAATATGTGTGTCTTGATCTTTGAGAGGAGGATGAAGCCTCTTGTTTGAGGGAATGACTAAACTCTTCTAATTGCTTACTCATGCCTCGCATCTGGAATTCAAGTCTCTCCATTTGGGAGCAGTTGTCTCTGTCCAGAAAGGCTGGTGCAAAAGGTGGAATCGATCGGTTCTAAAGTTGGGTGGTAGGCGATTGAGGCTCTCCCTGAGGGGGTATTTCTGTCTGGTGTTGCAGATGGATAGTAGAAGTATCTGGTTGATTAACGAGAGCTATTGGCGGAGATGGGTTCATAGGGTTGGACGTCTATCCTCCTGCTGTAGACATGGCCTTTGAGGTGTTTCTATTTCTTCTTTTTGGTGGCATAATGATGGAAAAGAGAAGGAAGCAGGGCATAAAATATGTTTAATGGAGAAGTTAGTCTATTTTTACAGACGCACCAATCTGTTGAATGTGAGTTTTATTCCATAGATAACTGCTCCGCTAACACGAGTGAGGAACCAGTGTTGTTGAGTTTTTTAAGCCTTTGTAGATAGTGAGACATGCAAATACCGTCAGAGGGGAGGTTCCGACACTTAAGTCAGAAAGAGCAGTAATGGAAGAAAGAAAAGCAAACTAAATAGAACCATAGAATAGCTCTATACTGCTTCTATATGTAGAGTGTAGAGTTATTAAATGTATCCGACTTGTCACTTATTGCTTAGTATATATAACATGCATGGATGACAAGTCTCATATCTGACTAAGGATGTAGAATCCTAGTTTCTTTGTAAAGAAATTATTGAAAATCTTTTGAGATTACATGAACTATAGTTAAAGATTTTTAAGAGATTTAGAATTCTGCTGATTAAGGAAAGTTTAAGTTACTATGGAGATTTATTTTTTTATTGAGAAAGGTTTCCCCGAGACTAGAGGAGGTTCCTATAAAATTAATAAAAGTTTAAACTTATTAGAGATTTGTTTCCTTATTGGATGATCATGTGTTAGACTTATTGCGTAACAGGAGTTACTTCTGTATTGACAGAAAGTATCCAATAAAGAGTGAGAATAACCAAGAGGTCCAGAGATCGAGAGTTAAAATGACCGAGAGGTGAGGGGACTGAGAGATGGGGTGGCTTCCTGAGAGGGTAAGATCAAGAGGGTCGAAAGACATAAGTAGGAGTGCTCGACGAGAGACTAAGGGCGCATTGGGTTGTTCATGGACTTTACAACTATGGTCTAGTGGGCATAGTAGTTCCACTTGGGTTCGTTTGATAGTGGACTATCAGACCATGTACTATCAAAAACAAAAAATTAACAAATCTGAATGGTAGAAGAACAAGAAGGAGAAGGAGGAGGGGGTTGATTACGGCGAAATTTTTTGACGGAGGGATTGAAGAGATCTTTTGATTATCCATCCAGCTCATTTGCAAAGCAACAATTGAAGAGGTCCGATCCCACTTGTTCTTTCCATGATTCATTGATACCGCTGTGAGGGAAAGATGCTCGCATTGAGACTTCGGAAATAATAGAGACAGAGACGTGGAATCCAAAAAAAAAATGTTCTTAGCCTGTTCTTCGGCAGTGGGGAGTGAGATTCAGAAAAAAAAAAATACTGAGAAAGAATTACAAAAAAATAAATTTAAATATAAAAGCAGGAAAAAGAAAATTAAAAATACAAAAAAGTGAACAAATTATAGAGGAAAATTACACCACAATTGGCAAAACAAAAAGTGAACAATTCAGCAACAGAAATACAAACATTAACATTGACAGGAAGAGTAACCACCACTCTCTCACCCACCATATTGAGCAAAGTTGACCAACGTCCGTTGCCCCACTTATCGCAATCTCAATGCAGCCACCACCGTCCCCCTCCTCATCCATTCCTTCATTTTTGTAAATATCAACCAATCAATTTTGGTTCCGACCGGATCCGGTTTGAAAATCAATTCAGTGAGATTCTCTTTTTTTGGTTACATACGAATTCGAATCTAAAATCTCCCAATCAGGAAAGGAAGTTAAAATGCATCGTGAGAATAAGTCCCGAGAGAACTCTTATTTATAGGATTAATAGGAAATGAATTAGATTAAATTAGATAGTACTGACTTACCAAACCCTTAAATCTTTTTTTAGGTTACATTGAGATTTGAATTCGGAATTCGGAATTAGATTAATTGTGGATTCTAAGCAATTTCTTTAGAGGCTGTTGCTTCAATAAAAAGATAGGTTAAATCCTATCAGGTCTTTCACATTCTTCAAAATATAATCACGCTAGCCTTGATCAAAAGCATTTCCAACAATTATTTTTCACTTAGAAAACTATATAGGATGGTAAATTAATCAACCAAAGTAAAAAATTATTGACAAAAACTATCTTTAATAATGATAAAGTGATAGCTCTTCTTATGCACTTAAATAATGATAGCTCTTCGGCTTGAAGAACGCTGGGGCAACCTTCTATTGACTAGTCAATAAAGTTTTCAGAGACCAACTTGGCTGAAATGTAGAGACGTACGTTGACGACATACTCGTTAAGAGCACCAATGTAGAGACTCATGTCATAGATCTCAAAGAAACATTCTAAATGCTAAAACATTACAACATGCGGCTAAATCCAGCCAAGTGCACCTTTGGAATCACGGCAAATTCTTATATTTCATGATCATCAATCGGGGAATCAAGGTGAATCCTGAAAAAATACCAGCCATATTGGACATGTCATTAGATGCTAAAGGAGGTATAATGCCTCACCGGTCAAATATCGGTTCTAAGCCAAATCATGTTGAAAGTATAGGAAAAGTATAAACCTATCTTTGACACCATGAAGAGGTCTTAGAAGTTGGCATGGATGCCTAAGTGGCAGAAGGCCTTTGAGCAACTCAAGGAGTATCTCATGACCCCCCCATTGCTCTCTCGTCCGATTCCCGATAAGAAATTATGCTTATATCTTTATATTTCTAACCAAGCACTTGCTTCGTCCTCATAAAACAGGACTCTACTGCATAGAAATCGATCTATTACATCAACCAGATACTCAAAAAATCTGAGGTTAACTATCGGCCAATCGAGAAAGTAACATATGCTCTATTCGTCTTGGCTAGACACCTGCAATCATATTTTTAAGTTCATACCTTCGTGGTACTCACCGATTAGCCACTAAAACAAATCCTTCAGAATAGAAATTATTCATTCTCAAATGTACCCTCTTGACATCGATCGAACACAAGCCTGTCAACAATCATACCGGTTGGTCATTGCCAGAGTGGATGATATATGTAGACGGATCATCAAACTCCTCTGGGAATGGCATTGGGCTCATACTGATGGGTCTGAACAATTTCAAGACTGAATACACCCTTCGCTTTGATTTTAGAGCCACCAACAACCAAGTAGAGTATGAGACTTTATTGACATGACTTCGAATCACAACGAATATAGGGGCCCGATATGTTCAGGTATTTACTGACAGCAAGTTGGTCATCAAACAAATCAAAGGGGTCTATAAAACTAATGACCCAACCATGGCTAAATATCTAAGTAAGCTACATGAAACGATGAGTAAATTAGATAAGGTCGACATCCAATAAATCCCTCAATCAAAGAACGCACGGGTCGATACACTTTCTAAGATGGCCAGTACAGACTCCGTTGCCTCTTATTAAACAGCTTATATCGAGAATCTACCATACCCCAACATTGACAAGCCTAATTAGGCCTTTGCAATGGTCCAGCCTCTTAGCTGGATAGATCCAATAGAAGCCTACCTAAAACACGATTGACTGCCAGATTCACCACTGGAAGTAGCAAGATTAAAATAAAAGGCTACCCATTATGCGATCATCGATGAACATTTGTACCAAAAATCTTTCACTCAGCCATACTTGAGATGGTTGACCCCAGACGAATGAGACTACATCCTCCTAGAGATCCACGATGGAATATGCGGCAACCACTTGGGGGATCAGAACCTAGTTCATAAGGTTTTGCGCAAGGGTACTACTGGCCAACCATGAAGGCGGACTCCGACAATTACGTCAAGAGGTGCGACAAGTGTCAACTTTTCTCTTCGATACCACGGCTACCTTCGACCGAGCTTAGTCCCATAACAAGCCCCTAGCCGTTCGCCTAATGGAGGATGGACATCCTCAGACCATTCCCACTAGCCATCAGACAACAAAAATTCCTTATCATGGCCAATGATTACTTCACCAAGTGGGTGGAGGTCGAACCTCTAGCCCAGATAACCACAACTAAAGCCCAATTATTCATGCGGACTCACATCATCACCCGATTTGGTATACCTAGCACTCTCGTCACGGATAACGAAAAATAGTTTGACAATGCTAACTTCCGAGAATTCTGTAACAAACTTGAGATCGACCATAGGTTCTCACCAGTCGCCCATCCATAGACCAACGAGCTCACTGAGATAACTAACAGGATGATCCTACAGGGGCTAAAGACAATGTTGGATGATGCCAAGGGACAATAGACGGAGGAGGTTTATAGTATCCTCTGACAGTACCGTATTACACAACGAAGAGCGACTGGCGAAACACCGTTTAGTTTAACATACGAGAGCAAAGCTATCATACCAGTGGAGATAGGGATTTATTCACTCTGAGTAACTCAATATGATGCCGAACGAAACGAACTCGCCTTATAAAAACAGCTAGACCTGCTCCCAGAGCTAACGGAATCCGTATCGACTCAAATGGTGGCGTACCAGTAACAAATGATTCGATACTACAATCAAAGAGTCTGGAATCAAACATTCAAACCTAGCGAATTAGTGCTAAGGAAAGTGGAAGCCACCGATCAGTCTCAACCCAGGGGCAAACGCACCTCCAACTAGGAGGACCCCTATCAAATACATTCCGTAGTTTGCCCAGGAACCTACCACCTAAGCAATCTAGATAGGTCAACTGTGTCCGGGACCTGAAATTAAGAAAATCCACACATATACTACTAGTGAATCCCATTGCCTCTTATAGGTGGAAGAACCTCTCGTCAAGTAAGACCCCCATGCTTTTTCTTATCGACTATCGTATCAATCATTTCCTATAGTTTCCATTCCTATTGGTTGTTACTTGGTCGAAGGCATCTATCTCCCCAAATGGGTTTAAGTCGCCTTGATCTATTGATGAGATCAATCTCCCCAGCTGGGCCTATGTCGTCCTGATCTACTAATGGGATATATCTCTCCGACTAGAGCTGTGTTGCTCTGATCTACCAATGAGACCTATCTCCCCAACTGGGCCTGCATCGCCCTAATTTACCAAATGGATCTATCTTCTCGAATAGGCCTAAGTTGTCATAATCTACCAACGGGATCTAATCTAAACCTACAAGTGAGATAAGCACACTTTGTCTTACCGATCAAATAGATATGAGTATCATCATTCGAATCACTTACAGATAAATTGCATGGACACTTTGATAGTGATGCCATTTGGATGAGCACATAAACATTATCAGAAGAAGTTCAATCAAAGGCAAAGAATGACAAGTAAGTAAAATTAAAACTCCACTTTTATTTCCATACGACGAATACATGTCAGATTACATGGATGACTACACTTTACAAGTTCCTAAGTCGAACTTATCACATCGAAAGAAATACATGAGAAGTTTACAGCATTATTCCTAGACAAAGAGGCTACAACGCCCGATCATTCTACAATTCTGGACAACACAAAAATAATAAAAGGAGAAAAATAGAAGAAGAAAACCTAAAACCTATATCAATCAAACTTAGACAAGAAGACTGCCAAAAAGGAGTAGAGGAGGATTTGAGACAGAAACTGTGATACATCAAGATATCATCAGGATTTAAAATTTCTGCGATCCCCAACTCCCTACACTCTACCAGCATCCCCTTTCATCTGACCTAAGAAAACGCGAGCCAGATGACGAACTCAGCCCAAAGTAGGAGTTTATCTTAATCTCCTCACTGAGGTCAAGAACCCCCATAGGAACCTTGACGGAGCCTATCATGGCGTCCGAGAGTCGAACGACATGACGAGATCTCACGTCCATAGCCCCACTTTTAACGAGAGCTCGCATCCACATGAACAGTCTATACTACTGAGCCTTGCCAATGAAAGCACTCTATCGAAGGATCTACCAAAGTTTAGAAAGATAGCTACTGATAGGAAAGAATTCTTAAACGAAAGGGAATGCACAAGTTTTTTTTGAAGCAACACGGGATCCAACTATCGCTATTTATAGTCATAAGAAAGGAAGATCTCAATGAATCACTAGACGGATAAAACGGTTTGACGAAAATCATTCGAAATAAATGGAATGATTAAATCTCCTCAACTGCCTACGCTGCATTTACTTCGGAATTAAATCAGGAGAAGATGGAATAGTAAAGAAAAGATGGAGATTCACCTTAATTTTGCATTACATGAAACGTACTGACGACAATTCATATCTTCTGAGGCAACCCTTATGATATTAAAGGCTTTCGTACCTTTCCAACTCCTCATGAACATCCATCATTCATGGCACCTTTCTTGCAAAACGATGTCATGAGTCGGGGGCAAATGATAAGACCCGTTCTAAGGATCCATTTTGAAGTATGTTTTACCTTATGAAGCCTATGATCTAAAGAGGCCCGTATGCTTAAACGTGTCAATAGACCGGAATCAATCTCCTCGAAGGGGCACAACCTGACATAATGAGGGCATACCATCGGCATTGTCCTAATCGATCAATCGGTTAGTTCCCGATGAGAATGGTTCAATCGATCCACAAAAGCATTCGATAAGCCCGAACGGTCGTAACCCAATTCTTGATCGATGATCGATAACTCCTTAAGAGATCAACAGCATTCACTCTCACCATCTAAAGGTAATATACAACTAAACCTTACAATGACCTTTGTTTCCTATCATAGCACGAAACATATCCTTAGATAAGTGAAGAAATCTCCCCGAATAATCAAACTTCCTAAATATTAAAGATTACAAATCTCCTGAATATTTTGACTATCAAGTTTTATAATCTTTGGATCTCCCCGTAAGGAAACTAAAGTTACAATACTCCGAGTACACACGGCTCTTACAGCGTCTTATATATAAGCTTTCGGTATCCCGAAACCCAGGTACGCACTCTTGACCCCAAAACACCTAACACACAAGTCATAAGGAGACCAGCTCTCTCTCTCTCTCTCCCTCGCTCTCAGTCTATTTCTCTCTTATCAAAAATCGCTTTTTCTGATTTGAGCATCAGGACCTCCCCCGTCAGAGCACCCTCTGATAATATTTTGCAAGTTTCCAAACCGCTTTTGTAACCAGCTATTCGAGTCAAAATGAGCCGGAATTTATGGAGTCAAAACTTACCTCTAACAATAAGTATACCTTTTATTTTGATTTTGATCTTAAAGGTCTTCTACCTAATTGGTTAACTATCTTCTTTTATCCAAAAGTTGCTCTCAAAACATGTCAGCTTTCTTTCTGTATATATCACTTTTTACCTCAAGATTGGTCCTTGAACACTTTATGTGCTTACAATTTTGTTTCTCTTTTTTGCTTTTTAGTTTAAGGTTTCCCCCCCCTTCTTCTTTTTCCTTGGTTAACAAAGAGTGGCAAATAGCCATCAACATTTCTATGTTCCTCAAACATAATTACTAAAACCTCTACCTGTTGCAAACACACTCCTGCTTCTTAGTTTATAACTTGATTCTTTTACGTTTTGTAGATCTTGGCCCATATGCATTGAGCATTGGTTCACTTGTGAGGAAGTGTGTAAGCAAGTGAGATAGAATTCTCGCCACAATTTAGCAGGGTCTTATGTCACAACCCAATAGCAAGGAAATTGATACATATTGGGCTATTGGTATCATTGAAACAACAAAATAGAGTATGAAGGATAGAAAATAGAGTATGGAAAATGCAAAAGAAAGGAGATGAAGATTCACAATAGGAGATAATGTTTGTCACGGATCTTGATGGTGATTGAGATGGTTGAAGAGAGAAAGATTGACAGAGAAAGAGCTAGAGAGAGAGAGAGAGAGGGCTAGAGAGAGAGAGAGAAAAAAAAAAAAACAAAGGGAGAGGGAGAGTTTCAAAGATCAATTCCAAGAACATCCAAGTTTGTCCATTGGTCTTTCTTCAATCTATTTTTATACAATTTCTCTAATTAATTTCCTAACAGCATAATAGTCTAACTACTTATAGTTGCAACCAATTATCCACTTCTGTTTTTAATAATTGGGTTGGTCTGAAGTTGGTTGGAAATAATCATTGTATTTGAATTGTCCAACCCCCTTCGTTATAATGTCTTTGCACCCTTTGACATCCTTGTCTTCAAGGATTAAAAAGAAACAGAAAATTGAACTCAGTAAATCGACCGCAATGTTGGGTGAGTTGACTAATGATGAAGGATGTTGAACTATCATTGTTTCAGCAACAGATTTTTTTATGTCTTCTTCTTCTTCTTCTTATATTTCATTTTCTTCATTTTCGTCTTATATTTCTCCTTATCTTCCTTTTCCTGACCTTGCAACATACACATTTTGTCACCAATGATAACGACAGTTAAATTAAGAAGTAGACACCATAGATGGGGTTCACTAGTTTGGCATATGAAAGGAATTGCATAAGATAATCTTTTCCAGCTATAGGGCTCACATCAAGCTCACAGTCTCTGATGCCTTTGCTCACACTTACTAGTATGTTTATAATTTTTGACTAGTGTTTTGGAATGTCTAGTTTCTTTTCTGCATTTGGGGATGTAACTATAACATTCAATGTGTAATCTCCTTCATTTTGAACCAAGAGGACTGCTTCTTTGGACTCGTATTCAATCTTTTAAAATGCATGCTACCATCTTATCCACTATGCATCGCTACAACCCATCATAAGTTTTAGTTACCCGTGGTGAGATTGCATTGTCACTAGTCCCTTCTTGTTTATTAGGTGTCTAATCACGGCTCTTTTTATTTTCTTACTCGCTTTCCACCAAAGTTTTGATATACTCATTGATATCAAATATTTTTAATAGAATGTTAAATTTATCATCAATGCGTACAATGAGAGCATTGATCCTTTTATCCTGTTCCTCCATTTTTCTTCCATTTTTGCTTACGAAGCTCTTATTCTTTTTTATATTCCTAAAATCAATAATTTTTTACCATTGATTATGTCAAAAATCGTGACCTCTGATACTAATTTGTCACAACCCAACAGGAAAGAATGTAATTGACACTTATCAGGCTACTGATATCATTGAAACAACAAAACAGAGCATAAAGGATAGAAATAGAGTATGAAAAATGCAAAAGAAAGGAGATGAAGATTCACAATGGGAGATGATATTTGTCATGGATCTTGATGGTGATTGAGAGGACTAAGTTAGAAAATAAGAAAGAGAGAAAGATTGAGAAAGAAAGAGCTAGAGAGAGAAAGAGGGGTTAGAGAGAGAGAGAAGGAAAAAATAAAAAAATAAATAAAAAAAAAACAAAGGGATAGGGAGAGTTTCAAAGAACAATTACAGTTACAACCAATTACCTACATTTGTTTTTAACAGCTGGATTGGTCTGAAGATGGTTGGAAATAGCTGGTGTATTTGAATTGTCCAATCCCCTTCGTTACCATGGTCTGTTTTGATTCTAGTTTCATCAATTGCCCCTTCCGATTCCTGGCTGCTGCCATTTCTTCTTTTTTTTTTTTTAATTTACTTTTTGGAAATACCCATGAAACTAGTCCTTTGCCTCTTTTTTTTTTTATTATTTTTTTATAAGAATCTTTAAGGGTTGATAGTTCTTTCAATGCTCCAACCATTAAACAGTGCAAACTGCGTGCATTTGGGGTTGAACCAGGCCATTGGCCAGCACCAGTCCCACCTGAGTTGGATAAACTTATTGATTGACACACAAAATAATACTCGATATCTAGCCACTAAACATTGTCCTAACCTATGTAAAAATTGGTTTTCTTCTCTGTTTTGCCTCCCCCTCCCTTTTTTAGAATCATGATTAAGAACTAATCCTAGCCTTCCACTCTAAATTCCACGCCAATAAAGTAAATATTGATATAACGGATGCATCGTTGCGAGACACAGAGAAAATTAGTGTCGAGAACCACTAAGCTTTAAAAGGCTTCTAAATAGGGCAGGCAAGGTACAAAACGCATGCTTTGCCAAAGGAAACAGTGTCCAATGAAATCACTGCAATAACTTTTATATGATTACCATTTCCAAAATTTACATAATTTCCTCTCACGTCTTTATAAAAATATACACATATATAGGAACAAAATTAATAAGAAAAAAAAAAAGGAAAACAAAATAATGAAGAAATGAAGAAAGAAAAGATGTAGCCAGGGATGAGTTTTGAGAAATCTTCAGCACAAGCTCGGATGCCCTAAATCATCACGAGTGGCAGCCAAATCCATAATTCCCATAAATTGCCAAAGTTAATAGGAAGAAGCCGTGGACAAAGATAGAGTGGTAGCAGAGGAAGTTCTTGGAGATTGAGATGCTTGTTTTAGAACCACATTAGGCAAAATGCTTGTTTTTCTCCTCTCCTCTTCTTTAATCAGCTCCTCACCAAATTTTTGCAATTTTTCATAATTTGTACTCCCACTTAATTTCTTTCCTCGAAACAATACTGACTCAACACTTTTCTCTCCCAACATCATATCCGCCATTCCAATTATATCCTTCTCCATTCTAGATTTTTGTTCTTGTATTCCATACCCCTGCATAAATATCACAACAAAGTGAGTAATTTTCTTAAAAATATTAAACAAATAATCCATAATTGTTAAATGATGTTTGTCAAATAGATAGAAAAAGAAAATTGTAATAATGGGTAAGAAGGTAAATACCTGAATTCGAACATAATTATCGGTGCCACGCTGACCGAATGCCATTGATACAGCTTGATCAACCTATAAAACAAGCAGGGTTGCATGTTAGCTACCAACCTCCAAAAATGCCAAAACCAACAACAGAAAAAATGGAATTTATATTCTCTTTTTTGTAATAAATTAAAGCCAAAAGCCACATCAGGTTGAGAAGATTATTTTAAAAAATTCTAGAGATAACCAAAGAGGTTCATATGCTCCCATTGCCGACGATTCTCTCTCTCTCTCTCTCTCTCTCTCTCTCTCTCTCTCTCTCTCTACCTTTTTAGTAAATACTTCATTAAATTTGGAATAATTTTCAATTAATGCCTAAAATTCTATTCGAGTGGGCAATTTTTAAGTTTAAGAAATTTATAAATTTGTGTTATTAATTTATTTTTTAAATAAGTTAAGAAATATATTGAAGTGATTTATTTTAATGGTGAGCAAAATTACCATGTCGGAAGCACCACCGCCGGCAATCTTAATAAACGCCGCCGGTGACATCGGATTTGAGTAGTAATGGGCCCCACCAAAATGAGACTCCCCATTTCCGAGAGAGACCACCAAGAGGTCATCGACGCTATTACAGAACGGGAACTCTTGTTTATTATTAAGCACGTGCGTAATTGCCGCAGCCGTCGGATTACTCATGGCCACCTCACCACCGACGGCCAGGATCTCCGTTCTCTTGTCCACAGACACCATATGAACCGGCCCAGTTCTAACCGGATCCGCCAGCGTGGCAATGCACACGTCACTCATCTTAAAATCGTAGCCGTCAGTTTCCACCGCGTCGGCGCGGGAAAAGACGAACGGCGAACGTGTCTTCAAGTCGTAGCACGGGATCAAAACCGACTTCACCGTGTCGTTTATAGTCATTTCACCGAAAATCCGTTTGAAAATCTTCTCCGCCTTCTTCGACGGTTTCGAAAAACGGCGGAAAAGGCCTTTTCCCGACGATTTCAACAATTTCCTGCGGTTTTGGATCAGGAAATTGAAACAATCCTCGGCGGAGAAAATCAGGGACCCGTTTCTGCCTCGGGTGAAGAGGAGGGCGGCGAGGACTCCGCCGATGCCGGATCCGGCAACGACGTCAAAATAATCGGCAATATGAGCGTTAGGGTTGTTGGATTTGGCACGAAGAAAGGATTGGAGAAGAGAGAGAGATTTGGTGGCGAGAATGCCGTCGGTGGAGGCGGAGGAGTCAATGGAGAGAATGCGGACTTTGCCGGCGACGTCAGTGGTGGCGGAGATGAGGTTTTCGAGGGGGTGACATTCGGAGAGCTGCTTGGGGGAGTCATTTCCGAAGAGAAACTTGTTTTCCAAGAGAGAGTAGATCTGGTAGGTGAGGTTGTTGTTGAAATCGGAGTCGGAGAGTGAAAGTGGTGATGATGTCATTGATGTCAGTGCTTGTGCCATTTTTAGAGAGAGAGAGAGAGAGACCGTGCGTGTGCTTTGAGGCGAGAGAGAGAGAGAGAGACGGGGGACGTGAGTGATGAGAGGGAAAGGAGTGGGGTGGGGAATTTATAGGGGGCGTGGGCGTGGGGGGTGATGGACAGGGGGTTGAGAGAAATTCAATTATAATTTAATTTTTAGTTAAATTAATTAATGAGTGATATGAAATGACAAGATGATATTTGTCATGGGTTGACCCACACTGAGCGGCCACCAACATTCCTCGAAGCACCTTTGCTGTTAATTAAATTAAGCGCGCTCTCTCTCTCTCACCTATTGTTACCCGCAACGCACGATTGGCCATTATATGGAGTAAATGTTAAAGTCGTGCTGCATTGTCCCTTCGGGGACATTCGATAAGATTGGAACTATAAGGAGAATTAATATGACCTCAGGGCAAGAATGACGTGCATATACCGAAAAATGATCCAAATTTTTATCTTATCTCTATAAATAAAAATATTAGATCTCTTAAAATAAATTTGATCGGACTCTAAAGTAAAAAAGAAAAAAGAAAAAAAAATAAAAATCGAATAAAATGACTCTTTTCATCCATTTGGTAAGCAAGCAAATATGAAGAGAAAGTAAAAATATAATATAATTCTAATTTCTCCCCCTTATGATTTTATTTTCATCCCAAAGTTGATGGATTGAGAAGGAAATAAAATTTTTGGATAAATTTATCTTTATCTTTCTTTAATATTTATGAAATTGTCAATTAAATTTTTTCTATTTCAATTTTATTTAATGTAAAATAATAAAATTTAATTTTCTTAATTAATTTTATTAGAAAAATTATTTTTTCGTTAATGATGAAAATTTTACTTTTTTTTTTACATTATTATTCCAATTTTATTTTATATAAAGTAATAATAAAAATAATTTGTAAAAAATAAAAAAATATATATTAAATAACTATTTTTAGAAAAATATTTTAATATCTAAGAAGTTTTTTTTTTAATTCTATTTATTTACTCAATAAAAATAGCAAATACACTGCAAGGCGCCACAAGCAAATTTTATTTTATTTTTTGTGATTTTGATAAATAAAAAAGAGAATTCTTAGATTTAGCGACGGTAACAAGGGAACATCAACCCTTCAATCATTTTCGATATTCTATTGACTTGTCTTTAAAATGTGAATTTTATGTTAGAAAGAAATTAATTACAAAAATTATAACTCAAAATGTAAATCTGTAAGTAAGTAAAAGTTAAAATAAAAATTAAAACGGGTAAAATTAATAATGGTTATTATTGAAAAAATAAGGAATTGAGAAATATTATAAATTATTTTGGGTTAATAGATTGTACAGAGAACCTATAAATATATATATAAACTCAGTTTCTAATGCTAACAATAGCGAATATGCTATAATATATATAATGAATATACTCCTAATATTCTCTTAATGTACCATAAATATTATGTTACCATAGTTGTGAATATTGTGTTATTAAAATTTTATTAATAGAAAAGTTTACATTACATCCCTCCATGTGATCAACATTCGTTTCACCCGACTCTAGACAAAAACAAAATGTGTACCGCACAATCCACCACGATGTACTTTAACCCGACTCAAGATGTACTTAGCCTTGTATAGAATTCAATACAATAAAGAAAAACCTATATTATATCTGATTATGTTATCCAATAAATTGTCTTAAATCCTTGAATTGAGAGAGTACTCAAGGTATAAGGTGGGAGGATTTTTTTTTTTTTTTCTTNTTTTTTCCTTTTTTTTTCTTTTTTTTTTTTTTTTTTTTTTTTTTTTTTTTTTTTTTTTTTTTTCTCCCTTTTCTTTTTTTTTCTTTTTTTTTTTTTTTTTTTTTTTTTTTTTTTTTTTTTTTTTTTTTTTTTTTTTTTTCTTTCTTTTTTTTTTTTTTTTTTTTCTTTTCGTTTTTTTTCTTTTTTTTTTCTTTTCTTTTTTTGTTTTTTTTTTTTTTTTTTTTTCTTTTTTTTTTTTTTTTTTTTTTTTTCTTGTTATATTTTATTTTTTTTTTTTTTTTCTTTCAAACATTCAGCCTAGTAGACCCTCCTCCACAGCAGCTCCGACTAATCAGCTGGATACTTTTATAGTCCACTCACAGCACAAGCCGAAGCTACACTCAGAGGGAGATCCCTAGCTGCCTACTACCTAACCTCAAGGCTAGCCAACTCCTCCCTCTATTCTAGGCTCTCCCAACCAAGTCAACCACTTCCAAATGAAAAGGATAGAATCCCAAGTACATGATATAAGCAAATAGTTGGAAAAACTTAGCCCCGCCCTTAGACAAGAAGTTTCATACTCCTCCGGGAGGTAAAGGCTCTCACATTCATGTAGATCTCAAGCCTGAAGACATCGAGAACCCTCAATAACCTCTTAACAAGACCTAGATGACTTGAAGTAGCAAGTTGAAGAGTTCGTTACTGATGAACTTAAACGTGCAGGCGTGGGATGGGATGACACTAGCCAATATGCCATAATCTGTCACCATTTGATCCAAAAATCTCCATCAAGCCGATACCATGAGATGTAATCCTTCCCCTTATGGAGATGTACGATGACACTACTGATCCTCAAGATCACGCGACCCACTTCATAATAGTCATGAGCTTGAGGGATATGTCGGATACTATCATGTGCAAATACTTCCCTATAACCCTAAAGAGCAACACACTGACGTGATTCAATTCACTTCCATAGCTCAACATTAAGAGTTTCTCATAACTTAGGCAGTAGTTTGAAGTCCATTTCATGATCAGTTGAGGAGTCAAGAAAAAGTTTACCTCCCTTCTGTCCCTGTGACAGAGAGATGACGAACCCTTAAAGGACATCCTTGACAAGTTCAAGACTGAGATGATGAAAATTTCGGGCCTGAACCATTCCATTGGTTTAGCAGTGCTGCTCACTGGATTGCGACTTTTGGGAATAAAGACCTCTGTAACAAAAAATCCTTCGACCACCATGTTAACTGGCCCCCTCACCCAACGGGAGACAATTCCAAAAGGGACAAGACTTGATACTGTCACTTTAATAGAGACTATGGTCACTTGACAAATGAATGACGAATGTTGAAAGACGAGCTCGAGGCCTTAGTTCGAGATGGCTAACTCTAATAATTCATTATCACAGAACGAGAAAGCAATTCCCCTCGAGGACCAAGTGCAAGGGGCTAGACAGAGACTAACCTCATGGAACCGATCGAGCCACCAGTTGTAGGAGCCATATGAAATCAGGCAAAGGGAGTAATCTTCCACATACAAAGTGGAAATCCCTCGTTGTACAACTCTTCGACATTCCCCACTCCTGGTAATTCTTCCCTATCCAGGGGTTCGGCTGACCAAGTGGTAATGTGACAACGCCAGGTCGATTGAATGGTCACCTCGGTATTCCTAATGACAAAGACATCCACTTCTAAAGAGTTTCTCACTACTCAAATTGAGAAGGGACAGAGAAGAAATAGACCAATGATTAGATTCTACAACTACAATCTAGTTGGAGTTGACTTAAGCCGACATGTCTCATTGGTTATCACCGCCAAGATAGGCTAGTACATCATGAAAAGAGTCTTCGGCAACCAAGGGATAAGATGTGATTTCTTCTATTGGGATACCTTTCAGCAAAAAGATTCAACCAAACATATCTTCAACCCCATACTCGACCTTTAAGAGGACTTTTTGGCAAGTGACTATATTTTGAGGGCACTATTTTGCTCCAAGTAACCTTGGGAATCCCACCCAATCACACTATTACTACAACCACCTTTAATGTGGTCAGACTATAGGCCCCTTACAAGGACATCTTGGGTCGAGCTAGCCTGGATACCTTGGAAGTATTGTCGAGCACCAAGCACCTGAAAATTAAGCTCAGGACGCCTCTCAACCTTAGAGTACTCAGCTATGACCCGGATCCATCGAATACCTTGGTTTAATAATTTATGTGCACCACCTATTATTATTTTGTCAGTGTTCTAGTATTGCTAACTAGTTGCCCCGATATAGAATTTTATCTTATGCTTATCATGACAATAATATCTCTATTTTACATGTTCTATCACTTTTTTATAACACTTTTATCATATCGATCATACAATAATAAAAAATAACTTTTAGTTTGTGGTAACATAGTTATGGGCACCCTTCTATTGAGTAACTCCAAAGACCGATCTATGCTCTAGAATCAAATTTTGTTGAGCAATAGCGAGACTTGGTCCTTATGCTTGGTAGTCAGTAGCTCCAGAAATCAACTTTGTTAAGCAACCGAGGGACTTGGCCCTTACACTTAGTAGTCAGCATCTCTAGAAGGTAACTCCCACTCTCTTGACTCTATGCCTCATACGGGTCTTAGCACTCGAGAAGGATCAAACTCCCGTTCTCTTAGCTTCGCACCTTATGCGGATCCTAACACCCAAGTGGGTTGGCACACCCACTTTCTTGACTCTACACCTTATATAGGTCCTAGTACCCTAACAGGATCAAACTCTCATTCTCTCGGCTTCGCACCTTATACGGGTCCTATTGTCTGAGCAGGTTGGCACACTCACTCTCTCAGCTCTATGCCTCATACAGGTTCTAACACCTGAATAGGATCAAACTTCCATTCTCTCGATTCCATGCCATATACGGGTTATAATACCCAAGCGGGATCTAACTCCCATCCTCTTGGCTTTAACACTTAAAAGGGTTCTAACACCCTCTCTCAGCTACAATGCCTTCGAAAACAACTCAGTGTTCAAGTCACTCTGTTTCAATACACGACCAATATGGCAATAAGAACACAATGGTGACAAGAAAACAACTCTCCACACAATCATTCATACAAATTCTCATACATTGTATGAGTGAAATACAACAGAAGGACATAAGGTTCATACAAATTCTAGGGGGTAGAATACATAAGAAGAAGAGGGAACACAGTGCTCGAACGAGAGATCATGACAAAAGAGGTGAAGGAAGGGGAAGAGCTTCTACCGCAAAGATTCAAAGTTGGCTCTAGGAGTGGCGACATGAGAGCTCATATCGACCATTTCGCAAGAAGCATCACTCCGATGAGCACCGACTAGGCTCGGACCTGGCACCTCGGAGTCAGGACCGCCAGCCGCAATCCCCTCTAATCCCGCCTAGCAGAAAGCTTCCTCAACACACCGTAGCTTCTTGGAGAGCTCATATTGACTACGCTTATAGTTCTCAACTACTTTCATGAACTTATTCCCTAAATCGACCAACCTTTGCTCCATGGCAAGATGCGATTGCTCTCGCCCCTGCACCAACCTCTCGGCAGCTTGTAGCCTCACCTCATTCCCCCTTGCTTTAACTTCCAGCCTCTCATACCATCACACAAGCAAAATATAGACTCCAGATCAAACATTAGATCCTTTATCTCCTTATTTTTACCTTTTACGGTTGCACTTGTGCACTCTAATGTTGTCTTCTCTTCTTCAACTTCCCTCTCCCTCTAAACCAAAGTAGTATGCAATCGGGAAATCCCCTCATCTCTCTGACTTAACAAATGCACCAGATGCCTTATAACCCAGTTCCTCTTCAATCTCTAAAATTTAACCAAAACAATAGCCTACATGAAACATATTAGATTAGCTCACCACAATTAAGAATTTAAACAAAACATACCTTTAAGAGAAAAATCCCACCTGAATCCCAATAGCCATGATGGCTTCGTCACGTTGCTCCATAGTCAAACCATTTAGCTCCAACTTGGAGCAATGGTAATCCAGTCGATCAGTGAACTTTATCTTCTCAACAATATCAACATAACTAAAGCAATTATTTCTCGCACTAATCGCAATTGTACCTTTCTCCCTCAACTCCTTCCTAGCATTAAAGGATCAAACAAGAACAAGAGAATGAGGAGCCGTTTAGTCCGACATGGTCCCTTTTCCCTTTTGCACGTACAAACTCCTAGGAAAGGCACAAGACGGTTCAACTCCAGCCATTGGTGGTGTCGATAACTCCCCCTCCTCCAAACAAATTTGATGATCCCCCATAGGAACGTCCTCCTTGTGACATAGATCATCCCTTGCATCTAACTCCCGAGCCACACGCTCGGGAGACACACGTCCACATTCACAAAGAGTCCCACTCTTGGTACCCACTCTTTCGACACCCTCATCAAGAATCGTTCTTGGTGTCTGAGAAAGGGCCCCTTCAACCTCGCCTTCTTCTCCCCTTGGTTCTTCAGCTGTCTCTAGAATGTCTCTGTGATAACTAATTATGAAACTTTAAAATAGTTGAAATCAATTTTATGAATTTTTTTTTTTTTCATTCAAATCTATTTGATATCATATCAATTAATAAATAGAGTCCCAAATACTGTTGTTATTTCATTATTTTTATTAGACCCCATTTGGAAAGGTTGAGTTGAACACTGTTGAGATTAGAAATGGCTTTTTAATATAAAAGGTTGTCAACATGGTAATAATTTAATTTTTTATAGGAAAATTAGACTTCTACTTGTCAATCCTAATATTTGCTAACTAAAGTTAATTAAAAAAATATTACATATAGAATACGACTAAATACAAATAACTTGAAGCAAGTTAAACTCTAATAAGATTGCCAAAACTTCATTTCTTTAAAAAAATATATATATTCTTAAAATGGGTGAACTCGAGACCTTTACAAAGGGAAGAGAGGACGGCGTTAGTTAACCTATAGCTTATTGGTGGCGTGTATGACTATATGATATCATATCTTATTTCAACTAATTTAGGCAAAATCAATATCTTAAAATTATCATATTGTTGATAATTTTTTTAATTAAAATTTTTATCAAATTCAAGTTGGGTATGGGCTAAATTTTCACAACTATAAAAAAAGGGTTCTCATAATGTTCCTTAGGTTAGTAGTTTTATATGGTCTACTCTATGCATGAGTTTTGATGACATTTGAGTGGGTCAAATAATAAAATGATCCACTTTGTTTAGCTTTAAAGATTATACTCAATCTAATGAATTCGTTGCTCTCACTCTCACCAATGAGTGAAATGTGTAAGAAAAGCATGTTTGTAATGTATCCATTTGAAGATTATTCAATTACTAACATTTGTTATGACTTTATTTTTTTAAAAAAATGATAATAATATTCGTCGATAATAAAAACGTAACATGGAGAAAACATAGAGACTTTTCATTTCAATAAGTAATCTTGTTACATCGTCATCATTCTCTGTTGCTTTCTCTCAACGGAGAGAGGATTTGTGCATATGCTTCATCTCTATCACAGGTTTATCTAAATTATCTTCTTTCTTTCCTTCAACCTTTTCTCTTGAATTTACCTATCATGCGTAGAAATGTTGCAATATTGATGTTTCTCTATTTTTGAAACATTTTTAAAATATTTTAACATGCTAAATTAATTAATATTTACATAAAAAATCTTTATATTTTTTATATTTATAAAATTTTCATATTTAATGAATTATTTATTAATTTAATTATAATTTTTATTTTTATGTCATTTGTTTTATAATTAATAGTTATATATTTGATCATCTTAAATTTTTATTATAAAATATGACTATTCTATTATTTTCATAAAATAATTAATATTTATGTAAAAATTTTTAAATTTTTTATATTTACGTGTTTGTCAATATTTTTACTTTTTGTAAAGTGTCATTTATTCGTATCATTTTATATCTGTTTCTGTTTCTCTATTTCACTTCTGTTTCCATAAAACCTAGGAATTTAGCTCTATTTTATTTTATTATACTAATAATATTTTTTATTAAAATATTCTTTTAGAAAAATAAAAAATTTTGCATCAATAAAATAATGCTATTTGCTGAAAACTCCATTAAATTTCAATGAAACCTAACTTTCAATTTTCCCAAGTGAGGACCAATCCATTGGTGGTTTCCTTATTCCCTAAACTTAAAAAAGTTAGAAAATTGAAAAATCACTACTTTATTTTTTCTTTTATTTTTTTTTCTAGTTTAAAGAGAGAGATGAAATTTGGACCAGGTGAGGATTCCAAATCCTTTGATATATCATTTTTTACACCCTTGAAAATAACTAATTATTATGAGAAATTACTACTTTAATTAGTTGATGCAAAAAAACTACTATAAAATACAAATTCTTATTAAAGATTACTCATTTTATGTAAGAAAAATAATCGAGTATAACAATAATAAAAAATAATCATATGTCTTAATTCTATTGAAACTTTAAACTATTAAATATTTGCTTTTTAGGATCTGATTTGTTCTTTAATTTGAAGATTATCGAGATAATAATCATGAGAAACAATATAATTGATAAAATTCTAAATAATTCATAATCTCAAATAAATCATGATTGCAATATGAGGTACTTAGAAAGGGTAACATATAATATTTTATCCAATACATAGAGAGTCAAATACTTATAAAATCTTAATATTATAAAATATGAAACTATAATAAATAAAAATCTTTCAAATTGCTATATGAAATGAAAATGAAATTATATGAAATAAAGGATTATTACATGATATATTATATTTTTTTATTATATAAAAATTATAAAAATATATGTATTTATAAAAATTTAAATATTAAATCATAAAAAAAATTAATCAAAAATTCTTTATCCCTCGTATTATTTGAAATACTACAAGAAATAAAAGGATTTGGTACTTGCTATTCTCATTAAATTCGATTATTTTTCATTTATGGTGACCTAAAAAGGTACTGATTCTACTGAGATTTTGAGAAACTAGGACTAGGCTAGGCTAGTACTTCCTATTCAATTCAGAGGTACTATTTTGTCTTGTCTTGGGAAGTATCATCCTGCGAACTCAGCACCCAAGAAGTTTTGTATAACATGATCCAAGAAAATGAAATTAAATTGCATAAGAATGGTGGCCCTCTATTTCTACGTATCCCCCCCCCCCAAAAAAAAAAAGAGCTTTGAGAGCTTCAGACCCCAAATGTTTTTTTTTTTTTTCCAAGAGTTCTATTCTATTTGTCATGCATAATCAAATGCACATTGAATTAGTTTATATGATATTGGGTAGATCACACCAAAAAATATATAATGCATTTATGTATAATGGGTTACATCTCCCAAATAAATATATAATGCAGTGTCTTATTTTTTGTTATATATATATATTGTAAAGAAAAATACTTGCACAAGAGAAATGTAAATGGAAGAAGCAAAATATGCAAGACGGGAGTGAGAGAGAATAAAAGTTATATTTTTAAAGAATAAATAAAGTTTTAGGGATTTTAAGGATATTTTAAGAACTCTAAATAGAATTCTTAAGAATTTAGTAATACTTTAAGATTTTTAATAATATTTATTAAAATAACACTAAAAACATTCATTTTCAAAATTTTGAGAGCCGCCCGTCTTTCTTTTAGCAAATTATTTGATAGTTAAAACCTTAAAATACACAATTTTTGAATCATGTAACATGTAGCCCGACCACCAAATGTTTTTTTTTTTTTTTTTCAAGGTTTTCGCCCATAGTCACGAGGGTCTCTCTTCAACCCAGATGTCCACTTCAAATCTCCATTGTAGGAAGACTCACTCCTAAAAAGATCATTCTAAAATACTTCGTGATTATATGGGAGTTGACCAAGTGGGCTACACTAAATTCTATTCAATCACTTTCATGGCTTCTTCCTAGTCCTCTAGTAAAATAGATCACCGACGCCCATCCCCTCATACACACCACATATATCCGTACAGTGCACAATTCCAGCCTCTCAAGTAATAAAACATAATAAAGCAAAATATCGAAACAAGGGGATTCGGGTGCCTTAAATGTTGTGGCCCCAGAAGCTGATTGTTTGGGACACCGCCAAATATAGCAGTAGGTGGGAGAGATTCTCTCTCTCTCTATCTCTCTCTCTGATGTCTATTTTCTTATTGCTAGCCCCACGCATGGTTGTCGGAGGACACCTTGCAATTTCATTATCTCTTTCCCAAAGGCCAAGGCCGCGTTTGGTTGCGTGCCATATTCTCAGTTTGTTGGTATACCTCTCTCTCTCTCTCTCTCTCTCTCTCTCTCTCTCACACACACACACACACACACACACACACACACACACACACACACAAATACACACATGGAATGCATAACTCTTACATTCCGAATGCAACACATTTTCTTGGGATTCTATGAAGGATTCTAGTTATGATGTAATAAAGAACTTTTAGCTTTTGGTCATTTCTTAATTTTCTAGATTACTAATTGCACAAGTTATTGCATGAAGTACCCCAAACAAAGGAAAAAGAAAAAAGGAATAAATACAAGCACATTGCAAGACAATCAAAGAAAATGACATCAAAAACAATTCAATGGAAAATTTGAAAAGAATGCAGCCCATTGACCAACAATAAATAGGAAAAAGTCGAAAAGAAAACTATTTTAAAATATCAAAATTTTGGAGAGGATTAGGGACTACTTGTGGCAATATTTTTTTTTAAAGAAAAATGTGATTATACCAATTTATATAATATTTTTTTATGTAAAAGCAAATAAACAACCTGTGACATCAATAAAATTATAAAAAAAGAAAAAAAAATATAGAGGAATATGAGTCGTCTTACTAGATTTCTTGTTGCCAATAACATTTATAATGCCTTAGTTTAATATATTGATCCGAAGAATATCAGCACTCCAAAGAAAATGAATTGTAATCTACATCTAATTGATTCAATAGATAAATACTGGTATTTTTTAAATAAAGTTTAAAATAAAAAAATAATTATTCAAAGAGTTTTATCTTTTAATGATATTATTTGATTCGAATTGAATTCTGATAGGGTATAAATTGGTATAATATTTACAATTGATTTTATTTTATTTTTAAATAAATATTACACTAATTATTGTATTGTATTATATTTTATGTGTCAGAAATAATGGAGGAGACATGAAGAAAAAGGAAGGAAAACAAGATAAATTTGGAAGTATGAAAAATTTATAAATATTTAGATATTCCTAGATATTTGAAAATAAGAACTTTGAAAATTTCAAACCCATTGTAATTTGTTATTTAGTAGTTATCTAAAATTTATGAGTTTTTTTTTTTTTTTTAAATTAGCTTAACTCATTCCTATATATAGGGGTTACATTGTGAAATTAGGAAGAGAGCCAAAGAGGGGAAGAAGAGAGCCCTAAAGAGAGAGAGCCCTAGAGAGGAGAGCCCCTTGGGGGCTGCAGCCCCTCCACGTCCAGCACCTCATTTTAGGCTTTGTTTTTATGTTTTGTTGCTTCAAAAACTTTCCAGCAGCTGCTCCCCTTGGAAAAAAGGACGGTTGCCATTTTTTTCTTCATTGTTAAACAATTTCAGCATTGAATAAATTGATTGTGAGTTTTTTTTATGTTTTTATTTTAATTTTATTTTCTAGTCGAAAGATATTGAAATCTTGATGATTGATGATCGTGAGATTTAATTGGGTTTATTAAATCAATATTTCATATGTATTTA
Organism: Dillenia turbinata; assembly: GCA_037126225.1. NCBI lineage: Eukaryota > Viridiplantae > Streptophyta > Magnoliopsida > Dilleniales > Dilleniaceae > Dillenia > Dillenia turbinata. Next base: position 11,697,537 of record JBAMMX010000010.1, on the reverse strand, counting down.
TTTAATTCCTGCGCTTCATCGATCATGATTTTCTAGGGTTTATTAAATAGTGGACAATGTTTAATAGTTTTAGAATAATCTACAACTAATTAAAATAGAAAATCCGTAATTGTTTGTTAGTTTTAATGAAGTGGTAAATGACATTCATGTCATGGAATTAAATAATCTAATTTAAATGAACCCGTCGTGTGTTTGTTAATTAAAATTGGGTCTCTCTAAATCTTAATGTTGTTGAAACTTTCAATTCTAAGAGTTTTTCTAGGGTTGACTATCGATTAGGGAAATAGTTAATAAGCTTCTCTTAACTATCGATGAGGTAATAAAAGATTGGTCGTTGGACGTTTGTCGATAGCTATAACCAATTTATTTATGAGTATTGAAATGTTTAGATAAATCAATGATCAATCATATGAAATCAATGTGAAATAATTCCTTTGACTAGAAAATTTTCTTTTCCATTAGTTTTTATTTTTTTATTTTTTTGATTTCTTTATTTTTATTAGTTTAGTTATTTTTCTCAATCTCATATTTTTATTTTATTTTTCTTAAAAGAAGTAAATCTATTGTTTTTTGTAGATTCGATCCTACTTACTCTAGACTCGTTTTTATAAAAATAGATATTTTATTTTTAATTATTCGATGATACATCAAATTTAATAAGAGATAATATAATTACTAAATATTAACAGTTAAAATGCAAAGAAAAGAAATGAATTTTGTCAAACCAAACAAGGTCTGGGAGTAAGGATTAAACTCGGCGCAGGCTGGCTTCGTTGTCAACCGACACAGAGATTGTTAATTAATCGTGCATTGATCCCTTTAATTATTATAATTAATTTTTCGAATTTGTTTAGTCTACCGGTGTCTGATGGTAAGCATTCACGCGCGGATAAGGAAGAATGGGTGCGCACTAACTCCTAGGAGTCGGAGACTAAACTATGTTACAATAATTATGCTTTGGGCCAAAACATAGTACCACTGAACCCAAAAAAAAATAAAAAAGGTTTTTGGCGGGTAGTGTGGAAGTACTTTTCCCTTATGGTCAACAAACAACCAACACGTGTGATTCATTTTACAAGGTCAGCCATTTTGGAAAGAGAAGGCCGCGCTGCTTGGAAGGTCACCATCCGGACAGCGTACGTTGTCCTTTTCTTTTGCCGTCAAATTTGTGTATGTGTGTATGTATGTTTGCAAGTGCCTTTTTATTCATTTCTTGCTCTTGTTTCTTTACCCTATCTACTGTTCTTAGCATGTCCGCCGTTTGCCTTGCCCCATCTGGTTTTATGAGAAATTAAACAACATTTGATTAATATTTAAGAATTAGAATCGAAATCAAAATAAAAAATTTTAAAATTTAAAATCAAAATTGAAATTCGATACCTTTTATTTAGTTCAAATTTTAAAAATAATATGATTATTATTATTGATATTTAATTTATATATCTTTCAGAATAAATATCATATAATTATTAATTTTATCTTTAATTAAAAATACTTTAAAATTAATATTTTTAAAAATGTATTTTATTTTCTAAAATAAAAAATAAAATTAAAATTAAAATATATTTTTTAAAATTAAAATTACTCCTTGTAATTTCTGAGCTTTGGCAAGTGAGGGAAGATGAAAGATCATTTCCAAAAATGCTTTGCTTGCAGAAAGCCATGTCTACATAACACGTTTCATTAAAGCTAGGGCTTTGCCCATTTTTATATATATATATGAAAAGAAGCTTTGCTCATCATATCCTTCTCCTCGACCTTCATAACAAAACCAAAGCTTTTGCAACATAGGCCAGAGCTTGTCCTTTTGGTCATTCATACACATTGAAATACGGGTGCTGATCCCCTGGTTAGGTAGGTTTTCAGAAGGGACGGTTGAGATCAAGAGTGAATGAAATCGGAGAAGAAGAAAGAGATTGTGGAGAAGGTGGAGAGGTACGACGACGAAACATGGTGAGATTCTTGCGGATTTCCTCGAGTGAAGTAACCTTCGAAGGTTGATTTGGACTCACTCTCAGGTCACTAAAGTAGGACGAGAAGGAAGAAGAATGCGATGGAGATTGGGGTGATGAAGAATCTTCGCCATAGGAGCTCATATATGAAGATGAAAATGAAAACTAAGGTTTTTGATTAGGGTTAATTCTTCTGGATTAGAGAGAGAGAGAGAGAGAGAGAGAGAGGCGACCCCTGATCGCTAAAGAGAGAAAGAAAGAGGCGAGGGTCACCACAAAAGAGAAGAGAGAGAGACGGGAGGTGATGAGGGAGAGAGAGATAAGAGATGGGTTTGAGAGAAAAAAGAAAAAGAGAGATGAATGGAAGGGGCAAACATTGGCAAAATATTTTTCTTACGTTTTATTGATGGATTTAAGATGGAACCATCATTTTACTTGGCTTTCACAAAATCCATTTCTTAAGGATTTCATTTTCAAATTTTTATTCACATTCCATTAATCCAAACAAATAATATTAGCTTTGTTCTTATTCCTGAAATCCATATCCCTAAACCAAACATCACCTTAGATATCAATTTCTTAAATTTTAATTAAAATCTTAAAATTTTATTCTATTATGATTAATTTTTTAAATTATAAAATATGTAACAAGTTGGTATTTAGATAGATGTCATTAATAATATGATCATTATATGCTCTTTGGGTGTTAAGGTGACGTTGATGTATCACATTTCACCCAACAAACAATGTTCATCTCATCAACTATATAACTATCAAACTTTTATAGGTGTAACAGTAGCGCGTTATACTCCTTTAATCATAAATTTCGAGTTTAACCTATAAAAATAGAGAAATAAGATTTGAAAAAGCCAATATCTTAATGAATCCTATATTATTCGAATCTGATTAGTTAAACAAAATCCAAATATTGATCGACGGTTAAAAAAAAATCTTCTTACACAAAAAAAAATCAACCATATCAGTTTAAAATTTTAATTATTATATATTTTAAAATTCAAATCGGCAATCGTATCAAAGTAAAATTTTATGGTCTAATTACAATTCACAGTCAAACTTTATTTATTTATTTTATTTTATTATTCTTCTTTTGAAGTTTGTCATAAACAACCAATAATAAGGACAACTAATTCATGCATAACTAATAATTGCTCTCTAAAATTTAAGTATATTTGATTTTGTTATAAATTTTAGAGAATTTGAATAGTTGTCCATAAATAACACATTTTAATATGTGACCAAGATCCGTAATAGGGTTTTGAGTCCCACCGTTGGGTTCGGCTGAACCACTAGGCTCATCCATTTCATAGAAGGTGAAGTCTCGATCGATTTCTCCTCTCTTAGGGAAATCATTCTTAAGTGGCATCACGAGATTCTATCTCAGTGACAGTGCCGTCCGCATGTTCTCCTAGGAACACATGTCCCTTGGAGTGTTCAGAGTATCTAATGAAGATATATTTCTTTCATCGCGGGCCTAACTTGCCGTACTAATGCGAGGAATCATGAACATACGCAGCGCAACCCCATAGCCTCAAGTGGCTAAGGTCAGGCTGTCTCCCTGTCCAAAGCTCGTATGCAGTGTTGACTATGGATTTCGTCGGAACACTGTTAAGGACGTAGGCGGCAGTCAATAACGCATCCCCCAATGGGAGATAGGTAAATTGGCCTGCACATTCATCGACCTCGCTATCTCCAACAGAGTCTTATTTCTTCTCTCGGCTACTCCGTTCTGTTGAGAAGTAACAGGAATAGTCAGCTGTCTAGTAATATCTCTATCGAAACAGAGCTCTTTGAACTATTCAGACAGATACTCGCGCCCCCGATCAGTTCTGAGAGTTTTCACTCTCATGTCTAGCTGATTTTCAACCTCGTTGATAAACCTCCTGAAGCACTCTAGTGTCTCAGACTTGTGCGAGATCAGGTAGACGTAATTGAAATGCGTGTAATCGTCTATGAACATAATAAAATATGTAGCTTCGTTTCGGGCTCTCACATTCATGGGTCCGCAAATATTAGAATGGACCAATTGCAATGGAGTCCCAGCTCTCATTGCTTTCCAAATGGTTTTCTATTGGTTTTGCCCACAAGGAAAAACACACACACGGGCAACTGGACCTTGGTTAGCGGGCGCAACAAGCCACTTATAGCTAACCGGGTTATCCTCTTTTACCCTAAGTGGCCAAGCCTACTATGCCATACATTCACACCATTCACTACACTATTAGATGCAAAAGCAATAGTAGAAGAAGAATAAATCTCATAGAAGGAAATCATATCCAATATATAAAGTCCCTTATGGACCAAGCCGGAACAAATCAAAGAACTATCATATGTAATGGAAACTCTAGAGTTTCCCAACAACATAGAATATCCTAGCAAATCCAAACATCGGACAGATACAAGATTCCACCTAATCTCAAGAGCATACAAAACGTCATGAAGATATAAGACTTGGTCACTTCGCAGCAATAGCTTGCAAGTGTCAATCCCTTTTACTTCTATAAATGTTCCATTCCCCACGTATAGCCTCCTCGCTTGGGGACTCAAACGAAGGAACTCCACGTATGCGCTCCTGTTGCGAACTACATGGTTCGTTGCTCCTGAGTCTACAATCCACAAAGGAGAAGAGTTAGCGAGTATCACACTAAATGACACATAACTCATACCATGTAAAGAAGAAGGACATACCTTTCACTCGCCACACTTGTAGCATTGGATCTTGCTCTTATCGAACTCTTTCTTCTTATGCTTCTGTCCTCTTTTGTCGGTCTTGACAGGTTGCTTCTTCTTGCCTTGACCTTTGGGCTTCTTCTCATACTTGCGCCACTTGCGCTTTACTCCTCGAGAGCCCTTACTCGACTCGACGATATTAGCATGTGTAGAAGAAGTCCTAGCTACCTCCTGGTGCTCCTCCTCGAGCTCACAGTGCTTACTCATGTCCATGAAAGTACGAATACTTTCAGTGTGCGTGAGATAGGTCTTAACCACATCCTAGGAGTCAGGCAAGGACTGGATCACACCCAGTACCTGAAACTCATCAGACATCGGATCCCTCATATTCTTCAAAGAGGGGATCATTCTCGATATGTGCATTAAATGCTACTTCATAGTATGATCGGGCCTCTTCTTATAAGTGATAAACTTATAGGTCATCATCCTCAACTTAGGAGCTGACGGGGCGCCATAGTGCTCTCTCAGAACATGCCAGATTGACATCGTAGTAGGATACTGCTCGCAGATGGGAATCAGCTCATCGTGTATGCTGCTAAGAAGGATCACCCTTGCTTGGCCATCCTTCTTTTTCCAAGCATGATACAGCTCCTGATCCCATCGTGCTTGTGCCGTGGTACCCTTCCTGGGGTCCACTATCTCGTTCTTAAGAACTTCCCCGAACTCTTGTTTCTCGAAGACAAACTGAACCTTCCGGTGTCAAATATCATAGTTGTCACCGTTCAGCTTGTCTCCCTTCACAAGATCTAGAACGACAGTTTTCGTTGCAGCCATATCTCTATCACATAGAAAAAGAGACATTAGTGACAATTGATATTTAAATTCACAATTTTATATACCCTACGAATCACCAAAACCAAAATGACTCGAATACAGATTCCAAGACGAACGTATGAGTCAACGGATACCATACACCACAATCTGGACGCAGGTACGGGTCGGGACCCGAACCCGGTCCAGAACTCGAGTGCGGGTTGGGTTTGAACCCGGGTTGGTCCAGACCCGGTCTGGACCTGGCATCTCACGCGCCTCCACACGCTTGATAGCCACATGCCCGCAGCCCTGTGCACAAACGCGCCTCCGTGCGCGTGTTGCACACGCACCTCACTGTTGGGCTTCGTCTTCCCCGAATCGCTCTGCAACTGGGTTTTTTGACCCGTTTCCAGAAACCTCACATTCAGGTATCAATAACATGCAATATATATATCAAAATATAGATCTAGTATAGAAAATACAAATCTGCCAATTTTATGCACTGATTTGACCTAAAACTCGTCAAATCTGGGGTTGAATGGTACAGTTACTATTCATGACTGAATGTTTCAACAAAAATTTTTTTGGCCTAAACGTATTCACAAAATTACAAAAAAATTATTTTCATATTCTACGTGAGTTGGGTAACACAGTGGTATAATTGGATTCACGAAACTCATCTGTGATCCGAATCTCAAATTTTATACCTTATATTTTTATGCCCAAATTTAATTCTGAAAAATTATTTAAAAATATTTCTAACATGCTCTGATATCAATGCTAGAAAAACGTGACTCATACACGTAGCAAAAGTAATAAATAATTTTCAGAATCGTAAAACGATGAGTTTGCGATATATCTCAATTGATGATTTAGAAAATTTTCAGAACCGCAAACTCTGAACACGAACAATTCGTAATCGGGATGATAGCCGCAGTAATTGAACTATCAATATGATATCACAACGTATCAACCTTTAATCCGGTGATTTTAGAATGAGCGGAATACCCTCTGAATAATTATTTTTCTCAACAATTATTCTCTCTCTCTAATTAATTCTCTCCAAAAATGGAATAAGTCTCTTTATGCTCGGAGATTCAAGTTCTTCCTTGTTTGATAGAGAATAGTCAAAACCTTTTACAATTATAACTCCCGTAGGAGTTGTATGGAGAGAAAATAGGGGGGGAGTAGGGTACCCATTACCCATTTATTTTAAATTCTAAACTTTCAACTGTCCCTTCGTGGGCATTGTCTAATAAATACAATTTCAAGTCAAAAAACATTACATCAAGTCAAAAACATGCAATACAGTTTCAGATCAATTTATAAAGGGATACCAAATTGTTAAGTAAGAGAGGTATTTCCCTAAGTAATACAATTTCAAATCAAATAGAAAAAAAAAAGAATATTCGTTAATTTTTCAATTCAATCTATTCTCATTCTTCCAATCACGCCAATAAGGGGATTATAATAGTTTATGAAATCTAAGAAGGATAACTTCTTTTGAAAAAAATAAAATAAAATTTTGGTAATAATTCTGATTTATTTAATGGTTGTTTGAGAAGTTTACCGTATTGTATAACTCACCGCCACGTGAGGAAGTGAGAGGACCAAGTCCTTCGATGGACGAGTCCAGGAAAATCCCCGGGCCATGTCGCGCAGAGATGCGCACCCGGAAACGGGTACTTGTTGGGATGATGGTGTTGTCCTTCGGGATGGGCTGAGACGCGTGTGGAGCCTCGACTGTCCCCAACAGAATTTGGCCGATCTAACACAGTTATTCACTTGGTCTGATCTCCAGATTAGCAGAACGGGTTCACCATCACGTGGTGGTTTCCTTTATTTTCCTAATGTTATTTCGTTCCCCTCTAACCAAAAATAAATAAATAAATGCTTAAACAAAATTTTTACGAAGCAAATACCACAAAAGAATTTTTTTTGTTTTTTTAATTCTAATGTTCCTCAACTCTACTATTCTAAAAGGGCTTATCCAGTATAAAAAAGGTTTTTCGATTTAGTATGAATGTAAGAGGAGAGTGGACGTATACGTATACAGTCTTCCTCTTACAATTTTACAAATAGACTGTTTTCATACTCAACTCTACTATTCTAAAATACATTTTTTTATGATTATCTATTATAAAATTTCAAAAGTTGGCTTTAAGAAATAGGAGACAAAGGATGTAAACAAATGATAATAATTAAATCTCAAGCAGCTAAATCCCTTTTAATCCGACAATCATAGGAAGAGAAATTAGCCCCTTAATTGTTACTAATTATTTGGGTAGACCATGATTATGTCCTACAAATGAGAGTCAATTATAAAATTCATAGACTCATCTTTTGTCGGGCGGTATACCATCATCCGTTAGGTGCATCATCGGACGGTATACCATCATCAAATGCAAAAATAAAATAATCAATAATTATAAAGTAAAATCGTGCTAGATCAATTATGATAAGCAAAACATGGTTTGGATAAACAATTAAAATATATAAAGAAAACAATTTATCAAAACATAGGTGCCTGCTGTTGGATCCTAGTGATGTGAAGAGGTACTTTCCTTTTGGTCATCTAGCAACCAAACATGTCCAAGTCATTTGAAGCCAGAGATAATTTAATTTAAAAGATAAAATAATGAGACAGGTCTCCAAAATCCTCAATCAAGAGAAGACGTTTCTGTATGGTACATGTCATTCTCAATTACATATATGAGTTTGTGCTGGTTCTGATTCGTTTTAGTGTTCTCTCTCTCTCTCTCTCTCTCTCTCTCAATCATGCAATGAAGAACTTGAAAGCAAAGATGCGGGGATTTGTAGTCTTTTAGTCCAAATACACTGGACAAATTAGGGAGTGAGCTGGGTTGTTGGGAACAATTATCAAGTTATGCACTGTTTCACAAATATGTAGTTTGCTATGATTTTGCATTGGGGAGCAGACGCACGCACATTTAAGAAAGAGGGTTGAAGATTCACAAAAGTCTCCTGCAAGCAAGCCTTTAGTCTTATGACTAACCGATATTTTTTTGATACCAAAGATAGAAGGGAAAAAAAATAATATTAATAATAATAATAACAATAACAATAACAACATAATCAAAAAAAAAAAAAAAAAAACACCCGCAAACCCAACCTAGCCACACCTAGACCCCCTAACTAGCTTTCCCTTCCTTACGAAATTGGCTCCCTTAGAATCCTCTCTAATCAATTGCCAGAGTTCGACTGGGGGGTTTGATAGCTGTGATGTTCCCATAACTACTTCCTATCACATGGACGTTGACTTATCTGCATGGCAGTTAGCTTCCCTATATACGAGTCTCACTACAATCACCTGTAGCTCCCTTAGAATTATTCTGCATTCCTGAATCAACACCCTTAATAGTTGATGGTCTGCCACAAGGGACAATCTGGGGCTCTTTCTTATCTCGGAACAATGATCCTCTTATCTTTTCTATCTTTTCTCCTTGGAGAATGGCTATAAGTTCTTCAACAGAAAACACGTAAGTGGTGATATATAGGTATTTTATTGAATAAAAGGTCAAAAGGGGTTTTACCATGAAGAACGGCTGTAGGGGTTCTGTTTATAAGATAAGTTGCAGTAAGAATACATTCACCCCAAAATGTTAAAGGTAAATTAGCTTGGAATCGCAAGGCTCGTGCAACATTTAGTAGATGACAATGTTTACGTTCAACAACCCCATTTTGTTGCGGTGTGTAAACACAACTATACTGATGAAGGACACCAAGAGATTTAAAAAATTCATTGATATCGTGATTAAAAAATTCAAGTGCATTGTCACTACGAACTTGACGAATGGAGGTATCAAATTGTGTTTTAACCATGGAAAAGAAATGACGTAAATGGGTAAAGGCTTGGGATTTAAAACGCATCAAATATGTCCAGGTAGTGCGTGAAAAATCATCCACTATTGTGAGAAAATAACGTGTCCCAGTAATAGTGGGAGTAAAATATAGTCCCCAAATATCAATATGAATTAAATCAAAAAATGATTTAGAAGAAATATAACCATGTGAAAAAGGAAGTCGTGATTGTTTTGCTAACGGGCAAATCATACAAGTGCATTGAGATAAAAAATTGATACCGGGATCTAAACGAGAGAACATAAGTGAAATACTTGAATTGGGATGACCAAGACGGCAATACCATAAGTCTTGTTTGTCCTTTGCACTAATGGATAACAAGGAGGTAGGGTGAATGAATTTTAAATCAAGGTAGTAAAGACCATCACATTCTCTGCCCAATCCAATCATCCTCATCGTGTTTAGGTCCTGAAAAACACAACAATCTGAGAAAAAAGTGACAGAACAATTAAGAGATTTTGTGATTTTGCTAATAGATAGGAGGTTAAACTTAAAAGAAGGGACATACAAAACATTGTCTAATGAAAAATCTGATGAAAATTTAATGGAACCTAAGTGAGTTACTGGAACAATGCTACCATTTGGAAGTTTGACAGGTTGGCTGCTATGACAAGAGGCATCATGCAAGGAATTTAGATCGTGAGTCATATGATCACTGCATCCAGAGTCAATTACCCAAGTGTCATCGTAATGAGAAGAAAAACAAGAAACCATACCTGTCAAGTTGGCTAAAGGATGAGGAGAGGTGGTGTTATTTGATTAAATTAAGGAGAGGAGTTGTTGTACTTGTTCCTCAGTGAAAGGCAAGCTATGAGAAGAAAATGGAACACTATCCGAAACAGCTGCAATTGGTCGATTATGATTTGGTGCATAATTTTGCTCACGCTGAGATTGATCCTTTTTTGGCTGGTTGGACGTAGCAGAACGCATATCAGCTTGTTTATTGCGGCACCACTTTTCTATATGTCCATGTCTTCCACAATAATTACAGTGTTTATGATATTTTTATTTTTCTTGCCATGTAGAAGAAGAATTTTGTCTTCCATGGTGAACCACGAACGCAGATTGGTCCGGTATAGGATTAGTCATAAGTACTGACCTTTGTCGTTCTTCCTGTTGCACAAGTGCATACGCTTGAGTGATAGATGGAAGAGGATTCATGAGTAATATTTGACTTCTTACGGATAAATATGTATCATTCAAACCCATCAAAAATTGGATAAGACGATCACGCTGCTGGAATTTTGTGAGTTCTTGAGCAGCACCACAAGTACATATAGAGGATGAGCTGTAAATATTGAGTTCATCCATAATGCCTTCAGAGCAATATAGTAAACAGCAATGGAGTTATTTTTCTGAAAATGATTGACGATGGCTCGCTGGATTTCAAATATCCGTGGGGCATTCTGTTAAGAGAAGCGATCTCAAAGGTCATGCCATACATCATGGGCTGTTTCCATGAAGATGACGCTGCTTGCAATTTCTTTGCTGACTGCATTGAGAAGCCAAGATAATGACATACTGTTGCAATTACTCCAAAGGGTGAAAATGGGTGAACCTGGTTCTGGTTTCACAATCGACCCATCTAAGAATCCTAATTTGTTCTTTGCCTCAAAAGCCATGGTAATGGCACGACACCAAGTTGGATAGTTGTCTCCAATCAATGGTTGGGAAACTAACATGGTACTTGGATTGTCTGAATGGTGTAAGAAGTATGGTGAAGTTGGATCTGTTTCAAGAGCTATTGGATTTAACATTATTGAAGAAGAATGAAAAGACTAGGTTTTACAAGTCGAGGACCTGCTCTGATTCCATGATAAGGTTTGATTTGAAGAGAAATTAATTTTCCATTGATTACATTGTTTGATACATAGGTATATATGCAAAACTAGTATACATATTTATGGAATACAAAAGAGTCAATTAAGTAATAAAAAGGGAAAGAGAATCAACTAAAAATGAGAAAGTCAATTAAACAACTAAAAGACAATCAAAAAGGAAAGAAGATATATAAAATCAAATCTTGATCCTATAATCAAGCTCTTCATTAATGTTGTTTCCTTAAATCTTGTAATAGATTGAGGTGCTCTACTTCCACAAGGAGCAAAAGATCATCTGCAAAGAACAAATGTGTTAAAGGAGATCGACCTCTTCTGACTCTAACGGGTTTCCAAACACCTTTCCTCACTTTCTCTTAGATCCTGTATGACAATCGCTCCATGACCAATATAAACAAGTAAGAGGAAAGAGGATCACCCTGTTTCAATCCTTGCCCAATTTTGAAAGGGGGAGAATTTTCTCATACCAAATGATAAACATCTCCCCATTAGAAACTACAAACATAATCACTTTGATTACAAGGATAGGAAGGTTAATGTCTACCAACACTTGAGCTAGGTAATTCCAGTGGATGATGTCATAAGCCTTTTTGAGGTCCATCTTCAAGATCATGCTATATTTCTTGTGGGTTGAATTCCTGATGGAATGAATAGCTTCCTACTACATTACTATAATATCCGATGCTCCTCTCCCTAGCAGAAAACTACTTTGATAAGGATCAATGATTTTTCTAGATTATTAGTTAGAGTCTTAGCATAATCAGCTTGGAGAGCACCTTATATGTTGTGTTCAAGAGGCATATAGTCTCAGGTTTGTGATGGTTTCTAGCCTATTCATTTTTAGAATCAACACCATATAAGCCTTAGCAAATTTCGACTAGCAATAGTTATCCCTTAGTGCACTATTGATGAACCTGTAGAGGTCCCCCTTGACCACCTCCTATTGTTTTTGAAAAAAGATGGATTAAATCCCATATGGTCAAGGGGCTTTTAATCCCTTCATAGTGAAAACTATATCTTTCACTTCCTCTTTCTTAGCAAGATTAATCAGCGTTTCATGGTCTTCTAGCATCTGTGGAATCTAGCACTTAGGTTCTCTACAATCTTACCTGCAAGCAGCTCTGCAAAGTAGTTCACAGCATAGTTCTTTAAACTAGTCTGATAAGCATACCATTCCCCCTTTAATTTTCAAGACGATAATTCTGTTCGCATGCCGTCTTATCTTCATGGATATATGAAAGGACCTGGTGTTTTTGTCGCCTTCTACAAACCACCTTATTATAGACTTTTGGTGCCAAAAAATTTCTTCATAGCCTAGCACGGTGTGATAGTCCTCCAACAGCCTTTATTCCAAATCCTGGGAAAAAAAAAAAAAGAATACCCATAATGCTTTAGAGTCTTGAATGCCTCTAAGCCTTACCTCTAGAGATCTTTTCTTCTTGAAAATATTCCCCGAATACCCTCATATTCCATAGCTTTAGCTCTTGAGTTATACCCAAATCACATTAACAAGAAAGCCCTCCGCTATCCGCCAAACACTTTCAGAGACTTCCTTGAAATTTGGGTGACAAAACCAGGCTAACTCTCATCTGAAGGTTTTCTCTCTCTTTTAGGGGGCTAGATAACCGGGTATTCAAGATCACTGGGAAATGGTCCCCATGCAGGCATGGTAAAATTATAACTCTCATCTCAGAAAATGTCATCTTAGTAGATAGATTGCCTAGGACCCTGTCTAACCTCTGTTGAAGGACCACTCTTTGATTGCATTTCTTAGTCAAGTGAATTTTGCCCCCTCCACTTCCATCTCCATGAGGTTGCAACTCTCCCAACTTTCTTTGAACTTTTAGCTTCTCTTTCACATTTTGACCTTGGTGTTACTAGTCTCTTTCATCTCTACAATGTCATTAAAATCCCTCATGACGAACCAAGGATTCTTGGTCATGTCAATAATGTCTACAAAGGTTCTCCAATACTCCTCATTGCCTCCTACATGAGGCTGCACATAAACACACATGAGATACAATCTCAAGTACCCGTCCTCCACTGCATGTGGATCATCTAGTTTGTGTGTCCAATGACTCTGAAGATTCACCTTATATGTGTTTTGGTTAAACCACAATCCCCCCTTAAATACTGATGTGGGAATGATAAATTCACTATCTAGGCCACATTTTTTCAAGAACTTTGGGTACTAGTTGCCGCACACTTTGGTTTCCAATAAACGAACTATCTCTGGATTCAGGTTTTAGGCTAACTCTTTATAGACCCTATGGAATCTATTGTTATCCACTCCTCTACAGTTCCATGAAACTATCTTCATATTCATATTAGGCTCTGAAAGGAAAGAAAGGACATGCCCCAATTATATGTCCATATCCATGCCCTCTCTAGCTTTTCCTTCCTCTAAATCTCCGTTATTATCTTCCCCATTGCATTTTATAGTCTCCATTTCCTACATCATGACATTTATCTTTGCCACCCTTTCCTCCTTTGTTACCATTAACTTCAAAATTTGAGTGTTTAAATTCTTTGATACAATTACAATTACAATTTATGGGCTTGAATTTTGTTCATCCAGGTCATAAGTCTCACCCTCTCTCATTACCCAGGCCCTTTCCTTCCTGGGTCCAGTCCACCGCAAACCTCCTTTCTCTTTATCGTTTGGTCCATCTCCTTCTCAATTCTTTCATTATTCCCTCTTAGTTAGACCGAGCCCATTGTCCACATCTATCTCACTTAACTTGAAGCCCAATTTTTTAGTTTCGACCTGCTTGGGTAGGACTTCCTCACCTACACACTCTGTAACTTCTCTATGCACCTTTCCTTCCCAACCATTGTTATGCTTCTTTCAATCTGCATCTTTCCTTGTTTTTGCTCCATTTTACTAACATATTTATTATCTTAGCCCCCTTTCTCTCTCTCTTGGTTGTTCAGTCTTTATCTCAATACCGGACATGTCCTTATACAACTTTGTATCCATGTTTCCAAAGTCTTATTGACTTTGTTTAAAGCCAAAAATTGGTTAATTAATGAGCCTCGTTTATTCTCCTTTCCCCAACCATTTCCCAATCCAGGAGTTTTTTGTCTCCTCTGTATGATTATCTATCGTCATAGCCATTCGTCTCACTGCACCGTGCTTTTCGTCGTGACTTGGTTGCCGTTTGCTTGATTAACAATCCCATCTGGCTTTATGGTTACTACATCTGCACTCTTTTCCTTGCATTTATCTCCTCTATGTCCCACCCTACCGCACTCAAAGCACATCAAATCTAAGCCTTCATATTCGATCCTTTAGAGTTTTTTTTTTTTTTTTTGCCTTATCTTTACTTTAAAGACAAGCGCTTTGTTTAGATTAATCTCTACACAAATTCTCGAATATTTGCCTCTCATAGCATTTCTTGTGTTCGCATCAATTTTGATTGGTCTTCCTATTACTTTGCTAATCTCGAATAGCACTTCATCATTGAAGAATTCTATGGGCAGTTGTAGCAACCGAATCCATACCGTTGTTAATTCAATTTTTCCCTCTTGGGGGAGAACCAAAGTTTCCACTTCCTCACTATAAGATAGTGATCATGTATTAACTATGGTTCCTCTATTCAAGCATGAAAGTAATCTTGTCTACTAGTAAACTTTGCCAGGAAACAACCCCATTTTAAATCCAACAACTCCATACTTCCTTCTGATTTCCACATGAAAGTCACTTTTCTAAGCATTAGTTGGTACCCTATGTCCTTTCTTAAGAGTTTTACCACTAGTGCTTCACGCCAAGGCTTCCATAGTTCCTTGGACTTCATTGGGTATGCTTACTGATGGTATCCTTCCACTCTGTTCCTCGTCCCCTGAATCTTCCTCCTCTATCATCTGATCTTCCAGGTTTGGGTCCTCCTCGAACATTTTCCCAGTGTCATCCTCGTTGCTTCTTTCTCCTACCAACATTTCAAAGTTCATATGGCTTGACTATCCCCACTATTTTCATTTGCCTTCAACTTCTTATTGCTTCTCTACAAGTGGTCTTCCTCCTCCGATGTGATCTCTACGGTCTATTGATTCATTCCAATGTGATCTTTACTCTCATGACTAATCGATATTATCAACATTATTCATATTAGTTTATACATTTTCTCTTTAGTGCTTCTATATTACTACTAATCCATTAAGGAAAATTAAAAATATAATATAATAAAATTTTTCATTGAGAGGGTTTTAGTGTAGGTGAATTTGGGACAGACATAAGGAGAAGAATAAAACCGATATCTAGTTGATCTAGTGGCTAGCCAATAGTATCATATTCGAGTTTTGTATATAATAAAAATAAATAACAGAACTTTATCCCTTAACAGTCCAATTCAACCCAAATCAGATTTAATCGAATCAAATATAATTATTAAATACCGATAATTTATGATAAAAAACAAAAAGAAAAGGAACAAAACACTTTTTCAGGCCCGTACTATAGGTTGGGCCAAGTTCACTACAAAACCCCCTTCCAACTCCATTTATAATAATCTCAAAGTCTCAGAATACAAAGAAAAGGGTTCCAAGATAGCCTAGTAGTCACAACCCCTTCCTCAAATTCAAATCTTAATGTAAAAAAAAAAAAAAAAAGAAAAAAAAAACGGAATACAAAGAAAAGAAAAGTTGGGAGTACACCCCAAGAGACCATAGAAACAAGTATCTTAATATAAACAAATGTTCACAACATTTTACAATGTTTAAAAAATAGAAAGAGAATTCACAATTATAACTCAGATTAGGTACGCTACCTTTTCCATTTTTGTTTTCCACACTCCGTATGAACAACAAAAAAGGTGACAAAAGGAAAGAAGCATCATCACAATGAACCTCTAGCTTCTTTGTCGAGATTCTGGATGGATTCAAAGGCTTGTGCACAAGCACCTGAGAACCCCATAAGTGTGCAGAATATGCTGGGGAGGATTGTTTGTAAGATGTTTAGAGTCATTGCTTGTGTGACCCGGATGGAGTTGAGATAATTAGCCTTCATACCCTCCACCCGCTTTCTTAACGCCTTCGTTCTTGCACGTTTGACTACCAATGGATTCTTAGGGCTCAAATTCTGATATCCTTCTCCGGTAGAGAAACTGCCCTCAAGCTTGTTCTCCATTTCTACTAATGACTGCATCTCCTTCTACAACCTTCTCTCGAGTTTCTCAGATTTTTTCTTCAAATTGCACTCCTTAGCCTGCTGCAACATTATGGACTGGATAGCTGATAAGAAACTCTTAATGGCCTCAGAGGCTACCTGTGACGCATATCAGCTTATCAGGAACAATTTCCCCTTTCCAATCGTGCAATTTTATTTTCCATCTCAGGGAGCCTAAGTTTCCTACTAAGCATTGTTCTGCCAAACACAAATGAATAAATTATTCCTTTTCAAATGCAAAATTTCAGATCATGTCACCTAAAAGAGATAGTACAAGATAAGTACATTCTACATCTCCATATTCCGCACCCAAATGAAAGAGAAGAAAAAAGACAGAAAAATTGTGTTGCCTCTTAATAGCCATCAAGAACAGTCATGGCTCTAATAGAACACAAGCATGGACATTGGATTCAGGATAGCACGACATGAAACAAAGACAACCCGTGCATAGAATATGATATAACTTCATTTATGACATTTTATATATACAGTAGCATTGTTTTAAGTACCAAGGCATGGCTAAGATATGCCCACAACATAACTTCCAAAGTGTTGTGTTGCATCCAAAAAACTGTTTAACATGGACATTGCCACTTTCTACAAGTGTGAGCACAACATAGGCCTCAATAAGAGTGCACTTCAACACCAAAATGCATTCGTCATTGATTATCATGATAGCATCAATTATCATTCACTTGAACAAGGAAAAATGCTACCTTCTACCCATTTGTACTACCAAATTATATTCCCACCAACTTACTTGCGAACAGGGAATGAGAATTGGAAGATGAATAGCATCACTAAATTGAATAAAATTGGAAATAAACCCAAAATAGCTAAGAAAATTAACAAACACAACACCCACGATTAAACCAAAATTAAATAAAGAGATAGCTTCTCTTGCCTATGCCCATGAAATTCTTTTATTATGAAAATAAACCAATACAAATAGTTATACTGAGTTTAGAACCCACGCAAATCCAAATACCCATTGTATACCCTCTAACAAATCCCAAAAACTCTCTCTACGCTCTACAAAAACTAGAGAAAATTATAAATCCCTCAAAACATTTCTTACAACCCTTTAAACAATCTCTCAATTTTGTACCTAATAAGGATGTATCAAAAAGTATTTATAGAATGGACATAGATCTAATAGAACACAAGCATGGACATAGGATTCAGGATAACACAACATGAAACAAAGGCAACCCGTGCATTGAACATGATACAACTTCATTTATGACATTTTATATATACAGTAGCATTGTTTTAAATACCAAGGCATGGCTAAGATATGCCCACAACATAATTTCCAAAGTGTTGTGTTGCATCCAAAAAACCATTTAACAAGGACATTGCCACTCTCTGCAAGTGTGAGCACAACATAGGCCCTAATAAGAGTGCACTTCAACACCAAAATGCGTTCGTCATTGATTATCATGATAGCATCAATTATCATCCACTTCAACAAGGAAAAATGCTACCCTTCTACCAATTTGTACTACCAAATTATATTCCCACCAACTTACTTGCGAACAGGGAATGTGAATTGGCAGATGAAAAGCATCACTAACTTGAATAAAACTGGAAATAAACCCAAAAATGGCTAAGAAAATTAACAAACACAACACCCATGATTAAACCAAAATTAATTAAAGAAATAGCATCTCTTCCCTACACCCATGAAATTCTTTTATTATGAAAATAAACCAATACAAATAGTTATACTGAGTTCAGAACCCACACAAATCCAAATACTCATTGTACACCCTCTCACAAATCACAAAAACTCTTTCTACGCTCTAGAAAAACTAGAGAAAATTATAAATCCCTCAAAATATTTCTTACAACCCTTTAAACAATCTCACAATTTTGTACCTAATAAGGATGTATCCAAAAGTATTTATTTCCTAATTAAATTATATTTTTTTTATTAAAAACACCGTACACAAACTTGGTATCCAAGAAAAACTTCTATTTCCTAAAAAATGAGTCAACCCTATCAATCTCCACCTCAGAAAATATTTTTTCTCAGTAGTCTATCAAGTCAATTGTGCTACTTGACTTTGGAGCGTGGTCTCCTCTCTCCACCTTCACACCAGGAAGTTTCTTCCTTTTCCAACCATCTTTACATTAGAAACTATTTTTACTGAATTCTGTTGGCTCCACCATAAACAAAACTTGTTGATAACTATCATACCTCACAGGTGCATTGTTGTAATTGAATTATAAGAATAGAGTAGAAATGCAAGTAAAACAGCAAAGGGAAATTCAGGAAGATTAGAGCATCTAAAAGCTTCCTTTCATTGAAAACTTTGATCAGAATTACAGAAGGAAATAATGCAGTCTGCTGTCAGAGCAAGACCGCCCAGCTCAAAGCCGAATTACACATTCAGTTTTTCTCCCTCCTTTTCCAATATTCCCCCTTACATTATATAACCACCCATACCCTATAACCACTTTGATTCACTCTACTTGGTTGTTGAGTTTGTTATACATTCTCCCTTTTCCCACTTCCCATCTTTCTCTTATAGTTGTATACTTTCAGTAAGTTGGGGGCCACCTCATCCTGCACCTTAGGCGCCTTGTCACCAGCCACATGTCCCTTGGTATTCCCTGTCATAACATGCATCCCATTTCCATTCTAAGACCTTGCTTTATATTCATCCGAAGATGCCGATGTAATCTTCATTTCATTAGAACCATATAACCATGAGTTCCCTTCAGAATTCCACCCATTGTTTCATATCGATAACCTTGCAAGTCTAAAAAACTCAAAAATATTAGATCCTCATGCATTTTTAGAATATAAGCAACCCACTCCAAAGTGCATACCATATTCTAATTTTTGCAAACCCAATACCTCTGACATCCACACTTGAATTTACACTCAATAGTCAGGCTTTCAAATAAAGAATTAAAATACTCTTCCCTATAGCATGACACATTAGGAACCAAATACCAGCCATCATATATCATTACTTTTAGATACTAAAAAAGCATCTCCATTGTCAATTTATCTAAATGAGTTTCTTCTCCTTTGTTATTCCATATATATAGAAAATTGTATAGAAATGATTCAAAAAAAGTTTTTAAATTACAATCGTGATCTTCTCTTATTCCTAATCTATATATTCTAATTTTGGTAATCTAATTATGTATATGGTATGATTAAACAAATTGATGGAATCCCCTTGATTTCTGAATTGACTAGCAAATTGATGGAATCCCTTTATTTCCAAATTGACTTGTAGATTGATAAAATCTCTTGATTTCTGAATTAACTTGTAGATTGATGGAATCCCCTTGATTTCCGAATTGATTTGCTCATTTTGATGTTGATTCCTTGATTGGCTCTGTTGATTAAATCTCTTACTAACATCCCCCCTCAAATTGATGCGGCTGATCAAGAAGCATCAATTTGTTTATGAGAAACTGGTGACGAGGCCGAGGTAGTACCTTGGTAAGGATATCAACCAGTTAAAGAACTGAGGTAATATGTGGTAGGGAGATAACCTGATTTTCAAAATCTTCACGAATAGAATGACAATCCACTTCAATGTGCTTGGTGCATTCATGAAAAACAGGATTAGCAGCAATCTGAACAGCACTAGTATTATCTGCATAAAGAGGTGTGGGATCGGATTGAGGAAATCCAATTTCAGTCAATAAACAACAAAACCAAATAATCTCTAAACAAGCAAGAGAAATAGCACGATATTCCGATTCGGTGGAAGATTTGGATACCCGAGCTTGTTTCTTACTTTTCCAAGAAATGAGCATAGAGCCAAGAAACATACACCAACTAGTAACAGAGCATCGAGTGTCAGGGCAGCCTACCCAATTAGCATCACTGTAACCAATTAATCGAAGGGATAATCCAACAGGAAAGAATAAGCCACGACCATAAGTACCCTTCAGGTAGCAAATGATACAATGAATAGCTGCTAAATGAAGGTGTCGAGGGGTATGCATAAACTGACTGACTTGCTGAACAGCGAAAGAAATATCAGGACGTGTAATTATTAAATAATTAAGACTTTCGACCAACTGACGATACATCATAGGATTAGGAAGAAGGTCACCCTCATCACGACTAAATTTCACATTAACCTCAAGAGGGATGTCAACAAGAGAAGCAGATTGAAGTCCAGCTAAAGAGATCAAGTCCTCTATATATTTGTGTTGATGCAAAAAAAAACCCTTCCGATCCAAACTAACCTCAAGACCGAAAAAATAGTTGAGAGAACCAAAATCCTTCATATAAAATTTAGTTTGGAGTTGCTGTTTAAACTGTTGAATCAAAACAATATATGTGTCAGTGATGACAATATCATCAACATAGACAAAAAGAAGAACAATACAATCTGTTGTTTTGTGAAGGAACAAAGAAAAATCATACTGACTCTGGGTAAAAGAAAAGCTGACTAAAGTAGAACGAAATTTCTCAAACCACGCCCGAGGTGCTTGTTTCAAGCCATAAAGAAAACGTCTAAGTTTGGACACACCAGAAAAGGAAGAGAATAAGCCTGGAGGAGAAGTCATAAAAATTTCTTCCTTAAGATTACCGTGCAGAAACGCATTTTTAACATTTATTTGATGAAGTGACCATCCCTTAGAAACAGCAATAGCAATAACAGTTCGGATAGTAGTCATTTTGGCTATTGGAGCAAATGTTTCATCGTAATCCACCCTATATTCCTTCCTATTGCCAAGAGTAACCAACCGAGTCTTATAACGGTCAAGAGAACCATCAGAATTTAATTTAACAGAATATACCCACTTACAGCTAATAGATTCAACACCAGAAGGGCATGGAACAATATCACACATATGATTTTCTTGAAGTGCTTGGAGCTTATCTTGTATTGCTTGTTTCCAACATGCATGCAAGACTGCCTGAGAATAACAAGTAGGAATAGAAATGTTTGATAAAGTTACATTAAGAGATGTATGTAGGAACCCATACTTATCTAGTAGATGGGAGACACGTGTAGATCTTCGAGGTGCTGGAGGTACAGGCTCGGGTGGCGGGTTAGTATGAGAAGGAGTTAAAGTGGTTTTACGTCTCGTATACACAACATCTGGTTTGAAATGCTCAATAGGACACAGAACATCATCAAAGTGAGGAAATATAGTAGTGGTAGAAGAGACCACATTAGACTAAAAAAATAGTGATTCTTAAAGAAAATCACATTTCGAGAGGTACGAAAACGATTAGCAATAGCATCATAACATACAAATCCCTTTTGAGTGGTACTGTAATCCAGAAATGCACACTTAACAGCTTGGACACCAAGTTTATGACGTTCAGTAGATAGTAAGTGAACAAAACAGACGCACCCGAAATTATAAAGTGTATGATAACTAAGATGAGTGTTGTAGAGACGAAAAAATAGTGAGTCAAAATTCAAGACTTGAGATAGAAGATGATTAATCAGATAGATAGCTGTGGACATAGCCTCAACCCAAAATCGAGAGGAAACAGAAGATTCAAGTAGTGAAGCACGAGTGACATCCCACAAATATCGATTTTTACGTTCAATAACACCATTCTATTGAGGTGTATAAGAACAAGAGCACTGTTAAATAATACCTTTACGTTGTAAGAAAACTTGTAATTCATTTGACATATATTCTCCCCCAGAGTCAGATCGTAAGATTTTAATACTAGTAGAAAATTGATTCTCAACATATGCCAAGAAATTTTAAAACACGGAAAAGACCTCAGTTTTAGAGTGAAAAAAATAAATCCAAATAAATCGACTAAGGTCATCAATAAATGTCATGAAATATTTGTTATTTGTATGAGAGTACAGGAGAAACACCCCAAACATTACTATGAATAATATCAAAACACTTTTCTGCATGATGATTAGAAAAAGGAAATGGTATAGTTTTACTCTTAGCATGTTTACACGTAGAGCAATCAAAAAATAAAGAGGAAGAGTGATTTTTATTGCCCAAAAATCCATGTTTCAATAAGTGAGACAGGACAAACGAATTAGGATGGTCCAAACGTTTATGCCAAATGTCACTTAGATTTGTTAAAGTGTTACAAGTCGAAGAAAAAATACCATGACTAAAGAAATGTATAGGAAACAATCTTTCCACTTTAGGCCCCTTCGCGATCACTTTCCCGGACCCCTGATCTAGCACAAGACAACCATCACGAGAGAGATGCACGTTACAATTGTTATCTACCAATTGATCAACTGAAATTAAATTTAATGAAAGCCCAGGGGACACAAACACATTACGAAAAGATGAATCAATATCATCAACAGCAGCAATAGGTGGAAATTTACCATCTGTAATTTGAATATGTTATGCACCACAATAGGGACGAACATTGTGTAAATAATCAGAAGTACCAGTCATATAATTCGAAGCCGCAGAGTCAACAAACCAAGGTTAAAGAGTGTGTTTAGTCTTACCTTAAATGCCCAAGGCAGAGAATGCTGAGATAATCATTTGTTGCACCATTTCTGGAGTCAAGGCAACTTGATTAGAGATTGTCAGAAGTGCTGTCATGGGACCCTGATCTCCTGGCTCTGTAGGGGAAGAGGAATGAACCGCAAATGGAAGACTTTGGTTGGACGATTCTCTGGTCGTGTTGGACATTTTTTAATAATATGACCACGTTGTTTGTAATAATTATAGAATTTTCGGCTGCAATTTTGAACAATATGCCCAAAATCCTTACATGAATAGCACTTAATCTGCTTCATATCTCTTCCTTTTCTCTTTCCTTGAGCAACGTCGACAACTGTTACGACTTTGAGGTGAGTTTATCTTGTGCCATAGCTTCTTAAGTAATTAATCATTGCTCTTCCCGAAGTAATTCTCCAATACACACGTCCAAAGAGGGAATTGGATCTCGCTTCAACAAAACAGCCCTTATAATCTCAAATTCTGGTCTAAGTTTCATGAGAAACTGATCCCGTCGACTAGTATCATAAACTTCTTTGAGGATAGACAGTACCTCTCGTGGTACTTTATGATGTATAATGGTTGAATGTTCTATTCATAAATTAAGAAAACCATAATAATATTCTTGAATTGAAAGATTACCCTGAATGTAATTTGCAATATCCAGCTCCAGCTGAAAATGCTTTGCATTGTTGTCTTGATTATAAATACGTTTCAAATATTCCCATATTTCGCTAGCTGATGTAAAGGAGCGCAAATTGTTGACCATGTGTGGCTCAATAGATCCCAAAATCCAAAAAATAATCTGAGCATATTTTGTCTCCCACGTAGCAAGGCCAATTTTGTCATTTGGTGCAGTAGAAGACCCATCAATATGTCCCCACAGTCCTTTGCCTTTAACATACATCCTAAATTGAAACTCCCAAACTGAATAGTTCTTTCCACTGATCCGAACAGAAAAATTTTCTGTTACCGTAGTGATCTAAAAAAAACTCAAAAGTGTATAAAAAAAATTATAATTCTCCGAAATAAAACCCACAATATGTGATCCGGAAATAATTCCAAAATCAGAGCTACTAAAACCAAAGGAGAAGACTAAATGTTTGAGAGCCCCTAGGGTTGAAACAAGGACACTAAAGTCCCTAGAACTGAACTAAAGATATTCGAGAGCCCTTAGGGCTAAAATAATAACACGACTATTTAGATTTTGATAAAAGACTCTGATATCATGCCAATTTGTCTGAATGAGTTTCTTCTTCTTTATTATTCCATATCTATAGAAAATCGTACAGAAATAATTCAGAAAAGTTTTTAAATTACAATAATGATTTTCTCTTATTGCTAATCTATATATTCTAATTTTGATAATCTAATTATGTACATAATATGATTAAACAAATTAATGAAATCCCTTGATTTTCAAATTGACTAGCAAATTAATGGAATTCTTTTATTTCCGAATTGACTTGTAGATTGATGGAATCCCCTTAATTTTCGAATTGACTTATAGATTGATGAAATCCCCTTGATTTTCGAATTGACTTACTCATTTTGATGTTAATTCTTTGATTGATTCTATTGATTAAATCTCTTACTAACATCCATCACTAACCCACATGAAAGAGCACTCACTATTTTGTCTTCTCTTTCCTTGTGTCTACCCTTTTCCCTAAGACAATCCCGCTTAACATGCCCATACATTTGCATCCGAAAAACTGAACATTATCCGAACTTCTGACTTAAGATCTAATCATGCGTCTCTGAGATCCTCCCTTCTCAAAAAACCTACCCAGCCGATTTTCACCATGAGTAACCACCTCATCAAACCCAATAGCGAATTTTGCTTTTTCCCAAGTATCATGGGCTTCTAAACATGATTGTGCCTATTCCATAATCACTATTTATTTCACATGCAACGTCTTTATACAGTTCTCATACGAATTGAGAAGTGAGGTTAGAAGAAACAACACATTCTTTTCATCCTCAAATTTTACTTCAATTTTCTTGAATTGATCAAAAATCGCATTAAGCTCATTCAAGTGCGCTACCAAATTCCGCCTTCCTCCATCCAAGATATCCTCACGGCAGAAGTATCATCAATAACATTATTAATAACTTTATCTATAATGCAAAGCCATATTATTCTTGCACATCTTTCTTCAAACTCCTCCCAATTGTCATGTTTGGTTTTCAAACCCTTCAAGACTTTTAGTTAAGTCTTGTTGAATGAGAAGATCTTTACTATTTCTCTAACAGTGTAAAACTGTTGCAATCATCAAACTTTTTGACCGAGATGTTTGAAAAAAAATACCGGTGATGTTTGTACAATTTTTGATAATTGAATTGTACTCTGATACCACATGTTTGGTAGAAGCTCAAAAATACCCAAGAAAATTAATAAATATAACACTCATAATCAAACCATAAATAAATAAAGAGACAATTGTTTCACATAGTTTGGCAACCTTCGTCTATGTCCATGAGAGAACTAAGTTGTTTAATATGAAAAATAAACTAATACAGGTAGTAATGCCCAATTTGAAAAACCATGCAAACCTAAAGACACCTTATACATTCACACACAAATCCAAAAGAACTCTCTCTACCCTCTAGTTTAGCTAGAGAAAATTATAAAGTTCTATTTACTACAACCCTTTACCCTAGACAAATTCTCTATTGTTTTGTTGTACTTAATAGAGCTGTATACAGGATTATTTATAGAGTTGCCATTTTTCATAAATAAAATATTTTTCTAAATAGAAAACAGAATCCAACCAATAGATGGAAGCTTAGTGCCCAAGAAAAACTTGTATTTCCTAAAATATGAGCCCTAACAAATAAGAATAACAAAGTACCTTCTCAGGCAATTTTTCAAGAGCATTCTGCCATTCCTCACAAAAGGTGCGAACACATGATAAGCAATTGCTTTGCTCACTGTCATCCACAAGACAGTCAGTGAGTTGGATCCACCTACAAAGCGCCCTTACATAGTCTCGCTGAGATTTTAGAAGCCCACAGAAGCTACTATACCAACTTGTGACCTCAGTTTCAAGTTGAGCCGTGGCATGGCGATGATAGTCTGTGGTAGGTTCCATGCTTTGGTGATTGGTGAGATGACTCACCTGCTGGGATATGTGGTTCTGAACTTGATGGCACTCGTACATTGTTCTCCACATGTGCATGAGTCTGTAAATGAAACAAATGACAAAAAGGTTAAAGGTCATACGTGATGATATCATTGGTTACAGCTGATAATTCACTCATAAGTTTTTTTGTTGTGTGCTCATTCCTGGCCTTGAAAATATGAACAAGAAAATGCTGCTAGGGCATTCCATCAAAGCATCCATTCTGTCCATTATAAAGGATACTAATGCTACATTTTGCTATTGATGAAACCATAGACAGCTGCTCTTCACCCAGTGAAGTGAACCTCAAGAATTTTGGACTGGGTTAAAAAATGTATACTATTTCTCACTTCATTTTACATACTACCAGTGAAATTCAATATTTAAAACTAATTATATATAGAAACGACAGTTCATAATTTAACATAATCAACCAATCTTCAACATACTTTTGAAATGATTTTAAGCATACTTCTCTGTAAGCCTTCATCCGGAGGAAAACTAAGAAGAGGTTGAATTATGCTTGCCCAGAAAAAAGGGAGCAGCCTAATCTTGCACATCGTTAGTCAACAAGATTGCTTTTCTTTCTCTTTTGTCTACATAAAGATATGTGATGAGGCATCTATTGACAATGCACAATTTTAATGAGTTCAAACAGACATAATGAGCCAACTTAAATCTAACAAGAAGGTGCTTTAACCAGAAATGATAGATATCGCACTCAAAAAGTCAATTGAAACTACTTCAAAAATAATAAATCTCTTTATGTGGGGGTCTTGGCACAGTTCCAAATTTGGTATTCATCTAAAGGGGCCACACAGCGTATAGCATATGCAGCAATTGCGACCAATACTTACCCAGATGTTAAAGCCACAAGCTGTGGGTGGAGCTCTTCTTCTATAAGGTTCAAAATGGCTGAACAAGTCCTGCTTATTGACTTTTGCAGGCTTATTATGTCAGACCGTATACTCTCCATAGTTAACCTAGTTTTATCTGTCTTCGACCAGTCATGATCTTCATCCTCTAGTTTTTGCAGCAATGCAGATTTCTTCTCATGCTCTGCTTTGATAATTTCTTCTTCCTATGGTAGGCAATAGTAACATACATGAAATTATGAAAAAGTGAGACAGGAAACATGGAACCAGAAACAAAAGAAGTGGAATGTTCACGATCACCCACATTCAACAATACAGCCTTGTCATGAGTACCAGTTTCGGCAGGGAAATTGAAGCAGGACTCCAATTTAAGCAAGAGGAAAATATTATATGGTTTGATGTAAGGGAAGAGGGTCATAGGAATGGCCAACCACAATTTTTACATGTCAGCTAAGTGCATTAGAACATCATGCCATGTCCTCTCAGTCCACATTATTGTTTATTTTTCACTTAACACAAGGCATGCTCAGGCAAGCCCACCTGAAGGCTCAAGCATTCTATAAGCATAAACCGTAGTCAGCAGCAAATGAAAAGTATGTTCATCCCTTTTCTTTCCTAAAATTTTTCACTTATGATTATGGAGTTACCTCCAGCATGTTGCCACCGGAAAATTAAAAGGAAGATCTTAGACGTACATTGAAAAAAAATGTCTATAGCAAGTCCAAAGCAAGGTGTCAAAACAGGCTGGGGCCAGCACAAAAGGTAATGAACCTGTCATGGCCTGAACAATGAAATGGTTCATTATAAACAACGAGGAGACATGCTGCGCACGACATAGAGGAGGGCCATTCTGAGCTCTATATATTAGGCCCATCGGTTGACATGATAGAAGCACAACAGCAGCGCCAATACAAGGACCAGCATAGCTCAGGAATGCATTTAGGTTGGAAAGTGTCTCATACAAAAAGCCAGGTTGTATAGAAAGAACAAGGAATCTTCCCATAAACAACACGCCTGAGAATGTGACTAGTTTGTATAAAAGTTCTTGATTAGAATGTTTTTGTATGAGCTGCACATCTTTATTCTGAAGCTGTTAAGGAGTGGAAAAATGACATATTAGACTCCCCAACCTACAGATAAATTTTATCTTCATGAAGGACACCAGGGGAAACTCGACCTGAGAAAGAATGCCCCCCGTTCCATAGCCCAAAAAGAAGGTAGCCAAAATAGACAAGCACAACAAGATATTGTCAGATTTCCATTTAATTTCTGTTTCTTTCATGTGAATATGGAATAGGTATGGCATTCCAAATATCATGACTTACCTTCACCTCTTTGTAAAGCCTTTGTTCCTGAGCATATCGTTTTTCAATTGTGATGCAATGAGCTCCAGGCCTGCAAGGCTCAGCAGGGCCACAAAGCTCAACAATGTGTCTTGCAAACGGGAGGGATTTAGAAGACCAAGTCCATGACAATGCATTAAACATCTTTGCAGAGTTGCTACGCTTCCCTGTGAATTGCACAGTTCCATTAGATTCTAAAATAGATCCATAAAAAATAGCATAACTTTGAATTACTTGCATTTCAGCTATAGCAGAATGTGTTCAAGGGAACTAACATGTAAAAAAAAGGAAGAGGATAAAAGCAAATGCTAAGGAAATGCCAAGACTGCAAATTGCAATAAACTAATAATGTAGAGAGAACTTGAATATGGCAAGGACTACAACCTTCTTTTACTTCATTATTACATTAGTTACAGCCAAACTATACTTCTAAATGGACAAAAAATTTTAGTATGTTCCATACAATATTATTTGGAAAAAAAAAAAGGGTACAGATGGTGGTTGCAAGGCTACAAACAAAAAGGGAGCATATACAACCACTATATACTACCGCTAAGGCATCAAATTGCACGTAATGGAAAACTTGATCCATGTATCCCAACTCCCAACTGATTAAGAAGCAAGGTTAATTGACTAAACTTGGATACATCATTAAGACAGTCAAGCAGGACCTATATCTCATACATTGTTGGCAGAGTCCCCAAATAAAGCATGGATATAGATTTGAAACAAGGACACAATTTTGAAACAAACAGTATCAGTATGTAAAGGGCAAACCCGGTGCACAAAGTGCTCCCCGACTTAGTGCGGGGTAGGGGGATCGTGGGCTAATATGTACATAGCCTTCCCCTTGTATTTTTACAAATAAACTGTTTTCACGCCTCGAACCCGTGATTTCGAGGTCACCAAAGGAGCAACTCAACCATTATGTGAATATTCACCCTAATTCTAGTTAAGAAGCACTATGAGAAATGATGTATTCTGTTAATTATTTTTCCTATACATAATTCTAGTTAAGAAAATTGAAACATTTAAAATTCAATATGAGAAATTGTTTTAAATATCTAAAATATCTCTCAAATGTCCCACAACTATTCAAAAGTACCCATTATCTGAAAAAGTAATGAAAAAATAGAAATCACAAAGCATATGCAACATATATTAAGGAAAATGTTCAATAGAAATAAAACACAACCACAACTGCATCTGACACGATCCAGGTGATTGTTGACTCTGAGATGTTGTGACTTGGAGACAAGACTCCTGTAGCAAAGTGTTGGGAATCAGGACATCATATTTGGTTGTAACCCTTGATTACCAACTTTGGACAAATTGTCATTGACCAAGAGCGTCCAATATCTTTTTATATGACAAACATCTTCAAAATATGCAACTATTAGTGGATTTCTCCATTGTGCAACTTTAGACAATAATTCCATAACTATATTAAAAACCAAAATCAGGTGATAGTGACCCTATCTCAATCTCAAAATTGTGACCTTCAGTCCCCAAGAGACATAATGGGCCCACCCACCAGATATTACACTACCATTACTGGCACAAAATCACCATAGTAAAATGTATCTAGGAATTTCATGTTAGTATCAAAATTTGGAATTATCCAGTGCAAACTTCCTGTCTAAAAGAAACCCAGTTCATACTGCTTTATTTAAAATAATAATAATAATAATAATAATAATAATAACAATAATAACAATAATAACAATAATAATAATAATAATAATAATAATAATAATAATAATAATAATAATAATAATAATAATAATAATAATCATCATCATCATCATCATCATCATCTAGTATCTAGTATAAATTTAGGAGAGTCCACTGACTCTCAGCCCAACTCAATGTAACTTCACGATGAATCAACTA
Source organism: Dillenia turbinata (assembly GCA_037126225.1). NCBI lineage: Eukaryota > Viridiplantae > Streptophyta > Magnoliopsida > Dilleniales > Dilleniaceae > Dillenia > Dillenia turbinata. Next base: position 11,667,529 of record JBAMMX010000010.1, on the reverse strand, counting down.
AACCTAAGGGCATTTACTAGGGAGTATTCCAAATCGACCATATAAGCATATAGAACAACATGATTCATAATCAACTTCAAAAGAGAAAAAGAAAATTGGAGATTAAAACCTAGAGGAGGATGGTACATGATGGCATTGATTGACTCCAAACGATAGATGAAGTAAGAGTTACTAAGGGAACTTACTTTGCTCACTTAAGCATGAACCACAAACCCAAGGCACTTTTCTAAAAGCTCCTTAAAGATACTTGTGCAGGACCAAAATTAAACATTAATAGATCTGGAAAAAAGCTCCTCAATTTCCTCAAAAAAAAAAAGAAAGAAATAAAACTAAAAAGTAAAGCAAAATGAAATCCTCTTCTCTCCCTCCCTACTAACAAATAGCGAGAAGAGTCAATCAAATAAGTTTCATCATTTCTATACACAACCCTCATTCCTACCATCCTCACGCATAAGTAAATACAGATTTCGTAGCACCCAAAGGATATGCAATGCAATTGGAGGTGATCCATGGTCTCAAAATATTCGCCCCTTATAGGATTTTCTTAGGTTAAAGATCCTGCCCCATACCTCTTCCTCTACCCCACTCTTTCACCACCCCTACGGAAAAATGAAAAGACGAACCCAAACTTTGGGGTATAAAAGATTTCCACTAAGTTCTGATGAAAGGAAATTTTCCTTTCCATGCAACCATGTCATCCTTGTCCTACATAACTCCAACCCCTTCAACAAAACATTCCAGCTACCAATTATGCATTCCTTGTAATAGCAATTTTTCACTACCTATCCAGAGGAAGGAATTGTCAGCAAAAGAAGCAGTTCCTCATACCAATCAGTACTGAACAGATCCAAGAAAAGATCATGTGAGGAATAGGAAAACACCAAAGGTTACACTAGAAAGACTCACATGATCAATGTTGCATTTTCTAAGAAACTCCCAAGGAGAAAATCTCTCTTCTCTTATAATAGCCATCCACACCACAACTCAATAAGAACCAGCTACATTCATGATCAACAACCGTTTAATTCCACCCCCCACCTAGACAAGACAACCACCTTTCTCCCATTTAAATCCCTTTCATCCATTGATTTGCATAGCCACCTCCTTAAAGGGTTACTCTATTGAAATCCATCAAGGATTTAAATGTCCTAAGCTAAATTTATGCAGCAAACAAGAAATAAGAAAGAGTTGAATTTATAGAAAGGTTAGATAGAGCTTCTCTCTATCAGAGTGTGTACCCGCACCCACTCTGCTAACCCAACCCCACCACAAAAAAAAAAAAAAAAAAAAAAAGCTCCTGAGTTAAATACTTTTCTGCCCATTCCTATCAAACTTCCACATTACTCCAACTCACATAGCTCTATCATTGTACTTGGCCCTGAGCCACAGCCTAAAATATGGAAATAAAATATATATATATATATATATATATATATATATATATATATATATATATATAGTTACTACAAAACTATGTTCAATTATTAAAAAGGGTTAAGAAACAGAAACTAGCTCATAGCATTATAAGCCAAAAATACTTGATTAGGAACAACTCATTAGGAGACCAGAAAATTTTTCAAAGACCATAGCATGGAACTACTGATATAAGACAACATGTAGTTATTTTATGATAACAAATTGCAATGAAGGAATTATAATGGCTGAAAGAGCCATCAACAACTATTTCCAATCAAATAACTACAGGAACAAATGGCTTTAGAGGGATGGTATATCACAGGTTTTTGAATAGTATATTAAAGAAAACAATAACAGCAACCTGTTAGAAGAAAGTTCAGCTAAATGAAACAAATCTGATCATCTAGGTCTAGGTGAAGTCCATAAGGAAACAGGAAAGAATAGAAAGAAATACGTGGCATTAAGAGATTGATATTTACTCTTATTTTCGTTGAAACTCTGCCGAAGTAGCCCATTTCCTCCATTAACATCCACGAGTACAGCTATGTCCTTCCCGCCTGCAGAAGCTTTCAAGAAATAATCATCCAACTCCTTAATAATCGCCGGCAGTGTCTTTTTGTTTCTCCATACTACCATAGCCACATCTGCAGTGTCCTTGGTATACCAGCTCATCGTTGAAGAATTATCATCAACTACTTCCATTATCTGTTGCTTAACAGAAGGTAAATTTACAGCTTTGTTGGCAACAACTAGTTCTTCTTGATCCTCTTCCTCAAACTCAGTATTGGTCTCCTCCCATTTCTCCTCCTCAACATGTTCTACTGCTTCACTCCTCTTCTCATCTTGCGGTGAAGAAGCACAAAATGGGTCCCAAAAGTCCCAGGATGAGCTTGAGACAGGTGGAGGTGGTGTGGTACAACTATCATCCTCATCTATCTCCATTGATTCTTCTTGGCCATTTTCCTCCTGATTATCTTTAGACTTTCTTACATCCGGGCTAAATGGGGGCGGGGTTGGACGTGAAGGAGGCAATGGTGGAGGTGGAGAAGGTGGCAATGCTACGCGAACTGGAGTACTTTCAAATTCCAAAGTCTCTGTTGCCGTAAATTGGCGCAGGGTAACCCCAGTATTCTTTAAGGATCTCAAATAAGCCAATTGGGCATTTGCAAATTCTCCTCTAAATCTGACCAACTGTTTCATTAGCCTCTTCCTCTCCTTGCATATCTGAACCCTCTCTTCCTTATCAATCCTTGAAGCAACACAACCCATCTTTTCAAATATTTGTTCACTGTTCACTACCCCCTGCAAAATTTAAGCTACCAAAAGTATCACAGTGTTAAACATCACGCAGTTCCTTTTCTCCTGGAAATTTTTTTGGGGGTTTCAATACATCGTAACATGTACTCACAACAGACAAACAAAACAAGAATCCTCCCAACTAATTGTACAGTTTATACACTACAAGCATTTCATGTTCTAGAAGTCAAAATCTTATAAGGCACATACATGGGACTATACAACATAGCCCAGTTCTCAGGTCTCCTTTGCTGATGAGACAATGAGACCTGTTCAGAAAACCTCAAAATGGGTATGCTTCAATTTCACCGATTCCCCACTTTTTGGTCCTCAATCACCTTCAAACACAAAGAGAACCCCACTAATCTTCAAATCACTGCTTCCATACTACATGCATTGACATGGATTATGCAAAGTTCTCACACAAGACACATTCCCATTTCTTGTGATTCCCACAATCCCTAAACAACAAATCTACAAGACTTTGTAATGTGGGTCTTCTTTTTTTTTCCACTGATTTTTCTCGAATGATTCTCATGTATCATTCAAAGCGCAGAAAAAGAAGACAGAAGGCAGTCTTGAGTGTTTCAAGGCTCCAAAACTGCAGAGTATACAAAAGCCAACAAGCAAACAAAGAACAGAAAAAACTAAAAATATGAAAGAAAAAGATCTAATAGAGGATAAGCGTTTTTCTGAAAATAATAATAAACTCTAATATAAATATTTTTTTCCCTAAAGACAAGAAAACAATGATTCTGACGTAGAAGCTGTCAAATGACAGATTACTGTTTCATGAAGTGCATTTTTCTTTTTCTCTTTTTTTTTTTTTTTTGACGTCAAGTAGGAGAAAGAAAATAGAGAAATGACAAAAATTCAAGTTGTGATTTAAAAAAAGACCTAAGCACAAAGAGAGTAATAGAAGGGAATGTGTGAGAAAAGCTTAAAACCCCCACTAGTAAATGTCGGTCCTGCTGTTGCCCTACAGAGACAGATCATTACAGAAGACTTTTGAAGAGAGAGAGAGGGGCTCGAAACTCGAGAAGGGGACATGAATAGGATCCAAAGAACAGAGAAGGCGCATTTTTAGCAAACTCCAGTCTTGGCCATTTCAATGCCCATTAAAATCGATGCTCCGCGGTAATCAGCAAATTCCCATCGTCGGCCTACCCATTTGGCTATTGTTATGAAACTTTTCTGTTTTGAAATCTCTTAGCATACCGCTCATATGCAAGTATATAGATATATAAGACCAGTAATTTAAAACTTTAACTCAAATGATATCTATTTTTTCTTTTTTAATAGGATTAAATTCGAGATTAATAAAAAAAAGACTAATAATTTAAAGTAATAATTCAAAAACTAAGAAGAATAAATTCTAAATTAAATATTAAATATTAAATAAATTTTAATTTTTGCAATATAAATAAAATATTATGCATTTAAAAATATATTTCAAAATCTAAACAAAATTTAAAATAATTCAAATAAATAAAATGTTTATCATCCAACGACACAAATGTTTTTTTAAATATTTAACGATAAAGAACTTTTAAATATTGCATAATCATTGATGATATCAATTTTGATAGTCCAAGATCATGTGACCCATGACTAAATAAGCCCAAAATTTGTTAAGCCTACAAGGTTATAATCAAGCTCAGAAGAAATCGAACCACCTTGTGGTACCTCGGCTCCCTGACCTTTTGGTCCTTACTAAACTGACCCACATTACGAAACGAATCTTACTTGTGTTTGCTTGACAAGGAAGAAAATTTCTAGTGAGTCAAAATCTTTCCCAATCTAATATGGATTTATTATGCCCTTCTCAATAAGGAAGTAAATCTTATATTGTCTAAAACTTTCATGTGTTTCCCCGGTGATAATGAAAACTTTTCTATCTCGAAAGATCCCTAAATTTATGGTAAGTTTACCAACACAATTCCTACAATCTCAAAAAATCGGGTACAATCTCTCCACAAGGCAAGTAAGGTTTCTACAACCTCAAACACATGCGGCACTGCCATGCATGTCATATAAATATTTAATAGAAGCAGTATACTAGGTACGCATCTCTCTACATACACAAAACATATAGAGAATATAAATAAAATATTATGCATTTAAAAATATATTTTAAAATCTAAACAAAATTTAAAATAGTTCAAATAAATAAAATGTTTACCATCCAACAAGACCCACACATTACGTAACAAAACTCACTTGTGATTGCTTGACAAGGAAGGAAATTTATGGTGAGTCAAAACCTTTCCAGATCTGATATAGATTTATTACGCCCCCTCTCAATAAAGAAGTAAATTTTCTAAAGTTTAAAACTTTCACGGGTTTCGCCAGTGATAATGGAAAGTTTCCTGTTTTGAAAGATCCATGAATTTATAGAAAGTCTACCAATACAATTCCTACAATTTTGAGAAATTAGGTATAATCTCTCCACAAGACAAGTAGAGTTTTTACATCCCCCAAACACATGCAGCATTGCCATGCATGTCATATAAATATTTAACAGAAGCAGCATACTAGGTACGCGTCTTTTTATATACACACAACACACAGAGACTACACAGTGCACAGACTCTTTCAATCTTTCATTCTAAATTCGCACTTTCTAACTTGAGTATCAGAAACTCCTCTATAGAAGCCTCTTCCGATTGGTTTTTTGTAGGTACACTTATCAACATCCATCGATTTCATGTTCAAGACAGAAGGGCGATCGACTGAAATTAATTTTTAACATCAACAGATTGGCATCATTCGTAGGAACGATTGACTAACTAGCTGTGAAAGTTGTAAACACCCTGCCTTCTCTATCAACATGCTATCGAAAAGAAGAAGGCCAACAATCAGTTTTGATGATGACGACTTGTAAGGGGTTGACCCAACTCGACATGACCCCCTCATCATCATGACCACAATAGGCCATTATATTGTAAAGAGAATCTTAGTCGACCAGGAGGCAAAATGCAATCTCCTTTACTAGGACACCTTCTCTCACATAGGCTTCCAACAATCACACCTTCAACCACTTGTTGGTCCTTGTAAAATTTCTCGAATGAATGACTATACCTCAAAGGTAATATCCCCCTCCCCATTACCTTGGGGACACCACCCAATCACACTTCCATTGTGACTTCATTTGGTGTAGTCAACTTGCCCGCTTTGTACAATGCTATTCTGGACCGTCCTGGTCTAAACAGTCTCGAAGTACTACCAAGTACCAAACATATGAAGATTAAGTTCATAACTCTATTAGGTGTCGTGACACTAGCTTGTGATCCTAACCTTCAAAGCATCTCCACGTTGAAAGAAGAGAAAAAGAATCTTAACATTGATGATATAGAATTCAGAGATGACATCGACCCTTCCACTAAACCTAAACCAGATAAAGAGGTAATGAGATTCATATCATTGACATCCCGAGCCAAACCATCTCAATTGGGGCCAGCTTACCAACTCTATTTCGGGACACTTTAATCAAGTTCCTATAGCAGCATTCTAGAGTCTTCACATGGAAACTTGAAGATATGCCAAGGATACACCCCTCAGTAATCATGCACAAGCTGACGATGGATCCCATCCGTAAACCTGTTAAGCAAAAAAAGAGAATATTCACACTCGAATGACAACAAACAATACAAGAGGAACTATAAAAATTACTAATGGCAGGCTTTATCTAAGAGGTAAAGTATCCTAAATGACTAATCAACATAGTCATGGTAAAGAAATCTAAAGGAAAGTGGAGAATGTGTGTTGATTTTACCGATTTCAATAAAACATATCCAAAAGATAGCTACCCCCTTCGAATATAGACAAGCTCATGGATAATTTATCAAGACATCAACTTCTGAGTTTTATGGATGCATACTCTGGTTATAACCAAATTCGAATGGCATCCGACGACGAAGAAAAAAACGCTTCATTATGGAATTTGGCACCTGTTGTGACAAAGTCATACCATTCAGCCTCAAGAACATATGAGCAACTTTCTAATAGTTGGTCAATAAAGTCTTTAGTGACAAACTTGATAGGAACGTTAAGACTTATGTGGATGACATACTTGTCAAAAGTACCAATCTAGAAGACCATGTAGCGGACCTCGGAGAAACATTCCAAACACTAGAGCATTTTAACATAAAGCTAATTAATCCAGCCAAGTGTACTTTTGAAATCACTTTCGGCAAGTTTTTGAGCTTCTTGATTACCAGTCTAGGGATCCAAGCCATTTTAGACATGGTCTCACAAAAAGTAGTGAAGGAGATGCAATGTCTCACTAAAAGGATCGTAATCCTAAATCAGTTCATGTCGAAAGTAAGAGAAAAATAAAAACCCTTCTTCAATGCCATAAAAAAATCATAGAAATTCACATGGACACCTGAATGTCAGGCGGCTTTCGATAAACTCAAAGAGTATCTCTTGTCACCACCTTTTCTCTCTTAGCCCATCCCTTGTAAGAAACTCTATCTCTACCTGTCCGTATCAAACTAATCTCTCTGTTCCATATCTAACTGCACATCACCTCTAATCCTACTTTCATGCACATATAATTGTGGTGCTAACCGACTAGCCTTTAAAGCCAATCTTATAAAAGAGAGAAATTTTGAGTTACCTCATCAAATGAGCATCGAGCTTGGGGAGTGTGATATCGAATACCAACCGAGACCCGCTATCAAAGGTCAGGTCTTATTGGACTTCATTCTCAAATGCACTATACCAAACTCTATTAAACCGACTACCAGTAGCCTCCCAGGAACATGGTCGGTCCCACCATGGACAATATACATCGACTGCTCTTCCAATTCCTTAGAGAGTAGAGCAGGACTCATCTTGGTAGGGCCAAGAACTTCAAGATAGAGTATACACTCTGCTTCAACTGTCAAACCACCAATAATCAAGCCGAATACGAAATGGTCCTAATCGGCCTATAAATTGCAATGCTATTAGGGGCATGGGACATCTAGGTCTTCACTGACATTTAACTTATGGTCAAATAGATCGAGGGAATCTACGATGCAAAGGAGCCGATGATGATGAAATACCTCTCCAAACTTTAAGAGATAATGTCTGACTTCAATACAGTCAGCATATAACAAATCCCCAGATTCGAGAATGTCAGAGCAATCACACTCTTAAAACTTGCGAGTTCGGAGTCTATTGAAACCAGCCGGACCATTTATGTCGAAAGCCTTCTATACATGAGCATAGATGAGCCAGAGCAGATTATGATCACTGAAAACCTACCTAGCTGGAAAGATTCAATCTTTGCCTATCTTTAAAACAACCAATTACTAGATTCCCAACAAGAAGCGATAAAGATTAAATGCAGAGCCACGCATTTACAAAAAATCCTTCACACACCCATAGCTCATGTCTAACACTGGAGGAGAGAGACTATGTGGCAACCATCTGGGTGCTTAGAGTTTTGCGAGCAATGCTTTACGACAAGGTTACTATTGGCCCACCATGAGGACTAACACGAAGACATAAGTTAAATGTTGTGACAAGTGCTAACACTTCTCTTTGGTTCCCCACCAACCTTTCTCAGAGCTTTGTCCTCTTGCAAGTCCATAGCCACTCGCACAATGAGGGATTGACGTATTGGGATCATTCCCACAAGCCACCAGGCAATGAAAATTTTTTTATTGTTGCATCAACCCGTTTGGCCGCTTACCAATAACGAATTGCCTGATATTATAATAGGAGTGTGAGAACCAAAACATTCAAGTCAGGAAATCTAGTCCTCCGAAAGGTACAAGCTATGGGGCAACTGCAACCAGGGAAAAACTCACACCGAACTAGGAAGGTTCCTACTGAGTACGCTCAATGGTCCAACCTGAAACCTATCGGCTTTCTCACCTAGATGGATCTATTGTACTCAAAGCATGGAATTCATACAACTACGTATCTACTATCAATAAATTTTGTCATTCTTCCAATCCTGATATATGTTATGTATTATTAGAATAACATCATCTCTTTACACGACATTGACCAATCGAATCCCTATTCTCTTACCGACACGAGCACTGTTAATCATCTCCTGACTCCAATACCTAACTTGGGTTCTATGCCCATCCTTAACCTCTATATGGGATCGATCTACCGAATGGGGTGGCTCCCAACAATCTTTCGACTCCAATGCCTCACATGGGTTATGTACCCATCTTTAGCCTCTATAGGGGATCGAACTCTTGATCGGTTGACTCCCAACAATCTTTTAGCTTCAATGCCTCGTATGGGTTCTGCATCCATTCTTAGGTGGCATTTGGTTCGCACTCGAAAATCGGAATTGGAACCGGAATCAAAAAGCTTAGGAATCGGAATTGGAATTGAATTCCGATATTGACTGTTTGGTTCAAATTCGGGAATGAATATCATTACTATTGTTGATATTTGGTTTATATATCTTTCGGAATGGGAATTATGTAAATGTCAATAAAAAATATTTTAAAATTAATATTTTAAAATTAATATTTTAAAATTTTATTTTATTTTCTAAAATTAAAATTATCAATTTCATTTTAAATAATTCCTAAAAACACTATTAAATTTTTGAATCTTTTGATTATATTTTTTTTAAATTGAATTTAATAATAAATAAATAAAATCTAAAATTGGGTTAAAAAAAAACAACGCGTTTATTGAATGGGGAATGGAAATGGAGTCACGCAGCCACTGAATTTCGAAGCTAGGGTTTCAATGGCTTCGATGAGAAGATGATCGACATCTAGAAATGAAGACAATGGACAAATTGGATGCTCAGATTTGCAATTGAGAAAGCCGAGAAATCGAAGAGATTGAGGAATCAGATAATTGCCGAAATGAATGAAATCGGTGGCGAAGAATCAACGGCAATTACAAATCGAAGGTGAATCAAAGTCGAAGACGATGAACTCCAGAGACGGATGAATCAAAACATCGGTGGAGTAGAAATGAAAGGGCGATGGAAATTCTGAAGTTGAAACGAAAAGGCGATGGGAACTCCGAAGGTGGAGGTGAAGGTGCAGGCAGAGGCAGAGACGGAGGCGGAGGCGAAGGGCAGAGGCGAAGTCAAAGAACGAAGAGCAACGAGAGTATAGAGAAAGAGAGAGAGATAATCATTTGAGGGTTTCATCCGTGGGTTTCCATCGAAACCTGTCTCCTTACTTGGGTTTCACAAAACCCATAAATCAAAGGTATGAAACCCATTCCTCCATTCTCATTCCTTAGCCTTTATACGGGATCGAACTCCCGAACGAGTAGCTCCCAATAATATTTTGGCTCCAACTCCTCACATGGGTTCCGTACCCATTCTTGCCTCCATACGAGATTGAATCCCCAAGTGGGTGGCTCCCAACAATCTTTCGGCTCCAACACCTCACTTGAATTCCGCACCCATCCTTAGCCAATATACATGATTCAACTCCCGAGCAGGTAGCTCCTAACAATCTTTTAGATATATGCCTCTCACATAGGTTTTGCCCACATTCTTAGCCCCATGTAGGACTTTACTCTCGAACGGGTGGCCCCAATAGACTCGACTTATTGCCCTATGCGGTATCATCTCGGTCACGTGCTTCAGCATTCTATTAAAACCACAAGTTAGCGAAATCTCTTAAAGCTCGCAACAATCACCAAACACGACAGTTGAGCAAGTAGATAGGATTGTCATTCTGGCTGTAACACCTTGACAAGGTCCATTCCAACCTCACTATTTGGTTCACTCTCTTGGTTACACCTATTGAATATGGTTATTTTAAATTTTGAATAGATCGGATTCTTCTCTTTTAGTTGCAACTGAATTAAAAACTAAGTAAAGAATTTTTATTTCAATACTGAATATGAATACATATTTAAATACAATAGAAAGCATGTGCTTATATATTTCTGGGTCAACCTATTACACATAAAAAAGACTACAAGAGCCAAAGAGTACAATTCCAAAAGAAAATGCCGATGGCACCTTTATCTCCTCTATCAAGACAACCCTTCTAGTCCAAGTATTTTCCTATCAAACCAGTGCCCGCCGCTTCTTCAGATGAATCCATAGATGAACTCTACGAGTCTCACAACTCCTGTCTAGCACCCAGTATAATGTTAAATCTAGAAAAATAGCTAGATGCTAAATAGAAGTTAGAATTGACTTTGCAACCCATCAAACTACTCTCATGCCCTCATAACAAAAGAGCGTAAAAGCAATGATGAGCTACAAGAGCCGAATACTCCAGGATAAGTCATCACAATAGTGGCCTTTGACTTGCCTAACTGATATGACATGGCCCTGTACCCGCGATTCTTTCATTGATGAAATCTTATATCCATAACCTTAGCCATACACCCCTCCTATACCAAACCCGTGGAAGAATAGAAACACTCTCAAACCTCAGAATCTCCTCAAAAACACAGTCTTTCCTCTGACTTACTTTCTATGAACAACCTTGCTAAATTTCGCCACAGCCAATGACATATATAGTCGAAAAGTGAAAACTGTATCGTCATAATCTCTTGAAAATCAAATAAGTGTTATGCATTTAATAACCGTATTATACCTTTGACGCTTCCTATCGCGTCTTTTCCATTCACCCATAATACTTTGTGCCTTTTCAAATTTCCTAATTAATATAACATTTACTCTATTCTTAGCGTCACTTTTTTAAAGCGATATTAGGAGTGGGGGAGAAATGATAATACCGATTTTGATGGCCCAAGATCATGCGACCTATGACCATATAAACCCAAACTCTGCTAACCCAAGAACATGTGACCAATGACCGTATAAGCCCAAACTCTGCTGGGCCTACTAGGTTATAGTCAAGCCCAGAGAAACCGAACCACCTCTCGGTATCACGACTCCCCAACTTTTCGGACCTTACCAAGCTAATCCCCATTACATAATGAATCTTACTTGTGATTGCTTGACAAGGAAGGAAATCTCTGGTAAGTCAAAACCTTTCCCAATCTGGTACGAGTTTATTACGCCCCCTATCAATAAGGAAGTAATTTTCCTAATATCTAAAACCTTCACGGGTTTCCCCAGTGATAATGAGAACTTTCCTATCTTGAAAGATAAGTCTACCAACACAGTTCCTGTAATTTCAGAAGATCGGGCACGATCTCTCTACAAGGTAAGCAAAGTTTTTACACCTCCAAACACACGCGGCACTGCCATGCATACCATATAAATATCGAACAAAAACAGCATACCAGGTATGCACCTTTCTATATACACACAACACACAGAGACTACACAGACCACAAACTCTCTGTCTTTCCTCCTAAAACTATTCTTTTTAACTTGAACATCAAAGTCTTTTTTGCTAAAGCCTCCTTCGGTGGGTTTTTTGCAAGTACACTTATCAACGTTCATCGGTTCGCCGCTCGGGACAGAAGGATGATCTGCTAAACTCGATTTTTGGCATCAACAATCATTAAGATAATATTAAAGATTTTGATTTTCGAATGGTATATATAGAAAATCTTAGATTTAACATTTAAGAGAATTATCATTTCTACTAAACTGATCCTTACCATTAAAATGAAGTTCTTGATCTTCTAAAATATTATCTACCTTGAGAAGGGGGCATGATTTTGGCAAAAGAAAATGTGTGATGCATTTTGTTCCACACGTTTATTAAAATCTTTTTATCTATTCAAATCTTCATATCTACCCATAAATAAAATTGGTTTTTGCATTTTGTATTAATTTATCATTTAAATTTTGGCTATTCACTTACGGTCTTTGATGGGAAGACCAGTATATAAATCCACATTGATTCCCTAGTCTCTAACTCATGGAATTTGCTAAAATCTAGAGGCATCCGATTTTGGAGGAATTTTTTCTTCTTTTTTAGTGACGGTTTAACGACGGAATTTTTTCCGACTGAATTTTCCGTCACTAATTTCGTCGCTAATTATTTTGTCACTGTTCTGTCGGAATTTTATTATTAATTAGCGACGGATACCTGTCCGTCGTTAATTTTCGTCTCTGATGCCGTGTTTTTTATTAGTGATTTTGGCTATTCACTTACACAGTCTTTGATGGGAAGACCAGTATATAAATCCACATTGATTCCCTAGTCTCTAACTCATGGAATTTGCTAAAATCTAGAGGCATCCGATTCTGGAGGAAAGGAAAGTTGCTCTTCAATAGCTGGACATATGTGAGTCTTCATTTGCTTGATATATATATATATATATATATATATATATATATATATATCTCTGTGTGTGTGGTTGATTCTATACATGTATGAAATCTATCATGTTTATATTTGAATTATATATATATATATATATATATATATATATATATATATATATAGATATATAGATATATATATATCAGTTGGTATTGAGCATGTTTTAGCTCTGTCTTGATATGTTTTTCCTTGTTAACGTTGAATCTCCATTTGATACTCGAAATTATTGGAGACATAATTTATGTTAATTTTGAAAATGAAATATCAAAATTATGATCAATTGTGATCAAGTAAAAATGTTTAGAAAATTTTGTCAAAACGGCAACTTATCATTCTCCCAAGGAGTTTCGATTTAAGCAAAGTAAGGGTGGCAATTCAGCTTTTTGAGCTGGCCTTTACGAAGCCTAAGCTCGACCCGAATAAATTTCTATAGGCCTAAAAGCCCAACTCCAAAAAAACTAGAAGAATTGAGACTCGAACTTGACTAAAAAAATTAAAAGAATTTTGGACCCATTTTGGACCAAACTCGAACTTGAATTAAGCTAAAAAACTATAAAGAGAGAGAGAGAGAGCACTACAAAAGAAAATGGTTTTAATAACGGATTTAATGACGAAAATTTTAGAAAAATTCATCATTAATATGTTTAGCGATGAAAAAATTTTCGTTACCAATAACACATCACAAAATTTTAATGACAAAATTTAGAAATTTATGACCAAGTTAGCAATGAAAAATATTTCATCACAAAATTCCTGATTAAATTTAGTGATGGAAACAAGTATCTGTGACTAAAATTAGCAACGAATATGAAGATTCGTAACTAAATTTAGCGATGGATTTGAGAATTCATCGCTAGATTTGAGAATCTATCGCTAAATTTAATAATGAAAAAGTATATTTGTGGTTAAATTTAGTCATAAATTCATAGATTCATTGCTAAATTTAGCAACGAATCTCCAAATTCATCACTAACATTAGCAATGGATCAACGAATTCATCGCTAAATTTAACGACGAATAAGTGATGGATATTTAGATCCGTCACTAATCCATCCCTAAATTTAACAACGTCATTGATCCATTGTTAATGTTAGCGATGGATTTGAATATCTATCGCTAAATTTAATGACGGATATGAAAATCTGTGGTTAAATTTAGTGAGGAACTTCGTGACAAATTTTTTTGTGATGAATTTACTGACAAATCTACCATGAAAATAATGTGATTTGGCAATAAATTTAACGACGGATCTGAAAATTTAGCCAAAAAATTTTTATTATTTTTAAAATTTTTCTCTATTAAAAAAAAATTATTCTGTCCAACCAATATAAATATCAAATTTAGTCACGAATATTCATCTAATAATACTAAAAATTTCCCCAATCTAACCAATATAATAATCAAATTCTAAATATTTTTTCAAAATCAATAAACTTTTATAGTCCAGACTAACACTCTGTCCCATAAAACATAGTACATATATATAGTTTTATCTAAATTTCCTTTTTCTTTGTGTATGAATGGATATGTGATATTGCCAAATGGGCTGTCATGGACTTCTTTGTTTGAGAACATTATTCTGGAAAAATGCAGAAAACTAAAGAAATGAATGAAGCATAAGAAAGGAATGAAGCATTTCACCAAAAAAAAAAAAAAGAAAAAAAGAAAAAAAGAAAAGAAGGAAGTATAAGAAAGCTGGTAACCCTTTTATAACCACTGAAGCATTATGGTAGAGAACCGTAGCTCTAATCAAAACCGATACAATACAGGTAGGACTAAGAAGAAGAAGAAGATGATGATGATGATGATTGTTGATGATGAGAGTCACAGACTATATATACATACATATATATATATGTATGTATGTATGTATGGATATCTGTAAATAGAAGGTATAACAAGGTCTACCAACAAAATACATAATGAGAAAAGAAAACGATTGATAAAATGATCGAACAAGTTATGTATGTGAGACCATCTCTTGGGAACCCCCGGACGGCTCTATACATCAACTGTCAATGATCGCTCTCTGAGAAAATGCCAAGGTCCTGTTCCTTTTCCCATCCTGAAAATTTAGAGTAAAAAAATATCATTAATGTTGGAGCATTTCTCATTAATAAACTTCATTTGCAAGGGCTATGCACTTCGGAAGGACCTAACGTTTGTATTGTTTGTTACATAACACTCGACCATATGGCTCAGTAGTAGAGTAGGGAAGAATGAATATCATTTTGATGGAAGATTGATTACCTCCAAATGCCAGCAACCGTGCGGAGAGCCATATAGATGGTCAAAGCAATCCAGATTCCCTCATAGCCATTGCTTTTGTCAAGTAAAAACAAGGATGCAATGCTTGCAACCGCCAACAGAACCTGAGAGTTCACGAAATTTCCCAGCAATATTTGTTCAATGAATTTTATAAAGTTATGGACACTCCAAAAGATAGAAAATCCTTGGGAGCAAAAAAAAAAAAAAAACAAGAAGTATAAAAGACCCCAAATATTGGAGCCCACAAAGAAGTATAAAAGACAATCTTAAATATAATCTATTGGTGAATAAAAATGCCATGTCTACTATGTGATAAGCATGCCAAAGGTGTCCAACATTAGGATGCTAGAACGTGGTCCCATGAATGAGAATATTCATTAAAGAGATTCATGAAGTCCATATAAAGAAGGCAAAGTATTACAATAGGAAAGGCAATATGATTTAAAGTCAGAGAAATACAAATTTAGTGAATGAAAAAAATATATCTATCCGTGTAGTTAAATAAGTAAATGATGTATAATAAAGACAAATACATTAAAAGAAAGCAAAATCAAATTAGAACAAATGTATAATAAGCAAAAAAAAAAAAAAAAAAAAAAAAAAAATTCACTCTGTGCTCAAAGCGCTCCCCGTCTTGTGGGTATAAGGGAGGGTGAGCGTATATATGTAGAAAATTGACCTACCCAGTATAAAAAATCAAAATCTTTATTATTATCTCCACTAGCAGATTCATCCCCACATCCATCATCAATATCAACATCATCCTCATTCTTATCCTCATCATTATTCTCAATATTTGCCTCAAAATCAGATTTTTCATCGTCATCCATATGAATTTCAATTAAATCCACATCTATCACTATTCCATATAGATATTGTAAAGTTGAGATGTTATATTTCTCAATTTGAATTGTGTTAGTAATTTCTTCTTATTGATATGTTATATCAACCCAATGTTTGAATTTAGATTTTTTCAAATGATGAGATTTTTTCAAACTTTTCTTTTCTTCTTTGATCTTTTATTTTGTTTTATTATTTTAAAAAAAGTTTAGTTCCTTCTAAATTATTCAACAAATGATTCTAGTATTTATATGTGTGTATATATATATATTTATTTATTTATTTATTTTTAGTTTTTGAGATCTAAATGTTTGAATTTAGATAAGAAAAAATGAAGCAGCCATTCGAGAGTCGAAGGCTCAATCATTTGAAGTAGTCGGATAAGTACTGGTATGTATATCTATTTTTATTGTTTTCTCTTAGTCCACAAGCTTAGTGTCTTCTATGTTTTATTATTATTATTATTATGATCATTATCGTCGTCGTCGTCGTCATCGTTGTCGTCATCGTCGTAAGGGTTAATTACAATTTCTCCCTGTGATTTGTTTGAAATCCATATATCTCTTTTATGGTGAAAAAATATATAGTTATACCCTTATCGTTTTTTAAAAAAAAATTATGAATGATGAAAATGGTCAAAATTAACAAGAAATTGAGATCAATGCACGAAAAGCCGGAGTTGACTCACGAGATTGATTTTTTATTTTCAAAATTACCCTCAATTAAAAAAAATTCTCTCTCTTCTCCTCTCTCCTCTCTCCTCTCCTCTCCTCTACACACTCTGGCCACTGTAGAGGAACTCTTTTCCTCTCTCCCACTCCTCTGCATGGGATCTTCAACCTCTAGTTGAACAAAATTGATTTTGATCATCTCCTCTCCTCCTCTTTCTCTTTCCTTGTCCAAGTTCTTAACCGCCATGGACATTCCTCACCTCACCTCTCCTCTCCCCCTCTCTCTATAAACCCTAGGTCCACCAATGATTATCTTCTTCATCATTCGAGCCTTTAATCCTTTTTTTTTTTTATCAAAATCCTTAGATCCTTCATCGTTCGATCAGTCACCACCGAACGATGGATGGCATAAGATCTGAACGGAGACCAATCTTTCTTCTTCCCTTCACACAACATTAAATCTGGACGGAGATGATTTGGATCTGGATAGAGGTTGAAAACTAACGATCGATGGGTTTCATTTTGGACGGAGATATACACAGAGGATGATTTTCACACTCTGCAGAAGACGATCGAACGATGGTTAAGGGGTAAGGATGATCTGTTAGAATGATAGGTTTGATCGATCATCTTCTTCATTGAACGATGGGTTCGATCTAAATGGAGATTGAAGAAGGAGAGTGAGATGTCATTTTTTTGGGATTTTTGTTTTCTACAACACTCTTACAAATAATTCTTCTACAAAATATTCATTTTATAAAATTAAAACAAAACAGAAAAAACACTAATAAAATGTTTCTAAGGGATCATAATTAGATCAGAGAAAAGAATAACACCCAACTAATGTTTGCAAATATTAGTTCAGATCTGAACACCCAAATGTTTTTTTTTAGTATTTTATTCTCTCTCTCCACTTCAATTTTTCTAATCTAGGTGTCCAGCATTTTTCTGATCTGGGTGTGCTACATCTTTCGCATGGATTGTAGAAGGAGAGTGAGGGGTCATTTTTTTGGGATTTTTGTTTTCTACAACACTCTTACAAATAATTCTTCTACAAAATATTCATTTTATAAAATTAAAACAAAACAGAAAAAACACTAATAAAATGTTTCTAAGGGATCATAATTAGATCAGAGAAAAGAATAACACCCAACTAATGTTTGCAAATATTAGTTCAGATCTGAACACCCAAATGTTTTTTTTAGTATTTTATTCTCTCTCTCCACTTCAATTTTTCTAATCTAGGTGTCCAGCATTTTTCTGATCTGGGTGTGCTACATCTTTCGCATGGATTGTAGAAGGAGAGTGAGGGGTCATTTTTTTATGTTTCTGTTTTCTGCAACTAGAAATATTAAGGTTTTGAGGTTTTTTATATTGAATTCTCTTTCAAGGGTTTGAAGATAATTTTTTCTGGAAGCAAACTTTGCTAGAGAGATTTTTTCTTTTTTTTTTCTCTTATACAGATGGATGTAGAAGAAGAGAAGAGAGAGTGAGGGGTATAAAGGACAATTCTCATGTTTCCGTTACTTTTCGTTATTTTTTAACGGTTCCGTCTCCTTGCCACACTTTTTAAAATCATACGAATATAAATATGTATTTTTTCATATGGGAGGTATGTGGTTTCAACCAAACCACATGCAGAGAAAGTGTAATTAACCCTTATTATTATTGTTGTTGTTATTATTATTATTATTATTATTATTATTATTATCTTTTTACTTCAATAATAAAAAATCACTATTTTGCAATGAATTTTGCGATGAATTTTTAAGAAAAATTCGTTACAAAAACTATTTGCGACAAATTTAGCAACAAATAATTTTTTGTCACTATCAGCTCGTTGCAATTTTTAGCGACAAAAAATTAAAATTCGTTGCAAATTAGCAACAAATTCTGCGACAAACCGTGGTTCGTCGCTAATCTGTGATGAACTCTTTTCGTCCCAGGTTTGTAGCTAATCTGCAACGAACTCAAGTTTGTTACAGTTTTCATTTTGGTCACAAATTTCGTTACAAACATATTTAACAACGAATTTTACAATGAATGTAGATATTTTGTATAAAAAATTTAGTAACAAATTTTATAACAAATTTAAAAATTTTATAACAAAAATTAAATTGAATTCTATAATTTGACCATTCATCCTGTATTCTTTGTTCCTGTATCTCATTCAACATTATAATTAATTAACAATCAATCAACTAGCTATCTAACAGCATCAACTAACCATCAAACAATACCACTATCAACCAACCATCCAACAACAATATCATCAACAAAGCACATGATCAACATCATCAATATTGTCAACATAATCATTTACTAACTATGAAATAAAAATAAATAATGTCAACAACAAACAAAATACAAAGTCAAAATATTCAAAGATAATAGTATGTAAAAACCACATTTAAATGTAACCATCAAATAACAAATAGAAATGTCAAGAAACACCACCATCACCATTACCATCATCATCACTATCGTCATCAGTATCACCATCAAGAGAATTATCAGAAGAAAACAGAAACGGGGTCATCTGACTTAAACCGGGAGCTAACTGAAGATGCCACATTATAAAATTCTGGTTTGCGCGTAACTTGCTGATTACATTCTCATTTTGCCTTTGCTGTGTGCATAATTCTTCAATTTGATTGTCTTTTTATACTAATAGCTCCTGTATCTGGCTCATACGGTTATTCATTTGCATCATTTCTTCCCTTACAACTGCTAGAGTGGAAGAGGATTGGCCGCTGATTCTACAAGTCCGGCTCAAAGAACCCATCCCAAGTACTCTTCCTCCCTTTTTTGCACCACCACTTGCCTCGTGTAACACCGACACTACGGTATCCGTATTGTACTCCTGTACTTGAAATTAATAAAAATATTTCCTCCGTTTATATATATATATATATAGATATAGAAAAATTTTAATTTTTATTGATTTTTGATTTTGGGGTATTAAATTTAAAGTTTTAGTATATTTTAAAATGTTGCGTCCGTAATTCGCAGTAAATCTCATTTCTATGAAATTTATATTCTAGAGAAAAGTGGGTATAAATATATATATTTGTTTATGTATTAATTAATTAAGTTGTAAAAAAAAAAGAAAAAAAAATGTGGGTGGGACAAAATGCAGCAAAACGCTGCGTTTTGCCCAAATGAAGATTAGGGCTAAAAGCCCTAATCTTTCCTTATTCTCCCTCTTCGTCTCTCACCCTCTCCCGCGACCATCCGCGGCTTCCTCTGCCGCCGCCGTTGATCGCCGCCCTACACCGCCTTCTCTCTCTATTCCCTCCCTGCTCTCTCACTCTCTCTCGGTTCCCTCTCTCTCGGTTGATCTCTCGCTGTTGCTCTCTCTCTTTCTCCCAATCTCTCGCGTTCTTCGCCTTCCTCCGCCACCACCGCGGCCACCGCGAGCCACCGCAGTCGCCACCGCAGTCGCCACCTGTCTGTCTCGTACCATCTCTCTCTCATCTGACCTTCTCTGCCTCTCTCTATTTTGCTCTCCATCTCACTGTCTCTCAGTCTCCCTCAGTCTCTCTCTCACTCTGCTACTTCCCGCGCGCAACAGAGCGCGATTGCTCGTGTGACAGCGCGCGACTGCTCGCGCAATAGCCCAGCCCCTACGCAAGCGTGATGGGCCACAGCCCCCTCCTGCGCGCGCGCCAGCACGCGACTGCCTTGCATGCCCGTGCAGCGCGTGATGGCTTCAAAGCGTGCTAGCCCCTGCGCGTGCGATAGCTCCTGCACACGCGCCTGCAGCGCTCCTTCCTTGCTCGCACGCTTGCGTGCCTTCTACCACTCTTACAGAGCCCAAATCGACGGCTTCTGTCAGAAACCCTAGGCTGAGCTACGATTCCTTTTGTGTATAAGTAAGGGCTGAGTTAGATCTTAGTTCTAGGGTTTTGATTTCCATAGTGATTAAGTCTAATTTGCTAAAATTTGCTTCAATTTGGAGACATTGCAGGTCTTGGAATGAATCGAATGGCGCATGGATGCTAGAGTTGCAAATTGTAAAACCCTAGGTAAGAGAAATACTAGTCTCTTAAATGATTGAATGAGTTAGGCCGAATCTAGTATGAGAGTTTTATATATGTCTTGAAAATGTGTGAAATTTGAAGAGAATGTATTTTCCTGAAAATTTATATGTGATTTCTAGGGTTACATCTAAATTCTATATGAATTTAGGCGGATTAATATGAAAGAAACATGTTTGATGAAATTAGAACTTTGTTAAGTTAATTAGAATAATTATCTTGAAATTTAATTTAATGTATACATGAAAATAGTGGGAAATTGAGATTTGAGTTTAAGGATCGATGCGGTCTTTCTCATTTTAAATTGCATATAGGCAATCAAAATACCACTTCTATATTATGAAAATAGACATTAATACCTTGGAAATGACATATGGGTTGAAGAAATCGGGTGAAAATCGAAAAGTGTATGATTTTTCAAAGATTTTCTAGTTCATAGGAAACTTATTTATTTTAAGTGTATTTCCAATTTTGATTGGTTTTAGGATTGAATCAGGCTTGATTTTGATTTGATTAATTATTTATAAATGGAATGAATTTGATGAAATGAGAATCTAGAAAGGTGATTGTGTAAATGTGTTGATTTTTGCTCAATTTGGGTGTGGAAATCAAGTAAATGGATGTTATAGTGTACATAAAAATTTAGAACTTTGGGTATGAAATTTGATGGGTTTTAATGTGATTTTGAGTGTTAAAATGTGGATTTGATGTACTTGTATGCATACTGAATTTTGGATAGAGGTTAGTGAGCATGTGGATGTAAAAATGTCTTGACCGAATCCATTTGGAGAGATTGGGAATGACTCTAGTAAGCAAGATGGAGGTTTATATGTGTATGTAATAAGGTATAGAAAGTGTGCGGATTTTTATGGTGAAATGGTAAATGCGCATTGATATAATTGAGGTCGAGGTGTGAGAAATATGTTCAAGTATATGTATAATCAATGTATGTGTATTATATTTATAAGTTGAAGGAGAAAATTTAATAAAGAATAAATATGTTGTATGCAAACTGTTTTGTGTAATCAAAGGTAGGAATGAGAGGCATGTATGCTTGGTGATGATACTATAAAGAACGAATCTATGGAACATGGAAGTTGTTGTTGGTAATGGAGAAAGAGGAAGATGAAATACGCGTAGTTGAGAGAGTATTTAGCATGCCCTAGTTTTGGCCTGGATATAGGGTTAGTTAAAATGGTAACTAACTTAGTAATTTTTCAATTCATGACATATGTGATGTGTTATAATTGTAGTGACTTGCTTGGAGACCAATCGAGGGGAGCACAGTTTCGACACATGTTGTGCATTGTAGGGAGTGATTGACCCTCCCGTATACGGTGAATGAGATTTATTTTAATGTTTTCGTTTAATATGTAAACCTGTTTTACAACAGTTTGATAAATGAGCATGATTTATCATGTGCTTGAAATGTTTTGACTAGTTTTGGAACTGACTTTTGTGAACCGATGGAGTGTCCAAAAAATTGGTTAAATTATGAAAATATGCATCCATGTGGTTGAAATGTATAATGTGTCATTTTATGCTATATATTGCATTTGGTTTGTGAACCTGATTTAAGGCACATGTTTGATATAATATTGATTTTGGCCTTGAGGGCTTTAGTATGTATTATTCCGTAACTATGAAGGACACCGTGAGAGGTGCTTGGGTGGCGTTCGGATATGCCTAGGTCTGGGGTATCCCACGAGTTGTCGAGATTATATTTACGACACGTTACTAGCCAGGTTGAACCCGAAAGGGGGAGGATTTAGATACACTCTCCAAGTCTAGCACCTGGACGAGGTTCGTCGCCAACGCCGGGGTAGAGAGCACTTTAAATAAAATCACATATAACACCCCCGGTGCGCCTGTCATAGGTTGAGGTAGACCTCTGCCAGGACACTTTCGGCTGACAGCTCTATGATTTTATTGACAGTGCTTTGGATGCATATTTGACTTGATAATGCGTGTAAATGATATATTGTTGAAATGAAAAACATGATGATTTGAAATATGATTTGTATACTTATGTTTTGACACTCCAGTTTCACACCCCATATTACACGATTACATTGACCCACTCACTCACTGAGTATTCTTCCCTGAGTACTCACCTCTCTTCTCCCCCTCTCAGACAGGATTATTGTTGTGCCGGAGCGACGCTTCAGATTTTGGAGATCTTGGTGGATTTGGATGATTCACGACGGCGAGATCAAAGTTTAAATTTAAAAGATGAATTTCATATTTTATTCTTGACCCTGCGAGGTCTTGTTGAGGTCCGTAGTTGACCGTGCACATATTATGGGATGACTGTATAATTTTTGGACTTTTGTTGCGAAACTCTCATATTCACTTGCATTGAGGCATTTGTAAATATTTAAAGTGTTAACTTGGGAATTTGTAATATAATTGTATAAATTTAGGTCCGCTCGGTGTAGCGGCTGTTCATGCTCTAATTGGGTATGACAGTAGAGGTCTGTGGCTAGGACTGTTGGTGATTTGTTAGCCTTGCATTGTCTGGATGTCGGTTCGGAGATTGTTTTGGAGAGGCCGGGATGACCATTGGTTTAATTTACAGGATAATTTTAATTTATACAGATATACAGATTTAATTGTACATGGGAGACCTCCGATTTATGGGGAGGTTCTGCCCGATTTTCTATAGAAATACAGCCGGTATCTAGGGCAACGGGCGACTGTTCACGATTCCCGGTTCGGGGCATGACACCTCGACCCATAAAGTTATACTATCAACAGATGGTTCAGATGAGCCAGTATCATCATTATAGATCGAATTCCGCTGTAACTCATCATATCTCTCATGTATTGTCATTATATAATTTCAAATAAAATTTGAGTAACAACATGTATAATATTGAAGAAAAAAAACGAAGTATTCATTTATAGTTTAACAATGTAATCATATAATATAATAACAGATTTAACAAAATAAATTCAAATCAATAATGAAAGTGTTTATAAAAAAAAGAAAAGTTTTCAAATTAAACACCACAACAGCTCTAACTCTCTCCCCACTCCAGCTCTTGTCTTTTTTTTAGAAGGTTCGCATAAAAGTCTCTATAAATGATTACTACGATCTCATTTGCTTGGCCTAAAAAAAAATATTGTTAAACATAATGAAATAGTTATAAAATATAAAAAAATGACATTTAAAAAAATTTATGTTTTAATAATATTACCAATCTATTTCTATGCTCATCAATATTGATTGAGCCTCCCGCATAAATAACTGACATTTTCCCAGAATTGAAAGCTCGATTTTTCTTACTCTGCTCACTCCTCCATCAGCTCTCATCGGATTCCCAAAAATCCAAAATCATGCGCCAATTTTCATCATTTATGCAATTTGGCTTCCTTCTACTAGTCTTGGCATGACTTAATACCCCTCGAATGTGATGACCACATTTTTTGTTAAAAATTCTTCTTATTTCAAATTCCTCCGCTTCGTCCCAAGTGAACTATCGCTGCAATAAAAAATAAAACAATTAGTTATATTAAAATTATAAGTTTAGTTTTATATTTGAACTGAAAGACGTAATTTACCTTGAACTCTCTCCACCATATGCTTCGTCTTGACATTTAATAATTTTGCAGTTAGAGATATCATTGTATGGCTATCACAACCATCCCATAAAGGTTGATCTGCAGTTCGCAACACATCCTGAAATTGATGACTTGCGCAAGTTTCATTATTCGCATTGTCATCAACACCCGTATTTTCAGCCTCTTCTAATGGTGATGCATTAGTAGTATATACTTATTCAAATGTTGGAGCAAAACTAGTACTTACATGGCTCGATTCGGGAATATAATTATGACCCGCTGCATCAATTATCATTTTTTGATATGGATTTAATTCATCTTAATAACTCTGATCCATTCTAATTGAAAATTGCATGTTTCGTCGATATTCTTTATCAGATATAAACAGTTCACTATGACAAGTCCAATTATAATAATTCGGGGTAAAATCAAATCTACAAATATATTCCCTCACTTTATCACACTCAAAAAATTTACCATTATTATACTTTCTACAGGGACACCTTAATTTTTTTCCACCTATAAACTCAACTTTACTACAAGTAAAATTCAAAAATTGTTCCAACCCAAAAATGCACTAATTAGTTAAACCTTGATGATCCGGTAAGTTCTTTTTATACATACAACTTCTTCCGTTCTGCATTTTCTCTTTTTATAATTTCAAGAATTATAAAATATTCAATGAAATGCACTAATAAGACAATGTATTTGATTGGGGAAAAATAATCATGTCATAAAATTTACATTAATAAGTGCATACATACATACACTCACATTACCAATCATAAATTTAACCTCTCAAAGATTATTGGACATGAAAATTTGAAAATGAAGGCAAAATAATAACTGCATGCAAAGAAAAGCCTTATTTGGAAGGCAAAATCCATCACAAGGAGAACTAAATTGGCAACCGAATTCAATTCTATTCTTTCAAGCATTCTCCTATATTATTTGTTTGGCAGTGCATTAATGAGTTTAGGAAAGACGGTTGTGTGTGTTTATAAAGCTCGTGAGAAAGATCCAATACAAACATTAAGGGTATTAATTTGGAGCAATGATAAAACTCTATCTCAACCAATGAGTGTATCTATTTCCACAAATAGTTATATGATTAATATATATACGTATTTAAACAATAATATGAATTTCACTTGTTATTTTCTGAATATAAATATATAAATTAAAAAAAAACGCACAATAATATATAAATTACTTGCAATAAATCAATTTGATCTATGAAGACCGAGTGAAGAGGTTTCTGAAATGAACATTATATTAAATTCTATTCTTTGTAACAAAATAATTACACTCAGCCAAAAGTCAGCTAACAGATAAGCACACAATGCAAAAAATTGCAATTTGTGACAAACATAAAATATGCATATCAAATAAGGCATAATCAAGAAAAGCATTTCGAAAGATTGATTTAGAGCATAAACGTGAGTGCACCGAAACAACTTTAGGATTCTTAATAATGAACAGTTATCCTCAATATAACCCAGAAGCTGATCTGTCAAATAACAACACCAGGATTAATCCAAACTTTGCAAATTTATGGAATGCCTGCCAAGTGATAGAACAATGTTGTAGCCAACCTGTAAGAGACGAGGAAATAGGTCAATGTCGGCCATCTTTGATCCAGATTATCATTGAATCAAAATAAGACCTTATAACTAGATCAAATTTGCTTAAAAGCTTCACCAACAAGGCATGTCCAAGTATAGATTTCATAGAATGAAATTCTAATTAGGATTTCAGTTTCCAATTTACTCACCTATATGATCTTCATTTTCATATGTTCATATTAGGCACAAGTCAAATAAATAAAGATCACTCCGGACCATGAATTTAAGAAGATCCAGTAGCTGCAAACAATGAATTTGCAAGTTAGGAAGATCAGACCTGCAAATCCACAAAGACATATGGTTAATAAATTTGAGAAAAAAATATAAAACATTAATTAGTCTAGTTATGTAATTATTAGGAAATTTGGTAAAAAAAAACATTAAAAAAAACCACAGGGAGGGAGGGCACCCCCTCCTGTGGCAGCACCCAGAAGAAGGGTGCGGTCCTCGCAGCTGCACCTGGGTGCCAGGGGTGAAGCCCTCATTGTCGCGCCTAGGCGTGAGGGCCACGGCCCTCACGGCCACGCCTAGGCGCCAGGGGCGCTGCCCTAGAGGTCACGCCTGGGCGCCAGGGGCGCTGCCCTCAGAGCCAGATCCGGCGGCTCCCCCACCGGATCTGCACGAGAGAAAGAAGAGAGAGAGAGAGAGAGAGGGAGAGAGAAGAGAGAGAGAGCTTACCTTGGTTCAGCAGCAATGGGCATTTGAAAAAAGAAAGGAAACATACCAAATGATGGAAGCAAGCAAATTTTTCTAAGTATGAAAAAATTTGCGACGAACACTAAATTCGTTTCAAATTTTATAATAAACGTTAGGTTCATTGCAAATTTTGCGACAAACTCAAGGGTTCGTTGCAAATTTACGACGAACTCAAGGGTTCGTGGCAAATTTGCGACGAACACTTGGTTCGTGGCAAATTTTGCGACGAACTCAAGGGTTCGTGGCAAATTTTGCGACGAACTCAAGGGTTCGTTGCAAATTTGCGACGAACACTGGGTTTGTTGCAAATTTTGAGACGAACTCAAGGGTTCATCACAAATTGGCGACGAACTCAAATTTTGTTGGAAAAGTTGTTGCTAATTGACAACAAACTTTAGTTTGTCGTAAAATTCATCGCTAAAAGTTTGTTTTTTGTAATGCTTGTATACTATATTTAAATAATTTTGAAAGTAATATTACTCTTCTCCCTCTAAACAAGGCTCATTTGGCAAGTTACAAAATGAGGAAGAAGACAAAACAAATTTCCAACTAATATTATTCAAGCTATTGAATAAAGAGCACATCTGTATTTATTAAATACTCATAGAACAGCTATAAGATTGCTCCGAAAACCTAAACATCTTTAGCATTCTGATATTCCCCAACTAATCAAGTTTCAGCATATTCCAATGATTTTTACTAGAATCAAAAGGAAAAATATAATCTACTGAACACAAATAAAAAACCCAGATACATCAATCAAGTTAGAGACCATAACATATCAAAAAATCACAATCCTTCTCAAGTTATGACCATATGCCAATTTGTTACACAACATGCACAAGGGACACAACCCTTGAAAAAGCATGATCAATCCTTCCAATAAAAAGCACACTAATTTTACAAAACATGTGCCAGCATTTTCATTCCTGCAGGAACCCGTTTACTGTTGAGGTACAAACCCACCAATAGGATCATGGGGCCAAAAGTTTCAAAGGTAAGGTTACAAACCAAACATTTTCACACAAAACCACCCTAATACCTCATAACATAAGGCTCAAGGTAAGAGCAGCAATAGTATTTTAAATACCCAACAGGCTGATTTTAAAAAAAGGCCTACAAATCCTCTAATAGAAATACGTTTCAACAAGATTCTCAAAGAAACCTAAAATTGAAAATAGAAATAGAGAGAGAGAGAGAGAAGTACCTAGAATAGCATATGTTAGACGAAAGAAGCAGATTTTAAAATTTGCCTGGTTGGTATGTTGCTCTACAAGGAAATGTACACAAAATCCACTTCTAGGGATGGCAATGGGGATAGTAGGGTCGGGTTTCTATCAAACCCTATCCGCATCTCCACCTTAAACTTTATATCCACCCTCAACTCTCCATCTACGGTGGATAAGACGTTTTATATCCTACCCTCCACTCTCCCCTACCCGCCCCAACCTGTGGGTTTATCTACCTACACTACAAGTCAACTTGTTGCCATTACAAGTCAACTTGTTGCCATTACAAGTCAACTTGTTACATTCATAAGTTTTGTTCTTCACTCAGATTTACTTGACCTTTACCTTTATTAGCATTCCAGTTTAATAGTATTTTCTAATCAAAATACAAAAAACAAAATTTTGAAATCAATTTTAATTAAATCAAAATAAAAACAATAACTATATTTAGATTATTTAATTTCAAACTAGTACTAAAAGTAAAAGGAGATGTCAAAAGTTTTGTCACAGTTCAAATTATTAATGAACATTCTTTCTAATCTGCTGACATTTCATTCGACGCATGTTCATCGTCTGTATCATCTATAAATGTAACCAAAGGAGGTATGGTTGATGGTGAAAATATCATTGAAGTTGTCAACAAAAAATTAATGAAAAATTATAATCAATTAAAGTTATATTGTGTTTTAATTTATTAAAAAAACTAATAAAAACAAAATAATTTTTTTTTACCTTTTTCTGACCAAAATCAATTTTGACAACAAGTCAAAACTTCCACTGTTTTTGAATGTAATCTATTGTGATGCGGATTCAAAATCCTACCTCTCATACTAAAAGCAAATTGCGAAGCAAAAGAAGTTACAAATATTCCCATATATATGTACTACAGGTTGACTCTACGATTCTGAGTCGAGTCTACTTTTTTGTGTGTGTGTGTATATATATATATATATATGTATATATATGGAGAGTCAGATAGGGTATACGGTGGGCATAAAACTCATACATGCATTTTACCCGACCCTGCACGGGTTTAAAAATTTCATACACTTACCTACCTCACACCCGCCCCTTACCTACCTCCACCGAGTAGGGTAGGGGTTGGTATCCACTAGGTTGGGTACAAATTGCTGCCAATAGATTTTTCAAATCTATATTATTTATCTAATAAAAATCACTAGATCAGAACAAACGAGAAAAAATAGTTAGGGTTTTTAAAATGATTTAAAATTTTAATTCCAGGGAAATTAAATCAAAACCCCTCAATTAAATCACAAGATGCTTTTCTGCGAACTTCACAAAAATTTTCCGAGAATGCTTTTCAGGAAAAATGATAAAAAAAAAGTTAAGGTTTTAATTATACTTGAAATGACAGCGATGAGAAGAGAAAATAGAGACTTAATCTATAAAAGACTTGATCTAAAAGATGACATAACTGAAGATGAAGAAGAGGAGTGGGAGAGAGAGAGAGAGGTGCCGCTAAAGTTTGAAGAGAGACAAGAAGGAATATTGGTCAGCAGTGGTAGAGGCAGAGGCCGAGGCAGAGTGATAAAAGTAAGAAAAGAGTGTATTAGGTTTTGGTCGGGTGGGTGAGATAGTGATTTGGGATAAAAAAATTTAGGGACGAAACTTCATATTCATCACTAACTTAGTAATGGAAAAGGAATCCATCGCTAAATTAGAGAGGGAATAAGTAATCCATCGCTACCTTAGCAATAGAATAACTAATCCATCGCTAATTTAGTGACAGAAAAGGAATCCGTCACTAACTTAGCAATGGAATAAGTAATCCGTTGCTAACTTAGTGACAGAAAAGGAATCTATCACTAACTTAGCGATAAAAATAGTATCTCTGTCGTTAACTTTAGCAACGAAAATGCTTTTCATTACTAAAGTGAGCGACACACCACTCTTTGCATTGTTAAACTTAGCAGCGGATTTCACTTTTTGTAGCAACCTAAAATCCACACCGTACAAATAAAAATTGCAGCATATGACTCCGCCTAGTGATGGAAAACTAATCTGTCACTAAATTAGCAATGAAAAACAAAATTCATCACTAAATTAACGACAAATAACTAAATTTGTCACTAAATTAGCAACGGATAGAACAATCGTCGCTAATATTAGCGATAGATTGTAAGTTCGTCGTTAAATTAGTAATGAAAGGTCAAATCCGTCACTAAGTTAGCGACGGAGACACCCATTTCGTTGTTAAATTTAGTGACGAATAAGCCTTTTATCGCTAAATTAGTAACGAATTTGCATTTTTGTCGTTAAATTAGCAACAAAATTTGTGACAAAAGCTATTTTTATGCACTCTTTACAATGAAGTTAACAATGAATTAATCGTTTGCGATAAAATTAACACTGAAAAAATAATTCTCAGAAATTTACAACAAAATTAGAGACGAAAACTTATTCATCATGTGGTTCATTGATTAAAAAAAAACAAAAAACTCAATTTTCATACTTATATAATGATAAGATCATCTAAACAAATTTGTAATTTTTTTTAAAGTTATGATTGATAATATTTAAAATAAGTACAAATTTATTTGTCTAATCTTTAAAATAATTGTTCGATACTCAATGTAGTATTGTACTTATCCAAAAAATAAAATATATGTTTATATAAGTAAATTCTATTACTGTACATGGTAATATTTCGTTAGAAATTGGATAAATTATTTATTATCGAAAGTGGTCAATTTGGTGAAAATTATAACATTTATGATATATTTTACCTGACTTCATAACTTAGAAAGAGTTAAAAAGAGAGACATGATTGAAAATGTTTTATAAAAGAGTTTAAAAAGAATTTAGCCACGAAATCTCAAGTACTGTTGCAAATTAGCGACGAGCTAAATCACGAAAAATTGTGTAACAAATTAGCAATGAATTTAGTAATGAATTGAGGAATTCATTGCCAAATTTTGCCATCAAATTTTTTGTGACTAATTACCGACGAACATAGATTTTCATGGCTAATTTTGCCATGAAAATTTTTTTGTCAATGATTAGTGATGACTTTAGTTACAAAAATTTTTTTGCCACTAATTAGTCATGAATTTAGTTATAAATAAGTTTGTCGTCGTGAATTTTGATACAAATAGTTTTTCGTCGCTAATTTCATCACAAAATAGCGACAAAACACTTTTTCATCCCTAATTTCATCCCTAAATAGCGACGGATATTTTTCATCACTAAATTTCATCACTAAAATCATGTTTTTTTATAGCGGGGAGAGAGAGAGAGAGACAAAGAGGGAGAGAGAGAGAGAGAGACAAAGAGGTTTCAACTTCTGCCACCCTTTTCTAGGAGGGGAAAGGAAATTAAATATCGGGGAAGATCGAACAGGGGATGCCGTTGCTGGATCCAGTATCTGATCTCTTCATTTACTCCTCTTAGCATTCAATTTCTTACCCATCGTTCCATCACTTTCGACTGTTGATGAATGTCGGTGGTGATGATGGCTGCTGTAAGTGATATTGATGGAGCTACGATTGTTCGACATGTTGACTTCACCAATATTTCATAGCTGCAATTCTCTTTCGCGTCCTCGAATCAACGACGGAGACAAAGGCAGCAACGTCAGCTAATCAGGATCCTTGATGTGGCTATGAAATCAATGCAACAATGATATGAAGAATAAAAGAGAAATTCCATCCCTGATGTAGACAATGCCACAACTCCTACCATGATTCAACCTGCTTTCTCTAATCTTGGCTCTAGCATGTGGAAGAGTGACCTAATTTCTGTAGAGCTCAGCACTTTCTGTAGGGTTAGTGACCTAATTTTGGCTAATGAAGTTGCATTTCTATACGGACTGAGTTTATAGCAGGTTGAGCCAATTAGTGTCTAGACTCGGTCTATAATTAAAATGGGCCAAAATATTGGATCCAAACTCGGCCTAGCTCTAAAATGGACAGAGCTCGGTCCTTCAAAACAAGCCTAGCTCGAGTCAGCCCAGTCCAATTGCCAGTTCTAAAGCAAAGCAATTGTGACCCTCCATTCTTTCGTGGGAACCTTCTAGTGCATTGACATGCGATTGCAAGGGATCGTGCTAAAAAAAACACTTTTTTATTGAATCTCATGTGATTAATATAATTTTAGTTAATGGAAGATTAGCCACAGTGATGAAGTAAAATACTCTTTTTGACCGAAATGAAGGATATTCCATTACCAAAACTAGAGTAAAATACTTGTTTAATATCACTGGGGAGAGAGAGAGAGAGAGAGAGAGAGAGAGAGAAGAGATGGAGGAAACGTGAATAAGAGACCATGAACGAGTAAGGAGTTAGGTGGGGTAAGTCAAAACTATAGAAGAATAAATAAAACATTGTTCTAGATGCAATTTTATTTTTGCAAGTACATGATAATAGTTTTAAGTGTCAAGTCTAAAATAACAGCAAATGTGAATGTGAAATTAGAGTAACAACAGCAACAATAATAGTCATTGCGTTTGCAGTACGGTGCTGATATGATTAGTGAATCTCTCCTCAGTTGAAATAGCTTGGAGCTAAATGCAAAATTGGGATTGATTGTCTTATTATCTTTATAACCCCTTGGCCTTCATATTTTAATGTTATCATACCATAAATATTTGATTTTATCTTTTTAACTAAATATGTATAAATATGATGCAAAAAACATTGATGAAATTAAAAATAACAAAATTCATATTTTTTTCCAGGTCAGAAAATTCATAAATGTGAGAAAAGTTACAAAATTAAAATTACATACAAAATAAATATATTTTCCAAATTATAATTTACCATGTGTCATTAATAAATATTTTTCTCCTTTGCATTGGTTTCTCTAAACTACTCCAATTATGTGAATCAAAGACAATTATAATCAAAATCTATCAAATAAAATGTAACAAGGTAAATCAAGCTAAGGAATTTTTTTGGTGGGACAAAGTACACACAAACACCCTCTCTAATTTGCCAAAATTGTATGATCTTCTTTGAGAATTGATACTCAAAAAGACCTCACACTGACTTTCTCTTTCAATAAGAGCCACAAAAAAGTGGCAGTTCAGCGACGCTCTTTTGCAATGCCTTTTAATTTTTTTTCAGTCACCAACAGATTAACGACAACATTTGCAACGCCGTTTTTCGCCATTGCCAATGGCTTCATCACCGGTCTACAAGAGTGACACAGAAGTAGTTGTAGCCAATAGCAACACGGCATCGACATCACAAAGGAGTTCGCAAGAGTGGCGTCGCAAGCGTTCTGATCTTTTAGTGATGCAGCCATGGCGTTGCTAAGGAGTTTGAATTGCAGCGACGTGACTGTGTCGTTACTCAGGAGTTCAAACCTTAGCGATGCAGCTTTTGTCATTACAAAGAAGCCGACTTTATGTAACGTAGCTTGTGATGTGTACTCATGCACTAATTGCGACAACCTTTCCGCGTCGCAATATGTGTTGCTAGTTTATTTTAAAAAAAAATTAATTACCTAAAAATAAAATGAATATATGTTATTTGTTTGTTATTATCAAATTTCGTGTATGCTTTTAATTGTACTATGAATAAAATTAATTTAATAAAATTAATTACAAAATGACGAGACTCATTATTTTTTCCAGGTTTTTGTATCTTACACGACATACTAATTTCAAAATAGTATGATGTGAATGTTCCCACCTTTCCGTAAATATACACATTCACAATAAAAACCATGTGCCTTTTTCATCACTTTTTTCTTAAGTGATGTAGAAATCTAAGTAATTTTATGAATAAACATACTTGTTGGAAGTGGATTTTGCTCAACAAATAATTATCTTATTGACCCATGTGAGGAACTGATGTTGATGAGTCTTCTGGGTCATCATAGATGATGAGACCTACAAATACCATTGAAGGATCTTCGACCAATGAGGTTTCAATGCTCAATTCAGAAAAGTGGTGATAAAAGAAAGAGAAACAAATTAAGTAGAGTTGTAAAATAGCCCTATGTAGCCTTTGTGTAAGAAGTCAAGAGTTATTAAACATATCTGATTAGTTGCCTATGCTTAGTATATATAGCATACATGCATGATAAGTCTCGTATGCATTTAGGGATGTAAAAACACTAGTTTCTTTGTAGATAGATCATTGAGAATCTTTCAAAATTACAAGAACTATAGTCAAAGATTTTTAAGAAATTTAAAATTTTAACAATTAAGGGAAATGCAAGTTGTTACATAGGTTCTTTATCTTATCGAGAGTAATTACAAAGATTTTCTTCCTTATCAGGAGAGATTATTTCCGAGATTAGGGGAGGTTCAAATTTTAGATGATCATGATCTCAATTTGTCAAGCGTTGTCTATCGGAAGGTTTTTTGCTAATAGTCGAGAGGCTAATAGTCGAGAGGGTAAGACGAAGAGGTGAATAAGCAGCTTACTTGAGAGGCTTTAGTCAAGATGGTTGAGAGACATAAGCGAGAGTGTTTAGCCAAGAGGGTGTTAAACTAAGAGTGTATTTGGTCATTTACAAAACTTGTGATTATGCTTTTGTGGGCTTGTTAGCTTCTAGTCGTTATGGTAAAGGGTTATTGAACCATGTACCATCATTCCCACTCCTAGTGTTAGTTCGAAGAAATGGCATTAAAAGTAAAGTTGTAGCGATAGGTATTGGGAAATTTGAAAGGGTGGGAAAGTGGAGTATTAAATGCAAGATTGCCTCAATTTTTGCAAATCTTCCTTGACACACTTCTTCTTGTGCAATCCATGATTGGTTGTAGCTATTGTGGCGCTTGTAGTTTCATCAATCTGCTTTCTAGAGAGAGAAAAGATTCGATCAGTTAGGATTTGTGAGATTTGCGAGGGAACTTTGTAAGGGACTTAAGATGGCGAAAGGTTTTGAATCTCGCGTTCACCATACCATCAGCGACATAAAGAGAACACTATCATTAGAGGAATTGAGGGGGATAGTAAATGATATATCGTTAGGGAATGGTTATAATTCGTTGTCGCCCACTGAAAAAGAGAAGGCAAATAGGCTGCCAGAGAATTATGTGTCAATGTACAAGCAGTATGTGAAGTACGGCCTTCAGGTGCCATATATAGGTCCCCTTGCTAGCATTTTGAAAGGTTGAAACATCTTTCTAACTTTATTGATCCCTAGCATTAGGCGTTTGGTGGTGGCAGTAGTGAGCCTATTAAGCTACCATTGTTTGCATTTTGATTTTGAAATATATCTTCAATTTTTTCTTTGAGAAGATATCCCACTGAGAGTTCAACGAAGGGGTGGTTTTGCCTCTAGATCAGGCCGGAGTGAGGGTGGAAATTCTTCTATAAGGAGACCATTGACAAGAATTGGTTGAAAAAGTTCTTTTTCATTGAGTTTGTAAATAAGGAATTGATGCCAGTGCTTTAAAAGGCTAGTGGGGAGCCTTTTTGTGGGGTTGAAGTCCCTAGGACCTTCTCAGCATTCAAGGTTGTGCGTTCGGTTGGGCTTTTTTTTTTGTGAAGAGGAGATCCATTTGTATGGAAACTCAACTAGATGACCAAATGTTAACGTTGGCTGGTCTGTTGGTGGGAGAAAAGAAGAAAACTGAGAGTCCTCTTTGATGAAAAAGAAGGCCATGAGACTTCTAGATGTTGTGCCTTCTGTTGAGAATGAGGATCTGATAAAGATAACCATTGACAGGCAAATAAGGCCGAAATCTAAGAGAAGTGCTAGGGAGGGGGAGAGCGCATCAGAGCAGGGTGCTCCATTGACTGATGCCCTCCCTATTTCAGCGTTGAAAAGGAAAAAGAGGAAAATGTAGATGTTGAGTTCGAGCAAGAAAGTTAGAGAGAATATGGAATAGGGTTCGCCAAGCGTGTCTGAGGTTCCACCTACTAGAGGCGGCCGAGCAAGTGGTGCTGAAGTGTTTGAGTCAGAGGCATTCATTCCTCGGTCTCCAGCATTAGCTTTCAAGGAGGGTACAGAAGGAGAAGCTATTGAGAGAGGGTTCATGAGAGAGGACATAGAGGGTGGAGAGGAAGAATAGGATACCAAGAGGGGTACTCTTAGTGAAGATGGGATGTACCTCTCGAGCGTATGGCTCTAGAGTCTGGAGCTGGGCCTTCTTTTGCCTTTCTCGAGACCTTGTATATGCAGAGGGACAAAAGAAAAGTGCCTAAAAGAACTGCTCCCCTCCCTTCTATCTTTGTTAGCTCCTATAATGTTGGAAAGGACCTGAGGGAAAGGGGGGTTGTAGCATTTAGTGCCAACAACCATCGCTATAGTTATGTAGATATCACTGAGGTAAGGAGGGTTGCCAACCAGTTGGAATATTATCGCTCCAAGCTGGAGTTGAACGATTTATCAATCGAGCAGAAGCCCTTATGTCTCTTGGGCTTGAGGTGTGATTTTCCTTTTTGGAACATGTTTTATTTAGGTTCTTGGTTTCGATGAACTAATTTAATATGTTTTGTGTAGACCATTGTCTTAGTTGAGTTCTAAAGACTGAAGAGAAACTAGGTGGCTAGGCACCCGGAGCACCGTGTAAACCAGATAGGTGAAGAGATCTCCCAACTGGACGGTGTTTTGGCCCAAAGAGAGATAAAAGAGGAGAGGGCAGCCAAAGCTACCTTAAATAACAGAAATGAAGAGGTGGAGGGCTTAAGGGCTGCCCTGGAGTCTGCATTTTAGCAATGTGGCACGGCTCTAATGAAGTGCGAGAGGTTGGAAGCAATAGCAAAGGTGGGTGAAGCAAGGCTACAGGCTGCTGAAAGGTTGGCAAAGACTCGAGAGCATTCTCTTATTGCCATAGAGCAAAAGCTAGCCAAGAGCCACAAGTATGCTCAGCATGAGCTCTTGGAAAGCCTATAGTGTGCTGAGGAGGTCATCTGCAAGATAAGGCTAGAGGAGGCCGTGATTGCGGGTGTTATGGATATTAACCCCGAAGTGTCGAGTTCGAATCTCATCGGCACTCATCAGGACAATACTTCTCATAAGGCAGCCGATGTGAGCATTGATGTTGCCACCCTTCGAGATGATTTTGAGTCTCTACAATAAAAGGTCATTCTTCCTCCTCCGCCTACTTTGTCATAGTTTCTGTGCCTTGCTATATTCTATCTTCTTTTGCTGTATCTTGCTTGTATGTTCTTCTCCTTAGTTTGTTTAGGTCTTGTCTCTTCTACTATATAGATGGTATTTCAACAAATAGATTAAGATTTCTAATAATCTCATTTTTTGATTCCTTCTTTTCGCTTTGCATTCATGTTGCCTTATTAATTATGTGTTGAAATAGCGAGACTTGAATGTTGAGTTATCTTCTAGTGCATTATAATTGTGAGAGAGATCTAGAACCCTTTTAGATGTTAAATCTAAGAGAACAAGAGCTGGATTTAATTTGCATGCTAGTATATATAGGGCCAAGAAGCGATGGCGATGTCCTGCTAAGGCCTATGCAAGGCATTGAGTTGAGAGTGAGAATGCAGACCCATATGAGATATGGACCCCAAAAAGAGGGTGCAGAACCCTTTTGTAGAGCCTAGGAAGTGGGCCATATCTATCGATCGAGCACTAGTACGCATATTGATGACCTGTTTTAAGGCTCATGAGAATGAATCTCTTCAGTGAATCGGGACGACACAGACCCATTCTTACTTGAGTGCATTGGTATCAAAAAAAAAGGAGACCCACTTTACCTAATAAAGCCTTCTAAAAGAGGATCCATCAAAATCTATAAATTTTTACAAGTCTCCTCTGGAAGCAAAAGCCCTAGAAAACCAGCTACCACTGCGTATGCATCAGACGTAGATTGTCAGCCATCGATCATACCTAAACTCATCTGGAACTACAAAATTTTATATATTTTACTAAAACTATTAAAATTTAGTTGAAAATACTATTAAAAATGAAATAAAATAAAGTAAAGATAAACTAAAAAGGGGGTAAATTTTTCTTTAGACGTCTTTACTTGCGTATTATTTTTTCAACATTTATTAGAAAATTTAAGCTACACGGCAAAAATAACACTTTCATATAATTATTAAATAAATCAAAATTACTATTACAACTTGCCAAAAGAAACTACCATCGATAGCCTTTGGTTACTTGGGGGAACTAGCACAAGCATACTACTTGGTTCTGGGTGAATATTAATTTCTACACAAAGATGGAAGATTTGGTTTGGAATTTTATCAATTGTAGCGTGAAGGCCAAGTTGAACAAATGGCAATGGAGATCGAGCTGTGTACGTCTAATCATAATTTAGTTTCTTAAGTTTATGCTTCAGTCAAACGTTACTTACCAAATTGGATCTATGCATGCTTAGTCATTACCTAACTTCTAAAATAATCCTACTATATCGTCAATTGTCAAGTAAGTCAGGGAGCAGGTTTGACTTGAAATTCCAATCCCATTCATTTCTTTGATTGATATAAAAGAATTTCCAACAATAATATTTTGAGAGCTGAAATTGTTTTATCGATATAAATTAACTTAATAGATAAGAGTGTTAAATTATTTAATCAATTTTTAGATTCGAAACTTAAAAATGAAAAAAAAAATACATTAAGAGAGCTGTTCCCTAAAATGAGCCCAACAAACATTCAAACCAAACTAATTGAAATATAAATTCAGATATCAGTTGATATAGTTTCAAAAAAAATTATAAAAAATTAACTTAAAAAGGTATAAATATATTTATTATAGTTGGTGTTTAGAGTTTCAACTAATTTCTATTTTATTTTATTCTACTTGTAATACTTTTTAATTAAAACAAATTTTTGTATGCAAAACATAGGATTTTACAAGTAAATTTTAATTTTTTTACTAACAAAAGATTTAAATTATCATTATTATTAACTTATTTATAACTATTGTCATCCGATACATATTTGAAAGAAATTGTGACTTTTTTTTTTTGAAATTTTATAGTTTTATTAAAAAAATATTTTAAAGGAAAATAAATAAAATAAATGAAAATGTCAAACTTGTAAATATTAGAAAAGATAGATTTTTTTTTTTAATTTCAGGAAGGCCATGGATCTAAAATTACGCAATGCAAGCAAAGCTCCCAATATAATTATTAAATAAATTAAAATTAATATAAATGATATAATTACTAAACGAATTGGAATTAGTATGACTGGAATCTTTTTTTTAGTACTATATCAATCGATATTCAGAATTATATTTTGATTAATTCGATCCGAAATTTACAATAGCTCATTTAAAGGGCTACCCTCCTAACATAATCTGTTCCATGCTTAAGTCACGGTCGAACTGGAGATCTTAATTAAAGGAACTAACGTTATATCCTACAAGGCCAAATAATCATTGGTAGTATAACTCGAACTGATTAAAAAAAAAAGTGCATATGGTATATAACTGTTAAAATATGACTATTTTAGAAGTTCTGAAAATTTATTTAACTTGGGTATCAAAGTTGTATACGGAATCAAATTGGAAAGTGGTTTTCTCTTGGATTTCTCACACAACTCTTAGAACATGGTGGTATCACTAAACTTTTGTTAGTATTGACTATTTGATACCAGTTATTAATGATTCATGTTTCTCATTTTGATAATAATTTGGTAGACAACTTAGTTAGATAACGTGTTTACCATCTCAATTCCTTTTCATTTGTGAATTAAAATTTCAGTATGAGTTGTTAGCTGGATCTGCAAAGGTCCCATTTGAATGGAACCAAATTTGAAAACAATGTGAAAAACATACATTTTTGAGATTGATAATACATTAATTTGGTGACAACGAATTTGAAAGCTCCAGTTTCCTACCTCCTTTAATTTTCCAACACATAACAACTTCGCTAGAAAAATGGTATTATGCGTTCAGATCGAATTAATCGGATAAAGTTTGAATATCGAAAAAAAAAATGGTCCTGTGATTCATCAAATGCAAGGGAAGAAGTATTAAATACTGATGTTTAATAAAGTGAAAGTAGAAATTTAGGCTATATCTGTGTTTGTCTAGGGAAGGAGAATAAATGCAATAACAATTGAGGACCAAAAATTAAAAAGAAAATGAATAAAAACCAGCTGGGAATATAAAGACATCCTATATCTTTTAAATAGGGAATAAATTTTGAAAAATGATATAACAATCAGGAAAAATTAGCTGCAATTAAAATAAATTAGAAAAGGGGATGAAATTTTTTTAAAAAAAGAAGGACAAGAAAAGAAAAATGGTAATAAAACATGAAAAATAATTTAAAACTAATTAACATTGAGGAAAAATTAGGCGATATTGAAAAAAAGATTTCAGAAAAAGGAAAAAATTTTTAAAATTCATAAATAATGGGGAGAAAGCATTTGCAATTAAAAAAAATAGAGAAAAGGGGATTAAAATAAAAAAAAAAATGAGAGCACAGATGGTTAATCTAAGACAGAAAAAAGGGGAAAAAAGATAATAAGTATGATAAATATACATTATATTTCCCATATAATGTACACTAAAAATAAAAAAATATTTATCAAAACAATGCTTCTTTTTTTTTTTTTTTGTGGTTACAATGGGAAAGGAACACCAACTAACCTCTGAATGAGGCCATACCTCTCATATCCTTTTGAAGGAAACTATAAACCTCGCAAGGAGGTGAGTGAAACCTATGGACCTGGGGTAAGTCTATGACCAAATTTAGTAATTGCATTAGCACAATAATTTCCTTCGTGGGGCACATGCTGAATCTCCTGAACCAACAGCTTCTGAATGCAATTGGCATTCCCTCAGCAAATGTGAATGGGTATGAGAAGACAAACTATCATCTTTCAACTCCTCCGCCACCGAGGAAGAGTTCAACTCTATAATCAACGGGGAATACTGATAGTGATCCGAAATCCTTTATAAACTGCACGTAACTCTACAGCCTCTTGATCAACAAGTTTCAAATTAGTTGTAAAGCCAAGTAACCAGAAGCCATGCTCATCTCTGAGGATTCCATCTACACTTGCTAACCTCAAATGGGGAAAAACTGAACCATCATTATTAAGCTTAAATCAATGTTTTTAAAATGGAACTAGTAAGCGACTCGGCAAAGTTATTGGTTTATCGATTTATTGGTCGGATCGGTCAGATCATTTTATAAACCGAATAATATCAATATCATATATATAATTTGTATGTTATATATTTTAAAATAAAATAAAATTTATATATTTATATGAAAAAAATATATTTAAGTAAGCAAAATAATATTACCTTTATTAATTGCAATAACTATTTATAAAATTCATATTAAGAAAATAAAAATAAAATAATTAAATTATATCTGTAATTGAAAAAATAATATAATATTTTTGAAATATAGAAAAATTATGTGTAAACTAAGTCCAATTGTATTAATATATTTAATAAATGATAAATTCAAAATAAAAAATTCAAAATTATGACTTACAAAAATAAAAGGAAATTTTTTCATGAAATAAGCACATGTGCTACATTTTTAATATAACATAAGTTGAATGACATAATTTTTAGAAAATTTTTGAATCCTAATGTTATCCAACCCAATTGTTGAATAAAATATTAAAACATTTTTATTCCACATCGAAAAAAAAAAATATAGAGAGAGAATAAGGAGAGAGAGATTGTATTTTTATCCCACATCGAATAGATATAGAGAGAATAAGGAAAGAGAAGTGTATAAATAAATAGGAAATATGGATCCCAATAAAGTGTAATGATTTGTAATTGAATTGCATTAATTTGTGGTTTGATTGGTTTAAACGGTTCACTGGTTTTACCGGTTTTGACCAGTTTTAAATGGTTTTGATCGGGTTTAATTTCATCCGGTTTGACAGTGAAAACCGAACCGGAGTATAGAACGGTCGAACCGGAGGAACTAGGCAGTCCGATTCAATTTAAAAAAAACGGGGCTAAAATCACCTTGATGGCGGAGGACTCCAGCTTATCCATTCCTCTTATAAGGGG
Source organism: Dillenia turbinata (assembly GCA_037126225.1). Classification (NCBI taxonomy): domain Eukaryota; kingdom Viridiplantae; phylum Streptophyta; class Magnoliopsida; order Dilleniales; family Dilleniaceae; genus Dillenia; species Dillenia turbinata. The sequence continues at coordinate 11,625,813 of JBAMMX010000010.1, read as the reverse complement.
TAACTCGACTTAGGGACCGAGTGGCGAATGCATTTCTAGCATAGTTAATTGCATACTGAACAACCTCCCTCAAAGTGAAGTCTTTCCTTTTGAAAATCACCTTACATCTTGCCTTCAAAAGAGCCCAAACCATAGAGCTAAAAAGTATAGATCAGGAAAGATCCATATGAATAGCATGAGAGTTACAATTTATTTTCAACCACGTAAAGATCTATTCCTTGATAAAAACCATCTGATGAATGTATAACTCTTCATCCCAAGCATCCCAACTCCTACCACAATCTCTCAAAATATGTGCCACCGTCTCCTTCCCTGTAAGACATAAAGGGCACCGAACATCCATAGCCAGCCCCCTCCTGACCCGCACATGATTAGTTATGACCCTTTTATGAGCCACTATCCATAAAAAGAATTTTACCCATTCCTGGCACTTTAACCTCCACACCCATCGCCAATCAAGGGAACCCTACTATCCATCCTCATCCATGACCCTTGTTAATCTATATGCTGACCTAATTATGAAAGAACCGCTAGATTCCCCTCCCCAATACATCACATCTCTAACCCTGGGATCCCGATGGATGGCAACTCCACGGATCTCCTCCGCATGATCCAAGGGTATAGGAGTAGCTAACTTGTCCAAATCCTACCACCTCTCCACTATGATGGAATGACTAACTTTTAGCGAATCCTCATCGACCTCCAATACCATCACTCTACTATGAATCAAAGGTTAGGTTCCCACCCAATGATCCGTCCAGAACCTTATACAGAAACCATCTCCAACTTGCCATCTAAGTCCCCTAATGATAATTTCCCGAGCACATAAAATACCTCTCCACAAGGTTCAATGACCAGGACGCCAAGTATGAGTCAACAAATGACTGTCTTGCAAATATTTACCAATCAACACTTGGCATCGTAAAGTGACTGATCAATTAACACTCTCCAACCTAGTTTGGCAAAGAAAGCTCAATTATGTCCCTACTCTTACAAAGCCCCAGACCCCCCAATAGTAGGAGAGACATACGCTATCCCACCCGATATTATGTACCCATTTGGAAGACTCCGAATCACACCACAAGAACCTAAAATTCCACATATCTAATTGATTGCAAGTGAATTCAGGAAGCCAGGCTACTTGTATAACATATAAGGGAATTGATGATGACACAACCTGAATAAGGGTCCTCCTTCCTACCATACTCAAGAGCTTCATTTTCCAAGCAGCCACCTTATTAGCAACACGGTCCACCAAGAATTGGTAAATATTAGCTCTAACCCTCCCATATAAAATGGGAACTCCTTAATAACACCCTAAATCCTTTGTGAGCCAAAAATTACAAACTGCTACCAACTATCTTTTTACCAATCTAGGGACCCGAGGGGACACAAAAATCTTAGATTTGGTTGGGTTGACCTTAAGTCCACTAATCATAGCAAACTTTTGAAAACAATCCAAAATGGACTGAAAGCATCTAGGCTTGGCCTCTGCAAATAGCATGAGATCATCTACAAAAAACAAATGAGAAATCCGAGGTCCCAACTGAGACGTGGTAATGGGTGCTCAACTCCTAGCTCGCTCACTATCCTGAATCATATATAACAATTTCTCCATCACCACGAGGAACAAATAAAGAGACAATGGCCAGAGGCCCTTCCCTGGGAAGAAGAAAGACAAAATCTCTCCATTCCACAACAAGACAGAGCTAGCCCTAGTGACCATGAACATAATGAGACATGTCAAGGAGGGAGAAATTCCAAAATCTAGCAAAGTTTTCCTTAAAAACTCCCAAGATATACTATCATATGCCTGTCTCAGATTAACCTTCAACACCATGGTCCCCATTTACTACGAGATCACTGAATGAAGTGAACAATCTCCTACATGATGATTATATTATCAAAGGTGCTACGACCCGGTATAAAGCTAGTTTGATATGGCCCCACTATCCTCTACATAAATGAATGCAGTCTATTCACAATCACTTTCAAAAAGACCTTATAATTCGTGTTCAGGAGGCTAATTGGTTTGAAATCTCCCTTCACGATTTGACTTCTTCAAAATCAACACAATATCCCTGCAAATATTCTGAAACGCAAAACTCATCCCGAAGAGTTTTCGTCACAAACAGGAATAGGGAATCATGTGTAACATTCCAAAAATACTAATAAAATAATGGTTGGATACCATATGGACTTGGAGCTTTCCAACCCTTCATCAGAAACACTGCCTTTTTAACCTCCTCCATTTCCTCACTACACCCATTGTATGCAAGTTTAAATTGATTGAATTTTTTTAGATATTGTCTAGTTTAAAGTACGGAATGAAAAAGATAAGATAGTGAAATAAAACAGAAGCAAATAAAACTTTTATAAATATATGAGAGTAAAGTTTAAAAAATTATTTAATTTTAATCTTTATCTCTATTTTTATTCTTTAGAATTGAGGTATAAAAATTTTAGTTTATTTTTATTACAAGATAATGAATCAAATATGATATCTTTTATGTTACACTTGTCACCCACTACAAAAAAAATACGGAATTAGCGACGGATTTAATGACGAAAATTTTAGAAAAAATCGTCGCTAATTTGTTTAGTGACGAAAAAATTTCCGTGGGTAATAGCGCGTCGCAAAAATTTAACAACGGATTATGAAAATCCATAGCTAAAATTTAGCCACGGATTATAAAAATCCGTGGGTAAATTTTGCATTTTATATTTTTATTTTTAGAGCCTGTTGGCCCACCCGCCGGTCGTCGCCCCAGCCCCTACTACTTGTACGCCTATGCCTGCCCTTATCCGCTTGCGTATGAGTCAACTTCTTGTAGCTTTATATTTTTGTAAAAAATATGCACTTACCCAGATTCGAACCTGGGACTAAAGGGACGTCTGGAGTGTTCTCAACCACTATGTCATTTTAACTTATCTGATATCTTTTTTTTTTTACTTTATTAATTTCTTTCTAACTCTTACCAGTAAAAATATGATTTCCTAATTTAATAAAAATACAAAATATAAAATTATATTTAATAAAAACACAAAATTATATTTAATAAAATTATGAAATTATCTTTAATAAAAATGTAAAATTATATTTAATAAAAATCAATACCCTAATTTAATAAACATATAAAATACAAATTTATATTTAATAAAAATATAAAATTATATTTAATAAAATTTCAATAATTAGAGACGAATGTAGCCACAGATTTCAGATCCGTGGCTAAATTTAGTCATGAATTTTAAATTCAGTGACTAAATTTAGCCACGGATTTAAAATCCGTAGCTAAATTTAGCGATGAAAGATAATCCATCGCTAAATTTAACGACGAAAACGTAATCCATCGCTAATTAGCGACGGATATAATAGTCTGTCGCTAAATTTAGCGAAGAATTATAGATTTCATCGCTAAATTAGCGACGGATAATTATTTTCGTCGCTAAATTAGCGATGAAAATTAATTCGTGGCTAATTAGCCACGAAATTTATTTTGTAGTAAATTTCATTGCTAATTTGCGATGAATTCAATTTTTGTCGCTAAATTCGTGGCTAAATAGCGACGAATTTTTTCCGTGGCTAAATTTCGTGGCTAAAATCATATTTTTGTAGTGACCTAGGTTGCATAGGAATGAAAAGGGATATGAATGAATAGGAAAATGACACTTTATAAAAATACAATAAATAGAAAGATGAGAAAATGCATAAATATTAAAAATATAAGAATTTTTATATAACTAATAATTATTTTATTAAAATAATACAATAGTTATTTTTATAATAAAAATATAAATTGATTAAATATGTATTTATTAATCATAAGATAAATAATATAAAAATTATAATTATAATTACATTAATAAATAATATATTAAATAAAAATATAAAAAAATTATGTAAATATTAATTAATTTAAGGATAAATTATATTTTTACCCCTGTGATTTTTCCAAAATCCACATACCTCTCCTATGGTGAAAAAATGTCAATTTAAGTCTTCATGTTTTGAAAAGTGTGGAATGATGATGGAAAAAGACGTAAATAATGGAGAGTTAAAGAAATCTAATAAAATACCGATTATACCCATTTTAAAAAGTTGTTCTTTTGGAAACCCTAACACACAATTTATTTCTTTCTACTCTAGAGAGAGAGAGAGAAAGGACGAACGACAACAATCGAACATTTTTGTTATTTTTTTCGGATTGAGAAAAGGAGATCGAACAACCATCATCATGCATTTGAAGGGGGATCAAAGGCACTATCAGGTAAGAAGTTTTTTTTTTCATCTAAGGTTTTGCTTTTTTTTTAAATTTGAATTATTAGTAACAAAAATGGAATGTTTCAAATAATTTCAGTGAGTGAGAATGTTGTTTGTATATTTTTGTTTTTCATATAAAGCACATTTTAGGCACCGGTGGAAAAACTTAAGGGTTGCTTTCAGCAGGATCTATTGGAGAGAGATTGAATGTAGAAATTTTTTTGAAAAGTAATGATAAATGTAGTGGAGGGATTTTTTTCTCAATTTTTAAATTTTTTCTGTAAAGCACTTTTAAGGTTTCGACGCATTCTTGTTTTAAATGTAAAATAATATTTGAACTGCATGATGTGGGGTAGTTCTAAATGTAAAATAAATATTTTTTATCTGAACAATGGATTTTTCTTTGTGCAATAATGTGTAGTGTTTTTCTATTTGTTTTGATATGTGACTCTGTGGTATTTATTTTGTCTACAACTAAACTTGAAATGGTAGATGTTAAGTTTCAACATAGAGGGAGATTTATATGGGAATCTAATCTATTATACCCAATAAAGTACACAGGAGATAGATTTATAGTATTTAATAGTTATCCTAGAAATAAGTTATTTTGGATTGAGTTAAGTATCATTGTAATTCATTCTCTGATAAGGATCCAGATGAAATTAAATTGTACTTTAAACTTCCATCTTGTGGCATGGATATGGGTGTAGTTGAGATAAACAGTGATGATGATATTAAGGCTATATTAAAAGCTCATGAAGATGAATTTAAAATTAACTTATATGTAGAAAAAGGGGTAGAAAGCAAGCAAGTGGTGTCAAATATCTGTGGGTCCAGAAGAGAGAACTTTAGGGTAGAACAAGCTAATGCTGGTCAGCAGGATGATGCATGTAAGCCTTCTGGAAATAATCAAAGTAGTCCAAAAAAACGTATGAAGAACATTGAGAAAAAATTATTAAAAAAAACTGTGAAAACGCATAGAAAGTGATGATGATGACAATTTCGTTGCTTTTGACAAAACAGAATGGCTGGAAGAAGGGTTTGAATGCTTGGAAGATGAGAATATTTTTTGTGGTTTAGAAAAAAAATTCAAGAGTCAGATATTAATGAGTCAACCCATATAGATGAAGGAACCCAGCCACAACAAGAGGTGAGGAATAATGGTTTAGATGAAGCATGGATGAGACTGATGATCTAGATGAGGAAGATTTGCTAGATAAAGACACAGGTGATGATGAAGGATGATCAATACATAGATCAAATTTCCCAAACTTTGATCTTGATTTTAAATTCAAGAAAACAAACTTTGAACTCAAAGTAGATCAAAAATTTACAACTAAAAAAGTCTTTAAGAAAGCTTTGATTGAGTGGCACATCCGAGAAGGCTACACATACAAGTATCTTAAATATGACTCTCATAAAATCACTATAACATGAAAGAAGGGCTGTTCTTGGAGGTTGCATCTAGTCAAATTCAAAAGGAGAAGACTTTTGAGAGGCAGTCATGAATATGGAAGAGAATATAAAAATGGTCATGCAAATACTAGATATCTAAGTAAGAAATTTCAAAGTTATATTAGAGATGATCCAGCTTACAGTTTGAAAGGGTTGCAAAACATTGTTAGGAAAGAATTGATGGTAGATATAAATCTGAGGCAGGCCTATAGAATGAAGAGGGATGCATTGGAGGACATCTATGGTGTTGATGTTGAGCAATATCACAAGATTAGAGCATATGCCCAGCAAGTCTTGCATGATATACTTGGCAATTATATTACCATTTAAGTGGAAAGATATAAAGACCATGACTTGCCCACATTTCAAAGGATGTTATGGTATTTGGATACAATGAGGAGAGGATTTCTTGAAGGATGTAGACCCATTATTGGTTTAGATGGATGTTTCTTGAAGAGTCCATTTGGTGGTTAACTACTAACAACAATGGGAAGAGATGATAATGAGAATATGTTTCCACTTGCCTTGGTTATGGTAGAGTCAAAGAGATTTGAAAGTTGACACTGGTTTCTAATTGAGTTGAAAACTGTTATTGGTCTTGACAATCAAACTATTTGGACATTCATATTTGAAAGGCAAAAGGGGTTGGTCAAATCACTTAAAGAAGTGTTTCCACATTTTAAGTATCGAGTATGTGTGAGACATTTATATCAGAATTTCAAAGAAAAGTTCAAGGAAAAGGAGTAAAGGGATTTTTTTTTTTTTTTTGATAACAGCATCAGCAGGGAATGTCAAGGACTTTGAAAGAGATTTGGGTAACTTGGAGAGAGTTGAAGAAAATGCAGTAAACTAGCTAAAAAAGGTACCACCCCACCTGTACTCAAGAGCACACTTTGGTTATACAAGTAAAAGTGATATACTTGTCAATAATATGAATGAAAGTTTCAACAACTACAAACTTAAAGTAAAATCAATGGCAATTGTGGAAATGTTTCAATGGATAAGGAAGAGGCTCATGAAGAGAATACAAGTTAAGAGAGTAGGCATGGAGAACTATAGGGGAAATATATATCCAAATATTCAGCAAAGAGTGGAAAAAAAATAAGATTTTTAATAGATCATGCATTGTTACTTGGTCTGGTAATGAGGAGTATAAAGTAGACTGTGCAACAAGGACATCTAAAGTTGACTTTGTCACTCGGACCTACACTTGTGGCCTATTCCAGTTGACTGGAATTCCATGCCCTCATTCCATAATTCCATGCCCTCATTCCATAACAGTCATTTACAGTGCTAGGAAAGTTGTGGAATCATATGTTCATTCATGTTATAGTATAAAAATATACTTAAAGGTCTATACTTATAATATTGCTATGATGACTTCTATGCATTATTGATATAATTATGAGGGGTTAGAACAGGTGAATCCTCCTTTCACTAGAAAACAACTGAGAGGCCTAAAAAGTAGAGGAGAAAAGGTGTTGATGAGTTTGTTGTCTCAACCTCATCTACTAAAAAGGGTCTACCAGTTCATTACAAGAGGTGTTTTCAAGCAGATCATAATTCCAGGACATGCAAGAATTCTATTCACCTTAACAGCAAATTCAACAAGGTTAACAATTTTTGTTTTAATAGTATTTCATTCAATTATTTTGAATATTTTATCATATTATTGATATCAATTGTTTTATTAGTTTAGTCACCAATTGGGTTAACTATCTCTCAGTAAGTTGCAAGTAGCTTCAATGATAGGAATAGAGTTCAATATATATTCAGGACTCGTGTATCACAAGCAAGTATTAATGAACCTAGACCATCCAGGCGATTATGCAAGAGTACAAGGATTAGGAAGACATCAAATAGATCCCCTAAATTCATTGATCTAATGGCCTAGTGTGTGAAGTTTGTATTTGATGTTACTGGTATTTGGAACATTTCTTTGATATTTGAAGTTTGTATTTGGAACATCAATTTGTATTTAAGTAGTTCAACACTTGGTATTTGGAACTTATATTTGATATGAACAACTTCTATTTGAAAATATGTTTGATATAAAATTGATGTTGTTGATTTGCAATAGAATGTGATGTTGGATTTAGTTTCAAAATCAACATTCAAATTTCAACTTACAAAAGAAAAGAAAACAAGAGGAAATAACAACCATATTAATCACAAGAGAAAATATAACCAACATTCACAGCAAATAACAACTCAAAATCAAAATTGGTCCAAAAGAGAGCCACTACAAAAGAGAAATTACAACTCAAACATTTTGTCTGGCTTGACTTCAGAATCAAAATTGGTTCAAAAGAGAAATTATAACTCAAACTCACAGTAGATAACAACCAACATTTACTTTGCACAACAAATTATAAGTGATAAGAGAGCTGCTACAATAGAGACAACCACAAGTCTCTTGATCAGACTCAAATTTCTTTCCACACCTTGTATCCATGCCAAATCATATCCATTTTTATGTATTGTACTATCAATATTTGGACTCTCGAATAGGTTACCAGTACTCCAAGAACCCACATTTGCTTTGCTGGTATGTTTCAATACTGGTACACTTTTTCTTTCTCTGGTTATTGGCTGACACCATGCAAAGAACCCACATTTATTTCTTTCACAAACAAATTATAGTAACCCCTTTGAAGATTTCTCAGATTTTACTATCTAGAATGACTTTGTTGCCATAATCACACCTTTGATACCGGTATATGGGTTCTTTTGATCCTCCACCGATGCTTAAAAAAGACATTCTAAATGAATGTTGAAGAAAATTTGGGTATTATATATATATATTTATATATATATATATATATATATATATATATATATATATATATATATATATATATAACACATTACACCACGAAGAAGATTTGAAAAAAATCTTGGCATAATATTTTATAAGAACGCGAAGAGATCTGGGCATCAGATGCTACCTTCATGGATTTTGAAAAAATGTTTTGAAAATTTGAATAAAATATATTTAGATATTCAAAAAATGTTTAGAAGATTTTCAAGAAATTTGAAATGTATAGTTTCAGATAAACAATCTTTGTTTTAATTGGAAGGACATTTATTTCGAATTAGGGTAAAATTTGAATTTAAATTTACATATTGACCATCTGAGACAAAAATCCACGCGTGTATCACAAACTCATTAACGATTATTCAATTCCGCATTCTATACTTTTTAAAATCATAAGAATATAAATTGATATTTTTCTACAATAAGAAACATGTTTGGATTTCGACCAAACCATATAGGAGAGAATGATAACTTACTCTTAATTTAATATATTAAAATATTTTAAAAAATAGAAATATTTTGAAATACGAAAATTAGAAATAAAACCAAACGAAACCTTAACATTTCAAACGCAACCTTAACGGGAAGGAGAGCGACGGAGGGTTGAATGCCTTAAAAGTCTAAATCTAAACAGGTGTACCGTAATGGGCTGAACATTCAGAGAAGCGCGGCGCCGTTCAAGGGGACCGCGAAGCTCAAGAAGGAAGAGGTGTCAGTTAGGTCAGGGCACTTGAAATTTGAAAGCGTGAACCGGAAGGCAAGCAAACATAATTATTGCTCCTCTGTTCTCGTTCTCGGCCTCTCAACTCTTCCCTCCGTTTACTCCGTATCCGTTAATAAATGTCTACCAAGGATTCATCAAGCGTTCCTATCGAGCATGCACGATGTAGGACTCTTTTGCATATTAGATAAATTTACTAGTAGTTGAGGTTAGTTTTATCTAGTTTAATTTGTTTTGTAAAGTCTCTTAAAATGATACAAAAGCAGCATAATTAACAATTTTTTTTTTTGATATGAAGAAATCCAATTAAATAAAATAAAATTAAAAAAAAAGATAAAAATAAAAAGATTCTATTATTTAAATTGTTTTAAGAGACATAACTAACAAAATTTTTATGGGTTGAGAGATAACCTCAAGTCATTTGGCAAGCAAGATCTTAGGACAAGAGAAAATTAAAAATTTGAGAATACATTTACCCAAGGATGTACAATGGTTGCTGTAATCATTTTGCTTGATTAGAATTTTTAATTCCCTGCAAGCAAAAATGAGAAAACTTTGGTCAAGATTTAGAGGCATGTTCAAGCTGATCTTATGACAATTGCTGTCATAATGCTTTATTTTATTCACCCTCAAAGTCAGCACTACGGCACTATTGAATCGATAGGCACATATTTCTCTTGTAAGCAAACATATTTTATCGACTTCTACAGCTCGGCATGAGTTCATCTTATTATGCATATACATTTTTTTTAATTAATGGATAATCGGTTATGAGACATGATATTAGATTTCTTAATCAAAATTTCGAGTTCGAGTTTTAAAAATAAAAAAGATTACGCCTGAAGGATAGCCTCCAAAATAGATCACTGTAAATCTTAAACTGGATTAATCAGAATATAATTCTGGACACCGATTGATCTAATACCAAAAAAATATATATACAATAATTTTTTGGTTCTCACTATGGTTATTCGGATCCATATTTCGATTAACCTATTTTGAGTGTTTGCAGGGATCCTATTAAGGAACAGCTCTCCGATCATAGTTTTCTTTTTTATTTCTAAGTTTCAATATTAGACTTAATTAAAAAATTTAACACCTTATCTCATTAAACTGACTGTCCGTTGATTAATTTTAGTTAACCAAATTTAATTAATAGAAAATAAATATTTTTTTACATGAGATTTAATTTTAATTTCTGACAAATGTATTACAAAAATTTTGAATTTATATATAATATATTCGTTACGTTACATGTACATGATTTATAAGATATAAGGGTAATAATCAATAAATTTATTGATATATTTAAAGAGTAGTAGTTAATTTTCTTAAATTTTATCTAAAAAATAATGAAGGGAAGGATATGGGTGACCAACAACCTATCAATTATTCCCTCCTTTCTATAAGTTAACCATTAGGAAAAAATACCCAATTGTCATTTTTCTATTTGCCTCAAGAAAATGGCATTTTCAATTGGGGGCTCAATTTTTTTAAAAAAATAATAATAATTCTAACAAAGACTTAGTATATTAGATGTATACATATTTAATTTGAAAATTATAATTTTTTATAACCAGCCGAATTTAAATAAGATGATATAAAAAATTTAGAAATACAAAAAGACTTTTTTAATAAGCATAATTAATATGAAAATTTCCATATTAACGTGGGCATGTTTGGCCCATAAGGAAACATATACTAAACAAACATATAAAAAATTATTCAAAGGCAAAAAATAATTTAGTCTTGCATGGTAGCACCTTGAAAATACAAATATTCAACTGCACATGATTAAGAGGAAAAATTAAGCTTAGAGTCATCACCCCATTTCATGTTCATTCCTTTGACTCATGGGGAGTGACTGTTTTTTCAGGATTATCTTAATTAACGTTTGGGACCCAATTAGGCATTGTGATCCTCAAAATTTCAACTTCAAATCTTTGACTTTAGGTGCCGTCGATTTATGGAAAGATTCGGATTCCAAGGTTACAAAATATTGCCCCAATTAATCTTTTTAAAATGAAATTAATAAACAATTTGATAAATTTATCGATTTATTGATTTATTGTTCGATTTGTTTTAAATAATTTTGATTGAATTTGATTTTATTTGATTTAATAATAAAAATCGAATCAAATTATAAAATGATTCATGATTGAACTAGTCGAATCGATCAATTCGATCTGATTTTAAAAACACTGATTCTAAGAGAATAATCTAATGATTACGATCTCTCTCCCTAATATAATGATTCTGAATTCAAATCTTAATATAATAAAAAAATTATCTGATTTTTATTTTTAAATCATATTTAAATTATTTCTGATAAAAAGAATTTAACCGATCGTGTCATTCAACACTGCTTCAAAACAACCTTTCAGTTAAAAAATTTAATTATGCATATAACACTAATGTGACTGGTCAAATGTCAACGTACTCCTTATGAGGTTACTTTATTGCCAAAGTTTATTGGTGTAAAAGTAGTTTGCGGGTATACATTCAAAAATACACATTTGCGTGTATGTATGTATATATTGTAGGGATGTTTTATGAGTTTTTATATATATATATCCTGTATTTTTAGCAATTTTTTTTTTAGGTTGAGAAATATCACAAATATAAAAAATAAAATAAAAGATAATACAAAAATAAGGGCATAGAAGAGAATTTTCTAAAGCGAACCATAGTCCAAATATACTAGATTGGCTCGAGATAGTCGATATCTACGTTGCACGGAAACAAAAATAGAAAAACGAAAATGGATATAAAATGATACCGGAAACAACAGTTTATAAGAATATAGAAAATAGAAATATGGACACATATAAATATAAAAAATAAATATAAATATTAATTATTTTATAAAAATAATAGAATAGTCATTTTTATAATAAAAATTTAAAAGAATCAAATATATAATTATTAATTATAAGATAAATAATATAAAATTATAATCCATTAAATATTAAATATTAATTAATTTAACATATGAAATGTTTTAAAAATGTCTTAGAAATGAAAAATGTTTTGAAAATAATATTAAAAAATTTTGCATCATATTTCGATACGGTTCAAAAGTATCACATTGAAAGCATAATTTTTGTTAACATGGGATTCTCATTCTAGGACCTCCTATTTATTGTTCCGACTTAAACAAAAATCCCCTCCCCCCAAAAAAAAAATCCCATTTGCATAAACTTTTTTTTGGGGCTTGTTGAGAATTAGTTTGCATAAATTTTAATTGAAAACGAAAGGATACTATGGCATGTATTGTCATTATCATCTTTTCCTTTTCCACCTTTTATTACAGCTTTTTAATTAGAGGCTGGGCTCCCAAATTGTAATATCTCACTATCATTGCTGACTCTTTCCATATGTAAAGACATTCTTACCTTTTTAATGCCCATCTTTATGATTCGGGGCCGTTGCCAACCACTGCAAGATCTACCCCACAACCAAAGTACCATCTTTCAATACTCATTTTTGTGATTCACGTTTCTCGAAATGAGATTCCCTTTAGAGCCAATGGCTTAGATTATTGGATATTGGATATTCAACTTCATTCCAAAACCATAATCCATGCACCAAATTTGGTGCACACAGCTTGTGATTTACTTGTGATTGAGTGATAACTTAATTGATACTAACATTTTTTTTTTAAATATTTTAAATTTGAGTTTTCTTTATGTATCAAATAAAAAAGAAAAAAAAAGCTTGTGACCTACTTTGTTTGCTTAATGTGTTTATTCGGTTGTACCAGGATTGTTTTTGGTAAGTAGACTGTCGATTTAGGACTCAATAACGAAGGTTATAACCCTTTCTTATTAAAAATTATTTTATAATTTACTTGAGCGATTATTAATTGAAAATTAAGATATAAATAAAAGGAAGCAAACAAGTCAAGTATGGTCATTCACGTACTAGTTAGATATATAGGTGCTTGCGATATCTCACGAGCCCAGTGAAAAGGCCTAAGGGGGCAAGGGGCTATCACCGTAGACAAAAATGGGTTGGACAGAGGCTTTGATGTGGTGCCACCATACGTGCAGTGTAACCAATTTAGAGGAGGGGCAATGGAAGGAAAGCCCCTTCGAGATGAAATGTTATTGTACAAACTGCAAAAGTCGAGACTGCCTCTGTTTGATGTGGCACAAGATTGTTAAATTGCAGGTTTTTAACAAGAGAAGTTATATCAAAGAACTGATTTTTCTTTTTGGCCAAAACACTATTCAAACCTTTGTATAGCTATGAGGAAGGACAATTCAACTTGAGTTCAAATCCTTGATACCATACGTTTATCACAGGGTCTCATTTGCTGTTGCATGACGTGATTATGAGTTCGGGTATAGAGTATGGTAATCTTGATGACTCGCTATACGCGGCGTAGGGATAGACATGGTTGGTATATGTTTTCTTATTAGCAATATGGTATATTACTCTTATACAAAAATTATATGCTTATACTTATTTATATAATAAAAAATATTGTGTATTCATGGTTTTCAAATTTAGTTTAAAGGCCAAAAATAACCAATAATAATACCAATAAATTAAAGTCTGAAAATTAAAACTAGTTATTCAAAATTTCAAGTTCCATTAACAAGCAAGTTGCGCCTCCTCTTTTCTAGCCAGAATCTCACCGTCGACAGCCTAATCTCTCTCTCTCTCTCTCTCTCTCTCTCTCTCTCATCCTCGACCTTGATCCCTCAGTACTCGTATTTCCTCAACCCTTCACGATTTTGGCAGCCCAAGTCGACCGTCGGTCTATCTTTTCGGATGGTTGCTTGTTACTCTTCGATCCACTGCAAGAATGTGAGGTAGATTGATTTGCAGTAGCCCTTTTTATGTTTGGAAATGACGGTTTTACCGTTCTAGAACACGAACCATTTTGCAATTGGGATTGCATGCGCCAAAATGGAGATCATGGGGGAGGCCAAATTAAGCTAACATTAGTCTCATTAGGTTAATTTTAATTTTGTCAACTTGTATTTATTTTGTTTTATCAAGCATGAAATTTTTAAATAGAATAATTTTTAATAAAAATATATTATTTTATAAATAACATTTAATTTTTCTATGAAAATTAAAGTTGGTATTATATTTATAAGTTTTAGTTTAAAAAATGTTACTTAATTTTTGTTGAGTTTAATTTTAATATTTTTAAATAGTAAAATAATCATATTATTACCACAAAAATAATTTAATTATTCAAAAGGGGCAACAATGCTAATTATTCCGTTACCATTATCCGAAACAATGAAATTATTTATCAATGAAAGTTTACATTCGTTGATTTCATCGGGTAGACACCAAACTCAAACTCGATTTTCTTTTTTTTTTTTTAATTATAAAAGTTATAAAAATATATATTGATGAAAGTTTAAAAATAAACATGACACTTGAACAAAAGTTTTCATCAGTTAAATGTTCTATTTCTACAGTTTAACGATGATGACTCTATTTTTTTAATTTTAAATTGAAATTTTGATGTAATTCTTAAAAATAAATAAATAAATAAATAAATAATCAGTCGAATGTGCCCGTAAAGACACAAATCCGATTTCCTCAGCGGACCTTATATCGACAAAACCATGACTCGGCAGACGGCCATCTACAAGCTTTGACTACACTGAAATATGCAACCACTTGCAACTTATTACTCAAATAACTCAAAACCCCACAAAAGTAGAAGAAATCATATCAAAATTGTCATAAATAAAGGCCATTAATATGGAAAAATTGACCTTAAAGTTAACGTCCCACCATTAATAAGAGTGAAATGAGAATGGTATGGTCCCCATTCCCACCCACACATCACTCACCTCATGGGATGGGCCATAACCATATCATAACACAAGATTTTGGTAGTTCATTTGATTGGCTCATACCCTTTTTTGAGCTCTCAATCTCCATTTCCCATCACTTCTCTTGTCTAAATTTAGAACGCAAGCACATGGTCTAGCTGTATTGTACACCTCCAACCCCATTGCCAATGGCCAATAATTGACATTAAGACCCCCTACCAATATTAAAATCATTTTAAAAATACTTTCTCTTGATATAATTTTTTTTTTCTATTTTTAAGTTTTAAACTTAAAATTAAATTATTTAATCGACCTCTCGTACGATATGATACAATACAATACCTATATCCTTTCTAAAATTTTATCCCATACATTCTTCTGCCGAAAAATTATTTTATTTAAAACCCCTTTTTAGAAGTATTTTTAAAATGGATAAAGTAACATATATTGGTAATTTTCTCAATTGGGTAAGCATATAAATATGAAAAGAAAAAGATCACAACCAAACATGCTAAATGCTTGAGACTAGGCATATACTGATGTTCAAATAACTTTTTTGGTTTTAATATATCCCTAAGTGGACCATATTAAGATTTTAAATCTGGTTTTCTCTCTTTGATAAGAAATTTAAATTTAACTTTTGACTTTTGCACGTGACTTTTTTTTTTCTCTTTTGAAAACAATTCATAAAATTATAATATTTTTAGAGAATTTTTTGGGTATTGCTTTCTTTGGCTCTAATAGATAATTTTTAATTAATCTGATTCTTTCAATTGAAATTTATTACAAGAGTTATATATATATATATATATATATAATATAATATAATAAATATAAAATCTTGTGACTTGCTTATGATATTCAAGTAGATCAAATTCTAACCTTGTCCACTTATAAGACTATTAACTATTATTTTATAAGTTTATTTAAAAATAGGTTAAATTTTACAAGGATTTTTATTTTTATTTATTATTATTATTATTATTATTATTATTTGCTTTATAGATGGCATGGTTTTAGAGTTAAGAAAATGAGATCACATTATACTTGTTATTTTTATGATTAGGTGCTTCGTTGCACGGAAATAGAAACAGATACAAAATAATACGAAATAATTGCACTTTGTAAGAATAAAAAAGTAAAAATATAAAAAAATGAGTAAATATAAAAAGTAATAAATTTTTTTTATAAATATTAATTATTTTATAAAAATAATGAAATAGTTATATTTTATAATAAAAATCTAAAATAATCAAATATATAATTATTAATTATAAGAAAAATAATATAAAAATAAAAATTATAATTAAATAAATGAATAATTTATTAAATATAAAAATATAATTTTTTTTATAAATATTAATTAATTTAATGTGT
Organism: Dillenia turbinata; assembly: GCA_037126225.1. Lineage (NCBI taxonomy): Eukaryota > Viridiplantae > Streptophyta > Magnoliopsida > Dilleniales > Dilleniaceae > Dillenia > Dillenia turbinata. Next base: position 11,609,371 of record JBAMMX010000010.1, on the reverse strand, counting down.
TAAAACGTTTAAAAAATGTAAATAGTTTGAAAATTTTTTAAAAATAAAAATATATTAATGTGTAGAAATTTTTATGTATTAGAAATTAGTTGAACTTGTTAGTAGCTTAGTAGATCAAAAAATATTTATTTTGAAAATGAAAAAGTCTAAAATTTTATTTAAAATTGATTGTAAAGTTTTTATTGAACAAAATATCTGTCACAACCAAAATCTGAAAAATATAAAAGGGAAAATGTTCAATTATCCTCAACAAACACATCCTCCGTTAAAAAACGGAAGGTTGATTTTGATTTATTACCTAAACAGTCATGGTTTAGGCTTGTACTGTTTCGTTAAAAGATTCTGCGAATGGAAATCAAGTTCCAGAAAAAGTAATGAGTGGGGATTATGCAGCAGGGGACCCCACATAAGAAAGTGAGGGAGAAGGGGAGAGAGAGAGAGGGAGAGGTTTTTGGGTTTGCAGAACTTGCAATTAATTTCACATGGACATGGTTGAGTATTACAAGCACAAGGCCTGTGTGTTCTGACAGGTGGGTCGAGAGAGAGAGAGAGAGTAGAGACATTATTATAAGCAATTAGAAGCACCCACACCATACTTTTGTCATTTATTTTGTTGTTTTTTCGTTCGGCGTGGATCAAATAAGTTTGAATTTTGGAATCTTCCGCTGGGTTTTTTCGAGCTGTTTCGCTGTTCTTTGCTAGTGCAATCTGTGGGTTTTTTGTTTTGTGGGGGAAGAAATTTGGAGAGGTTGACCTAAAATTGCTGTCTCATTCTGCAAGCTTTGAACTTGGGTTTAGGTTTTTCCAAGTGGGTTTTGTTTTATTGGAGTGGGTTTTTTTTTTTGGGGGGGGGGAATATTTGTAATTTAATTTTTTTTTAATCTCCTGGAATTGAAGGGCTAGAGGTTGTTTCTCGTCAAGATTAGAGGTTTTGGGAGGTGGGTTTGTGTTTTTATTGGGTTATATTTCAGAATTAGCACATAATGGTAATTAAGGTTTTTTCAAGATTTCAATTGTGAAATCATGGCTGTTTCTTCAAGATTTCTTCCGGTGATATTTGTCTCAGACTGGTGTTCCTAAGATTAATGGTGATTTAAGGTTCGAGGGTGGTTGATTTTGGATAATTTTTCAACTTAAAGTTTTTCTGCAGTTCTTACTTAAGTCCAGCTTTATCTTCTTTGTTTGTTTGAAATGGCTTGTATGAAGCTGGGATCGAAAACAGATGCATTCCAGCGGCGAGGGCAGGCCTGGTATTTTCCTCCTCCTCTGCAGTTGTTCTTCAGTATTCCTTGTTTTTCTTCAATTTAAATTTGCAGATGAAATCATTACATTCATCCTCATTTGCCTTGCGAGTGTATACTTCAGTTTGTTTTGTTAACTTTTCTATTTCTTTTTTTCTTTTTTAGGATTTTAATTCTAGTTGATGTCTATAATATGATGTGAAATCAAGTTGGGCATCTGAATAATGAGTGTATGTCTGAAATCTGTTGCTGTAATTGAGTGGTTTCGATGTTTAGGAGAGTCTTTATTTGGAAGGTTGACATCGAAAATGATGCATTTTTAGCTTCTCGATGAAGATGGACCTACTAACTGTTGCATTAGCGTATGCATCAAGGATGTTTTAGGCCACTTTGTGATGGAGTTTTGATCAATGGCACCATTATGACTTCTGAGTTGGTTGTTTGACTTCCCAAATGCAATTGATAAATTAGGTGGTTGGTATAAACGACAAAAGGTGTTTGTTGGATGTGATTTGGACAGAATGACTACTTGATCAAGAAATTAGCCATTGAGTGAATACCAAAATCGTTATCGTTCCCGAAATTCGGGAATTGCAGTAACGAATGGCATTATATGACGAGGTGCATCTTGTTAGAAACATGGGAGTAATGAAAATATCCGTACCACTATATTTTCTTAGCAGATGACTGGGATCATAAACGTCTGTCGTGTGTTCTTCTCCTTAATTGGAGCAATCACTAGAAATGAATGAAGGAGGATATTTTCATTTGGAAAATTGACCTTATAGATTTCTTGTTTTAGACAAGGATGCTGGTGGTTCCACCCCATAAAATGGCTGAAGGACAAGCACCTTACCCTCTCTCGATCATTGTTTGATTCTGTTATGATCCATGCAAAATGTTCAGGTTATAGTTTCTTTTTTGTCTTTCCTTTTTTTTTGGGGGGGGGGGGGGTTTGGAGTGATCAACCTATTATGGAATATGGTTCAACAATAAGTTGTGATTTATTGAATGTTAGACCCTGTTAAAATCCATAACCCTGAGGTTCTAGGTGTTCATGCTTTTTGCAAGCTGCATGAAAGAAGTATCTCAGAGAGGATTACCATGTAGTGAACAATGCATGTGGAGTGCTTGCGGTGGGCTTACAATGATTTATACGACAGCTATTTCTAGAACACATGATTGATTTTTTGGTTCTTTGTTTTAAGTTGCAACAAGTGTCCACTTTGATATAGACAAGGTGCCCTGAAACTGCTTGCTGAGAAACTGCTATCTTTGGCTACACTTTATAAAGCACACACTGAGCTGATTATTAGGATCACCTTTTCTGGTTAATTTTTTTTTTAACTTCAGATTATATGTATTGCTTGTTTTCTTATGTGCTCTGCATATCTCTTCATGTTGGTTTTAGGAAAAATTCATTGTCTCAATTTATTTATTTAGTTTTGTGTCATTTCTGTTTCTGAATACCAGATGCCTGATATTTTAGCTTGATTTCATCACATATATCAGGCAAAACTTTCTTTTTGTTGCCTGATTTGGTCTTTGATTTGCAATTTGTCATTCTTTTGGGCAACGTTGATTCTAGGTTCTGCACAACTGGTCTTCCAAGTGATGTTGTTGTTGAAGTTGGAGAAATGTCATTCAATCTTCACAAGGTAATTTCTCCTTTACCATATTCAAACTTAGTAAAGAAATTTGATATTTCAATACTGTCTGTTTGTGCTTATCCCTTTGAAATTTGCTTTGCTTTGTAAATACAAACAGCATTCTTGCATATCATAAAGTAGGGACCAGCTAGATCCCCCGAGCTTGCTCAGAAATGTGATGCAACCAGTGGGGGTCCTTGAAAGGGATGTTATACCTTCTGAGTTTTAGTTGACGATGCAACAGAATGAAGCATGTTATGGATCCCTTTTTTCATCTTTGTTATCTGGCTCATTTCTGTGGCCTCTGTATATTATGATATTTTTTCTGGATCTCATGAACAGGGAAATGGCTTTGATTTCCAACAGTTCGAATTTTCTTTATCCTTGTTGGTGTTGGTAATATCATTTCTAAAATTTTGAATCTATATCTGATCTTCTGAGCCTAAACCCTGTACGTATGAAAGGTTCAATGGATTCTGATACCTCCAATTTTCATGAAAGCTTGCTGATGGGAATTTTTTTTTCTACTAAATTCATTGAGTTCTGTACCATTTTGTAATTTCTACTGCTGCATTAGTCATGCTTCTGTTTGGTGAGAGACCCTTAGCACAATACCTTATTTCCTAATGATATATGTAAGTTTGTAGAAATTGCATCTGACAAGATATGGTTGGTTTGGATGAATTTGTAATTGTGCATGTGGAATTAATTCCATCTTTCCTTTGGACCCATATATAATTTAATGCCCATGAGTTCTTAAAAATGGCATTTTCAGTTAGGAGCTGCTTAAAGTTCGCGGAACAACAGTGGGAAATGGAATTAGAAGAGATTTACTAGGGGCCGTGGCCTTGAAAATTTAATTTGGGCTCTAATTTTGGTGCCGACAGTCAAACTCTTCGAGGCCTTCCGCCCCCTAAAAAATACCCCGCTCTTGAAATATTTCACTTGTTTCATAATATCCTTTCTTCTATTATCTGCTCGCCAAAGGAGGGGAATTACAGTTGGGGATTTCAAATCCTGTTTAGATTGTCTTAGACATTGGTCTGGTAATATGGATAACGAGCTTGGCTTTAAAAGAAATAAAAGGGTCACGAACGATAGAGTTTCTGATGCCCCTTGCTTAGAGCATTCAAAAAGAATTATTTGTTAGGCTGAGCAGAGATTGTTTTAAATATTAATTTTGCTATTTTTGTATAATATACTCATTGTCATCCCAGAGACGATATCTGATTTTATTATGCAACTTATATTGCTGCTACTATATTCTTTTTACCTTTTTTCCCAGATGTATACATCTTCTTATTGACAAGTACAAGAGAAAATATGGGGCAGGCATGGATGAAATGGGATTTATGGCTATGAGCTCTCACACAATTGCTTATTATTTTTTGCAGTTTCCATTGCTCTCGAGAAGTGGTGTTATGGAAAGGTTGATTGCAGACTCATCCGAAGGAGAGGAAGGCTGTGTCATAAAGCTCCCAGACGTCCCTGGTGGGGCGAGAACCTTTGAACTGGTGGCTAAATTTTGCTATGGTGTAAAGCTTGAACTTACTGCCTCAAATGTTGTCTACCTGCGATGTGCTGCGGAACAACTTGAAATGACCGAGGAATATGGGGAAGGTAATCTCATAAGTCAGACAGAAGTCTTTCTGAATCAAGTTGTCCTCCGGAATTGGAAAGATTCTCTAAAAGCACTCCAGACTTGCGAGGATGTTCTTAAGCATGCTGAAGAGCTCAACATCACCAAAAGGTGTATCGAGTCACTTGCGGTGAAAGCATGTACTGACCCAAATTTGTTTGGGTGGCCTGTTGTAGAGCATGGTGGGCCAATGCAGAGCCCTGGTGGAAGCGTATTGTGGAATGGGATAAGTACTGGAGCTAGACCGAGAAGCTCAAGTTCTGATTGGTGGTATGATGATGTAACCTCTTTGAGTCTACCTTTCTATAAGAGGTTGATTTCTGTCATGGAAGCTCGGGGCATCAATAAAGAGGTGATTGCTGGGTCTCTTACTTGCTATGCGAAAAGGTACCTGCCTGGGCTGAATCGTCGTCAGGGCATCAGTGAGTCTAGTAGCCGTACAGCACAAGTGGCTTTAGGAGCCCCACCATCTGAAGAAGACCAAAAGGTTTTGCTTGAAGAGATTGATCGGTTGCTTCCAATGCAGAAGGGTGTTGTTTCAACCAAGTTCTTGTTTGGGATGCTTCGAACAGCCATGATTCTTCGTGCAAACCCTTCTTGCATATCAAACTTGGAAAGATGGATCGGAATGCAGCTTGATCAGGCAACTTTGGAAGATCTTTTGATGCCTAACTTCTCTCATTCAATGGAGACACTCTATAATGTTGATTGTGTGCAACGGATTCTTGAGCACTTTTTGGCCATGGATCAGGCGACAGGTGGGGCTTCCCCTTGTTCAATAGATGATGGTCAACTGATGGGCTCTCCTTCTCTGACACCAATCACAATGGTAGCCAAACTGATTGATGGATATCTTGCGGAGGTTGCCCCAGATGTCAATCTGAAGCTCCCCAAGTTTCAATCTCTTGCTGCTGCTGTTCCCGAGTATGCAAGGCCTTTGGATGATGGTCTCTATCGTGCGATTGATATTTATCTGAAGGTATTGGTTACTTGAATTTTGTAGTGACAATAGGAAGAGATGCATGAATAGGGCTGATCCATTTCATTTCATGTTATAGAAGAGGTTAGAGAAGTCCTTATCACAAAAAATTACATGCAACTACTCAAGTCTACCCACTTAAAACATTGATTGTTTCTTCTTTTGGACTCACTCCCCTGAGCAACTAAGAACTAAGTGATTCACTTCAGCTAACCTAGCCTGTAATAGGTAGATAAATATGGCACTTTACTGATCAGGAAATTTGTGAGATGACAAAATATGATGAAAGAGATGCTTGCTTTTAATGTCCAGTTTGTTAAGGACAAATTTACAACTCCCTTTTTTGATATCTATGCCACCAGGCCAGGTGGCACCTATATTATCTTGTCTCATGTATCTGAACATTGCATGGTAATAGCTCATTACGAACCAACTTCCAATCCACTCCATGACCCTGCAAAAGCTCATTTTCATGTTATAGGATTTTTTCAAAGTGGAAGAAACAGAAAGAGGTCATATGGTTTGTGTCATTTGATCATTTAAATTAGGTTTCGTTTTCTTAATAAGTCACTCGTGTTTTTATATTCTTTGGAAATGCAGTCACACCCATGGCTGCCAGAGCAAGATAGGGAGCAACTCTGTAGACTAATGGATTGCCAGAAGCTCTCCTTGGAAGCTTGCACCCATGCTGCACAGAATGAGAGGCTTCCCTTGCGAATTGTGGTCCAAGTCCTCTTCTTTGAACAGCTTCAACTAAGGACTTCCATTGCAGGCTGCTTTCTTGTCTCTGACAATCTTGATGGCTCAAGACAGTTGAGAAGTGGGTTTGCCGGATCTAATGAGGGAGGTTGGGCCACAGCTGTGAGGGAAAATCAAGTCTTGAAGGTGGGTATGGATAACATGAGAATGCGAGTGTCTGAGCTTGAAAAGGAGTGTTCGAACATGAGGCAAGAGATTGAGAAACTAAGTGGAATAAAGGGTTCGAGCACATGGGGAAACATGTCAAAGAAACTTGGATTCAAGATGAAGTCTCAAATGTGTAGTGCTCAAGAAGGATCTGTTAGCAACCAGACCAACCGAAGTGTGAAGACTGAGAAGACAAAGGATATACACGGAAAGCAGAAGAAAAACACATAGTTAGATGGCTAAATTGTGTAGTTCTTGTTTCTGTTTTCATGTTCTGTGTATTTTTAATTGATTTTAATGTTCTCATTGTTTGTAGTTCTTGTTTCGGTTTCCTTGAGAAACTGCAGAACCATCTTCGGCTAGTGACTGTTAATTCTTTCTTCTACAGCTCTTCTCAAAAATGTAATGGAGATGGAAAAGTGATGGCCCCACCTCAACAAATATTGTAAGTCACGTCTCTTGTAGCATCGCTAGTGATCTCTCTCTCTCTCTCTCTCTCATGTGGATTACACATTAAGTATAAGTTTAACTGGAGAGATTTATCTTACCTGATGAATATATATTTTTTATTTTGTTTAGTAAGGGTGGAAGAGAAGGTAGTATGTATTACTTTTACTTATTTGGTTAGAGTGAAAAATAGAAAAGAATAATTTTGTTTATAAATTTTTATTGTATCCTTAATCTGTCTATAAATTGAAGGAATTTTTTTTTTTAACGTGGAGTGTTATTTTATCTCTTTTTTATTTCGAATCAAATGAGAGTAATTTCTTATTTTATCCCATATTTATTTCGCTTTCTTTTCTCCTCTCACTTTACACCTTAATCAAATTTACCCAAAGGCAAAGCGGAAGCTGGGGAAAGAAGAGTGACCCATTTCCTGATGTACTCTATGCTTAGAGCGTTTACTTTTCTGGTTTGATAAGGTAATTGTCCTAATTGAGATTAGGTAAGATCAGAATCTCAACTTTTACTTGTTTCATTTAATATTTTTTTAATTTTATTTATAATATACATATATTTTAAATAAAGTGAAATGTTCTTAAAACATTTGAATTTAGGCACGACAGCCATGCGTGCTCGCATTTTGCACAAGCATACCGCATGTGCACAACCTTTTGTGTACGTGATAAATACTTTTTATTCATGTATTTTGGAATTAATTCTTAGAATTTATGGTATGTTTTAGATAAAATTCGCTAGATTTTTTATAAGTCCATAGTTATGTATATATTTTGGACTATATTTTATGGACTTATCATGTAAAATTGGTATAATTGAATAGAAATTCTATTCAAATTGATTAATTGTGCTACAATCAAAATATGAAAATTGCAAGTCGAAAGAACAAAATCGAGAAGGCTAGTGATAGTACAGGACCCAGCAGCCCATTGTTTAAATATCAAAGTTTAAAGACAAAGAAAGTATGAAATAAATTTTGAATTTATTGAAAAATAATAAGAGAATACATTGATAATTGAGAGCATTGAATCATGAATTACAAGGAGACATTCAAGGCCTATTTATAGAGAAAATACAAATATAGCTGTTAGACACACAAATATAACTGTTAGACACAATTTTAGATAGAGGAAAAATGACAAAAAAGGTGTGCAGTTTTTGTGGGAAAGAGAGGACAGCATTCTGTCCCCTTCCTGCTGCACAACAGCCAAAAATATTGGTTGTTGTGCTGCCCAATGGATAGTTCATTTGAACTAGCTATTGGGCCCTTTTTTAAGGCATTTTTCAGATCCTTTCTTGGGCTGGTATCTAGCCCACAATTTGAAATTTCATGGATCTCAATTAAGGGTAGAAATTTAGCCCTTTTGATAGGATAATTTCAGCCCGATTGTTAGAAATTCTTAGGGCTGAATAAGTGGATCTAATTGATGGGTCTTGGACAGCTAGTGAAGACTTCTTTTTCAACACTCCCCCTCAAGTTGGGTGCGTAGATGTCGATAGTACCCAACTTACCCATGATTTCTTGAAGGTGAGCGCGCTTCCCCCTTTTGTGAAGATGTCGGCTAGTTGCTTTTCTCCTTTGATGTGAGGAGTGGTAATGAGTTTTTTTTTTCCATCTTTTAATGAATGAAGTGACAATCAATCTCTATATGTTTGGTCCGCTCATGAAAGACCGGATTTGATGCAATGTGAATGGCCGATTGATTATCACAATGCAAGTTGATCGGTGTCGACACTTTGAACCCTAATTCCTCCACTAGGGTCTTTAACCATACGATCTCGCTCGCCGCTGATACCATTGCCCTATACTCAGCCTTTGCACTCGATCTAGAGACCACATGCTGCTTCTTGCTCTTCCAAGCCACTAAGTTGCCTCCTATGAACATACAATATTCAGTGGTGGATCTCCTATCCTTGGAGTCGCTTGCCCAATTCGTATCACAGTAGCCTTCAATTTGAGAGTTCCCATTATTCTTCATTCAAATACCTAGTCCGGGAGACCTTTTGATATAGTGAAGGATCCGCTCGGCCGCTCTCCAATGGGTTTTCTTCGGAACATGCATGTGTTGGCTTATTTGACTAACGGCGAATCTTATGTCCGGTCTAGTGATGGTGAGGTAGATCAGTCATCCTACAAGTCTCTGATATCTCTCTATGTCCTCCAATGGCTTCTCATCATCTTCTAGAAGTCCGGTAGTGGTAATGGGGCTACAAGCTGACTTTCCTCTTAACTTGCCTATTTTCTACAAGAGATCAAGAACATATTTTCTGTGGGATAAAATTAGCCAATTATGACAATAGGCTAACTCAATTCCTATGAAATATTTTAATCTTTCTAAATCTTTAATTTCAAATCTAGACCTCAAAAAATTTCTAACTATATCAATTAAATATAAATCATTTTTCGTAATGATGATATCATCTACGTAGACTAAGGTTATCACTATTTTATCATGATTTTTTCTAATGAAAATAGATGAATCACTATGACATTTAACGAATCCACTACTAAGGAAAACATGGCTTAATTTTGCATACCATGCCCTTGGAGATTGCTTCAGTCCGTAGATAGCCTTGTGAAGTTTACACACATTTCCTCCTTGTTACTGAAGCCCTTGAGGAAGTTGCATATACACTTCTTCTTCGAGGTCTCCTTAGAGAAAGACATTTGCTACGTCCATTAGGTACATGTTCCACCCATGATTCACCGCAAGTGACATCAAGACTCTAATCGTGTTCATTTTGGCTACGGGGGCATATGTCTCATTGTAATCTATCCCATAAGTTTGAGTGAATCCCTTAACTACAAGTCTTGCCTTGAACCTTTCAATTGACCCATCACTCTTGTATTTGATCTTGTATACCCATTTGCATCCTACGGCTCGCTTGTCTTTGGGTAGAGAGGTGATTTCCCAAGTATCATTCTTGGACAAAACATCTAACTCCTCCTTCATTGCCCTTCTCCATCTTGAATCCTTAGATACTTCTTCAAATGTTTTAGGCTCAAGTTCCTTATCTATGGCACTCAAAAATGCTTGATGGCCCAAAGCAACATGTGAGATAGTATAGACATCGGAAAGAGAATGATCGGTGGAGAGGGGATTATAGTAAAATTTTCATTCCAAAGGAGGTCGTCTCACCCTAGTTGATCTACTAAGTTGAGGAGGCGGCTCATCCAATTCTTCCGTAACTTGTTCAGAGTTCTCTTCTTCCATTGTTTGTTATTCTCCCCCTAAGATGGATGCTGGTTCCTCTTTCATAGTGTTTGATTCTTCCTCATTGTTTTGAGAATGTGTTGTTTCCTGGAAAGCATTTACTTCTTTAATTGGAGAGGTCGGCTGATCGGATGGAAGCAAGAAGTCCCATTGGCTAGGAAAGATTTCGTCCTTTGAATCTTTGGAAGTTTCTTATCCTGCAAAAAAGAGTTCTCCTTCTAAAAATATCACATTCTTATATGTGTATTTTCAGTTAGTGATTGCATCATAACATCTATAACCCTTCTCAAAAGAAGCATAACCTAAGAATAGACATTTCCGCCCTTTGTGATCAAACTTGTCCCTAAGATGGGTAGAAATATGAACATAACACACGCATCCAAAGGTTTTGAAGTAATCGATATTTGGTTTTCTTTTTAGTAAAACTTCAAGAGGAGACACACCCTTTAAAACTTCTGTGGGGATTATGTTTATTAAATGTACAACGATTTTAACTGCATCACACTAAAATTTCTTTGGTATATTTGCATAGATCATCATAGCTCTAACTATTTCTAAGATGTGTCTATTTTTTCTTTCAGCAACCCTATTTTGTTGGGGTATGTAGACACAAGATTTTTGATATATAATCCCATTTTCTCTAAGGTAATTTTCAAACGCATGACTAGTGTATTCACAACCATGATCTGTTCTCAAGACTTTAATATTGGCATTGTACAATTTGGTCACATATTTCATGTAGCTTTTGAGAGCTTCAAAGGCTTGATCTTTAGTGTGCAAAAGATATATCCAAGTGTACTTAATTTTTTGATCTACAAATGTAATAAAGTATTTATATCCTAAATGAGACACAATAGGAGAAGTCCACACATCAGAATGCACTACATCAAAAGCACTTTTATATATAGATTTTGAATTTGGGTACATAGTTCGGCTTTCTTTTCCCAAAATACAAACTTTACAATGTCTATTCTCAATTTTCAAATTTGGAAATAGCCTTTTTAGAGTTTGGTCACTAAGATGCCCTAATCTTTGATGTCAAAGATCTTTTTTGACATGGGCTACAAATGCATGTTGATTTTGATCCAAAAAATATAAGTTTCCTCTCCTAGAACCCTTGCCAATCAATCGATTCGACTTGAGATCCTGAAAAGAAACGAAATTTGGGTCAAATATAACTCTACACTGTTGATCCTTGGTGACTTTGCTAATAGACAAAAGATTGGAAGTAAGCTCGGGGACATAAAGAGCATTAGTAGGTTTTCCAAAAAGATCGATTTTCCCTACTTGCTTAATTTTCAAATTTTGTCCATTAGCAACCCAGACTATCTTATGGTTAGAAAGGTTTTTAAAACGTTTTATTTCTCTTTTGTTTTTAACCATATGATAGTTTGTACCCAAATTAATTAAAAAGTCATCCGAATTTGAATGAGTAAGGGTGTTTTGATTATTACCATTTGTGGGAGCAAATAGTTGTAGCCTCCTTGTGACATCATTTAATTGATTTTAGAGGGCAGGAAAGTCAGCCATAGAAGGTCCTTGAAGCTTAACATGTTGAGTAGTTTGTTATCCAGAATTGAAAGCATTTGAGACTCTCGACGGCTGCTCCCTTGGCTTGAACGATTTCGGCTTCAAGTGTGGATGAAGATGCCAACATTTATCTTTTGTGTGCCCTTTCTTCTTACAATGAGAACATACATCAGTCCTCTTAGGAATTTGATGAGCTTTGGTAACAATATGTTCATCAATTATAGTCATAAATCCTTGTGCTTCAAGTTTTTGTTTGGAGTTCTCTTCCAACCTCATGCTGACTTCTGCACCTTGAATTATGTTTTGTACTTTCCCATCCTTCATTTGAAGGATTTCTTGCCTTAGATGTGAGAATGAGTCATCTAGACCCATGAGAAGCCCAAAAATCTTGTCTTTTTCTCTTCTTTTTCTAATGACTTTGAACTCAATAGAATCTGATCGGAGAGTGGATAGCTCGTTCCATGCGTCGGTGTACTCCCCAAAATATTGAGCGAGAGATTTGCCTTCCTTTTTGATGGAAGTAATATGTCTTTTGAGCTAAAAAATCCTCCCAAGATTGGATTCCAGCCCATAGAGAAAGAACATTGAGTCCCATATTTGCTTGGCATTTGGGGCACATGTTACCATGGCCTTATGAGTTTCATCCATGGAATTAAGTTGAAGAAAGAACACATGGTTGTCTCATTTCTTCCATTCTCTAAAGGAAGAATCAAATTCTTCAAGTGGTTGATCAAGAATGTAACCCTCCAAGTTGTGAAATTCTAGTGCTCTTCTCATCAAACTAGCCCATTGATAGTAGTTTCCTCCTTTCAATTGAATGGAGGATATATTTTGAAATTAGGTAATATTGATAGAAGGTAGAGGATCACCCAACCTTGAAGAGGAAGGGATCGAAGATTGCTCTGATACTATATTGAAATATCAAACTCTAAAGACAAAGAAAGTATGAAATGAATTCTGAATTTATTGAAAAATAATAAGAGAATACATTGGTGATTGAGAACATTGAATCATAGATTACAAAGAGACATTCAAGGCCTATTTATAGAAAGAATACAAATATAGCTGTTAGACACACAAATATAGCTGTTAAACACAATTTTAGAGAGAAAAAAATGACAAAAAAGGTGTGTAGCTTTTGTGAGAAAGAGGGGACAGCATTCTGTCCCTTTCCTGCTGCACAACAGCCAAAAATATTGGCTGTTGTGCTGCCCAATGGCTAGTTCATTTGAACTAGCTGTAGGGCCCTTTTTGAAGGCCTTTTTCAAATCCTTTCTTGGGTTGGTATCTAGCCCACAATTTGAAATTTCGTGGGTCTCAATTAAGGGTAGAAATCTGGCCCTTTTGATAGGATAATTTCAGCCCAATTGCTAGAGATTCTTAGGGCTGAATAAGTAGATCTAATTGATGGGTCTTGGACAGCTAGTGAAGACTTCTTTTTCAACATAACCATAAAGTACAAAACTACTAAGGCCACTAGACCATAATCACAATGCCCACGTATCACTCGGCAAGTACCTGAGATGACCGAGCAAGTGTTTTATTGAATATTCTTAGTTAAGCCTCTGGGTCACTGCCTAAATAAGCCCCTCAGCCACTGCTTGATTGAACTCTCTCGATTAAACCTCTCGATCACTACTAAGTGATCTTTTACCGAGCAATTACCGAACAATATTTCTGCCAAACAAATCAAGATTATGATCACATGAGATAGGAATCTCCCTAAATCCCATAAGTAATCTTGCCCAATAAGGAGGAAATTTTCGTAATAACTTGAATTTTTCTTAATCCCGTAAGATCTTGAATTTTCTAAAAATCTTTGATTACAATTCTTATAATCTTGGAAGATCTTAAATGCTCTCTCCATAAGGTGATTAATCTATATAATTTCAAAATATCTCTAGTAATCTTTCTATAAGGTAATTAGGGTTTTTACACCCCCTAAACAAGAAACCTATTATGCATACACATACTATATATACCGAATAAAGACAATCATAAAAGGGAGATTTGATACACATATTACATAGAAGTAACACATGGCAAAAAATTATGGTTCTCATTAGTCTGTTCTCTCTTTTATTACTCTTTCTGACTTAAGTGTCAGAGTTTTCTCCCCTAGACCACTTCCGGTGAGTATTTTATGGGTCTTTCCATACACGAAGATCCAGTAGATACATCAACATTGGTTTCCCACTCAAGTCGGTAGAGTAATTTATTTATAGAGCAAACCCACATCCAACAAATTGGTGGCATTCGTAGAAACATACTGATTGTTTAGCCAAAAAAACTTTGCGCCTTGTTTCACTGTCTTTCCTATTATAATGCCACCCAAAAGGAAGAATGGAAATAACATCTAGTCATATCTAAGGTGGGAGGACAAACGTCTGACTCCGTGGACCCTCCCCCACTAGCAGCTTTGGCTAACCAGCCGAAAACTTCCATCGTCCACTCGCAGCACTGGGCAGAGTTGCCCTTGCAGGGAGATCCCTAGCCGCCTACTGCCCAACCTCAAGGCCGACCAACTCTTCCTCCTGCTCTAACCTCTTCCAATCAAGTCAACCGCTTCCACTTGGAAAGGCTAGAATCCCAAGTGCAGGGCATGAGTAAATAGTTGAAAGAACTCAGTCACGCCCTCAGACAAGAAGCTTCATTCTCTTCTAGGAGGTTAGGGCATATACACACACACAGGTCTCAGGCTCAAAGACCCCGAGAACCCTTAATGACCTCTTGACGTGATCCATATGACTTGAAGAAGCAAGTTGAAGAACTCATGGCCATTAAACTGAAATGTGTTAGTATGGGACAGGATAATATCTTCTAATACTCCACTAATCTATCGCCATTTGATCCAAAAGTCTCTATCGAGCCAATATTATGAGACATACTCCTTCTCCCCATAAAGAGGCACGATGACACCACTAATTCTTCAGATCACACGGCCTACTTTGTGATGGCCATGATTTCAAGGGACATATTAGACACTATCATGTACAAACACTTCCCAACAACCTTGAAGGGCAATGCACTGATATGGTTCAATTCACTTCTATCGCTCAACATTAAGAGTTTCTCACTGCTCAGGCAGCAATTTGAAACCCACTTTGTGATTAGCCGAGGCATTAAGAGAAAGTTTACTTCCTCCTATCCCTGCGATAGAGAGATAAGAAACCCTTAAAAGACATTCTTGACAAGTTTAAGACCGAGATAATGAAGGTCTCGAGCTTGAACCATTCCGTCGCTTTGGCAGTGCTCCTCGCTGGATTGTGGCCTTTGGGAATGAAGATCTTGATTATGAAGAATCCTTTGACCACCATCCAAGAATTCGACACCCAGGATGAAAAGTACATCACCACAGAAGAAGCTGAAGCGTTGATAGGTGTCGAGGCAGAACAAGAAGAAACAAGCATAGCCACTCCCTGCAGTACGAATCCTCGCCCAAGAAGAGTCGAACAGGACCTCTGCTCTATCGCAAATTCACCAACTACACTCCTTTGAATGACACACCTAGCCAGATCTTAATGTAGATCAGAAACAAGCCCTGTCTTAACTGGCTCCATTGTCCAATAGAAGACAATTCCTAAAGGGACAAGACTCAATATTGCCACTTCCACAAAAACTACAACCAATTGACAGATGAATTCCGAAGGCTAAGAGACGAACTCAAGGCTTTAGTTCGAGATAGCAGACTCCATAAATTCATCAGCACAGAATGAGAAAACAATCCTCCTCAGGGACCAAGCGCAAGCGGCCAGATAGAGGCTAACTCCACGGAGTCAGTCGAGCCACCAATTGCATGAGTCGTTTGGAAAAAGATGAATGGATTAATCCTACACATACAAAACGAAAATCCCTTGTTGTGCGGCTCTTCGGCATACCCACTTTCGATGGTTTTCCCTTAGCCAAGAGTTCGGCTAACCAAGTAGTAACACAACAATATCTGGTCGAACGAATGGTGGCCCCTCGTATTCTAGATGATGGAGGCACCTGCTTCTAAGGAGATTCTCATTGGTAGTATTGAGAAGGGGTAGAAGAGGAAAAGACTAATGATTGATTTCAACGACGACGATCTAATAGGAGTTAACTCAAGTTGACAGAACCTACTGATCATTACTGCCAAGATAGGCCGGTATATAGTGAAAATAGTCTTCATCAACTAAGAGGCAAGCTACAATTTTCTCTATTGGGATGTTTTCCGGTAAATGGGTTTTAACCAAGCACATTTTCAACCCCACGCCGGACCTTATTCTTGGGCGAGTAGCTATACCCTAAGGACGTATCTCGCTTCCAGTAATCTTATTACTTGGGAACGTCATCCAACCACACTACTACCACAACCACATTTAATGTGGTCAAACTGCCATCCCCTTATAATATTATCATGGGTCGGCCTAGTTATGATGTTTTAGAAACATTGCTGAGCACCAAACATATAAAACTCAACTTCTAGATACATCTCAACATTGGAGTACTCAACTGTGATCTGGATCCATCAAATGCCTCTATCTATTAATTTCTATCCACTACCCAATATTACTTCATCAGTGTTTTAGAATTGCTAACTAGTTGCCCTGATTTGGAATTCTGTCTTATGCTTATCATAACAATAATATTTCTATTTTACATGTTCTAACTCTACTTTGTAACACTTTGATCATATCGATCGTGTAACAATCAAAAACAACTTCCAATTGGTGGTAAAGCGGTTAGAGGCACTTTTCTGTTGAGTAGCTCTAAAGATCGATCCTGTCGAGTAGCTCTAGAATCCAATTCTGTTGAGCAGTAGAGAGGCCAAGCCCTTGCACCTCGTAGCCAGTGGCTCTGGGAATCGACTTTGTTGAGCAATCATGAGACTCGGCCCTTACGCCTAGTAGTTAGTAGCTCCATAAAGTAACGCCGAGTCTCTCGACCTCTCTCGGCTCCATGCCTTATATGGTTCCTAGCACCCAAATAGGTTGACGCACCCACTCGCTTGACTCTACACCTCATACGGGTTTAAGCTCCCAAGCAGGATCATGCTCCTATTCTCTTGGCCTCTCTTAGCTCAATGCCTTATACGAGTACTAGCACCCAAGTGGGTTGGCGCACCCATTTTCTCAGCTCTATACCTCATACGGGTCATGGCACCCGAGTGGGATCATACTCCCATTCTCTTGGCCTCTCTCAGCTCAATGCCTTATATGAGTCCTTGCACTTGTGTGGGTTGGCGCACCCACTTTCTTGGCTCTACGCCTTATGTGTGTCCTGGCATCCAAGTGGGATCATACTCCCATTCTCTTGGCCTCTCTCGGCTCCGTGCGTTATATGGGTCCCAGTAGCCAAACAGGTTGGCACACCCACTCTCTCAGCTCTATGTCACATAAGGGTCCCTAACACCTAAGCGAGATCTAACTCCCACTCTCTCAACTCCGTGCCATATATGGGTTATAACACTCACCAAGATCTGACTCCCATCCTCTCGGCTTTAACACCTAAAAGGGTTCTAACACCTTCTCTTAGCTATAGCGCCTTCAATGACAACTAAGCGCTCAAGTCATTCTGTTTCAGTACATGATCAGTAAGGCAACGAGAATGCAATGGTGACAAGAAAACTACTCTCCACATAATCGTCCATTCAAAATTTCATACATTATACATGCAAGATACATTAGAAAGAGACAAAGTTCATACAAATTTGGGGGCGGGGTACATAAGAAGAAGAAGGAACATAGTGGTCAAGGAGAATACATAAAAATACATAGGGGTCATAACAAAGAAGGTGGAGGTGGGGGAAGAGTGTTTTGTCACAAGGATTTCAAGTTGATTCGGAGAGCGATGACAAGAGAGCTCACATCGATAGTTTCGCAAGAAGAATTACTCCAGCGAACACCAACCATGCTTGGACCTCGCATCTCAGAGTCAACACCGCTAGCACTTACAACCATGCTCTCTTCCAGCCCACCCGGCGGAGAGCTTCCTTAGCCTGCCGTAGCTTCTCGGAGAGCTAATGTTGATTGCGCTTATGGCTCTCAACAGTTTTTTTGAATTTATTCCCTAGATTAACTAGCTTTTGCTTCATGACAAGACGTGATTGCTCTCACTCCTGCACCAACCTCTCAATAGCCTTGCCTCGCTTCCCTTGCTTCAACTTCTAACCTTTCACACTTCGCGATGGTTGTGTTATACTACTGAAATGCAGACTCCACGTTAGACCTCAGTCCATCTATCTCCTTATTTTTGCCATTTAAGGTAGCACTCTTGCACTCTATTATTGCCTTCCTTTCTTTAATTTTCCTCTCCCTCTGAGCTAGAGTAGCATGCAATTAGGAAATATCCTCATCCTTTTGGCTCAACAAATGCTCTGGTGCCCTACGACTCGATTCCTCTTCGACCTTTGGAACTCAACTAAAACAATAATTTGCACGAAACATATTAAATTAGCTCACCACAATCAAAATCTTAAACAAAATATACATCTAAGAGAAAAATCCCCACTGAATCCCAACAGCCATGATGGCTTCGTCACCTTACTCCATTGTCAAACCATTCAACTCCAGCTTGGAGTGATGGTAATCCAGTCGGTCGGCAAACCTTCTCACCTTTACAATATCAATATAACTAAAGTAATTATTTTCTGCAATAATCGCCACAGCACCTCTCTTCCTCAGATCTTTCTTGGCGTCAAAGGACCTAACAAAAACAAGAGAAGGAAGAGTCGTTTGCTTCGACATAACCTCTTTGCCCTTCTACATGTATAAATTCCTAGGAAAAGCATAAGACGGTCCAACTCCAAACTCTTAAGCCACACGCTCAGGAGACCTATGTTCGTGTTCATCGAGAGCCCCACTGTTGATATCTTTCCTCTCGACCCCCTCTTCGAGAGCTAATCTTGGTGTCCGAGGAAGGGCCCCTTCAGCCTCGCCCTCTCCTCCCCTTGGTTTTTTAACTGTCCTAGATAGGCGATAGATGCACCCACCGAGCCTCCTTATTTATCTTTCCCCACTCCCTTACTACTTGGACTCAGTGTACATACCTTCTTTCTCTTCTTCCTTGAAATAAAAGTGGGGAGAGCGTCCACCGATGGAGCACCTTGTTCCGATGCACTTTCCCTCTCCTCAGTACTCCTCTTCAATGTGACCCTTATTAACTTATCAATGGTTATTCCCATAAGATCGTCCCCTCAGTAAAAGCAATAATATCAAAGAGTCTTACTACTCCCTTTTTTACCAAAAGGGGTCTCTCGATTCTCACCTTCTCACTCACCAGCAAGCTTGCTAGCTTCAACATTCATCGTTACAGAGGGCTTCCACATATATGGCCCTTTTTCTCACAAAAAAATTCTATCAGAGTTCACAAAACTCGAATACCAAGAAGATTTTGGAGGTATCAATCCCACAAAAGGCTCTACCCCAGCCTTCGGCAATATCAATATTAACTCCTTATTCTCAAACTCAACAAAAAATAAGTTTTTCATCCACATTTTATCAATAGTTTCCTTGTGGAAAAACTTTCACCTTGACTTTAACCTTGTTTGGAGGCAAAACTAGCTTTCCATAGGACCCCAAAACACAAATTCTCAAAGAAAAATTGATGACAAAATCTTAAAATCAAAATTCAAATGATAGTAGCTTAGCAAACTAATTACTGCCAAGACTAAACGACAAGCAATGGGGATCAACAAGGTCGGAAATATATTCTAACCTTTCAAAATCCCTGCCAAAGGACTCAAATAGGGTACTCGAAACTCATACCTCAAATACTTCGTAGACATGGGGATATACTCCTCCGGCACTTTGTTTTCCCTTTCTTCCTTCGTCAGTAACTGCAACCAACAATCATCACCCAACCCCATCTCATTCACCATTTCTTTTAATTCCTTCCTTGTCATTATACCTCTAATCTTGCTGATATTGTAGTGAACTCGAGATCCAAAACTTTCATCATCTTTGCTTTTTCACAAATTTTGCAAATACTAAATCCCCAAATTCTTTCTTAATAAGCAAACTAATAAAACTACATCAGGCGCTACACTATATACCACAAACTATAAAATAGTAGAAAGTGTATTGAACACAATTTGCGAAATCGAAGTGGCATGCTTCATATTTAATGCCCCACTTTTGCACCTTCTCCAATTTTCCAATTCCTACCTTCTCAAATCTACTCTTAATATCACTTCTTTGAAATGACATTAGGAGTAGGAGCAAATGATAATACAGGACCCAATAACCCATAACCATAACGTTGAGAGACTACTAAGTTCATAGATCACTCGGTAAGCACCTGATCTTTGAAAATCATACACTTTTCGATTCTCATCCGATTTCTTCAAACCATATGACTTTTTCAAGGTATTGAAGTCTATTTTCATAATATAGAAGTTGTATTTTGATTGCCTATATGCAAGACAACTTATAATGAGAAAGACCGCATCGATCCTTAAACTCAAATCCCAATTTCTCACTATTTTCATGTATTCGTTAAATTAAACTCTAAAAGCAACCATTCAAATCAAGTCAACATGATTCTATCATCCGGAACATTCTCTTTCCATATCAGACACTAGACTCAACCTTAATATTCAAACATAGAATTTCATAAATGCATTCAAATCAAATCTAAATACATCATAAATATATAAAGATCTCTCCATCCTAGATTCACTTAATTTATCAAAGAAATTTGTATTTTACCTCACTAAGGGTTTTCGGATCACAGACTTAAGTTCCTTGCTCCGTTCAAGTCACTCCAAAACCTGTAACACTTCCAACTAAAACAATGTTAATAATTAACTTAGCTACTGAGAACATTCAACCCTAAAGTATTTAACTCGGAGCTGTTACCCTAACCTTCGCAGTGGATCAAGTCAGTCTAGGGTTTTGAAGCCTGCTGGTTTGGGACTCTGCAAGAGTGGCGAAGAGGCGCGTGGCGTGCAAGGAAGGAAGGTCTTGCCGCGCGCGCAGGAGCTGTCGCACACGCAGGGGCTATCGCGCGCTGGCGCACGTGCAGGAGGGGCCTGTCGCAGCAAGGATCGCAGGAGGATCTCTCGATAGAGAGAGAGTAGAGCGCGCGCGAGCAAGGACAGTGGTGTTCTGTTCGCGCACGAAAGAGAAGAGAAAGAGAACAAAAGCTCGATCGTCGCGCACGCAGGAGGGAAGGACTGTTCGCATGCGGGATGGAGAAAACAGAGAGAGTAGAGATAGAGATAGAGAGAGAAAGTGAAACAGAGGTGGTGGCTCTGGGTGGCGATCGGTGGCAACTAGCGGTGGTAGAGGTGGCGGAGCCAGCCGCGGATGGGTTTCGGTGAGGGAGAGGAGAAGACGGAGAGAGAAAAAGGGAAGAAAGAAGATGAAGAGACGAAAAAAAATTAGGGCCGTTTTCCCTAATTCGAAAAGTGGGGAGGGGCCAAAACGTTGCATTTTGGCTCCTCTCCTCTCTCTCTGTTTTTTTTAAACAAACAAACAAATAAATAAATAAATATCTATATTCTCACACCCATATTTCACTAAAATGGGGTTCACTACGAATTAAGGACACAACATTTTAAAATATACCAGAAATTTAAATTAAATACCCCAAAATTGAAAATCAATATAAAATTTAAAATTTTTCTATATATATATATATATAAACGGAGGAAATATTTTTATTAATTTCAAGTATAGGAGTACAATACGGATATTGTAGTGTCGATGTTACATTTTCTAACCCCCTAAAAACAAGTTTCGTCCTCGAAACTAAAAGGAAGCTAAACAGTAAACAAATGAGGGTACTGTCTCCTTATAGCTTCATCGGGCTCCGAGATTTCTTCCTCAACTTGATCACTCCTCCACAAGACTCTGACCAATAAACCTTCCTTGCTCCGCAGCTTTCTGACCTGCTGATCTAGAATAGCCACAGGCTAAACTAGAAGACTAAGGTCCTCACGCAACTCAACAGGTGGAGGCTCAAGCACATGAGAAGGATCAGCTAGGTACTTCCTTAGTACTGAGACATGAAAGACATCATGAATACGGGATAGTTCATTTGGCAACTCCAATCTGTATGCCACACTCCCGACCCTCTCAAGGATACGGAAGGGTACAAATATATCTGGGACTCAGATTGCCCCACTGCCTGAACCGTATAACTCCTTTTAAAGGAAATATCCTCAAGAAAATCATATCTCCTGTGCCAAACTCAAGGTGTCGCCGTCTATGATCGGCATATACCTTCTGCCGGTCCTGTGCGCCTCTCATCCGCCCATGGATGACCCTAACCTTATCTTTCGTTTCATAATCAACTCAACATTGTTGAGATGTCGTTCTACGACCTCACCCCAACATATCGGGGTGCGGCACTCCCTGCCATACAGTGCCTCATATGGGGTATCCTGATACTGGCCTTTTAGCTGTTATGATATGCAAATTCAACCAGTGGAAGATGTTGATTCCAACTACTTCGGAAATCCCTAATACATGCTCTCAGCATGTGCTTTAGGGGTGGTATGCGATACTAAAGCTCAGTCTAGTACCCAATGTTCCCTATAATCTGGACCAAAATCTAGAAGTGAATCTGGGGTCTCCATCCGATGCTATTGACATTGATACCCCATGAAGCCTGATAATCGTGTCAACATAGAGGCTTATTAATACCTCTAAGGAATAATCAGCATGAATCGGAATAGAATGTGCGGACTTGGTGAGTCTATCGATGATCACCCAATTAGCATTGTGCCGTGCTGAAGTCCGCGGCAATCCTTGTCACAAAATTCATTGTGACGTGCTTCTACTTCCACTCGGGAATGAGAAAAGGCTGCAAAGTGCCTGTGGGTCACTGATGCTTGGCCATCATCTACTGACAAACCAGGCATCAAGCAACAAACTCTCTCTTTATACCAGACTACTAATAACTATCTCGGATCATTAGGTACATTTTTGTACCTCTCAAATGCATAACGTAAATGGAGGAATGAGCTTCCTCTAGAATATTTTTACGAAGATTCACTGTCGGCGGGAGTGCAAACCCGCTATCGATATACTACTAGTCCGTTATCACGGACTCGGAACTCTTTGTCATCATCTCTACAGATCTATCAAGAACACCTTGGAGCTCCTCATTTGCTCCCTAAATCTCTCTAATGCGGTCGAGCAAGGTCGGCCTCATTTCAAATTAAGCTAGTAATGCTGCTCGATCATCACTAACCAAACTAACTCCTAATATACGGGGTCCCATCAAACAAGAGAGATAAGCACTCTCTATACACTGAATTTTCTGACCAATTGCTCATCAAGAGGAGTGATAACTAGTAGCTCCTCATCTAGCGACGATAACAATCTACCCAACTGTCGCGCAAAATAATACTCTCACGTAAGAATAATCTGAACCAATGTCAATAAGAACACGGACATCGACTCTAAATATTTTCATGGTACTCATGATGCGAGAAATTGAAAAAGGAACCAATATAGGATACGCAAAAGATATACGTATATATATATCAAGTAGTCAAGCCTCTAAGACTTTAACTAGTCATAACCGTACATATCGTCATGAGATGCATGGTTTCAAAAGAGGATCACAATAGTTAAGCTTCTAAAGCTTTAACTAGTCAAGACGGTACATAGCTATCATGATATATATGATTTCAAAAAGGAGAGTATCTATAAACTCCTAAATAATAGAATCCGTGGAAGTATCACCCATCACATCTGGGTTCACCCAAGCGTCCTCCTGTGTCATACCATATATGCGGGTCTATGCCCTCAGCTACTATCACGAAGGGTCTAGTGCAGTATTGCTCCCGGCTGCAGTCCATAGAGCTGTGTGTACTGAGTGTGCAGGTACCCCCTGCTAACTTGTCCATGATTTACCCGTGTGTATCTACGGTACCTGACCTCTGCAACCTAGGTCAGGACAAGTACTCCAAATGTGTCCTTGCTTCCTATATTAGAAGCATCTAAGGGGAGCTCCGCAAGCTTCAAAATAACATCTGCCGCAGTCGCGACAGATAGGATGGTGCAGTGTTGTGGAATAACTAGAGGCACTAGGGGCCTGTACTCTAAAACTCTAGGGACGTGGTCCCTATCCAAACTGTGTTGATGTAAAGTGAGAGGGGCTTCCCTAAAAGTTAGAAGTCCTACCCCACTTCGAGCTCTGGCTCGTCTGGGTCTCAACCATCGATGGTCCTACTAGGACTCCGTAAAATATCTGTGGTCGAACTCCCTCAAGAAGTCCTCCTACCGTAGTGAGTCAATAGCCTCGTCACAAATAGCCTCCCACCAAATGAGGGCATCACCGTTGAGGAGTCTCTCAATAACTCTCAATCTGAACTCCTCTGACAATCCCACATCAGTAAGGATCCTGCGAATCCTATAGATCCAGTGCTTCGCCGCTACGGCATTATTAGATCCTGAAAAGTCTGTGTATCTGAGCTGTCGTAACTCTGTCACCAACTGAGTAAGCTCATGGATGCGTCTCAAAGTAACCGATATCTCATCGGTTGGATTAGAAATGGAAGAACCGGTCACCGGAGGAGGAATCGGTGTCGTAGGAGTAAGTATGGCCGCAAGTGCAATCGCTGGAGTCTATGATAGAGGTGGTGGCATCTGCACCCCATATCTACTGTACCACTCCTGCCGCTGTCTCAAGGCGTTGAGTGGTGGTGAAGGAATCTCAACTGTAACAGCCGGTGGAGGTGCTGAGGGTGGTACTAGTGAAGGTGCGTGAGTTGAGAAAGCATCCTCTAGTACTCGTGAAGTCTCGAGTGCCACAAGTGCATCAGACACTAAGGAACTCTCTAGTGGTGCACCGCGCCTACTATATCTAGGCGGTATAATTCTGCAAACAGAGCAGCTTTTCATTAAGTGAGAATCAAGGATTAGGGTTAGTTACGGAGTAACTAACCCCCTAAAAAGAATTTGAGTTATGAATCAAGGCATTCGAATCCAATGGGAGGTGTACCACTCATACACGTGCATAAATACATCAAATGATGGTGATAGAACCGTAACTATAATAGCTGGCTGAGAGAGTGCTAGAAGGGTACACCTGACGAGGAAACATCCTCGAGTATTCTAGATGTTTCAGGTACAAATTTAGTACCTCGTCTAGTAATCATAATCTTTCAAAGAAAGAACTTAAATTAGATATGATTCAAAGATTAGGGTTAGTTGCGAAATAACTAACCCCCTAAAATGAATAGAGTTACCGGTTTAAAAACCGATGGAAATGATATGCTAGGTTAGATACGCACCGTATCTAACTCCCTAAAAAGAATAACTCATATGCCTAAAACCATGTATTGGAATCTCATGACTATAATGAAACTCTCATATGCATTGAGGACCTTTAAATCATACTTGTGATTATTTTCCAAAACACTTTTATAAAACACAGCTCTCAACCTAGAGCTCTGATACCAACCGAACTGTCATGCTCCGAACCGGAATCGTGAACAGCCGCCCGTTACCCTGGATGCCGGCTGTATTTCTACAGAAAATCGGACAGAACCTCCCCATAAATCGGAGGTCTCCCATATACAAATAAACCTGTATACCTGTATAATTTAAAATCATCTTGTAAATTAAACAAATGGCCATCCCGACCTCTCCAAAACCAACAAATCCCACAACTGACATCTAGAACAACGCAAGGCTAAATAAATTACCAACAGTCCTAGCCACAGACCTCAACTGTCATGCCCAACTAGAGCATGAGCAGCCGCTACACCGAGCGGGCCTAAATTTATACAAATATATTACAAATTCCCAAGTTAACACTTCAAATATTTACAAATGCCTCAATGCAAGTGAAATATGAGAGTTTCGCAAACAAAAGTCCAAAAATTATACAGTCATCCCATAATATGTACACGGCTAACTACGGACCTCAATATCAAGACCACACAGGGTCGACATAAAGTACGAAAATCATATTTTCAATTAAAACTTAAATCTCACAATCGTAAATACCAAATCCACCAACAAGCTATCAAGCCCTCTAGAGTCAAATGCATCGCCCTAGCACCATAATCCTGTCTGGGGAGGGAAAGAAGAGGGGTGAGTACTTAGGGAAGAATACTCAGTGAGTGAGTGGGTCAATGCAATTGTCTAATATGAGGTGTGAAACTGGAATGTCAAAGTATAAGTATACAAATCATATTTCAAATCATCATACTTTTCATTTCAACAATATATCATTAGCACGCATTTTCAAGTCAAATATGCATCCAAAACACTGTCATTAAAATTATAGAGCTGCCAGCCGAAAGTGTCCTGACAGAGGTCTAACTCGACCTATGACAGGCGCACCGGAGGTGTTATATGCGATTTTATTTAAAGTGCTCTCTACCCTGGCGTTGGCGACGAACTTTGTCCAGGTGCTAGACTTGGATAGCATCCAAATCCTCTCCCTTTCAAGTTCAACCTGGCTAGTACCGTGTTGTAAATCTAATCTCGACAACTCGTGGGATATCCCAGACCTAGGCATATCCGGACGCCACCCAAGCGCCTCTCACGGTATCCTTCGTAACTACAGAATAATACATACCAAAACCCTCAATGTCACAATCAATATCGTATCAAACATGTGTCGTAAATTAGGTTCACAAACCAAATGCAACATATAGCATAAAATGGCACATATACATTTCAACCACATGGATGCATATTTTCATAATTTAACCAAATTTTTGGACACTCTATCGGTTCACAAAAAGTCAGTTTCAAAACCAGTCAAAACCTTTCAAACACACGACAAATTATGCTCATTTATCAAAATGATGTAAAACAGGGTTTACATATTAGACAAAAAGCATTTAAATAAATCCCACTCACCGTATGGGGGAGGGTAGCGTACTCCCCAATAATACCACGAAGCGAAGAAAAAGTGTTCCCCTCAATCAAGACATCCAACACTTACGAATGTATAAAATCAGCAAGTTTCAAACATGCGCAGTTATAGGAAATAGGCTATAACTTCTAATACACCTTTACAAATCATGGGGTTTCTTATTTCATTTTTAAAGTTAAGGATGTCTAGTGTCTAAGGCAAAAAAAATCATGTCATTCGGAGCTGTGTAGAGAAAGTTATGATAAAGGACTGCATACTGTTCAATTGGCTAAAATGCATGTTTTTCACTTTCAAATTTCCAATGTCAAGTCAAGTCTTTTAGCCCACTACCTTAACTCTTCATATTTTGTTCATGCTTACAACATGTCCACAAGACTCAAGTGGTGGTACTCAACCAATCCTGCACAAAGCTTACACCAATCCAATCTCTCGCCGCACATAAGAGCCAGCATATACACCAACACACTCTTATTCAAAATTCTTTATCAACTTATTCTCTTCAATACACCAATACAATACTATACATTTATCATATAAATACAAACACATGCTTTTACTCATTCTTTACAATTACACATTTTCATATCACTTTAACACACCAATATCACTATATATGTATACACTTTTTATACCTTATTACATACACATGTAAGCCTCAATCTTGCTTACTAGATTCATTCCCAATCTCTCCAATGGATTCGGTCAAGACATTTTTATATCCACATGCTCACTAACCTCTATCCGAAATTCAGCATACATATATACATAATTTCTCACACTCATGGTCTCAATTTCACATACACATAGTCAATAACACACAACAAAATTCTGCATACTTTCTTATTCCATTTTTCCTTACATTTTACTACATATTTCACATGAAAATGACTTCCTTTTTAGTTTCCATTTGTGTAGAAAATTCTGTACTCATTCCTTCCTCATTTCATTCACTAATACACATATATACACACCACACTTCAATACCAAAATCCAGCACACACACAAGTACATCAAATCTACATTTTAACACTCAAAATCACATTAAAACCCATCAAATTTCATACCCAAAGTTCTAAATTTTCCTGTACATGTTTTCTTAGGGTTTCTCCCCTCAATATGTGTTCATTTAAGACTTAAATCAAATATTTCATATACTGAAATTTTCTGCATACTATAACATCCATTTACTTGATTTCCACACCCAAATTAAGCAAAAATTAACACATTTACACAATCACCTTTCTAGATTCTCATTTCATCAATTTTCAAATATTTTTAGGTTTTATCCATTTTCTCAAATTTTATACAAATCCAAATTCTTCGATTTATAAATATACTCTAATGTCATCAATTTCATTCCATTTATAAATAATTAATCAAATCAAAATCAAGCCTGATTCAATTCTAAAATCAATCAAAA
The DNA here is from genome assembly GCA_037126225.1 of Dillenia turbinata. Lineage (NCBI taxonomy): Eukaryota > Viridiplantae > Streptophyta > Magnoliopsida > Dilleniales > Dilleniaceae > Dillenia > Dillenia turbinata. The sequence goes on along the minus strand of JBAMMX010000010.1, from coordinate 11,581,522 downwards.
TTGGAAATACACTTAAAATAAATAAGTTTCCTACGAACCGGAAAAATCTTTGAAAATCATACACTGTTCGATTCTCATCCGATTTCTTCAAGCCATATGTCATTTTCAAGGTATTGAAATCTATTTTCATAATATAGAAGCTGTATTTTGATTGCCTATATGCAAGAAAACTTATAATGAGAAAGACCGCATCGATCCTTAAACTCAAATCCCAATTTTTCACTATTTTCATGCATTCGTCAAATTAAACTCTAAAAGCAACCATTCAAATCAAGTCAACATGATTCTATCATCCGGAACATTCTCTTTCCATATCAGACACTAGACTCAACCTTAATATTCAAACATAGAATTTCATAAATGCATTCAAATCAAATCTAAATACGTCTAAAATATATAAAGATCTCTCCATCTTAGATCCACTTAATTTATCGAAGAAATTTACATTTTACCTCACTAAGGGTTTTCGGATCACAGACTTAAGTTCCTTGCTCCGTTCAAGTCACTCCAAAACTTGTAACACTTCCAACTAAAACAATGTTAATAATTAACTTAGCTACTGAGAACATTCAACCCTAAAGTATTTAACTCGGAGCTGTTACCCTAACCTTCGTAGTGGATCAAGTCAGTCTAGGGTTTTGAAGCCTGCTGTTTTGAGACTCTGCAAGAGTGGCAGAAGGCGCGCGAGCGTGCGAGCAAGGAAGGAGTGCTACAGTCACGCGCACAGGAGCTGTCGCACATGCAGGTCTATCGCGCGCTGGTGCACGTGCAGGAGGGGCCTGTCGCAGCAAGGATCGCAGGAGGATCTCTCGATAGAGAGAGAGTAGAGCGCGCGCGAGCAAGGACAGTGGTGTTCTGTTCGCGCACGAGCAAGGACAGTGGTGTTCTGTTCGCACGTGAAAGAGAAGAGAAGGAAAGCAAAAGCCTGATCGTCGCGCACGCAAGAGGGAAGGACTGTTCGCATGCAGGATGGAGAAAACAGAGAGAGTAGAGATAGAGATAGAGAGGGAAAGTGAAACAGAGGTGGTGGCTATGGGTGGCGATCGGTGGCAGCTAGCGGTAGCGGAGGTGGCGGAGCCAGCCGTGGATGGGTTTCGGTGAGGGAGAGGAGAAGACGGAGAGAGAAAAAGGGAAGAGGGAAGATGAAGAGACGAATAAAAAAATTAGGGCCATTTGCCCTAATTCGAAAAGTGGGGGAGGGGCACGCTGCATTTGGCTCCTCTCTCCTCTCTCTCTGTTTTTTTTAAACAAACAAACAAATAAATATAAATATATATATATTCTCACACCCATATTTCACTAAAATGGGGTTCACTACGAATTAAGAACACGCCATTTTAAAATATACTAGAAATTTAAATTAAATACCTCAAAATCGAAAATCAATATAAAATTTAAAATTTTTCTATATATATATATAAACGGATGAAATATTTTTATTAATTTCAAGTACAGGAGTACAATACGGATATCGTAGTGTCGGTGTTACAAAATGTCGTAGCAAAAAGTTATGGTTAAAATATTTTGTACTTCATGTTTCCTAAATGAATATCCACAAAATAAATATTATAAAATATAGTTCAAATCAATTTTAAAATATATAAATAAATATTGAAAAAACATAATTCAAGTGTATAAAAATATTACTATCATAAAGTCTGAGTAGCACATGAACAAGCTAGTTATATGTATACTATTTTAGTAAAAAATAATGGATTAGAAATCTAGATGAAGTCTAGGAGTGAACGTACACCGAGAAAGGTGAAAAACACTATAAATCAAGTGTCCTCATCTCTGCTCTATTTTTCTCTCAATATTTCTTCAGAACACAAAATATTTCAAAAGTGTCGAAACAACATATTCATCTCCTCTAGGTTGTCATAACTAATTCTTCAGAGTATGAATTTGGGATTTCATTGATGATCAAAGTAAACTATCACTAATTAATAGGATACTCTCAACTTATACCCATAAAATGTCCAAATTCACCAAACAACCAATGTAAACATAATTTATTACTAGTTTATATTCTGTCAATCCTATTTTATACATAAATCATTTATATTGAGTCAAGGGATCTTATACATACATAAATAATATAAAAAAATTGCCTATTTATTTGAATAATTAAATCAAATATTATTTAACACAAATAAGTCAATATATTGTTTTTTTGTGTATATAAAATAGTAAAATTAGTGAAAAATCATGACACATTCTCAATAGTTGCACCTCTTAATGTATGAAGTATAGGATAAAATAATTAATAGAATTTGATAATATGTTAACTTCAAATTTTAAATATTATTACAGGTTTTATGGTTTATACTTGATGCTCCTCGTGAATTTCACTTGATTTATGATACATTTTTCTAATTTTTCCATATTTTAGACTTTATTTTAATTATTTTTCTAAAAAAAAAAGATAGCAAAGGAGAATGGTCAATGAAAATTCCCCCCAAAATAAGATTTCTAAGTTAAATTAATTTTATTGGCAAATCTATTGCTATATCTTTATCAAAATGTTAATAATATGACACCTACGATGATAGTGCCTACTTAATAAGTTTTCTAGTATGGAGAAATCTTAATGAAATCTTAATTATAGGTTAAAAAAGTAAGGTAATCCCCATTTTGCAAGTTATTTTCAATTTTTGAGATTTGTCGGTATGGTTAACATTATGTTGATATATATATATATATATTTTTTTTTTGCTTTTTAAATACGCTTAAAGTATCATTCGAAATGTAACTTATGCTAGGATGTTAAGATGATACTGATGTAACAAATGAAGAATTTAAAATTAGAAGTAATTTTTGGGAAATCTTAATATAACATAGAAATAATTTTATCTTTTAACCTTAAAATTACTTTTTAACTTGAGAATTTCTCTTATCTCATTTGGATGGAAAGATTTAAAGATAAAAGAAAAGATTATGAGAAAAAATTATAACTTTTCTTTTATTTAAGAGTTTAAATACGATAGAAAAGAAATAATTTGGATGTATTTAAAATCTCTCTAAATTTAAAATTTTTTCTCTCTTAGAAATGAAAAAAAAAAGGGGGAGAGAAAATATTAGAATTAAATATTTTTTATATTCTAAAATATCTTTTAAAATTTGAAAACAAAATTTTTTATTTCTAATGAATTTGTATAAAGAGATAATTATAATTTTTCTTTTTTTTATTTTATTTTCTCTTTTAATTAATTTTTTCTTTACCCACCAAGACTCCCCAAACGTACTGAGTTTGAATTCTTCGTTCTACATAAACGTTGTTGCAATTAGATTAGCGATAAATGCACGAATCTAACCCAAAATAAAAAAAATTCTTAAAACAACCTTCTTGTGAAACATATTTCAAAAATGATTTAGGTTGGTCGAGTTTTTAAAAATCGATCAACGCTCTGTTCATAGGTTGATCGAGTGTTGAAAACTCAACCAATACTATTTATATTGAGATTGGTCGAGTTTTGAAACTTGACCAACCTATAAACATGACATAAATAGAATTGATCGAGTTTTAAAAATTTAACTAATCTATAAATAATATTGATCGAGTATTTAAAAATCGAATAACTTATGTTAGAAATAGAATTTTTCTCTCTTTTATTTATTTATTTTTTTTTTATTTTGGGTCAGTTTGGTGTATTTCTCTAGATTAGCACGTGTTGGTTATTTATTTTTTTATTTTTTTGAGGATTTAAGACACAACAAAACTCCCAAGTTGGAAGATTAGTGATTTAAGTAATTAACGGATGCACCAAGCGCGTCGTGACGCGTGAGATTACCGTTTTTCGTATGCCTATGGTCAAAGACGGGCAAATTTTCTTCTTCAATTCTATTCAAATCAAACCAGTCTCTCTCTTCTCTCCTCCTCCTCCTCCTCCTCTCTCTCTCTCTCTCTCTCTCTCTCTGTCTCTCTCTCTCAATTCAATTTCTCTATTTGGGCGTCGTGTGGGATAGATCTTTCCTGATTTGTTTACTGAGTTGAGGTTCTTGTGATTCATTTCGATCCCTCAAGAATTGTCCGAAAATCGGCACAGATCTCTCTTTCACAGATACAGACACAGACACAGGGAGGGAGAGCAATCAGAAAAAAATGGGAAATGAAGATATTGAAAGCGGAGATGAAGAGTTTTCATCGCAAAGAGGACGAAAATACAGACCAGTGGTGGCTCACGATCGTGCTGTTCTTGAAATGTCGTCTATGGATCCTGGATCTTCTTCTTCTTCTTCTCCTTTCCCCAATCACGATTCTCTCAAGTAATCCTCTCTCTCTCTCCCCCCTCTCTTTCAAGTATGTTTTTATTGAATTCATCAACTTAGGTCTTTTGGGGTTTCTTAAATGATTTTGTTTTTTTTTTTTTGTTTATGTGGTAAATTTTTGTGAGCACTGAAATTTGTGCTTTGAATTATACGTTCAATGATGCAATAGAGTTAGGGTTTTCGGAATTTGAGGCAGTGTGACTTCCTCTTTATCTTAGGAGTATTTTGTAACCCATTTCTTGATTTGTCTGTTGAGTTTACCATGAGGTAAATCTATTCATGGTAGGGATGGGATGCCATTAGAATACTGAATTCAGTTTGGATCGACATCTTGCCTTTATGGATTAGAATAACACTATGTTGCACGAAATTAGCATAGACAACACACCATACAACACTTTTTAACTTACATTGGTGTGACATTCTTTATTACTTTGTTATGTTGTTGTGTCCGTGTTGTGTCATATACTGTGATTTTCCTACGTAGGATGACTATTGACTTTAAGGTCATTCTAGGTTTCACACTATGAAGGGATACTTTGAAGTATAAATTTTGTAGCTCGGTAAAATTCAAACTATGGCAAAATCATAAAAATGTGTAGATCTAAAAGTAGGGATCATTAATTGACCACTTTGTATGATCTATGATGTTGTTAGGGACCTTAAAACAAGACAAATGTAAGAAAATACTAGAAAGGAAAGACTCAACAGGGTAAATTTGACCTCCTAGATTGGATTAGCACTCTTCTGCACATCCAATCTCTTATGGATCTTCAAATCTTCTTGTGTTCCAAAATGAGGCAGATCTGGAATCTGAACCTTTTTCCATTTTTTCCCCCCATAACCTTGTCAGAAAGAGTCGATCTAGTCTTTTGGAAGTATAACGCAATTTGCTTATGTTTTCTACACCTGACAACCTGACCACTTCAATAGCCACTAAAGTAATATCCAAGATATGTCCACTTTTGTCTACTTTTCAATTAATAAAAGTAGTCTCATCCAACACCATATCAAGATTGGCAAGAACCTCACAAATTACTTCTTTCTAGTTGTCAAACTGATTGACCTTAAATCCTTGGTTTTGCAAGAACAATAATGAGTAAAGTAGAATTCTTATCTTGAAACCGAATCACAATCACCACTTTGGTGACACAAGATTCTTCAATGACCATGTTTCTTATTTCATTCAAATTTAAAAGGCCTGTACAACTAATTAGCCATTGGATTGACAATGGGTGCTCAATCTTGCCAACTACTGTTGGTCCTCATAGATTCTATGTGACATTGAAGTCTATAGGACTTCTTCCAAAACTTTTTGAACAGTCAATGAGATAACTGCATCTTTTCAAACCTGAAAGGCATTAGATCATTTAAGCTGGTTTGACTCCATAAGAATGGGAATGCTCTGAAACTTTTCTGTAAACAGTCTCTTGGACAAGGTAGGGAATGCTTACTGGCATGCTACAAGTGATTCTAGATTAGTCCCCCATTTCCAAAGGAATGTTCTAACAGAAATGAGGTCTCCACACACCAATTAGGTAAGTAAAGCACGTAAATCCTATGCAGCTGCTTTTCGAAAACCTAGGGACACATAGAAGTAAACCACCAAAAAACATGCTCATTAACCTCAAACATGGCTGAAAGAGGTAAACAACCATGAATAATATCCGCTGAGGCTAGGACACTAAGTCCCACACAATAATCACCCTGTGAAGCTTGCCATGAAGTAATCCCTACTTTTGAAATGAGAACTCCAAATATCTTTGATGTTTTTGAACATTGACAATCTCCAATTCAGTAAAACAAAGCTCTTTTTTGTGAGAGAAGACCAAAGATTGTTTTTAACCTATCTACACTTCCTGGATTACCTAAAGCTCTTTCTATTGCAACTTATGATCCTCATGGAGAAACTAAATTTCTTCCTCCCTTGACCCCCTTCCTTCATACGTCAATACACAAGCTAACCTCTCTGAAACTCTCTCTACTTAATTCTTTAGAAATCTCTCGCATTATGGGGTTTAGATAGTGATGGGGGAGGATGAGTTATGGAATTTATGGGGTCTGAAGATGGAATATTGTTGGAGGAAAATAGGGAGCTTGGGAATGATATACCAAGTGACTTACATAGAGGGGATGATTAATGCGGAATATAGGGAGCTTGGGAATGATATCCCAGAATGAATCAATTCTATGACAATCACCAACAGTTATTGCCTAGGAGGATAACAAAAGTTGGGAACAATTTCTCTTCTTTTTGTTATTTTATTTCAATAGGAGGTTCATGGGCTTAGTATTACACAATTGGGGTAACTTTTCCTTGTACAACTGCTAAATAAATCAGAATCAATATTGGAATTTGAATCTATTCCCTTGAAAAAAGCTACTGAATGTACTAACCTCTGGGCTATATCTGCTTGTGGGGGAAACAATCTCTTTTTAATGAATTGGACTTGAGGATATCTGAACCTAGCATTGCCCATCAGAAGCCAAGCCCGATCTTCTGATATATGTAACTAGAAGAGAAATTAAATAAAAAAGGTGAAGAGCAGAGAGGTCATTTTAAAGCTTTGTAATGAGGTAGCTCAAGTGGATGGTAGGGTTTTAATTGAAGATGGGCAGACTTGGGGTATTGGAAGAAAGCGGGTTCCAAATGTGTTAGGTTTTTCTATTTTTTCTTTTTTGGGTATAGAGTGTGCTCTTTCTATCTACCTTGGTCAATTGTTGAGGGCCCTTTTCGGGTTTTAGTTGAGTTGTGTTGAGGTGGGTTTGGTGAATAGTTGTTCTTTTCTTCTTGTTTTGTTTTCTTTTGTTTTCTTTTTCTTTTATGAGGATTTTTTGTCCTTGGTGCTTTGTACATTCTTCTTTCTTCGGATATAATTTCTTTTTTATCTAAAAAAAGAAAAAACCTGTACCCTTCTTATGGTTGTAAAACTTCGGAGAAGACTTACTTCCTGTTCACGGTGGTTAATTGACTGCAAATTAATATTCTGGAGGAAATTCCTGGATCTCTGGCTATCCTGCACAGACTGGTATATCACTTTGTGGAAACACTGTCTTAGAAACAGTCTCTAAAGATCATCCTTGGTAAGGGAAGAATGTCACATCCAGAGTCTGCTTTTTCTATGCAAGTATTTGACACATCACTCATAGAGAGAGCAAGGGAATTTATAGGAGATGCACAAAGAAAATGAGGGTTAGATTGTGGGAATACAGCAAGAAGTTGATTTGATAAAAATTATTGTAAGGAGCCAAATTCCTGTCAAGAAAGAAGCCAATATCTCCACCTATTTTTGATTTGAATGATCAGATATAGGTTTTAAGGGCCAATTAAGCTCATGCCACTTCCCCAGACTTGCCATTCCCATTCGTCCTTAGTGAGTGGATCACTTCCATTTTAAATTTGATCATATTCTCTATATTTTAGAGCTTGAGGATCTGTGATTTTATAGCCCAAGTCATTGCTAAGACTTGCCCTTGATATGCTTGACTTTGTTCCTCCAGTGGCCTCAATCAATCCCATTGCCTGCCTTCTCTAAAGACTAGCTATTGATGTTGACTTTCCATGGGGAAGGAATTTTGTAGTGCAACCACAGTGAAATCATTTTATATAAGGACCCAACACATCTAATCTTTTCTTTAACAAAGAAGAATGGTTTGGAAACCGGTTCTTTAGGTACCCTTAGCGCACCTATGATCTAGGAGTTAAAAAAAAAATTAAATTTTCAATTTGTCACCAGGAAGAAAAGTAGCGCAATAAGAACTCATGTTGTTTGATCAGTATCAGCTATCAGCAGCCCATCCCAAATATCTTATCTCATCCTTAATTTGTCTTATGTGGATTATTTGAAGAGGGAGTAAATGCAATACAAATGTATCTAGATTTTTGTCATATTATGTAATGCATTAACTCTTGAATCTTTGTACATGTGGTCTCTTAACTTTTGTACATATGTAAGCACTAAAATTCTATCCATCTTCTTCAAATTAAATAATGCCCAAGGGATAAATGCTCCTAATTTTACTTCTCTTGTGTTTTATTTTTGATGATTTTGTGCGTGCAATAATTTCTTCAGCAATGTAGATATCTTTTGTTTTTAACAAAATGGTTACATAAGCAATTGATGAAATTCGTGTGGTGCTCTTTTTTGCATGTTTTGTCAAGAGAAGTTGAGGAAATTTGTATGATTGCCTCATTTGCCGTCATTGTACTAATATTGACCTTTTTCTTTTGGCAGGAAGATTAAAGTTGGCTCACAGGAGAACAACTTCAATGAAATAGAGGGGTCAGCTCCAACTCATACAGGGGTCAATGGTTCCCACAGGGAATCAAAATTGGAATTGTTTGGTTTTGATTCTCTTGTCAATATTCTTGGGCTCAAGAGGTATATAGTTCTCTTTTATTTATTTTGATCTTTGTAGTTCAACAAGTGCATTTAAACTGCAGGAGTTATATTATGTGAAGTAATGAATATTATGTGTTTACAAGAAATTAGGACAGATAGGTGAAGTAATGAATAGAAGAAAAGTTACTATTATGTGTCTACAAGAAACTAAGTGGGTAGGGGAGAATGGTAGACTAATAGAGTTTTATGGGCATAAATTTTGATATACAGGTAGGGATAGAGCTAGAAATGGTATAGGAATAATTGTTCATAAAGACTTACGTGAGAATATGGTGGAGATAAAAGGAAATGGAGATAAAATTTTACTTGTTAAGATGGTTAATGAAAAAGACATAATTAACATAGTTAACATTTATGCACCCAAAATAGGTATAGATACAATTAGTAAAAAATAATTTTGAAAAGATTTAGATGAATTTATACAAACCATATCTAGTACACAGAAATTATTTGTTGGGTGAGATCTTAATGGACATAAACAGGGGAATAATGAAGGATTTGAAACTGTACATGGAAACTTTGATTTTGGTAGAGGAAATGAGATGAGAGATACCTTTATAGAGTTTGCTACAACATTTGATTTGATACTCATAAATACTTTTTTTGAAAAAAGGGTCATACATAATTACATATAGAAGTGGGTTGAATGCTAGTAAAATAGATTTCTTTCTTACTAGGAGGAGCGACAAAATGACTTGTAAGGATTGCAAGGTTATACCAGGGGAGAGTGTAACAACTAAGCATAGGTTTTTAGTTGTAGATGTGCATGTGCCTAAAAGGCAAAAGGAGTATCGTTGGTTGGTAGAGCTAAGAATTAAGTGGTAGAAATTGAAAGAAGAAAAAGTAACAATTTTTAGAGAAAAATTAATGCAAAGATTAACTTGGTCGGCTAATGATGATTCAAAAATTATGCGGGTAAAAATGTCTAATAACATAAAAAATATAGGTAGGGAGGTTCTTGGCATATCTAGAGGGTGGGCTCCAATAGGTAAGAAGTCATGGTTGTGGAATGAGGAAATCCAAACTGCTATACGAACCAAACAAGAGTATTATAGAAATTTTAAAAATAGGAAAAGTAACGATGCATTTGAAATATACAAAAATGAAAAGAGAAAAGGGAAAAATATTATCCAAAAATCAAAAAATAAAGTGTATAATGAATGATATAAGAAGTTAGAAACCAAAAATGGAGAGAAAAAGATTTATAGCATTGCCAAATTAAGGGAGAGGAAGAGAAAACATCTAAATAATGTTAGGTGTATCAAGAGTGAAATTAATAGTATACTTGTGAGGGATGAGAATATAAGAAAGCGTCGGAGGGATTATATGGAGAGTACAAAAGATATCGGCAACATCACAATATTTGTAGAAGAGATCAATATGGACTTCAAATATAAGATTCGTCCTTGTGAAGTAAAAGAAGCCTTAAAAGAGAAAGAAAAATAATAAAACCATAGGATCGATGACATTCCTATTGAGGTGTGGAAATATTTGGGGAGGTCGGGATAACAATGTTAATGGATCTTTTTAATAAAATTTGGCAAATCAAGAAGATGCCCAAAGTATGGAGGGAGAGTATACTTATACTTTTATATAAGAATAAAGAGCATATACAATATTACTCTAATTATAGGGAAATTAAACTTATGAGTCATACTATGAAGTGGGAAAGAGTGATTCAGCATAGATTGAGATTGGAGATAAGTGTGTCTCAGAATCAATTTGGATTTATGTTAGGAAGATTTACCACTGAAACAATCTACTTATTAAGACATTTGATGGAGATATTTAGAGCACATAAAAGAAACTTGCATATGGTATTCATTAATCTAGAAAAAGCGTATGATAGGGTTCCAACAGACATTGTGGTGGACGTTGATGAAGAAGGTAATTTTCATTAGATACATTAATTTCATTAAAGATATGTATGATGGAGTTGCCACTAATGTAAGAACTTGCGGGAGATAAGTAATAGTTTTCTAATAAACATTGGACTCTACCAAGGATCGATTTTAAGTCCAATCCTGTTTACAATAGTGCTAGATGAAGTCACAAAGAGTATTCAAGATAAAATATCATAGTATATACTCTTTACAGATATAGTGTTGATACATGAAATTAGAGAGGGTATTAGTATTAAATTGGAGTTATGGAGGGACACACTAGAATCCAAAAGATTCAGATTAAGTTGATCTAAAACGGAGTACATGAAATGCATGTTTAGTGATAAGTATTAGAACGATAAAAAAATGAGTAGTTTAGAAAGACAGGATGTACCAAAAAGTGAACATTTTAGATATCTCGAGTTTATTATCCAAAATGATGGCAATATAGATGGAGATGTAAACCATAGGATCTAAGCGGGTTGGATGAGATGGAGAAGGATATTTGGAGTTCTTTGCAATCGCATGATGCCATTGCATCTGAAAGAGAAGTTTTATAGAACGACAATATGACCTACGCTACTGTATGATGCCTAATGTTATGCCATTAAACAATAAGAACAGAAAATGACTGTAGTTGAGATGTGAGTGTTAAAGTTGATGTATAATAAAATTAGGAAAGATAGGGTTAGAAATGAAGAGATACGCACTAAATTGGGAGTGAACTCAATTGTGGATAAGATGCGAGAGTATCGCTTGGGGTAATTTGGGTATGTGCAATGAAGAGATAAAGACGCACCAGTTAGGAGAATCGAGAGTTTAAATATAGAATATTTAGTGAAACGACGAGATAGATTGTTAAAAATCTGGATATAATGTATTCCCAAAGATATAACAGTTAAGGGGTTAATTAAAGAGATAATTTTGGATGAGAACGAATGACGTAGGAGAATTAGAGTAATTTAAATCATCACTTTTTGTATTATAAAATATATTTGGATAGTGTGTGTTTTGTGTTTTTTTTGTCATATTATATATATATATATATATTATATACTTTTTTTGTCATATTATATATATATTTTATTTATATACTTTTTTCGTGAACAACAACTTTTTTTCATATTATATATATATATTTTATACATATATTTTTTTTAATCATCTTATATTTGTCTTTGACGGTCAACCTCAAATTTTGGGATTAAGACTCAGATTGTTATTGTTGCTGTTATTGAACTATATTTTCTCCAAGTAAAATAAATCCTCCTGATTAAGTTATATCTGCTGTTGGTTTACTTTTCTTGGATAAATTCTTCCGATGATTGCTGTCATAATGATTTCCTACTGGGCTTGCTATTGTAGTATGACTGGGGAGCAGATTCAAGCACCTTCAAGTCCAAGAGATGGTGAGGAAGTTTCTGTCACTGTTGGTCCTCCAAAGGTATCTAAATTCTTAAGCATGTTAGTATCACTTTTGAGATTCCTCTCATGGAACCAATTTTCTTCTGAACCAAACAAAATTCAACTTGGCACCAAAGAATGCTGCCTTGAAAAAGAAAGGTCAAAGATCAGAGTAGACTTTGTAAATTTCAATAATGATTTACGTCGATGTTCAAGTTTCCCTACACTGAAAAAGTGAAGTAAAAGAGAGACGAGTTCTAAACCACAGTTCTGCACAAGAAAACAGATAAGATATTATTTCCCATTAGAGACACTCCTATTCTATTCCAACCAATCGCACCAAAAAACAGTTAAAGAGATCAGGGCCAGAGCTTCCTTCTTCCTGTTAAATATTTTAACCTGGAGACTCTTTTCCTTGCTGATAATTCTTGAATCACCATGCTTGTTACTACCCAGGATATTCCCCATAAAGAACAAATCTAATTCCCAAAGTTTCCCAATTTATTCACAATGAAGCTGAATGTGATGTATCAATTTGATGCCCATATAAGTAAAACACCTATTGATGAGACTATTCCTGCCCTTTGTAAACTGTTTGTAGTCAAAATGACTCAAATATCTTGACTGGATCGATCATGAGAGGAAATAAATCTAGTTTGTATGAAGCTGTTGCAGCCGAATGTAATGGATTTTGTGCATTTGAATGACCTTTGGAAGATGGTTCGAAATTGTCCTTCAAATTGGGGAGTGGTAGATTTGCTTCCTTTAGCTCTGTTTCAGTTGATTTGGAGGAAAGGAATAGCAGTGTTTTGACGGGATGGAGAGTTCTTTGATGGCTTAACTTTTGGCTTTTTTTTTTTTTTTTTTTTGGTTGAAGTCGAAGTTTTTGGAATCTTGTGTTGATGTTGTTGGTTCCATTGGCTCTCTTGCATTGTTGTCCACAGTGTTTTGACGGGATGGAGAGTTCTTTGATGGCTTAACTTTTGGCTTTTGTTTTTTTTTTTGGTTGAAGTTTAAGTTTTTGGAATCTTGTGTTGATGTTGTTGGTTCCATTGGCTCTCTTGCATTGTTGTCCACTTAGGCAAGCACCTCCTTGGTGCTGGGTAGGGCATGCCATTTGGCACGACATCTTGTTCTATAAATTATTAATGAATATAAATTAATGCAGGCTTCCCCTTGACCACTGCTAATGAAAGCATTGCTCTAGCTTCTCCCTCCTATCATCTTGTATAGATAACAACTCACAAACAAAAGAATCTTTCTCCACAGTAAGAAGGTACAAAGAGATGAAGCCTTCTTTTAGAGCCAAGACAAAATACCAAATTTATGCTAGAAATGAATGTTACCCAAATTTTCACAATGAAGCAGGGCATTGAGAGCCTCAAAGTTCAACTTCTAGTATTCTATTACTTTTCCTGCTTTGTTCTAGAGCTTCTTTCTCAACATTTTGACAATGTTATTGGAGGTAAAGCATATTTAAGCTTTTGGTTGTGAAGGAACATAGTTCCACATCACACACATGACGAAGTAGTTTTCTATGGTACCTCTTCTAGCCTGAGCCTTTGCCCTTGAGGGAGACAATTGTTTTATGTTATTTAACTTTTTGGGTAGGACAGTAAGAAACATTAAATGTGGGACATAGTGCTAGGTTAAAGGTTCAGTTCTATGCAGTCTTAACTCTTTTGTATCTATATGTACATGGTTGAATCACTAGCAAATTGCTGTACTGCACTATGTGAAACTTATGTTAATATTTTCCCCTCCAGATTACTGAATCAAGTGTGGAGACTTCTTGTTTTTCATCATCATTATTATTATGCTTATTTTGGACTGATAGATGTTTTGCTAGAAGATAGAGCTAATTAAATTCATACATCATATGTGTTATGTGTATATTGTCCTTAATGAAGGTGCTAACTTTGTTAATTTATTAATTTTCCGTGGGCCCTGATGGCCTGTACATCTAACGTCTGATCAAGTTTTGATGTTGATGTAAATTTTTCATGCAGACCAGCAATCTCAAACTGGGGACAATGATGGGTGTGTTTGTGCCGTGCTTACAAAACATACTAGGAATTATTTACTATATCCGCTTTTCTTGGTAACCTTTCATTATCTGATGCTCATTGTGAAGTAAGATGCAGTAATGTAATTGTTCCTTGTCATGCCAACAGTGGTATGTTTGTAGTGACGCTTGTATTGGAAAAGAGACTTGATATAAATGGTTGAACTCCCTGAAAAATATAATTATTAATTAGTTTTGAGGGTTTAGGTATATTCTGTCTGGGCATGTATTCAAGTCCAGGTTTGTTTTATTTTATGTTTTGCTGTGACTGTCTTAGCAGTTAATTTTTTCATCTTGGTCTTTTACTAACTATGTAATTTTTGGTGTTGCTTAAGATTGCTTATACCGTTTTGAGGTAGACATCCTTTTTCTGTTGCGTGGGAAATGGGTGGGAAGGACAGACATCATAAGGAAGCACCATTAGGCATTTCCATTGGAGTTGCCACCCGTTATGGAATGTTATAAGCTGATGATTATTTTTTTTTCCCCAAAAGGGTAATTTACTGCTTAGTGACAAGGCGCCCTCTGATAATAATAAAAAAATAAATAAATAACATAAGATATTAACAGTAAAACAAAAGAAAAAATCTTTCATCCCTCTTTCCTTTTTTTCATCAAAATGCCTCTTAAGTGCCCCAACACATGGTTCTTAGAGCCCTGATTCTTCAGGTTTGATCTTTGCAAATGCACTCATTTAATTCTTTTGTAAATTGTCATCTGGGTTTTATGTTTTTGCTCGACAGTAGTTTGTTGGGATCTTGATATTTTAACAACCTCGTCTTGCCTTGTTGATGATGACAAGGACAACTTTCCTAAACATGGACTAATCCTTGCCCACTAGACTTCTGAGCATATCTTTCCAATTATATGCACGACTTACATGTTCTGACAAAGTGATACAAATTCTTGGCCTCTTTATCTGATCCAAACTTTTCAACAGGAAATCCTCAAGGTTCCATGCATAGATCTAGCATTCAATGAGAATACTAGAACTTCTATTTCATGAAACCCAAGAGAGTGAACAATGAGGAAACAAATGGTTATTGTTTACGTGATTCTCTATTTTGATGTCATGATTTTTGTTGGGTCTCCTTATCTGAGAGGACTGTTACCGGTCAATCCTTTTGAGGACAACCAACCAAATAAAAGCTATAATTTTGGGTTAATCTAGTTACATATACAGTCAGCCGAATCGAGATTTTCCTGAATCAACTTCTATTTTGGTTCTCTCTCTCTCTTAATTTTATTCTACTGCAGATGTCATTCATTTTTTAGATTTTCTTCTTTCGTTGTTTCTTCCCTAAGCTTAACCCCTTGGTGCTCCTTTTTGTTAATAATCTTTTCCTGTGTGCTATAAAAAGGGTTTAGCCCAATGGAGAGGGGTATCTTCAAGTATTCTAGTTCAGTGACATAATTGTAAGAAAAAGAATTTGATATGAAATTAAAAGCTTTAGCTTGACTTGTTAAACTTGTGATACTCTGTTTGGTTACCTTTTCTAAGATGAGTGACTCATACAAACTTTTCTGAGAACTATAACCAGATGGAAGCCTGGGAAGAGTAAGATTTGATTTTTCCTTTGAGGCTGGCCAAATGAAAAGTTCTTGGTAACATTTCTGGTCTTTTCTTGAGTCTTGTGATTCTGCCATGGATGTCACTCTCTTCTGTTTGTGTTCTTCTCTGACTGCATTCCCTTGCTTCTTTTGTTATTGATATTGTCTAGGTGTCCTCCAGAAAAGTTCAGCCAAATGGACAGGGTTATCTTGAGGGATTCTTATTTGGTGACATTGTTGTAAAAGAAACAAGTGGATACTAAAATAAATTCTTTCTATCATACTTATTAAAACTAATTAGCAAGTCCATGCAAACTTAATCCTCTATTGCCAATGTACTGCAGCTAAACTTGGGTGGGGAGGGAGTGTAGGTGTGGTCACCGGTACCGCATGATTTGATTTTCCATGAGAGACATGCTTGATAATAAATGACACCAATGTGGTTAACAATTGATTCTGGTATTGTTCAGAGCTTCAATGCTCTACATGAGGCGTATTAAATTCAGAGCTTCGAAGGCATGATCTTGTGGGATTACTAGCATGCGGCACCCCTTGAAAACCCCTCTCCATAATGTGGAACAAAGCCCTCTTTTCCTATGCTTTTGGGTCTATACGAGTTCCAGTAAATTGTTATTCACATTACTGTATATTGATGGCAGTTGCAATGCTTGACTTCTCTTTTATTATGCTTCAATTTATTTTTCTCCCTGGCATTTAGTGAATAAGTAGTCTATATCTATTGTTTGTTCTTTATTTGGCTGCTGCTTGTTGGTAAATGGTTTGCAACGTATGAATATTGCAGGATAGTTGGCATGGCAGGCATAGGCGAGTCGTTGATGCTTGTCTCCTTTTGTGGCTTGTGTACATTCCTGACTGCGATATCATTAAGTGCTATTGCTACTAATGGTGCAATGAAGGTGCGTATTCTTGAATTTCTAACATTTATATTCATTTCCTTCAAAGGGAATCACTTCACCTTTATATGAATGGTAGCTGCTTCTTCGTATTAAGTTACACTATGCTCTGGAAGAGTGTAAGTTGTTTTGCTCGAGCTGTTGGTGAAAAGGTTTTCCTCTTGAGGTTATCCTATGATTATTTGTCTTCGTTCTTAAAGATGCATCTATGTACTTTAGAATGTCAATGATGGAATTTATCTACTCACTTCTAGGGCGGGGGACCATATTATCTCATCAGTCGCGCCCTTGGTCCAGAGGTTGGAGTTAGCATTGGACTTTGTTTTTTCCTTGGGAATGCAGTTGCCGGTGCTCTGTGAGTATATATTTGAGCTGAACATATATAGTTGTTCTTTCCATTGAAGAGCATGAAGATAATGAATGTTTCTTGAAATGATTGCACTAATATTGCTCTGTATGTGGCCTTTGTTCTAGTTATGTCTTGGGAGCAGTGGAGACCTTTCTGGGTGCTGTGCCAGGTGCTGGGATTTTTGGAGGTAATGATGAGAGTTAAAACCAGTCAGACTTAAAGTTCAGGGTGAATCAAAGAAATCCTTGATGTTGGTATTTCATGACATATTGATGCCAGCTATTGACCTGGGCAAGAATTGGGTGAGCAATTTTAATAAATCAATAGGTTGTTGAAGACATTGTTATATCACTAGCTAAGTTGCTGTAAATATGTAGTCATTGATACTCAGTTTTAGAGGATGTTAGGTATGGGTGTTACAAAGGTGCGTTTGGTGTTGGCCTTTTCAACAGCTAAAAATGGTATTTGATAAGTTAGCTGGTAGCTGATACAACTCCGGCCGATAATCCAAAACCTGTAAAAAAGTTATCAGATGCCCAAAATAATTTTTGACTTCTCAATCGTTGCTTCTGGGTATTTCTTTTGCTATTTTACTCATTTTACATTAATGACAACAAATTGATTTAAATAGTAAAAAATTATTTAAATTATTTTACCCACTTACATTTTTTTACATTTTTTTATCATTTTTACTTTTTATTTTTTAAAAGAAAATATTTATTTAAATTATTATTATGATATGTATTTGGGTTAAATGATTATCTTCTTTTTTTTTTTTGTTTGAGTAGTTAATATTTTTTGTCCTTATAAAGTTATGGATGTTTATATGGTTTGCATCATTCTTTTATAATATGTATTTGAATTAATTATTTTTTAAAAAATATGGATTTTGTATTTATAAATTTTATAATTCAACATATAGCAATAGCATGAAAATAATATTATAAAAAATAAAATGGATTTAATTAATATAGTCTTGTCTTGTTTGGTCATCTTATATATGAATAGCAATTGTTATCAGTTATGTAACCAAACACTAATATCAATTAACAACAACTATCAACCAACCAGCAGCCATCAGTTAAATTTCATTGGTTAAACCAAACAAGCTGTACTTAATTATGAACAAGGAAATGTTTTGGAAGCTTTAGTTTGAATTATTTCTCACCCATTGGGATTAACTATCACAGTTGCTTAAAGGAGAGAAAAGGTTTCTTAAAGGAGAAGGAAAATTATCTATGAAGAAGGCTTAATATCCATTTTTCTGTTCATTCTCTTGTTTCCCAACTTTGATGTATAATTTTTTTTTTCTATGAAGATTATATACGTCAAAAAATTATTGAGAGTTTTCGTGAGTCAATGATGAAAGTAGGTGATCAAAAATGGGGTTGGTGTAAAAGTTCTTGCAAGATTTAATATCGCATATCCCATTCTTCTTTGATTAGTATATTTTGACACCAACTGTTGAACATTAGTCTAATGGTAAAGTTACTTGGGTTCTTATCTAAGGTTTTGGGTTCACCTCCCAAAAGCAATCTATTCATGTAAAATCAGGAATGGTAGTCTGCAGATTACAGATCCCGTATCTCACATGTTAAGAAGGGATGCTTTGAGAACCCAACGACTTCTAATCATGTTGAATTCATAGCATGTAAGAGATAAATATTCCAAAGATATGGTCAGGAGAAATCGCTTAAAATTGGTTGCTTTTGCTACACATAAAATGCAGATGAACCTGAGTTAGATTATGCTAGACAAGTCCTGTGAGTGTGCCTTTGCATGTGCATGAGAGCGCAGTCCCCTTATGACTGTTTAGGAGGTTGCAAGCTTTATATATTACTAGTTTGTGTAGTACTGGCGTAGTGTATCAACTCGCTATATTTAATTCCTTTTATTCTTTTGTTTTAATGCAGAGACTATGACAAAAGTAAATGGCACGACAACTGGAGAATCTGTATCCAGTCCAAATTTACATGACCTGCAAGTTTATGGGATAGTTGTGACAATCATCTTATGCTTTATCGTGTTTGGTGGTGTTAAAATGATCAATCGGGTTGCACCTGCTTTTCTAATACCAGTTTTATTCTCATTGTTCTGTATATACATGGGGATATTTTTGGCAGGGAAGGATCATCCAGCAAGTGAGTTCACCTTGTACCATTCTTTTATAATTTGTTGAACATTATTTGACATATTTAGGAGTATTTGCTTTGCGTAATCTGTTAATGCAAGGACATCTGTTTCTAGGGCAAATGTATTGTGATTCTTATTTTTGGTAAAAGCTTCATGGTCTTTAGAAGCATTTTGGCTGTGCATGCTAACAGTTTATTTTGGTTTATCAATCATGTTTCTCTGTGGTAACATCTACTTACATGATTAATTGATATATAGTTTTAACGGTGCATGCTGGCGTAGAAAGTTACCCATATATTTTTTTCCCCCCTAGTAGGCATCTATATTGATTAATTTTGACTGCATAATGAAATTCATTTCACACATCAATTACTCTTTTCTTCAACTAATTAAACAAAGCATGGTGAGATTTCTAGTATCTGTCTAAGATCGTTTGATATGTGAATCAGGTATTATGGGCACTTTGCCTTGCTAGATCATTTTCCTCCTTTCCATGTTATGAAACTCCTACTTGTATTTATGTTGAATTAGGATTTATCCCCCTTTCTATGTGATGAACTGTGAACTAGAAGCTTTCATTTCTGAATCTGGGAAACAGAAGACGTTCTGCCATTTTAGCCTCTTGATTTGTCCTGTTTGCAAGTTCACATACTGGCTATTGAATTCAGTATCTCTAGGTTGTCTTGTTGAGTCTTTGCTCTTTCTCAGACTATTATCTGGAAGCTGAACTTATTGTATCCCTTTGGAGTAATTTACTTAGAAGGCACTCACAGCTTTTGTTTAAAACCAATGGGGCCATGCCCCTGACATTTTAAAAAATTTCTCATTTTTAATTATATTATGGGCTTTTGGGGATTTTTTTTTAATTTAATTAATTTTGCCTCATCTTCTAATACATTTACCTCTTTCTTTCTATAGCTCCTGAAAATTCTGAAATTCTCTCCTATTTCGTTATGCATAGGTGCTAAAAAGAAATCCAATTATCTGAATCAAATGCACAATTCTCTCTTTTTCTCTCTCCTAGAAATAAGACTTTGACATAATTAGACATACATATACTATCAAAATTTGTAAGGACAGAGATCCAGAAAAGTGGAGCATTCTTATTGTTATTGTTATTTCTTTTCAAATTAAAATCAAAATTTGTCTTCAATTGACAATTGAAAAGAGATCCCAAAAGCTACTTTATCAGGTTCTGTGTCTCTTTCGATGTTTTTAATGAATATATGTATGTATATGTGTATGTATTTTGGTAGAAAAAGAAGAATATAATAGATGAGAGAAAAAAATGTACAAACATTTTAAGAATAAGTCCTTGGAAGTAGAAAAAAAACTAAAACAGTACAATACAAAAGAACTAATACTCTATTGATCTCCGATCCTTTTTCAACTTTTCTAACCTATAATTTTTACAAATCTCTGAGGCGTGAGCTTATAGAGACTCATAAAAAACAATTTTGCCCTATAGAAGAGAAGGATTGCGGAAAATTCAGATATTCCACACTCTGATGGCAAAAAATGCTCATTTTCACAACAGAGTATTTTTATTTCTTCAAAACCTCTAAAACTTGTAAGGAACAAATAAAGGAGTCTTCTAGGGGCAAATGCAATCATTATCACACAGTAAATAGACGATTCTACATCTCCCTTGCAATATTAAAATGTAGAAACAAGTGATCTCTAGTTTCACAATTCGAGTAGCGCATAATGCATACACATGAGGAGAGAGGTTATAAGGTCTCTTTTTTGAAGAAAACCATTGGTATTAATTTTATTAAGTACCATGGACCAAGTAAAAGCTTTAATCTTGATAGGAATTCTTGCCTTTCAAATAAAATTATTTCATTGAAAATGAGAATTTTTAGAAAAGCTAATTAAATGATGAAACAGTGATCTAACCCATGAAGATTCAAGACTCCAAACCCTAGTGTTCAAAATGTGGAGAAGGTTCAGGAGAGATTAAGGAAAAAACTCATTAGCTTCTCTATCCCTAAGATTCATTTAGAAATGAAGATTCCAAGAAGAAAAATGTCCCTCCTAATCATAAAAATCTTTGACGGGAACAACATGGTGTGTGAATAACCTATGAAGACGAGGGAAAGAAATGAATAAGGGCAAATCCTCAGTCTAAGGATCCTCCCAAAATAACACATAAGAACGATCACCGACCTTAAAGGACAACAAAGGAAGAAAAGTATTGGTCAAATGAGAAATAATTTTCAAGGATTGTAATGAGAAACTCTTGCTTCAGTATTAACATGACAGCTATTTTAACCGAGATCCTACTTGCTTTTTATAATCATGTGCTAAAGAGAAGTAGGTTTTAGGGGGAATCTCTAATACCATTTGTTTGCCAAAGAGATGTTTTTGGATACTACATTACGGAGACCCAACCCACCTTCAAACTTAGGTTTGGACACCTGATCCCAACTAACCAAAATGCTCTTTTTTCCCAACCCCCTACCAAATCAATGAAAATCTCTCACAACTTTTCAACCTTAGCCATTACCCTAATTGGAATCACAAAAATTGAGAGAAAATATAAATAAATGCTAGACAGGCAAGCAAGAGTCAGGGCAACATGCATACCTAAGGTGAATAAAGCTCTCTTCCACCTGTCTGGCCTCTTATGGTTTCTATTCACAACAGAATCCCAAAACTGAACACACTTGAGATTAACCACCCCCCACCCTGTCCCCCAAGAACCCTTAGATAGGAAATAGGCCACTTCCTCTCTGTGCAATTACTAATATCAGCCAAGTGATTAAGAGTTTCACTTAGATACGTTTGTGTCAAGAAGTTCACTCTTGGACATATTGATCTTAAGCCTATAAATTTTCTCAAAAATCTTAAGAAGAGTGATCATATCGCTAAAACCCTCACTATCTTTTTTAAGAAAGAGAATAGTATTGCTTCCAAACTGAAGATGTGACGCATACATCTCTGCACTCCCTACTCCAAGGCCAGTGAACAAATTGGCACAAGTCCCTCTCTTGATCAACTTACTAAAAGAGTCTACCACTAGAGTAAAAAGAAAAGGAGAAAGAGAGTCTCTCTACCTTAACCACGCGATCCTAAGATCCAAGTTTTTGGCTGCCCATTTATAATGACAAATAAACTAGTTGAACTCAAGCATCCTCCAATCCAGCTTCTCCATCAGTCCCCAAAGTCTTAGTTTTTAAAGAATATTTATGAGATACTATTGAGGGATACCGCAACAGTTTGACATGCTTTTTATTTCTCAATCTTGAACTGTTTCATAATTTTTTTTTATTTTGTTATTTTATTTTTCTTTGTATATTGTTTCATATTATTTTGACATGCTTTTTATTTCTCCATCAGTCCCCAAAGTCTTATATGGATGTGAGGGATTTAAAATTTTGCAATAGCAAATAAAAGTCTACAACGAATTCTTTTGGCTTTTTTTTTGTTTTTTGTTTTTATTTTATTTTGTTATTTTTTTTTTTAAAGAAAGCATTTATTAATTGACTATATTATCACTAAATGTTGCCCCCCAACCTATTGCGAACTCCTGGCTTTGTCCTTGATCTGTTGAAAATAGGTCAAACAATGTATCAAGTCCTAATCAGTAGTAATATTGGTTGGTTCTTGTATACACTTTTAACATTTTTTAGTTGTAAGGCGAGCATGAAATGGCTTTGTGGGTAAAAGAGTTGGTTTTTCTTAGGATAAATGGCTTTTTCCTCTGTAGAACATTCAAGGATTTTGACAATAAGAGGGAGACTAAGTGCCTTAGGCATGTCTACATATTGTCCTTTCCTAGCAGTTGGGTTCAGCAAATCTGTTTGAGGGACTGCTCACAATTCAGGGTGCGAAGAATCAAATTGTTAGAAGTCGATCCCTGTGAATCAACTTATTGATTGACCTTGCTTTGTGAGAGAGCAGTTTCAGGGTGGTGAGATTCATAAAAGGCTGAGTGACACTTATATTTCTTATTAGCTATTGAAGCTTTGAAGGATCGATATTTACTACTATCTGAAACCTATATTTTTTATTTTCTTAATATGTGCATTTGACATGTAACTAATGAAGCCACGGACGTTCATTTTCTTGATTGATCTGGTAGACCCTAAAGCTGTTATGTTGTTGTTGCTGTTGTTCTTGGATAAAGCTTCTTTGGTGCCCTTTTATCATTTTTTCTCTTTTTTTATAAAATAAAGAAGGAAGAGTCTCCATAAACCTTAAATTGGTGCTTTACTTGACTTAATGGGTGCATGATTTATAATGTATAGGAACTGTCTAATTTCTACAAGTTGAAGGATAAAATTTTCTTTATCCAGTTAAATTTGTCCATTAACTTATAGAGGGTTTGGATAGCTTTACATACCATGGACAATTTTGTTGGCTGCTGTTTGTTCCACTTGATAATGCCTCCCCTATTAATCTTTTGAAACGTCTTCCATTTGCATGATCATAGCCTTCTTTAAAACTGTGAAATGCATTGTGGGAAGATTGATTAAAATACTGTATTTTAAATAGAGTTCAAATGAAATACTTATGGTTCTTGCAATGCTTCACGCAGCTGGAATCACGGGCTTGAGTTTGGAGTCCTTCAAAAATAATTGGAGTTCTGACTATCAATTCACAAATAATGCTGGAATACCTGATCCTAAAGGATCTATCTATTGGAATTTCAAGTAAGGTTTGCAGCTTGAGGTGCTGTTTCTATTCTAAAATGACTTGCTGGTGACTATATCTACCAAATATTAGTAATTGGTGCATCATTTAGGGTTTAGTTCGGTCTCTAGGACCATTTGGTTTCAATGGGCTTCTTGCCATTTAAGATTATTATTTTTTTTCTGATTATTTAGTCAAATTCAGAAGATACATCTACCGCATCATGTAGATGGACTTATGTTTGTGGGACTGTATTGCAAGGAATCTGTTGCTTAATAATGAATTAATGCTTATTCCACATTTTAGTCAAACAAATTTGATATTGTGGCGCAGCTTTGTTGGTTGTAGCTTTTGGTTTGATGTAATTTGACGTTTGGGTAATAGAGGTTATCATGGCCCCCTTGGATCACTCAGTTTTCAGAATATAACTCAATGTGCTTGATATTGTCCAAAGATCTTATGCTTAGGTTTTGGAAAATTTTGTTTTGTTTCTGTTTTTTGTTTGTGTTTATTTTTAGTTTTTAACAACATTCTCTGTCATGTTTATAGATTGTGCATGAAGTGAATTAGCCTGAATACTTTACTTGTCACTGGTGACAGTATAGATGATCTTATGATTGAGTTATCTGGAATTGCTTGCATTAGTGAAACATGAACTTCCGAACCTTTATCTTTTAAGAAACAGAAATGTTTTGGATGTGACAATTCCCTCTACATTTATTTAGCAGGCAGCTTTCTTGTTAAATTATGACTTAATGATACAGTGTGCCCATGGCAGTGTTGGTAATGTGAAGAACAGTATGCTACCAAATCCATAAATACAGAAATGGAATTATCAATTGTGCTGTGGTGTGAATTGATAACCTTTGTAAATCAGCTTTCCACAACTATGTTAATTTGAGCTGATTTTGGGTATTTGAGGTGGATTGGTTTGTTCATGGTTCTGACTGTGTGATTTTCACCATTGTCAGTGCCTTGGTTGGTCTGTTTTTCCCTGCTGTGACGGGAATAATGGCTGGTTCAAATCGCTCTGCATCACTGAAAGACACTCAGCGTTCAATTCCTGTTGGAACCTTAGCTGCAACTCTCACAACTTCTGCTATGTATCTAATTTCTGTGTTGTTATTTGGAGCTCTTGCAACCAGGGATAAACTATTGACAGACAGGTGTTTCACCTTACATGCTTTCTAATCTGAGACATCATTAGTTGCTTTATTTAGGTGGGAGTAGTTCAAATATTTTGTAGAGCTGTGTTTGCAAACCCCCTTCCCCTTGTGGAGGGGGAAAAAAAATAAAAAAATAAAAAATAAAAAATAAACCAAACAACCCCCTAATCAAGCATAATGTTGTCTCGTTGTTTCAAATATTGCCATACATTTTTTGTACTATCCTCTGCATCTTGGTTCATTAGTGACAATGGTTTGTGTGGATAGTTAATACTCTCTTTTGCACTTATCTGAATGGCATTTAAATTATAAGGAAGCAATTGGCAAGATTATCTTCTCTTGTTATGTGTCCATTTAACTGCTCTCAAGTTTGTGGCAAAGTTCTGTCCTCATTTGACTTTGGTGTTGATGTTTTTGATGTTATTTTTTTGTGGATTTCCTTGTATGATTTGCCTGCACTCCCTTGTTTCTATCTTCCTATTTCTATTTATATATGACCCACTTTCATATTTGATTTGTAAAGTACTGTAAAAAATTAACCATTTATGCGTCTTATAATGTGGCACACGTGTTTAATTTAAGCCGAGTTCACTATTATTACTGAGCTGGTGAATTCTCTAGGAGGAAATATTTTAAGGAGTAGGGGTCACTGAATTGAGGATCTTTGTGGAGAGTTATGTGGCTTCCACTTGTGTCCAAGTATGTCCACCTAAGAGCATCCTTTTTCAACATATCTTTTTTTTCTTTTTGTTGGGGGGGGAGGGGTTGCCTGTGGTCTTGGCTTCAATCTTTTCATTCCTAATGTTTGTCTGTGATTCTTGGTGTGGTGATAATATAAATATTGCTATTTTTGTAGTATTTCTATGTGCAAAAAATTAGGCTGCTGGAATATCTGGATGTTTACGTGCTAAAGCTATCTAAATGAATTTGTGTCGGTTGAAATATGCAAGACTAGCTAGAGGGGGATATGTAAATAAATTTTTTCTCCATGGTGTAATATTGCTCTCTCTATGCCAGGCTGCTTTCTGCTACTGTGGCTTGGCCTTCCCCAGTAATCATATATATTGGAATTATACTTTCAACATTAGGTGCAGCTCTTCAAAGCCTTACAGGTGCTCCTCGTGTACTTGCAGCTATTGCCAATGATGATATCCTTCCGGTTCTTAATTACTTCAAGGTTGCAGAAGGGAATGAGCCTCATGTAGCTACTCTTTTTACTGCCTTCATCTGCATTGGGTGTGTAATAATTGGAAACCTGGATCTTATCACACCGACTATAACTATGTTTTTCCTTCTTTGTTATGCTGGTGTGAACCTATCTTGCTTCCTTCTTGATCTTCTAGATGCTCCTAGCTGGCGTCCACGGTGGAAATTTCACCACTGGAGCCTCTCTCTTCTTGGAGCATCTCTTTGTCTTGGTAAGTCTCATATTTTTTTACATTCTTGAACAGTGTGGTGTAATTATGTGCAACAATGTAAAAAATATCAAGAGAGGCTGAGCAAGGATAGCTCAAAGATCCTTTGATATTCCGTGGATACTTCAATATCCAGTCACCCCACATTATAGGAGTTGCAATCTAGTGCTGGGCATTAGCCTAAAATTGTATATACGGATCATCTTGATTGGTCACACCTTGTCTAGGATGATTTTTGTTGTTTAAGCAATTTATCTGTCATGTTGAGCCGCATTCTCAAGTAGTCACTCAAATAGCTGACATACCTCTTCAATGCGGGCGGTAAATATAACTATATGTGGTTAGGATAATGTAAGAAAGCAAAATTTGGTAGGTTTCTTGCAGGGAATATGATTGTTGTGTCTTCCGTAGTTGTAGATTCCCCTTCTGTGATAAGAATAAGGTTCTATGTTGTTCTTGATCTATTTGCTAAACTTTCATGAAGTGGCCCCACCAAGTGCCCAGAGCTCTATCTTTGGCTTGCCATTTATATGATGCAACACTCACTTTCTTCTCTGTCTATGCAGTGATCATGTTCCTGATCTCTTGGTCATTCACAGTAGTGTCTCTAGCTCTTGCTGGCTTAATATATTATTATGTTAGCATTAAAGGAAAGGCTGGAGACTGGGGAGATGGTTTTAAGAGTGCATATTTCCAGCTTGCGTTGCGTAGTCTTCGATCCTTGGGAGGTAAATATATTGTTTGTGGCTGGCACATGACAGATGGTCTCTCTGTGTGGTTATCTTCTCTGGTGATTGATAACTTCACTTTGCAACTAATATCTTGTTATCTCTGCAGCAAGTCAAGTGCATCCCAAGAACTGGTACCCAATCCCTCTTATATTCTGCCGGCCGTGGGGGAAACTACCTGAAAATGTACCATGCCATCCTAAACTTGCGGACTTCGCCAACTGTATGAAGAAGAAGGGTCGAGGGATGTCTATTTTTGTCTCCATCCTTGATGGAGACTACCATGAATGTGCCGAAGATGCAAAAACTGCCTGTAGGCAGCTTAGTACCTACATTGATTACAAGCGTTGTGAAGGCGTGGCAGAGATTGTTGTAGCTCCTTCCATGTCTGATGGCTTCCGAGGCATTGTTCAGACAATGGGCCTTGGTAATCTCAAGCCCAACATTGTGGTGATGCGATATCCAGAAATTTGGCGTCGGGAGAACCTAACAGAAATTCCTGCTACATTTGTTGGCATAATCAATGATTGCATAGTTGCAAATAAGGCTGTGGTTATTGTCAAGGGTCTTGATGAATGGCCCAATGAGTATCAGAGGCAGTATGGCACAATTGATTTGTATTGGATTGTGAGGGATGGAGGTCTCATGCTTCTTCTCTCCCAGCTCCTCCTCACCAAGGAGAGCTTTGAGAGTTGTAAGATTCAGGTCTTCTGCATTGCAGAAGAGGATTCTGATGCAGAGATGCTTAAGGCTGACATTAAGAAGTTTCTCTATGATCTCCGCATGCAAGCCGAAGTGATTGTGATATCCATGAAATCATGGGATACCCAAGTAGATGGTGGGTCCCAACAAGACGACTCCATTGAAGCATTCACGGCTGCTCAACGGCGGATCGCAACCTACCTAGCTGATATGAAGGAGACGGCTAAGAGGGAAGGAAAACCATTGATGGCTGATGGAAAGTCTGTGGTGGTCAATGAGCAGCAGGTGGAAAAGTTTCTTTATACAACTTTGAAGCTGAACTCAACGATATTAAGATACTCGAGAATGGCTGCAGTTGTCCTTGTCAGCTTGCCGCCACCGCCTCTCAATCACCCTTCATATTTCTACATGGAGTACATGGATTTGTTGGTGGAAAATGTTCCTAGGCTTTTGATGGTTAGGGGTTACCGTAAGGATGTTGTCACTCTGTTCACATAGCTGCCGGAAAGATTTTGTACTTGAACAGGTAATTTGTTGAGCTTTTGTTTCCCTTTGGTTATATATTTGTTTTTCTTTTACCAATTTTTAAGATAACCTTTTGCAGTTTTTAATGTTATAATACATTCATTCTTTTCACTGAATTCTTTGCGACAGCAAGTTGTTTTGCTCTCAAGTTTTTAATAGAAATTTTCATAATTTCATAATAGTTATGTAGTATGTCAAGCCATGACTTTTGTAAACTTTGCTCCATCTTTCAGTTCCCTTTTTCTTCATTTTTGATATTATCTTTGGTGTTATTTTTGTATTATGGTTGTGGGGTTTCTGAGCTTTTAGATCAGTTGGATTCCTGATGATTACTTTGTGTAGAGAATTAATCTGTGCTCTTTCTTGAGTGGGCACCGTTGCACCGAGTTTCTAGCCCCAGTCCAAGGGATTATTCTTTTTTTTTTTAATAATAACCAATTGGTATCCGGAGTCATATTTCGATTAATTTGATTCGAATATTGTCGAGTTCAATATAGGGGGAGTTCTTCTGGTGTGGTATTTTCTATTCTCAAGTTTTAATTCGAAGACTTGATAAAGAGATTTAACATATTTATCCATTAGACTAAGGGGTTCTAAAACCTCCATTTCTTTTAGGGCTGATAACTAGCTTCCAGTCCACATGTATATTTTTCTTTCTTATGGAGGATCCGCGCAAGAAATTCCTATTTATTTTTTTCAACTCCTCTGGGGTCTTGCTGAGAATGTGAGAGTAAGTTGCACTCAGTAAGCCCGAATAGAAGCTATAACATTTTGGACAATGGTTCTTATACCTGCCATGCAGAAAGAGATGGCTTTCCACCTAGAGTCTCACCCTTCCCCAATTGTTTAGCCAGTTCAATGACAAGTTGGTCATGGCTGAAAATGGCAGTCGATTTATTGTTTATCAAATTGTTGCCTTGAGAAATCCCACTTTGGATATGAAAATAGAACTTGAAACTAATATATAATGAAGTGTTATTGGAGACTGTCTGAAAAAGAAAGTTAAGATTAGAATGAATTTTTTTATGGTTTTTTTTTTTTTTTTTTTTGGGTTATACTAGACTGACAACGAATTTTTTTTATGGTTTCAATTTAATTTAATTTGTACTCTATTCATTTGAGAATATAAAAATACCTAAATAACCTAATCAAGATTACTGAATTTAGGTTTTCAGGATAGATATATATTTTTCTGTCATTGTTCTCGAAAAGCAAAATAAAAATGGAAAATAGTCCATCAATGCAGTCCGCACTCCGCAGATACGTTTGTACTAAGAGAGAGAAATTGGGTCGGCCTGACAAGTTGGGGTAGGCTAGGAAAGAAAAAGGAGAGTTCGATTCCAATTGAAATAGAAATCATTCCTACTTTCATTCCCATTCCAAAGTATTGTTTGGAAATGGCATGGGATAAATTATTTTGACAAATAGATTTTTATGATTTGAATTAAAGATATAGGAAAAAAATGAGAATCAATTTATGTAGAGAGGAGGTGGAGGAGAGAGTGTATGAGTTTGATTTTGTAGAGAGGGGGAGAGAGGAGATGGTGAGATTTTGTAGAAGGTGCATTTTTGTGATTGTAGAGAGAGGGGAGGCAGAAACTAAACTTTTGGTAGGAGATTTTTCTTTTCAAAGAAATAAAGTAATTGATTGTCATATGATATAAAGAGGAGCGAGAGTAAATTTTAAAGAGAGATATTGGTTTTTGGAGTAAGAGAAAAATAGAAGGGAGAGTGAATATAGGACAAATTGAGAGAGAATGAATTCTAGAGCAGAATTTATTTATTTATTTATTTTACTGGTAAATAAGAAAGAATAGAGAGATTGAAATTCTAGAGAGACTTAATTTTTTTAATAAAGAAAGAAAGGGGAGCGAGAGAATGATTTTTGTTGAGAAAAAACTCTCAATGCAAAGAAGAGAAAAATAATTTGAGAGAGAGGGAGAGAGAGAGTAATTTTTTTGTAGAGGGGAGAGAAATAGTGATTATTTTTGTACAGAATTTTAGTGAGAGAGATTGTGATTAATTTCGTAAAGAAAGAAAGATGATAAAAAAACAATACTAGAGAAACTTACCAAAAAAGACAAAAAAAAAAGAAATGATATTTATACTTTGAGAGTTTTGTTTAAATCATGCCTTTCTTAATCCTTAAATATATTAGGTTAAATTACTTAATAAATTATAATTTGCATCTTTCAATTAACATTAAAATCTATTTGATTTGCCGTTGATTTTTTTCTCAACTGGTATCGTCCCATTCCTTTTGTAAATGTCTTGAGTTTGAGGCTTTCAGTTTATCATAAATATATATATAAATATATATAAATATATGTATATATATATTTGATTAACTTTTTTGTATTAAAATTTCATATTTTTGATTTATAAGTTACTCCAAAAAAACTTAAAAATTTAAATGATAAATTGTTTAACAATTTTGTTTGTAAGTAAACTATTTGACAAAACAATTTATATAAACTAATATTTGATGAAATTATAATAAAAGACAATTGACATAAAATTTTCCCGAATAATTCATAAAGTAAATAGTTTCGTAAATAATTCTAAAATATTTAGAGATAAAATTATAATAATTGAAATAGTTATGGACAATTTTGGTCGGTCCATATATGATCATTAGAAAAATAACATGGTAGAGAAGCGAAAGTATGATATTCTAATTTTTTATGGAGCTAAATATTTGCCATTGGTAACTTTTATGAATCTTAAAAATACCAATCCATATTACTTGTTATTAGCATTTAGGGCGAGAGGGGCCTTGCCCTGCCCTGCCCTGCCCTGGTCAGAACAATGCATGAGATAAAAGCATGAAGGCGTCAAAATGATTCGTAGGAATTTCCAACTTTTTTTATCTTGAACATTTGAAATCTCTCTGCAACATTTTGTCTCATTTTTTCACAATCTACTGTTATTTTATTTTATTTTACTCATAAAATTTTCTAGTTGAAATGAAAAAAAAAAAAAACTCAAATTAAAAAACTTTAAAATTTGCAATCCCCAGAAGTCATCAAATCTTTTTCATTTTTCATAAATTAAAAGAAAATGAAAAAAAAAAAGGCCCAAAAGGGTGAAAATGATGAAAGATCAAATGTGCTTTTCCTTCAAAGAGCAATAAGTCTGTGTTTGGAAAGAGCAATAAGTATCTGTGCCCCAGCAATCTTGTAAACTCCTCCATTGCATTCATAGTTTTGGCTTTAGGAATCCATCCAATAGCACTGAAGATATCCTTCTGGAACAGGATCGGGCTGTAGAAGGTGATGTCAAGCAAGAACCAAGTGGAGCAGGTTCCAAGCAAGTGAAGTCCGTAGCGTGCAAAGAGCTTGGAAGAGAACAAACCATAAGAACTCTCTGGCTTGGCATCAAATCGGTCCACCTCCTGCTCAACCTGGACCTCAACCTGAAAAACCTTTGACATATCCGAGGCAGCCTGTGAAGAAAATTTGAATGTATTGAACAAGTATGATCAATGAATTAATATAAAACATTTTTGTATTTTTGAACAAATGTACAAAGGCTTTGATGTGGGACGATTGTCCCATATTTATGAGAGAAAATTTCTGAAGAATAATAGACATTACAATGTCTTTTACATTAAAAAAAAAAGGAAAAAAGAAAGAGAGAGAGTGGAGTTGATTGTTCCACCTTGTTTTTCAAGACTTCTCAATGTTTCTCCATGTTCCAACCCTTCCAAGACAATCTGTTTATAGCCTAAAACTCCCAACTAGTCGGTAGACCCAAAGAAGTGGCTATTATTCACATACAAAGAGAGATGGAGACCTTCTTGTTGTTGGAAGTATAGCTGTACTTTTTAATGGCTAGTTTTTTGAATTTCTGGATGGTAAACTGTCTATTCTGCCTTACTTGCTTGGGCTGCTACTAGACCGCTACTTAGGTCGTGAGTGAGGTCTTTTTAAGTCTTCTCATTGTGCTTTTGATGGCCCATTATACTGGGTTAAGTGCTGGCAATTGTAACCCTTTTGCTGCTTGGATTGGAGCTTCAAAGTGGTCTGGGTTCCAGTCCTATTGGGCTATCTAGAAGCTTTTCCTGGGACAATATACTGCCCAATTTTGGGCTGGGGCGAGGTGACCTCTTGGACCTTGAATAGGGCTTCATTCCAAACTCTTGGAAGCTTCTTTTCTTGGGCCATAGATGGCCTCATCACACTGGGAAGACTGGATTGGGTTCTGGCCAAAATGGGCTCTTGGACATTGTTTGGGCTGGACAATCTCCTGATCAGTGTGAGCCATCTTTAAAAATGACTGGAGCATACACTTGTTCATAGCTTATATGAAACTTAATTTAGGTTATATTCATCTAGAATATATTGTTTCTAGTGGCATCGGATTAGGATGAATGCATTTTGAAAAAATTTGAAGTAATCAAGATTTGGGAACGTAATGCATGGTGTCAACAACTTCTAACATTTTCTTATTGAAAGGTGTAATTTGAAGCTAACTAGAACACAAATATTTCTTAAAAAAGTAAGCAATATGAAATAAAAGAGGCAATAAAAGTATTTAAAAAAGAATACAATGATATAAATCATCTGTATCCGATTCCAAAATTATTTTTTTTCACCCAACGTGAAGGAAAGATAGAAAAGTTGGGCTTTCGTGTTGGGCAGTAAGTGCGAGTTGTTTTGGGTTGGAGTCGCAGATTTCTAAACCCCACCCTGAAAATTAGGGGCGGATTTCAAGTCGGGTCAAATTGGGCACCCCTTGGATGGTTCCCCTTTCTCAGGGGAAAACGACACCAATTATGCGGATAAACTTTGAACGCAATTCATAATGTTTGAACCCATGCAATAATTCCACAAGTGACTCCTTTTAACTCACCAAAGCACACCATCTCCTAAAATATATATATATGTATTTTAAAATTAAAATTTAGATTATTATTACTTTTATATCAGTGAAAATGACAATTGTTTTAGTAGAATTGGTGTTATTAAAATTTAAATTTAAATTTTAAAAATAAAAATAATTATATTACGTAAACTCCATAAAAGGGTCCAAATAACAATTGAGATCAAATTAATTTGGGTGTAAAGTTGAATTCGATTGATCAGCAAAATATATATACTCACGTGTGTGCGTGTATTTATGGAGAGGTGACGATTGACAGAATCTGAAAACAACTTGTCCAACTTAAATCATAGGCCAATGGGAACATGTGCCAGCTTTACACGCCACTTTGACCTTTCTTTTGGCCACTTCTCTTTATCAAGCTCTGTCTCTCTCTCTCTCGCGCGCGCGCGCGCGGCGCACACACCCACGCACAAGTCAACGGGGGGCAACTCTTTGATCATATCCACGTGCTGAGTATGGGGGGTGGGGGTGCCTAAATCTGCTGTTATACGTTTTGGTCAATTAAATGTAGCTTGAATTTGAGTATCTTTCATTGCAATTCTTTTCGATTTGCCAGAGAACCTCTACAATTCTCTGCATCAACTCTTCTAAAACCGCTCATTTCTATGATCAATTGCCGCTAGGCCTAGATCAGACCGTTCAAATCTAAATTAACCATACCATTGTTTGTCCCAAACTATGGTATGATATACCAAAATGGTAGTCCAACGTACCATGAAATAGTAAAAATATCAAATAACCATTTTGTTGAATTTTGACAGAGAAATAATTTTTTAACATCGAACTCTAAATATTTGCACATAATAAGAATTTGAGAGTCGGCTCTTGCCCACTCCCTAATGTCAAACTAAAAAGAAAAGGTAGGGAAGAGGAGTTTATGGTGATTTTCCTTCAAATTATTCTAATAATTTTTTTGATAGTTGGAACCAATCACAATTTATCTAATTATATCCTCATAAAAAAATATATCTCCACTAAAATATGTTTAAATCCATTTCACATTAGGGAAGTTGCTTTCATTAATGGACATGTTGGAATAATCTTGTATTATGTATTCAGTTTGTAATTTCCTGCACTACGTGTCCTTTGCAATAATTGCTTTTGGGCTTAAGCAATGTAATGTGCTAATAAATCAATCGAACCCATCATTTGATCTAAGATAAGAATATTCAGCTATGCATATTGTATTAGCACACTTAGACTAGAATATACTTTTATATACTATCTGCAAAATAGTATGCATTCAGTTTATAATATTAGCCATTTTTGCATTATCAAAAAGTCCAAAAACTTTAAAATTTGGCAAGCTGTTGACCCAATTTTGAGTCTGAATTGAGAAAGCGGCTTGGAAAATTGATTGCATCCCACTCAACACTATGACTTTTTATTTTCTTTCATATTATAAGGATAGCTATAAATTTACTGAACACCAATGAGACGTCTACACCATGAAGTTGTACAAATTTTAGTATTTTCCTATTAAGAAAGCTTTTAGGCTTCCTAAGGTTACTTTTATGATTAAAGAATATATATATATATATATATTGGATAAACTATCGATATCTGATAATTATTTTATGTTTGATTAAATTCAATTGAAGTCAGATTTGATACTTAAAAGGATAAAACTCTCCACGTACTTACTTTCTTTGTATTCAAAACTCCAATATAAAATTTTGTTTTAAAAAATACCAATGTTTAGCAACTGAACCAACTAAACGTCAGTAAATAATATATTAGTCCATGTAAACTTTGAGCTTTCCTGAAACCCTAAATTAACAAAATGATAAATGACTTGCAACTGCATTAAAGAAGGTTAAGGGACATTTAGTAAGAGGGTATAAGAATAAAGAATGAGAATGAATTAGGTTAATATTATGGGAATAAATATTTTAGATTCATATCCAAAAATATAGAAATTCATGAAAGCCAAGTAAATTTATGGATTTTGTTGGAAACTAATGTATGATTTCTAAATAATCATTTACTTTCACATTTATTCAAAATTATATATTACTCTTCACTCTCACACTTTCTTTCTCTTTTTTTTTTGAGAAAAATTTTCATTATTAAGTTATTTAAAAAAATAAATTATCCATTACTCATGTATATAATTAAAACTAAACAAGTGAAAAAAAAAACATTATTAAGTTACTTTCTTTTTTTTTTTAATTTTTGAAAATGATATAAATTTACTTGATGAATCATATAATATGTATTTTTTATTATAAAATTACCTATTACTCATATAATTTTTTTTTTATAAAATTACTCATTATTCATATATATATTAATATAAAATAAACAAGTGAAAAAATATAAAATTTTTATTATTAAATTACTTTTTCTTCTTTTTGAAAATAATATAAAATTTACTTAATAAATTCATATAATATTTATTTTTTTATTATAAAATTAACCATTATCTATTACTCATATAATTTTTTATATATAAAAACAAACGAAACAAGTTAAAAAAATTAAAATTTTTATTATTAAGTTACTCTTTCTCTCTCTTTTTTTTTTAGAATTTTTGAAAAAGATATAAAGTTTATTTGATGAACACACATAATATTTCAAGTGAAATTAATTTCATATAATAATTTAAAATAGTTTATTTTAAATTATTCATAATTTTTATTATATGTTGGAGTGGGATAAAATGGAAAAATTATTAATTTCTATTTTAAAAAAAAAAATCAACCAAAATTAGATATAGTAATGATACTCGATCTAGTGTACTGAAAGCAAACAAATGAATTAGAATGAGTCTGTTCATTTCGAATTTAGAGAATATGATTTCTGATTTCGGTTCTGATTCGTAGAACTGAATCAAACGTCCCCTAAGTAATTTAAACCCAACTTTATATATATACTTACATGATTAGATAAAGATGGACCCTTTTCAGATTTTAATTATATATTTTTATGATGATGAATAAAATTTCATGGATATTCGCCTATTTGGTATTCAATAATAAGTTAACAATTTTCTTTTATTCTTTTAGTAATTTTAACACAAACATAGTATTCAGTATTTAATGCCTCTTACTATTTTTAATCTATTGAGATTTTATTCCAATAAATGTAATGTGAATTCTTTCTATTTTAATTAGGTTACGATTCTAATTGTAAAAGTAATGCTTAAATTCGGTATTGAGGAGCAGAAGTGACAATTCTTTCCATCAATGTCTATTATTTGACCTCTCTCTCTCTCTCTCTCTCTAAAAACTCAAAAACTACGCCATAATGATGCAAATATCATCTCATCACCCTACTCTCTCACTAATAGTTCTATTTATCTTGCATATGAAAAGGGTAATGCCCACTTTGAAAATTCTTTTAAAAAAAATCCAAACGTGCCGTAATAAGATACCGTACCCTCCTTGTCTTATTTCCCACAGGCTTGCAAAGTGCAAGCACAGCTTTTTCACAGTTCACACACTCCATCAGGAAAATATCTCCCAGATTCTGCAAGCCGTCGGATCAAAATCCAAGCCCTCCATCTGTGGATGAAATCGACGGACATCATCAAGTTCCACAGACT
Source organism: Dillenia turbinata (assembly GCA_037126225.1). NCBI lineage: Eukaryota > Viridiplantae > Streptophyta > Magnoliopsida > Dilleniales > Dilleniaceae > Dillenia > Dillenia turbinata. The sequence goes on along the minus strand of JBAMMX010000010.1, from coordinate 11,544,943 downwards.
TTGGTGTTCTCCGACCCAAAGATTCAGCTTCCTTTTGTATTGATTCTAAAAGCTAAGAGCAACAGCTGTAGCTTGATTGACAGCAATTGCCAGCACCATTACCCCTCGAAAAGTAAGGATAATCTACTTAGTAACTTAAGATATTGGAATCGTAACGTTGATTTTAATTTATTTAATAATAATATATTACATTCTCACTTCTCTAATAAAATAAAACATTTATATACTCTTTAAGAAAATATATGAAACGTCTATATATACTCTGCCCTGGTCCTAGCATTCTTCCCGCGCCCCTTCAGTCTGTTCCCATATACTCCTCCGCTCTCTCCTCGAACAGTACAGGTCTATTTCTCTCTCTCTAGATTTTTATTATTTCTGTCGAATCTATTGCCGGCCATGGAAATTTTCTTCTTCTTTTATGGTTTTTATGAAATTGGTGTGAGGAATTTGTAATATAAGATGTCGTTTTCGATGACAATTCATTTTCTATACAATGTTTGTCCAATTGATTCCGGATTTGTATGAAATACTAGATTTTTGTTCAAACCCATTTGTCTTCTTCTCGTTCTTGGCCATCTCCGGCTGATTAAATCGGATCTCTCTCTGTTTATATCTCCTCTGTTTCGGGTTGTGTTGTGGAAGCTGTTGAGTTTGATTCGACTCCTTTCTTTCAATTTATAGGTATTCTTGTTTTCTAACTTTTATGCTTTTAATTGGAATCAACTTTTGATTGATTGGACAATTCCTAAATGAAGTTCTATTTCAATTAATTGTCTTCTAGATCCTGGCAGTTTTTCTTTTCTTCTTCACAAAATTTGAATTTTTAATATTTTCCACAAGCTTTTGTATATCTGTGCTTATAAATATATATTACTTTGTATTTGTGTTCTGTATATGTTCATACATGTGGTTGTGAGTGACATTCTACCCTTTTTTGTCAATTCTGCGGAAGAAGAAGGCTTTCCTATAATATTCTCTCTATCTCTCCCTACCAATTTTACTCTTTGTTTCCTTTATTTTTTTTTCTTGCGGAAAAAAAACAATATTTAAGCAAGAAATACTGTTTTGGACTAAATCTGAGATTGTATTATAATTTTGACAGGATGGGTGTTGGAAGTGAAGGAGGAGGTGTGGTCAGGAGAAGAGGATGTTCATGCACAAAGGATGATTTCTTACCAGAAAAATCATTCCAGAGTTGGGGGAACTACATAACAGCAATAAGGGAGACTCCAATGAGGTTAAAGGATCGGGTCTTCACTCGATCCATGGAACAAACCGAGTTGCATGAAGTCAAGGCAAGGAGTCAACATGAAATGAAGAAAAATCTAAACTGGTGGGATCTCATGTGGTTCGGCATAGGTGCAGTCATCGGCGCAGGCATCTTTGTCCTGACCGGAGACGCCACAAGGAACGAAGCTGGTCCTGCCGTGGTTCTTTCTTATGTTGTTTCGGGCATATCTGCTTTGTTATCCGTTTTTTGCTACACAGAGTTTGCTGTGGAGATTCCTGTTGCAGGTAATTCCTTTCAATCTAATTAACTTTTAAATTTAGGATTATATTTTATAAAATATCAATATTTCTATTTATTCTTTTCTATCTATCTAGAAGATGAGACTGTGGAGACCCAAAAATAGCATTCACTATATAGGAATAAACAAGTTGGTGATTATAATACTATTGATTTTCCACTGGCACACCCAAGTCCACAGGATAAGGGTGGAGATTTTTCAATTTCCTTTGGTTCCTAATCGTTTCTTGGATTAAATTTGACAATATTGTGAATGTGCAAACAAGTCGTGTGTGTTGACTTTAGGTCTATAATGGAGACAACACAACGTGGCCCTTCTTCAACTAGGCTGTCTGTCTGGTAATAAATCATGCAGGACTTGAGTGACTTTTGTTATGACCATTCAGATCCCATAGAAACTTCACAATGTTTGGCTAAGCTGTAAGATATATATTTCTTACCTCCCCTTGGAATGGCTGAGGTTATGCTAAGTTTGATATTATTAAGTAAAACTTTTAGTATAAAAATTTGACAATATAATGTAATTTGAGGGTTTTTCTTGTTTTTTTCAGAGAGAGAATTTTAGTTGTTTATACAAAAAAAAAAAAATGGGCTCTATTTACAAAAATTTATATTACTCATAAAATTTAGTTAAAGAATACAAATACAAGAAAACAATGATACAGTGAGAGAAATTTATATCAAGTTCAAGTATTCTAAAAACAACCAATATTGCATAGTTTTTGTACTTCAGTGACGAAATAGAACTCGAGACTTTGTGGCCAATTAACTTAGTTTTATAATACATAGATTGAGTTTTGTACGTCAGTTGAATTTGGATTTATGTCTTTTTCTAATCTTATTTTAAATTTAACATATCCTACCAATTAATTCACACTTGACTGATCTGTCGATTTCAGGTGGATCATTTGCCTATCTAAGAATAGAACTTGGAGACTTCGTGGCCTTCATTGCAGCTGGCAACATCCTGCTAGAATATGTAATAGGAGGTGCAGCTGTGGCACGCTCGTGGACTTCCTATTTCGCCACTCTTTGCAACCATGATCCAAATGATTTCCGCATCACAGTACACCAACTAGGGAATGACTATGGCCACCTTGATCCTATAGCAGTTGGTGTCATTTGCATAATCTGCGTCCTTGCAGTCCTCAGCACAAAGGCCTCTTCCCGTTTCAACTACATTGCTTCAATTGTCCACATAATAGTCATTGTCTTCATCATTATTGCTGGGCTCACCAAAGCTGAAACAAAGTACTACGAAGACTTCATGCCATTTGGTGTTCGTGGTGTGTTCAAGGCATCCGCTGTCTTGTTTTTTGCATATGTGGGTTTTGATGCGGTGTCCACTATGGCGGAGGAGACCAAGAATCCTGCTAGAGATATCCCAATTGGGCTTGTTGGCTCTATGGTGATTACCACATTGGCTTATTGCTTGCTCGCTGTCACTCTTTGCCTGATGCAACCATATTATGCCATCAATATAGATGCTCCCTTTTCGGTTGCATTTTCAGCTGTAGGTATGGATTGGGCTAAGTATATTGTGGCTGCAGGTGCTCTTAAAGGTATGACTACAGTTTTGTTGGTCAGTGCCGTGGGACAGGCCCGGTATCTGACCCACATAGCCAGGACTCACATGATGCCACCATGGCTAGCTCAAGTCCACGATAAAACCGGAACTCCAATAAATGCAACGATTGTCATGATGGCCGCAACAGCCTGCATTGCCTTCTTCACAAATCTTGACATTCTAGCCAACTTGCTCTCAATATCTACATTGTTCATATTCATGCTTGTTGCGGTGGCCCTATTAGTGCGTCGTTACTATGTCCCCGGTCTAACCACCTCTGCTGATCGCAATAAGCTTGCTTTGTGCCTTGTCCTCATCATTGGTTCTTCAATTGCCACGGCTACTTATTGGGGTCTGAGCGAGAGTGGTTGGATTGGGTATTGCATTACGGTGCCAATTTGGGCATTGGCAACAATTGGTTTGAAAGTGTTTGTTCCACATGCTAGACAGGCAAAGCTCTGGGGTGTGCCTTTGGTGCCTTGGCTTCCTTCTGCTTCAATAGCCATCAATATTTTCCTCTTGGGGTCAATCGATAAGGACTCTTTTATGAGGTTTGGCATTTGGACTGTGATTCTTTTGATCTATTACTTCTTGTTTGGATTGCATGCTTCGTATGATACAGCTAAGGAATTCGAAGAGAAAAGAGCTCTAGATGCTAGTGGGCTTGAGGAGGGACAAGTGGCATCCGCGCAAGATGTTGATAAAAGGGAAAAAATGTAGCGACTCATTTGTGTAAAGCTGTTTTATTTGTTAAAAGAAAGGGGCAAGTTATGTTCCCCAGGGGCAAGAAAAAGCAGTTTGTTTATATAAATATAATATGAAGTGCATTTGCCTGTTAGTCAACGTTTTTATGCTCTTAAAAAGTACAGGTCTGTTGTTGCATATGTCAATGTGACGGTATTGGTGGATATTCACATTCTGCTGTAAAATTGCAACAGGATTTTCCTCGAAACCCTTTTTAGGCAGGTAAAGAACTTCTAGACTTGAGGATACTGTGGGGCTACAATGATCAGGCCTGCCCCATAAGAGATTAACGACCAGCACCACCCAAAGGGCGGTCATAGGAATTAGGCCCGAGCTGAGCCTAACATTTGGCCAGGCTTCGACCAGACTGTGTCTGGTTTGCTTTGGCTTCTAAAGATAACCTTAGGTTAACTCAAAAAATTAGAGAATATTTAAAAAACCAAGTCCCAAACTTTGTCCCTTTTTGTTAATTTAGTCCTAAACCTCTAAACCCATTTTTTGTTCTCACCTTTGGGTGAGGGCAACAAATCAGATGCCACCAAGTCAAATGAATGAGTGATCTGTCTTCATATGCATACTAAAGGCTTTTATTTCCTTTATTTGATGTAGATGGAAATAATTGAAAAGCCTTCTGCTCTTCTTAAATGATCTTATTGAATCCATTGCTTAACTACCCACTTTTACAAGGGTTTTCGTTTGGTATCCAGTATCACTCTCGTATTATGAGCTTTGAAAAAAGAAAACCCGCCTAGCCTGCAGGTTTTCGTTTGGTACCTATTCAAAATTTATTATTGTGATATTGACATTAGAGGTGTGGCTCAGATTCATGCGGGTTGTTCTCTAGAGGAAGAAAAGACAAGTATCATATGATTCCCCCATTTGATTGTAACTCTGGACTTGCAACCTTGCAACCCAAAATATCACAGGCCTACATATGTGTAAACCTTTAGGATTTCGTTGATACTTGATGTATGATTTCGTAAGTATGCGCCGTTCCATAAAAAATGTTATTTAATTACTAATTCAACTGGTTACTCGTAATATTTAGAAAATATATATATTTTATAAATAGTAAATCAGCATATGGGTGGATTTCATCCGTCTTGAAGAATTTTATTTAGATTTCATTCAAAGGTTTCAACCAAAACCAATAAAAGGAAGTTTCATATCTATGTTTTCATTCCCATTTCATTAATCTAAATAAATTACATAAATTCAATTCCTAAAAGAAGACATCAAGATGAGAAATAAAGAATGAAAACCGACTTCAAGCTTTTCCTCCCACTTCTCTGTATCTGCATTTTCTCCTTGTTCTATCGATGCCTCCTCTAGCCCCCTTTTTGAATACTTCTTTCTAAACCCTTAAGACGTGATAGGTTTATCACCCCAAGCTCCTGAACTACCCCAGCCATGAAGCTTTACAAATTTCGTCATTCATTGGAGTTGCAAATGTAACCTTTAATGAAAAAAAAAAAAAAAAAACCCAACATGGAAGAAGACATCATAGAATTCTTTGATGCTCGCAGAAGCAATTCTTGGTCCCAGCTGCCTCCTTCTCTACCTTCATTAATAACTCTTCCTAACGGAAGCAGCACTCATCTCTTTAACTTGAGAATTACAATTGTAGTTGCACTCATAATCTCAGCTGCGTTCATCTCTAGACCTTCAAGCTAAGTTTCATCCTCATTTCATCTCGCAGCCCATATATTCTCTTTGTGCTTCATTATCTCCTGTTTAGGAATTATGTACGGAATTAATCTTTTTTTTTCAACAAAAAATTTTAAAACATCATAAAAAAAAATTAATTCATAAAATGATTTTCATTTGTCACCGATTAAATACGCGACACTTTGTTGTATCTTGAATATGCGACAAAATATATATCGTAGGTTCAATATGTAACATATATTTAAAGGAAAAAAGAGAGAAAAAAAAAATAAAAAAAAGAAAAGAAATATATTGAATTAAACATATATCACACGTTAAATATATGATATATATTTTATCGTATATTTTAGATATACGTTAAATATACGATAAATAAAGATCATTTTATAAATTAATTTTTTAATTATGTTGTTTTAAATTTTTATTTAAAAAAAAAGATTAATTACGTACGTAACTGACTTAGTTCCAGATAGCTCATATTTTCTAAGAATTCAAAGATACATAATAAACAACATTTACACCGAAAAGTCATAGCAAACAAATTAAAAATCCAATTAAAAAAAAAAAAAAAACTCAAAACTCAACCTAAACCCTAAACCAGGAGAAACACGGTGAACGCACAAAACACCCACAGCCACCACCTTTCCGCCTCCGGAACCCCGCCGCCATCTTCAGAGCGGCAGTGCCGATTCGGGCTGCTTCGGCTGCCCTAGACCGGCTGTCTACCACTTCAGGGAGGAAGAATAGGCAGTTGTAGTTCGCAAACAGAAGCGAACCCAAGTTCGTCGTCCTCCTGAACTGCAAAACCGATCGTGGAAGCCGACATAGACAGGTCAAGGAGGTCGTGGACAAGATTTCTTGATAGATTGCTGCTCACAACAGTCGTTGACGGTGGCAAATTTTGGCAATTTTAAGAGTCGGCGACAGAGGCCAACGGACGGAATTCTCTGAAATTGATCTCCTACAGTTGCTGATAATTTAATCAGACATTTGATTTGAATTTAATAACGTCCTGTTGATCTTCCCCGGCATCGATTTCCTCCGACGGCGATTGGTTTCGACGAGCTACAGAGACGGCGGCTTTGACGGAATCTTGGAGCAATTGCACGACGAAAGATGGAATTGACTAGATCCAACGTCAGATCTGGCATCAACGTTTCCCAATCAACCTTCTCCGGCATTTTCGGCGGCTTTGCTAACGGTGGAGCAACGGACGGTGGAGGAACCGTGGTGAAAGTTTAAAAAAAGGGGGCGGACTACCGTGGGACAAAATCTGAGAATTGAGATTATATTTTTTCTTCCCAAATTAGTGCACGATGTCAATCCTTAATCGTAAACTTCAAACTTATCAGATTAGATTGTTGGGAAGTCTAAAATTGAACAAAAAAAAAAAAAAAAAAAAAAGAAAAAAAAGTGACGTTTATGAAATTGAATTTGAAGTTGATATCCTTAATATCAATATTACTCGAGAATTTGATTCCTAATCGGATAGTTGGGACAGTTTAAAATTAATATCGTAAAAGTTAATTTTGAAGTTGATATTTAAAAAATCAATTTCATTTCCTTTAAAAAAAAATAAAATAAAATTAATATCAGTGAATTCAATTTCAAAATTGATTTATAATATCAACTTAAGATGGTAATAACTTTTTTAATTATTATTTTATTATTAAAATTTTATATAATTTTAATAAAATAAATACATATTATAATTTACTAAAAAATAATTTAATAATAATTAATATTCCTTTTATTTACCCCTTCCCTTCTTTTTTTCTCTCTCACTCTTAAAATTTCTTATTAATTGATTTAATTAATATTAATTAATATTGTTTGTAATTAATTTTAATTTTTTGAAATCATTTAAATTTAAAAAATAAAATAATTTTAATTAATTGATTTTTTAAATTAAAATATATTAAATGATTTATATCAATTTAATTAAATGATTTAAAATCATTCAAATTAAATGAGTTTTATAAATTTAATTGATTTTATAAAATTAATATAAATTGTAATTAATTTAAAAATTATTTATTTAAATTATTTCAAATTATCTTATTTTTATAAATTAAATGATTTGATAATTTCATCATAAATTAAATATAAATATAATTTTTACGATGATTTAGGAGTGTTTGTTTTGAAAACTAAAACCATCTTATGAGAAATGTGAAAAATATAACTTGATTATCACAAGATGAGTTTGTGAAAAAAAAATATATATATAGAGATAAGAAAGATAAATATATTTGGTGATCAAATGAAACATATAAATATATATATATATATATATATATATATATGTAAAGGTAAATTTTACAAATATAGGTTTACAATTGATATGAATAAATTTAAGTACCACATGGAAGACGACCTGCATTTCTACTGAGGTTGGCATTTGGTGGGACCAGGATCTGGTTTGTGAGATGGCTTTGTAGTCTTATCAAAAGTGGGAACGACTGGCTGAGACTTCAGTGTCTGAGACAATTGACTATGGTGCCGGTGGTGGACACTCCCGTATGGAGGGATAATGGGTGAAGGATCGTCAAGATTAACGTTAAAATTTGATATAGAAAGACTTATCATCAAATATGTGGAGCCAATCGATATTTGTGTCGCATCATCCTCATCTGTCTAGCCAGATGTTGATGGATGACTTGCATCGTCCGTCGTAGCAAAGGCCGACGATTGATTTTCACCAAAACCAAAAACTGCACGCGATGCTAAGTCTCTGACCTTGATAGCTATAGTATCGGTTGGATTTACAGTTAGCACATCGCTCATAATTTGGTGGATGTGCTTGTCTGCAAAAGATATAATGTTAATCAGTTAATCAATTAAAAAACAAAAGTCGGAATTAATCAAGTTGTTTAGATTTATATTAATCTCTAACTGCACTATAGTAGGGTGGAAACTGGTTATGTAATGATATCCTAGATTGCCCATCTATATATGCATGATAACACGATACCAGGGCATGTACTCCATAGTAATCATCACACCATCGTGGAGCAGTGGTCCATTGACAACATAATCCCAACGAGCCTCCCATCTCTCTATGTATGATGCATGGATCCTTCTCCAATCCCGTCTCACTTTCCCACGCCGATTGATGTGATGCAAATTCTTTTCGGTATTTGTATCAGGCAGTATAGCTTGTTGGATGCTAAATTTCCTCAGAACTTTATCCGAAATATATAACTCTACAATTTCGAAACAGATCAATGGAACAGATACACGCTAAATGTCGTTACCCTGGCGACAGTAAGGCGGCAACGCAGTTAAATCAAAATCTGAATATGGTATCCAAATGAATTGAAAATGAAAAATGAGAAGGTAAATGAGACATATAGTAGTAAGCACAAAAGCAAATTTGATTGAAGTATGATCTTGATGTATAGAATTAGTTAACTTACCCCATCCTCTATTATGTGGTTTATTTGATCTCGATAAGTTTTAAAAACATGATAACTGACATCAACAAAACTACGTTGGACATTCCATCTGTTTCAAATCATTCAAAAGTAAACATATAGAAATCATACTTAAAATTAAGCATCATTATATCTTAATATAACTTACAGTGATGCTCGTGGACCACTCGGTAAGCCTGGTGCAATAGGCGTGGGATCAATCATATAGCGTCTGATTGGTCTGAACATAGGTAACTTTTCGACGCTCGAAGCTGGCCACAAAGGAGAAAAATAAAATTAGAGTCAAAATTTATATAGAATCATGAAAAAAAACTTGCCTAAAATATATGATACCTATAAAAGTAGCAGCAGTCCCGTAATGGACCTGACTCCATCAACACAACCTTAACACAAAGCTCTATATAGTGTAGCCAAAACTATACTTCCCCAACTAAAGCAACTGACTATGTCTATATCTTGGAGCAAATCCAACTACATGAGTTTAACTTTCGACCCTGACTTGTCACTGAGTGGGTTGGCTAGCAACTGAGTGATACACACTTGTGCATGAAATAATACTACTTTCCACTTAGAATCAAGGTGTAGAGGCCGTGAATCAAGCGCAGTTATAATCGACCTCACCTTAAACCGATCACCAACAAAGTCAACTGGATCAGGGATGAAGCCCATAAATGTGAGGCATAACTCTTGCCAGTCAGCAAGGCTCTGCTGTACATCGATGACGATGACAACAGCTCCATCAATCGGTAAGCCCTATAGGATCTCGACGTCCTATAATGTAATTGTCGTCTCACCAATAGGGAGATAGAATGTACGTGTCTACTATCTCCATCGCTCGACCAAATATGTAATCAGAGCATGGTCAAGCTGAATGTGACCACACTGATACACTTTGTAGAAACCAACTCATAACAAGTGGTGCTGTACATGTACATCCAACGGGCATGCAAACCAAAAGTCGTGATTATCACGATGGATACCTAGCAGTGGATCGGTCCCATCCTGCCATATACGCTGAGAGTGATATATGAACTGGACGTATAATACGCTCAAGTCTCGTGGAGCTTGCTGTAAGTCATTATAATCGTGAGTTGCTACCATCGTCAGGATCTACAAAATCAATAAAATTGTTCAGTCTTATCAAAGTGTAGTGCATAATTAAAAAAAAAAATACTATCATTTATAGGATGGTTTTAACGGAGCATGAAAATATAATAAGTCTGGCCAAATTTCACAGGATGACAAAAGTCATAAAATATCAAACGAATCATTGCTTTTTCATTAATATGACAGTTGTCATGCCCCGAATCGGGGTCGTGAGCAGCCGCCCGTTGCCCTGATTGCCGATTACATTTTTACAGAAAATCAGATAGAATCTCTCCATATTTCGGAGGTCTCCATGTATAATTTAATCTGTATAATTTACAACCATCCTATCAATAAATAAAAGAAAAAAAAAGGGTCATCTCGGCCTCACAACAATCAACCCATCCACCGTGGACAGCCAGGACAACGCAAGGCTAAAAAAAATACTAACAAAAATAAATACTAACAGTCATAGCCACAGATCTTTACTGTCATGCCCAACTAGGGCATGAGCAGCCTCCACACCGAGCTGGCCTAAATTTTATACAAATGTACAACAAATTCCCAAGTTAACATTTTAAATATTTACAAGTGTCTCAATACAAATATAATATGAGAGTTTCACAAATAAATGTCTATAAGTTATACAGTTATCCCATAATATGTACACGGCCAACTACGGACCTCAATATCAAGACCTCGCAGGGTCGACATAAAGTACGGAATTTATACTTCAATTAAAATTTAAATCTCACCGTACGTGAACACCCAAATCCACCAATAAGCTACCAAAACCTCTAGAGCCTGTAGCGTCGCTCTATCACAATAACCCTGTCTGAGGAAGGAAAGGAAAGGGGTGAGTATCAAGGAAGATACCCAGTAAGTGAGGGGATTAATATCAAGCACAAATAGTGTAGGTGAACCATTGGAGTGTCAAACAACATTATTCATAAACAATAATTCATGATTTACAGTAAAACATGGTATGTTCAGTAAAATAAACTCATTTAATCAATCACACAATATCATACATATATGCATCCATTTAAAAATCAAGTATATTTTTAGAGCAAGCCAAAAATGATCCTGGAAAAGGTCAACCATGACCAAGGATAGACGCATAGGGGTTTTATTATGCAAGGTTGTTCAAAAGTTGCTCTCCACCCCGACGTTGGCCATGAGTTCGCTAGGGCTAGCTCATCATCGTGTATAGGACCCCGCTTGGTGCTAGACAGTGGCAATACACACGTCCTCCCCCTATGTGGGTTCAACCGGCCTCGCCTATAGCCCTTAGATCGATGACGTTTGCGGATACCTCCTGCAGAAGCGTATCCGGGCATCCCAGTACCACTACAAATGCCCTTCGTAGCTACGGAATCTATCAAGTAATATCATATCATCATATCATCTCATAACTAGTAGGCATCCAACCCACATAGCTATATCATCTCATAACTAGCAGGCATCCAACCCACATTATTCATCAAAACATTTCAATTCGCGTGCTAATACATTTCATCAAAATCATTTCAAATCAACATATCAATGCAATGTTAGCATAGAAAACATTCTAGTTCTCAATATAATGGCACAATATTAATTCATTTCAAACCATGGATGCATAGTCATAGGAAACATAAATTTACGACACTCCAAAAGTCACAAAACAAATTTGAAATTTAATATCATACGTTGAGTCAATGTATATCAAAAGCATGTTTCATTGAAATCATGGCAGAAAACAAGTTTCACTATTTTATACAAGAGATTAGGATCTCACTCACATTCTAGGGAGGTTGATCACTCCATATTTCCACAATTAATCCAAATTGACTTCTCGGGTCTCCAAGAAAGTCAACCTAATCAAATCATCATAATTGTTATCAAATTTCTAAATATTTTTAGGGTTTATCCATTTTTCCTAAGTTTATACAAATCCAAATTCTTCAAATTTTTGTATACATTCGAATGTCATCAATTTAATTCCATATATAAATAAATAATACAATCAAATCCAAGTCTAATTCAACCCTAAACCACTCAAAGTCGTAAACAAGCCTAAAATAATAAATTTCCTACAAGATAGAAAATCTTTAAAAAATCATACACTTTTCGATTCCTATCCAATTGTTTTAAATCATATGTCATTTTCAAGGTATGGAAATCTATTTTCATAATACAGAGATCGTATGTTAATTGCCTATATGCAGGACAACTTATAATGAAAAAGACTGCATCAATCCTTAAACTCAAATCCCAAATTCCTACTATTTCCATGCATATGTCAAATGAAACTCTGAGAGAAATTATTCTAATCAACTTAATATGATTCTATTATCCGGAACAACCTAATTCATATAAAATTCTATACTTAACCTAAATAATCAGATATAATATCAGACAATACGTTCTAATCGAATCGAACATACATCCTAAACATATACAATACTTCTTATCCTAATTTATCCTAAATTCATCCAAATAAATCGAATGAGTCAGAAATCCCTCACCTAGGGTTTTCTCGGATCGCAGACCTAGTTTCAGTTCGTCATTCAATTCATTCCAGGACTTGCAATGCTTCCAAATTGAAGCAAATTTCAACAATAAATCTTAATCACTATAAGAATCAAAACCCTAAATCTATAGGTTAGAACTTTCACCCTTACCTTCGCAGGGAATGAGTGCAGGTAGTCTAGGGTTTCGAAGGCTTTCTTGTTGCTGTTGGCTTGGGGCTTCTGCAAAGATTGTAGAAGCGCTCTCGGCAGAGGGAGAGCAAAGCGCGCAAGCGCACGAGCAAGGAAGAGAGAGGCAAAGTTGTCACGCGCGAGAGGGGAGTGGAAGAGAGCGAAAGCTCTTTGTTCTCACGGGAAAGAGGGAGCAGAGGGAAACAGAGGGAGAGATAGGAAGAGTGACGGTGGAGAGTGAGAGAGATAGCGCGACAGAGAGAGAAAAAGATCGCGCGATAGAGAGAGAAAGAGAGCGAAATAGAGAGGGAAAGAGAGAGAGAGCTAGAGGGTGGCGGCAGATGGCAGGTTACGGCGGAAGCGGCGACGGAGGGGAATCGAGTGGGAGAGAGAGACAAATTCGAGAAGAGAGAGATTGAGAGAAAGAGAGAGAAACAGTGAGAGAGAGAACAGAGAGGGACAGATAGAGAGGGAGAGTGGATCGGAGATGGTGGTGACGTGTGGTGGCGGAGATCAACGGCGGAGGGAGGCGGTGGAGAGGGAGAATGGCCGCAGGAGAGGAAGAGATGGAAAGAGAAAGAGGGAGAGGGAAAAGGGGTTAGGGTTTTCTAACCCTAATTCCTCTTTCTCTCTCTCTTTTTTTTTTTATTATATATATTTCTTTTTATAAAATAAATTTATAAATAATTAAATGAGTAAATAAATAAATTAATAAATGAATAAATATTCATCTATATATTTTTATACTCACTATACACTACAAATCGGAAATACGAATACTTTAAATATACCAAAAATTTCAATTTAAAGACCCAAAAATCGAAAATCAATATAAATAAAAATTTCTCTCTATATATATAAACTGAGAAATATTTTATATAATTCATGAACAGGACATTAGTACGGACACCGCAGTGTCGGTGTTACAGCAGTGATCGGCAGTGATAGAAATCTCTCTCAATCCAACTTCCTTAGCGTTATGCCCTCTTCCTTTAAGATGCTCACATATCAATCTAGTAGAAGTAGATGAGCATCTTAAAGGAGGAACACTCAAGGCGAATGAAACTGTAGTGAGAGCAAAAGACAAGGATAAAAATATTGAAAGAGTAACACACTGTGATTGAAAGAACAGACTATGATTTTGTGTAATGTCATTAATACGGTGATAACAAGATTATATTATTCATTACGTATCATATTTGGACAATTGGTTTGATTATGACCCCACTCACCACAGGTCTTATAATGCTAAGTCCTTTGTCTTTCTTTCTCATTCTTAATCCTCGTGCTTCATGGTTGTCCAGGCTGATTGTTCAGACGTGAAACATTGCCACGAATTGAAACGGACTTGGTGGCCAATAATCTTTGTGTTCCAATGGATGAAATAGGCCAACATATGTAAAATTTATCTGCTATGAAATGTAGAAGTTGTCAACAAATCTAATGACCTGACACCTTATACTTTCATAGATCTTCCACATATGGGAGCAAGGGAGATTTAAAATCTCAAATTTTCTACAAGTATAGGAATATTCATTCAAAACGACTTTATGCTCGTTTTAACATTTACCCCCATGAACTCCGGTGATTACCTTATATTCCCCAATTGACCTATCAAAAGTAGTAATGCGATGGTATTTGGAATTTAGCTCATTTCGGAGTATTCTGTCTATTATAGTAGTCGGCCATCTCTTCCCATCCTTAAGATATTCTTCTGCCTCATTTCGATATTTATTGAAATATGCAACCATGTGATAAAGTATCGCACAGACACATGCAGTGATTAGTAACTTTTTAGCTCCTTTTAGCACCCCATTAAAACTCTGATTTATTTGTCGTCATATTATTCCATTGTCGCCCACCATCGTAACACATACTCCATTTGTCAAGCAGAATTTCCATTAACCAGTGGAATGTAGGCTCGCTCAATTCTTTAATTTTGTTCATGATTGTATCAAATTTCCAGATTTGGTGAGCTATAACAACTCTATGCATTAACTCCGTCAAGGATGTGTTTTGAAACCGCTTGCTAAAGTTGGATTTTAAGTGGCGTAAACAAATTCGTTGGTAAACAAAGGGTGGTTGTAAATTGGGATCTCTCTCGGTGGCTCGAAGAATTCTAAGCGCTCTATTCAAAATGATGCATACACCTTGATAGTCACCGATAATGTGAACTCTCAATAAATGTAAAAACTATGACCAGTTTATCAAAGTCTTTTATCAACTATTGCAAAAGCTAATGGCAGAATATGATCGGCAGCATTGGAGCCCACGACAATAAGAATTTTCTCTCTGTACTTACCATATTGGAAAGTACCGCTAATTGTAATAATGGGCTTAGAGTGCTGGAATCATCAATATAGGGTTTGAATGCCCACAACAATGACTGGAAAACATTTTGAGACTCACTCAATGCGTAGGCAAATCTCCAATCAACCACTATGCTCGGGTTATTGGCTTGTAAGACAATCATGAACTACGGTCATATCATGTATGAACTCTCCCAGTTGCCATATACCAACTCAATGGCTTTCTGCCTTTTTATCCATGCCTTCTTATATGAAAAATTGACTCCACAAGTTCTGACATCTTCAACAATATCACAGACCTTATACAAAACATTTTCCTTTAGATGGTTCTATACCAACTGACCTATCATATTGGAGTCAAGGTTTGGATGATCTCCAATAGGTTGTTCGGGAAAGCAAGTGTGTGACAGATTTATCTTAGTAATTTTAAAGAACCCATGACTCTTTTTCTACTTTGCTCGCAAATGCCACGAATAGTTTTTCTTGATATAGAAAGAACACCAAACGAACCATGTGGTCTACATACTTTCATGAACTTTGAACAATCTGTGCTCCCATATTATCCAACATGTCATGCCTCGACCCGTAGGTCCTAACACTCGACAATTGCCACGCTATCCTAAAACACGTGTGAATCTCACTCTATGTTCCAAGACACCGCAAGACATTCAAAATATCCAATAAAATCATAGGCCATCCTGGCCACCCACAATCTTCAATCAATAGAACACAATTCCCACTTGAGAGATAGGAAGCAAAACCAAACAATATTTCCCAAGAAAATTTCATTAAAAAAAAAGAAATTAAGGGTCCTCAATAATGGTTTATACATAATTAAATCCAACCAGAATTTGAAATACAGAGTTAAATAAGGTTTTTTTTTTTTTTTAAAAAAAAAACTAGATTTTATACAAAAATGCTCTCCTTGGGTCAATTATCAATACCTCAAAACAAAAACAAAGTCTATACCCAAAGAAGTCTCGACGGTAGTCCTCCCAAAAATCTGACTCTAAATGACTATGCATATTAACTAAACTTCCTTTGTAAAAATGGAGAGGGAGGGGTGAGTATATATAATACCCAGTGAGTGTATAACATGTTATGATGATAAATGAGGGATGACTGTGGATATGTCAAATAAGTATTTTAAAATCATACAATCGTAACTATAGAGAATAGGGTTGTTATCAAATATCAAATTTAAATAAGATTTCAACAAATCATGTTATACAAATGATATGCTTCCAGTCATCATAACATATTTTTCGAAAATCATAGGGTTGCCAAAAATCTTTTTACTAAAAGCTTGACCCTGATCAATGGTGGAATTACCAACGAGTCTTTTTTTGTTTTATTATTATCAATCACAAACATTAGCCCAACCTTGGCTTTGGCTCGGGCCTCCTCTGGTGTGTTACCAGACTAGTCCGAATGGAGGGTTTCGGAGGCACCTCTTGAGCGCAGCTATCTCCTCAGTTAAATAAATGTCCAACCACATCATTTTATCGGGTCGTTCCATGGAGGGAGTGACTATAACCATTAAACATGCACACGACACTATTTCGGAATCAACTTAACGTATATCAAAGTGTGCTATCAAATATTCAATGAATTCTCAATGCATGAATTCAATCAAGTCATATTTATCACAAATCGATAAACATGACACATAATTCTCAATTCAGTACATGGATGCATTTTTCATATCAAATCCCCTTTCGGGACACTCCACAATCATAAAATAATTTTAAAACAATTTTAAAAATATTTATAAAATCATTAGAAAACATTTTCTCACTTAAGTATAAGCATGCATTCACTCACCTCTTGGGAGGGTGTTCACTCCCAATTCCACAATCAAATCCAATGTAATTCCCATCTCAAGTTCCAATTGATTATCCTAAATTAATAACCACAAATTCAATATTAAGTCACACCTATTTTCCAGGGTTTGTGTGTTTTCCCCAATTTAGCACAAACCTTAATTTTCTCATATCCAAGAATGTATATCCTAATTTTCTTTATTTACGTATCATTTGCATCTTTATAAGATTTTCATTCACAATTTTCCCCAATTTCTATCAATTACAAACTCTAAGGTTTTGATCTCTAACAAAACTCCTAAAATTTTAATAATACATTTCAATCTAGTAATAAGGAAGCTAAATCCAAAATTAAGAAGAGAAAATTACCTTAAATTCATGGTTGGATTGAGTTTTGAAGATTGGGCTTCAAAAACTCTAGTTTTTCCTCCTGTAGAGTAAGCCCTAGGTTTTCCCTCTAAATCTTCATTTCCCGTGAGTTTGATTAGGTTTTGGAAACCTAATGGAATGATTTTATTGCAGAGGTAATTGATTTTTAAGAGAGAAATCAAGAGAGGTATGAGGGAGAGAAAAATACAAATAGGGAGATGAGAGTCGAGAGAAAGAGGAAAATGATAATTAAAGGCTTGTTTAAGCCTTGTTATAATGGGGGTTGAAATTCCCATATTGTCCCTCTCAAATTTTAAGTTTTATTCAAGTTTGAAGGGTATTTTGGTCATTTCACGGCTTTTCTATGTGTACAAGTCGACTCACAGCCTTATAAGTCGACTTCTGTGTGTGGGGTGTTCAGGGGTCAAGTCGTCTTGATTAGGGAACAAATTGACTTGTCCTTTGTTGTATTAGGGGCTTGAGGTGACTCGAACATAGACTAAGGTGACCCAATTGCCCTTTCTATAGCCCCCAAGGTGACTCAAGGATTTGGACAAGGTGACCTATGGGTGTGATGCCTCAGAAATTCACCTTGCAGTCCACCTAAGTCACCTCATCATCTTGTGCAAGGTGACCCAACAACTTTCCAGACACCTACAAGGAGCCTCACTAAAGGGCACAAGGCGACCCATCATAGTTAAGTCTCAGAATCCTCACCTGCACACAAACTAAGTCACCTTCCCTAGCTCTACAAGGCAACTCATTTACCATGAAACACATACCAAGTTGCCTAAACGCCCTTCACAAGAGGACTTGTCTCTTCATTTCATATGCATGAGGTGACTTAACATTGCACAAGAGGCCTTGTCACCCCATTTCCACCATCACAAGTCTACCTGACATTACACACAAGGCCACTTGCCTCTCACAAATCCCATAACCACAAGCCAACCTATCCAACCTTCAGGTCCCCTTGTCTCTCACATATCTCACACACATAAGTCTACTCACTCAACCACAAGGCTACTTGCCTCTCACATACCTCATATTCACAAGGCTACTCAACAATACACAAAACTACTTGTTACTCACATATTCCACCTACACAAGGCTACTTACCAAGTCACAAGGCCACTCGTCCCTCACAAGTCATAAAAACGAAGAATTACACCACGTCATGCATCTAAGGTGGTTCGAACCCAAGCACTTCAATTTTCCCCAAAAATTTTTATACCACCAAGCCAATCCATAACTTGTTATGGAATAATAAATTAGATATCCATTTACAAATCTTTCTGGAATTACACAAAAGAACAAAAATTGAGAATTTCAAACATTGAATTTTTGGTGTTATAATACTTAACCCCCAAAAAATAAAATTTCATTCTCAAAATTTAAATATAAAATTACACATCAAATAAATAAAGATATTGTTTCCGCCTGGCATTCCCAGTCTCCTAATTTTTTTTGGTGCAAACTGACCCCTAGTTTATGTACTCCAATTCTTAGTTAATATGAATCTATTAAGGATGGTATATAATGTAATCTAAACAGAAGATTCCTACTTCTAACTTTTATCCCACAGATATCAAGAGCAAGCGACCATAGTTACCTTCCCATTTTTCTATAAAAGTCTTTGTCCAACAATTACTACTACTAATATTTTATCCAATCCATAGCTACATTTTTAACCTTCTATAGTCTCTAAGATTGCATCACTGTCAATTTTATAAATTACCTCCAAAATTTCTCACGTGGTTTCAAATATTAATATCATTTGCTGAATAAGATATTCTTATATTGAAATCCATCTTAGGCACTCATTTATTGTTTGAAGTATCCACCCTTTCTCTTTTCTCTATTTATTATTATTATTATTATTATATTTATATATTTTGACAGATTCATCTCTAGTCTAACAATCATCTCTAAACCCCCTGAATGCATTTGGGGAGAAAATTTGTCTAATATCATCGTCACAAAAAAAAAATTATGTCATTTGCAATTAAGGGATCGAAGATGGAATAAATTTCCTTTTTCTTACCTTTCATAAAACGAGGAAAGGATCTTAAACTCAGGCAGTTAACATCACCATGAATATATGACTAGAAATCATTCGTGTGTCCTTCTAAATAAAGACAATACTTTTTCAATGATCAAGTCATCTAGAAATCTTAGCTATTGCTAAATCCCCATAGCACCGACTTCCAAAGGAGCACCTAAATATTGTACAGGTAAATCTATCTCACTACAATAGCACTTTGAGATTAAATCATCCATGACATCACCCTGAATAGTGGCAGTGTGGATATTGCTTTACATTGGCCCTAAGACCAAAAGTCTCGTTAAACATTCCAAGCATTAAAACAACACTATTTAAACCACTTCTATCCTTTGACATGCACAAGATGGTGAAATTAGGGAAGCTACGATGAGAAACTATGATGTTATCAAAATCGAGCTTAAACTTTCGATAAAATTTGCTAACTTCCAAATCCAAGTTATAACCAAAACATTAATCATAAGAAGGGAGAAAGGTTCCTCTTGCCTACCCCTTCATATAATTTAAAATAAGATTTTAGGTTTCCAATTAATGATGAGTAAAAACACAACAACAGTCAAACAACCTCTTATCTATGGGCACCCAAGTTTGTGTTCAGGAGATTTCACTACAATCAAATATAATTCAAAGAAGATGGAAATCAAATGGCAAATTCAACTAATCTCAGTCAAGGTATATAGTCATCACTGATACCATAAACTATCTCAACTATCAAAGTCATGCTCCAAATCTTCACTATCATACAGAGTCATCCATATATCTCCCAACTTAATCAAGTACACTTAATCACATAATATTTGCATTAAAAATCTCTAAGTCATTAAATCAAAATCCAAGGGAACTTACTTGTGACTATGTCTAGATTGTTTTGTGCATCCTCGTTCATTATCACATAAATTCTTGTTTGAGCTCTTGGTTGGGGATGTTGTGTAGGAATGGCCACTGAGTTGCTCCCGGTACTCATCCGTAGAGTAGTATTGACCAATGGTGCAGGGATGGGCCACTTGAGTAATCATGACTCATCTGATCTCCTTGTCTACTTAGACCCAATTTGGGACAAGAATTGTGAAAATGCTCCATTTTTTCACATTGGAAACACTTCAAAGGCTCGGGACATGTCTCATTTTGGTTTGAAGTCTCAGCCACTTATTCTGATAGAACATAAACTCATCCTTATAGCAGAGGACATCCCAGAGCTCTACTGGCCAGAGCTTGATTAGTTCTTCTCTGTAGAGCAGTATTACATGCATTCTGCAAAGGTTCATTTCTAGCATTTAGATAATTTTGCCCCATATTTGAAGCTGAACCTTCATTTTTGCCTTATTGGGCTACATCAGCTCTTATGGGCTCCATGCAGTCTCAAATTTGGTGCTTGAGACTCCCGCAGTTCAAGCATGCTCTAGTTCTCTGATAACATTCTCCTCTATGTCACTTCCCATAAATTTTACAAGTGGAGATCAGTTCTCCAATCTATTAGTGTTAGAAATATGGGGTGTGAGTCCACCCATGATGGTAGACTCGTCCACCATTTGAATTTGGCGTGGTTTTCGGAAAAACCACCCCAACCCCCTTTTAACTCCCAAACACCCTCCCCTTTTAACTCCCAAACACCCTCCTCTCTCTCTCTCTCTCTCTTACTCTCTTTACGAAAAGAAAAATAACTCCCTTCATGTAATGATTTTTCTATGTGTCATTGAAGACATGCATGAATGTGAGAAAAGCACAAACAAAAGGAAAGGAGAGACCATATTGAGAGTAAGAACAAAAGAGAAAGTAAAGGGTCTTGAAGACGTTTTGATCATTATTTCACCATTGTGGCATTTGGGTTGTGAACAATAGGGAGTGCTTTGAATTTCGTGATATTTTCTTAGCCTAAAATACCCGTCTGTCAAAGAGGTAAGTGATCCTAATGTAATTCCGATCTTGGGAATTTCCATATGGAAAAATTTTATTGGTTTGTACGAAAATCATTATGGGTATCAGAACTTGCATGGATTATTTCTTGTTTCATTTGGGTATTTAAAAAAAAATAAAAAATGTCATGCATGATATTAGAGGTTTATTAATGACAACTTGAAATTGGCCAAATGAAATGCTCTTGATTTAACACAGTCGCATGCCTATGATATGGGGATCTAATCTATAAAATTTTGCAAGTATCGGATGAGTACATTAGGAGATATTACAAACCCTATCCAAAACTTAATACACTCGTAATTTTCAAAATATTGTATTTCATGATATAAAATTTATGTGGTTAGATTCGTCTTGAAAAATACTTTCTAACCATACAAAGATTGTAAAAAATGGTTAAGAATTGAGAGAAATATGATATGTTAAAAATTCATTCCAATTCTGAAAATTTTGAAGAAGATAAACAGTATTACATGACCATCCCCACTTTCGGTAGAAGCAAGTGAACTCCACCCCCTAAGATAGAGATGTTCGATCACGAAACCGAGACTACCACTGAATTCAGAGATATCAAAAAGGAGGATAGCCAAACTTTGGTGATTGGACGCCTCCTGGAAGGCAACGTGTGGGGTTCACGTGCCACCGTAGTCGTGTGAAAGCCATTTTCAAACTTTATTTTGTAACAGTTAGGTTTGACGGCGTGTGAGGCTGCGTGAAGGGATATTTTTGGTCCAAATTTTTATCAAAATAAAGTTTTATTTATTTGGATTTTCTTGTGATTTATAATTTATTTTTTGAAGATGAAAAATATTTTTTATTAATTATTAAATCAATAAACTTTTAGAAAATTATAAAAAATATTTTTTGTCCAAAAAATTCTAGAAAATTTTGTATGAGTCTGAAAAATCATTTTGGATTTTTTTTTTTTGTGAATTTTAATATATTTTCCAGAGTTAAAAATTATTATTTATTGATTTACAATCAATAATTGTTAGAAAATTATAAGAAAATCATTTTTTGGTCCAAAAAATTCTGAAAAAATTCTTGCGGGACCAATAAATTATTGTTATTAATTTTGGCTACCTGAGTGTAGATTGTTTACACTCCTTTGATTTTATGCTCTTTTTTTATATTTGAAAATTTTGTTTTTTCAACATAAAAATTAATTAGAATTCGAGCATCTTATCCGGAAAAAATGCTTTTGAAATTTATTGTAATATTAAGGTTGGCTGCATACCTAACCTAATCTTGTTCCTATTTTTAGGGAAATGGTGATAATCGGACATCTTTTTGAGAAACTTCCGGGTTCTGGGGATGGGAAAGAGATTTAAGAAGTTTAGAACATTTAATGTGGTTGGGTCAAATGTTTACGTACAAGATAGACCTATCTCATTCTTTGTCAGATCATTTTGAGATTATGAAGCAGAAATGCTTATAACTCATTCAACTAGGTCATTCCTTTTGGGGGGATGATGTGCATATACTTAGAAATTCTCTACTTTCTTATTGGGCTAACGTAGTTGATGAGTTACTTGCTAAGAATGGGAACATGATGCTTGACGATGTGAGGCCATTACTAATAGATAAGTGGGAATACCAAACAATAGAGACCTAAGTGACGAAAAGGGTTTCCCAAAGTATAAATAGTTCTCCATATACTGTAAGAAGGTTTATTTCTAGAGATAGACTATTTAAGGGAATTATATGTATGGTATCATAAATGGATGTATCTTGAACCAGATAATTCATTCTTATGTTTTCCTTTAGCATGTAATGAATGTTTGATAAAGATCATGATCATATAATAGAAGAACTTTCAGAATTTTTTGTTTCTTTCGAGTATATATCAGTTATGTTCATTATTTGATGATCATATATGCAAAAGGATTTTAGGGTTTCTCTTGGATAAAATTTTGGATTAGTAGAATTTAAGTAATTATCATCCAAAATTGAAATATTATTTTAAATATTTAGTGTATTTAAATGAAAATTTTAAATTGGTAGAATTTGAGTAATTCTCATCCAGAATTATAATATTATTTAAATAATCTATGTATTTAAATTGGAGGTTTTAGGTTGGAGGAATTTAAGTAATTTTCATGTAAAACTTATAGAATTTTATAACTTTAAATTAAATTTGTGATGATGATACATTAGAACCGTAGATAATGATTGAGAGCATAGTGACCCTTTGATTCTATACCTGATGTTGACCTATCATGGATATTAATCTTGAAGTATAAAATTATATATATGATATGAGCATTCGTACATGTGTCTACTCTCTTAGAAAACCCAAACCATAGCATCAAAGTCCACTATTAGGGACTTGAATAGAAGTAACAAATTAAATGGCGATGGTCATGAGATATTTCGCTATAAAATGTGAAATGTGCTGAAAGAATAAGATGCTTTGAAAGGTATCAAGCATGTCATGTAGGGCTCTAGTGCGGGCAATGCTACCCCGCATAGGAGAGAATAAGATGCTAACAAGATATGGAAAAAGATAAATTCCACTACTCAAGTGATCCTAGTTAGGTTCATGGTTGAAGACATGATACCCGACTATAAGTAGTATGTGACTCCTTATGACATTTGGGTGTATCTCAGAGAGAAACATAGATGTACCAGTGACTCTTCTTAGACAGTCGACCATAAAGTTTGATAACTATAAAAGATGAAGTGGTCAAGTATCAAACGACTTTTGAGGGTCATATCTAACATGATTAGAGAGTGGGAGTCAGCTGGTCATGTCATCTCCAATGAACAACAAGTTTAAACCTTGATCCAATCCTTTTCTGTCAAGTGGGAGCACCTGAAAGTCATTTCGATTCACAATAACAGTGTGAAGACTTTCTCAGATGTTGCTCTCCACGTTGAGCTTAGGATGAGTGGTTTTGTACTGCAAGATCTGCAGTTGTTGCTTTCATTATAGAATTTAAGTTCCAAGAGAGTTTCAGACTCTAAGTTTGAGAGGAATGACAACAAAAGCAAGAAAAGAAAAGGAGATCGTAGACGGATCACAAAAGAATGACCTTGGACTTAAGAACATATATAGAGACATTTATGAGTTTTCTTTGATTGCTTTCTGGTAGGAGATAGATTAATGTGGAGAACGATACAAGAGTGAACGTTATAGGAGTTAGCATTTGTAAAATACAGTTACGAAGTGGCCAAACTCTTATTCTGCATGATGTTCTCTACGTGCCAGAAATCTGATGGAATCTTATATGTTCTTGTTCTTTTGAAATTTTGGCTATTTTTTGAACTTTCAAAGATATAGGGTTGATTTGTATTTGAATGACATGTGTATTGATTCAAAGCAACTTGTAAATGATTTCATCATTTTGCTAATGTTGATAATATGACATGGTATGCTAGACTTAGTCAAAGATAGGATGAATTAACTAGTGAGAGTAGAACTATTGGGTTTACTCATAAAAGTTGATTTATCAATGTATGAATGTTGTCTTACTAGTAAAATGACTTGAAAACCATTTGAAAAAGCTATACGGGCTAAATTTTCATTGTGTTTAATCTATTGAGACATTCGTGGTCCAATGAGTGTGAAGTCTAGAAATAGAATTTCATGTTTCATATCGTTTATTGATAATTTCACGTATTTGACCATATCTATTTGAATTCTCATAAGTCCGAAACATTTGAGTGCTTTAGACATCATATGAGCAAGATAGAGAATCAGACAGATAGATAACGTGAATATCTATGAGATCAATTTAAGGATCTGAGTAATGAAAAAGTCATAACCTGATATTTGACCACTCTTTATACATCTCAATAGAGTGGTATTGTAGTGAGAAGGAATATGATATTGTTGGATATTACAACATCCATGATGTCACAGGTTAACTTGTCGGTCTTCCTTTGGGGAGATGCCTTGTTAACTGCGTTTATATATATATTTTTTTAAATAAAGTGCTTTTAAAGTCAGTACCAGTGACATGATGGGAACTTTGGACTAGTAGAAGCTGTGTCCGATTGACCTTAGACCTTGGGGATTAGTAGTATGTTTTTAAAGTTTTTCCAATAAGTTTGGAAATTTGGGTCCCTATAGAAGTAAGAGTATCTTTATAAGATATTTCGACTAGTCTGAAAGTTAAGTGTTGATTGATGAACAAGATGGTGGTACTGTAGGAGAAATTGAATCATGGAATGTCACTTCTCTCGTGATTGAATTTCCTAGCCAGGACATATATCTAAATTAGTTAATTGAGAAGGTGGCTCTGTCCATTGCAGATCATTGGAATGATGTTGATTCTAGTGGGAGAGATTTAAATTCTAGCGATCCAATTGAGTTACAGATTCAGAAAAGTGCTAAGAAAACCATGCCCAAGCATCATTTGGAGATTGACAGGCACGTATTTGTTATTTCTTTAGAAAATGAAGAAAAGTCTAAGAACTTGAATAAGACTCTATCTTGTCCCACCGAGGGTGAATGGAAAAGGTAATGGAAGAAAGAATCGGAGTTAATGAGGTCCAACTGTATTTAAAAATTGGTTGACCTTCTACTAGGACGCTAAGTTATTGAGAACAATTGGGTTCTCAAAACGAAGCATAAGGCAGATAGAACTATTGAGAGCTAAAAGGTTCAGCTGGTGGTAAAAAGTTCAATTGGTAGTAAAAGAGTGTTATTTATGAGGAAATCTTTTTCTGGTAGTGAGATTTATCTCTATTCGCGTGCAGTTGCAATAATGGCCAATTTAAATTTAGAATTACGTTAGATGGACGTGGAGATTATCTTCCTCAATGGTGAATTTGAGGAACATGCTTGTATGGCACAACCAGAGGGTTTTGTCAAGTCAGAGTTAGTAAATTGAGTAGATCAATTCATGGCCTTAAGTAGTCTTTGAGATAATGGTATTTAAGATTTCACATAGATCTGATCTCTTATGATTTTGTCATGACAAACAAAAACTATTATATCTATGTGAAAAAGTTTGATGATAATTTTGTAATTCTATTCCTATATGTCGATGACATATTGTTAACACGAATGATAAAAAGTATAACCTTTAGATCTTGAAATGATTGTTCTTCAGTTTTTTAAGGTAAAGGATATGGGTGAGGCAGATTGAGAATTAAATCCCAAAGAAATAATTCGAAGAGATTACTAGAGTTATCTCAAAAATCTTATATTATAAAAGCTCTAGAACAATGCCGGTGGAAAACTACAAACCCATAAATACTCCTGTGATTATAAACGATAGTTCAAGAGATGACATATGCCCTAGAACTTTTAATAAATTGATGAATGTCCAAAACACCGTATTCTAGTGTAGTTTGGAACTTGAATTACGTTATGATATGTACTTGTTCCGACATTTGTGATGCTATGAGATTTGGTCAAAAGGTATTTGTCCAATCTAGGGAGAGTGATTAGATCGTTGAGAAAATGATATTGGGATACTTGAATGGAACTGCAGACTATTTCCTTTGTTGTCAAGGAAAAGATATTGAATTAAAAGGATACACGAATACTGATTGGGGATAAAATTTACATGAGAGAAAATCTACCTCCGATTATATTTGCTTGCTTAATGATAACGCTATCTCATGGAGAAGAAAGAAACAAACCTATGTATCACTTTCTATGATAGAAGCAGGATTTGTAGCCAAGCTTTCATAGTTCAAGAAAGAGTTTGGTTGAATTGGGAGCTGTGATAATCGGTCAACTATTACTTACCTGAGAGACTTCAAATATGATGGCAAAACCAAATATAGACATAAAGATTAATCTTGTCAGAGATATGATTGAAATGAGGGAAATGACACTAAGGTATATGAATGCGCATTTGGTGGTAGTTGTCCTTTCAGAAGCCAATACTTAATAACATGTTTATGAGATATGTTAGAGAACATGGATTGCGTAGATTATGACATTATTTGTTACTGTGGTTGTGATTGTAATCATATATAGAGATTATATAAGATGTAATGCTCATATTTGATGACATTTGATTTTATTTTTGTATCCAAATTTTTTGTGTCTGGAATCGAAAGTATGTTGGGTAACTTTTGAGATTGACTCTCTCACATGAACAATCGCCTCTAATGTTGATGTGACATGTTGAGATAAGAGATGCTAATTTGTGGTGGATTAATACACATATAAGTTGTCTTAGTTAAGTACTAAGATGAGATTACCGGTTATATATACTACACATATAGTACTCAAAATAGATTCCTCACAATTCATTAAACTTGTCGAATAGCCAGGTGTGAGTTTTTCTTTAATGTTGTGAGATTTTAGAGAACTTGTAAGAAGGAAAACTCAGATCCAGTATTATGTACACTTAGACTAAGACCTGTACGATGCATTATTTTAGAAAAAGAAGACATCCACTTCCAAATGGAAAGAAAAAGTATCGTAGCACGTGTTTAATACCACGTGTGCTTATGTGACTATATGAGTAATGAGATGGTGTATTCCTCTTCATCTCATTATATCCATATCATTGTATGAGTTCAGAGGTTTATACTTAACCTCAATTTATACTCTTAAGACTTTCATCTGTCTCTTGAAATTTTATTTTAGTATTGCTACTTTAGCATGTCACCAAGAAGCCATGGATGATTCGGTTTGGCAGTACATGTTTAAGAAAATAATTAAGATAAAGTTAAAAGTTAGTTTATATGAAAGGAAGACTGTCTTTGACTGACTTGTTAATTTATATTCACAGACTGACCAATTATTGCTGTGAAGACGTAATTGTGGATACATGATTGGAATTGAGTCAAGTATGCTCTTACACTATTTTGAGGGATGAGAGATACATTGACTGTGTCAAGTAAAAGAGGTTTGGGGTATAGTGAGATACGATATCCTTATCACCACTTTGATGATGAGCTGCTATGTATCCTTAACCGGTGTATAGCTCTAGAACTCTTGTTATTCTCGCAAGTCACACGATCTACTTGCCTGTTTGAAATTAGTGATGTTCGATTGTAATGATCCCACTGCGTACGGTTCTATCCCTCATGTGCGAATAGGAGATGCTAGAAATATGGGGTCTGGGTTGACCAATGCCCACCATTAAAATTTGGGGTGGTTTTTGGAAAAACCACCCCATCCCCTTTTTAACTCCCAAACTCCCTCCTCTCTCTCTTTCTTTCTCTCTCTCTCTCTCTCTCTCTCACTCTCCACGAAAAGAAAAATAACTCCTTTCATGCAAAGATTTTTCTATGTGTCATTAAAGACATGCATGAATATGAGAAAAGCACAAACAAAAGGAAAGGAGAGACCATATTTGTAATACCAAAAATTCTACGTTAAAAATTTTCAATAAGTTCTTTAGTGTAATTCCAAAATAATTTGGGATTGTATTGGTCATATGGAATTGAACAAAGACCTATGAACCTCATTTTGATGAGTTGCTACGACATATAAAGGGAAATCATCCAATTTTGATGTTGTGAGTTGATATATATACTTAAATGAGGGTTAATGTGTCCATAGGAAACTTATCTTAGAAATGAAATTTTAATTGTATAGGTATATCGGTCTATTCTAAGGTACGAGTTGATATATAGATGTCATTGGGTTGACATAATGAGTAATTGGGGTTGATATATAAAATCTCTACAGTAGATTTCTGAGAGTGTAATTTTGTATATTGATATGCTTGGTGCATTAAATTGATAAATTAGACCCCTGTTACAGATCTTCTAAGAGGGTGATTTTGTATATTGATATATTTAGTGGCTTGGGTTGATATATTTGATCTCTGTTATGGACATCCTGAAAGTGTGATTGGGTATATCGTTATGTCTAGTGCTTTGGGTTGATACATTTAATCTCTATAACAGATGTCCTGAGAGGGTGATTTCACGTATCGATATGTTTAGTGTAATGGGCTGATATATTTGCATAAGTTTCTAAGATTATGATTTAACATATCGACATATTCCGATGAATGTATTGATATATGAGGACTTTATTATAACCTTCCTAAGAGTATGATTTAGAATATCGATATATTTCAATGAATGTATCGATATATGAGGTCTTTTGTAACACTGTACACGTCCGGATTTTTTTTATATGCACTCCGAGTGACTTATTTAAAAGTTTTACGTTTTGAAGAATGCTAGAAAAATAGTTAAAGTTAAATTTGAAATTAAAGTATAAATTTCTACTCTTTGAGCTGTCTAGGAAACCCTTGAAGATATTTGACCGATAGTTCCTAAATTTTAAAGTTTCTGATCGGTAAGACTATCAGTTAATTGAGTATTCGGTGATCAGCAATTGGTGAGATTTGACTCTTGTAAGAGAATTTACCCGTTCGATGAGGTTTTAGTGTGTAGTAAACAAACTCTCCAAATTTTGACTTTTCTGATCGATAACCAATAGTGATCGTTTCCTAGTGGTTTACTATCCTCTCGGTATAAAGTGAAGTTACAATTTGTTCAAAATTTTGGAGTTGAGTTGACAAGTCATTTTTCATAAATTTTATAATTTTTACATATCTATCGATATACCCAATTTTCTATAATTTTCGGTATATTATATTTCACTTATATTTTCTCCAACGGTGGATATTTGGTCCATCGGTGGATGCCCAATCTTGAAGTCAGTCGATATGGATTTTGACGACTCTATCGATATAAGTTTACCGAACGTCATTTGCAAATGGAAATAATCAATTGGTAATTGTTTTGTTAAATTTTCACATGTCCCATCGGTGCCAAACAATAGATCTATTTTCATATTTTTTCCAATTCCGATCGATTACCGTAGATAACATTTGTAATTTTTTAGCCAATACAATTTGTTTTACTCCCGTCCGGTCACCCTTGATTTTAATAAATTTATTTACTTCTACTTCTACTTTTATTTTTATTTTTATTTTTATTTTTGTTGTTGGTATTGTCTTAGTAATGTTTTTCGGTACTAATTTTGAAATAACCG
Organism: Dillenia turbinata; assembly: GCA_037126225.1. NCBI lineage: Eukaryota > Viridiplantae > Streptophyta > Magnoliopsida > Dilleniales > Dilleniaceae > Dillenia > Dillenia turbinata. Next base: position 11,514,823 of record JBAMMX010000010.1, on the reverse strand, counting down.
ATTAATAACAACACTGAAAAACTCATCCGTTTAGATATTTGAACCATCCCATCGGTAGACAATTAAACCTTTCTGTCAGTGGATGTCTCATCGATAAACTTCCTGATCGGTTAACCTTTCAAGCTTCTATTCGGTCATGTATCAAATTGCAGTCATCGGTGACCTCTCTATAATTATATTTCAGATTTCCACTTTCGGTTACTTGTGACTGTCGGTTCTCTCCCGATGGCAACCCCTTCGACTATTCATATACAGATGGGTTTGCTGCCTTCGGTCATTCTTCAAAAAACATAAATTATTTTCAACTTCAATTCACGTGCATAACTCCATTGGGATTTGATCCCAAGACTTGGGCCATTCAAAAAAAAATATTAATTACTATGCCATTTGAACACTTTAATTTAATATTACATACTTTTCATTATAACCTATATTTTTGGAATATTCACAATTCAAACAATTTTAAATTTGAAGTCCTACAGATTTGTACTCATCATTTTAATTCCCCAGCCTATCCTCACAGGCTGAACAGCATATACTTAAATTTATTGAGTTGACTTTCTCAACAACTCAAGTGAACATAATGGGTATAGGTGCAAATTTGAAATGGATGAGGACTATTAGGTAAATATTGAGAATTGGTTAATGATAAAAAAAGGGTAAAGACTCTAGAAACTTACGAATCTAGAGAAATTTATTTCTCTTTCTCTCTCTAGATCCTTCTTCATCTCTTCTTCCAAATTCATTTGATTTACCGGCAAGTCTATAGATTTAATATTCCAAACCACTCATACAATCTTTCAAAGTTGGATTCCAGTCCTGATCTTGGAAGAACTAAAGAGTGCAGAGATGTCTCAAGAGAGCAAAATTCTAGGGTTTGATGAAAATCGAATGATAAATGATTCTTGGAGACAGGAATTTAAGGTATTATCATTTTCTTATTCCATCCGTTGGTTTACTTATCTAGATGTTTATTTGGCTTTAGAGAATATTTAACTACTGAAAGTGAAATGAGACTATGGGTCTGAATGTTAAGGTTTCTAGGTTCAACTTGGAAATAAATATTGATTATTTTATTTTTTGATAAATGTCCTTTAGGAATCGAACGGACCGATCGTGGCAAGGCTATTGCTGTAGAGGAATCTGAGAGTGACTACCCTCCCGAACACAGTGAGTGGATGGACTGTTGTGCATGAATGAGAAAAATGATTTTTATAAATTTTTTTATAAATGATTTTTAAATGATTTTCTGAAATTATTTGTGTTTGTGGGATGTCTCAAAAAAAAGTGAGTTGAATTTATTTGCATCTACTGCATTTGCGATTAAATATGTGCCACTATTGTTAGAAATTGTATTTATGAATATTGTGTTATGCTTTGGTAACCATTTGCTGAATTTGTGGCACACTGGAAATATTTGGATGTTTGTGAAATGGAGGTGCTGGTGATGGTAAATGGCTATAGTCATTCCCTCCACGGAGCGACCCGACGGGGTGACATGGATAAGGGTTTGTTTGGCAAGGGTGGTAGACGTGGCCTCCTGCGTTCCCGTCGTACTATCCAGATAGCTTCTCGGTGAGGTACGAGTCAACGCCAAGGAATGAGAAATTAGTGTTTTGAAAGGAAATGATCGAAAACCCCTTGGCGGGCTTCCATCCACATTTGGCCAAACGTTGGGCGGGAGTGTTTTCTTTAGGGAGACCCCATGATTTATGGAAAGTATGAAACTTGTGGATGCATTTGTTTTTATAGTGAGCTGAATCATATGATATTATTTACGAAATGATGATTTGATTAGAAATTGGGGCTTTGACATTCCCACATGTACCACTCATTTTCTATCACAACATGCCATTGCACTCAACTCACTGGGTATCTCAATACTCACCCCTCCTTTCCCTTATTCTTTCTAGAGGAAGCGTAGAGATAGGAGCCGATTGGTAGTTAGACCTAGTCGATTGGTATCTAGATCCAGCCGAAGAGAGTAGCTGTCTGGGACCATAAGAGTTGTTCAGGATTGTCTATCGGTTATGGTCTATTTTAGTTGTGGAATGTTTGAAGCCATGTAGGCGGATCCATCAGAGGGCGTTCTCTAAAAACTTTTTTTGTATGATATTTTATATACATATTTCTTTAAAAATCTAGATTTATAGTTTGAGTGTTAAACTTTGGAATGTTAAATGTTCACCTGTTTTATATTTTCAAGTTTTAATTTGATTTCTTGAGAACTGTTGTGACAACCGGGTTGGCCGATAGATGATTCGGAATTACTTTGAAATATTTGGGATGATGGAAAATGCCTTGCGGTACTTCGGGACAAGGAGTGGGGTTCACTCGTATCTCGGGGTAACATGGCGGTTGTCGCGTGCTTGGACCCACGGGTCGGGGCATGACAATTTTCTTGGTATCAGAGTAAAGGTTTTGAAGTTATGGAAAGTTTTCAGATATCTACAAATGATTTTAAAGATTTTTGTATTTGCAAATGTGTTTTAGAAAATTTGAAAGCCTCCAATGGGTCCTAGAAAACTGATATATCTCTAGCCATAGGTGCCTAGAGTTGTCCTAGTATGGTGAGCTAAAATTAGCTTATCTTTTGTAGACTATCATGCCTCATAGAAAAATGAGGAATATAAGCGAAATTCCTTCTCAAGAGCATGAGGATGAGTTATTCTAGCATGTGTCACCTCCACCGGTTTCTACTCACCCGGCTCCTCCAACCGGGATTCCTTCATTGCCACTCGATACTCTTCGGCAATGGACTGAGTGGTGGAATACATATGGTACACATCTTCAAGTACCACCTCAATTCCAAGTTCCTCCACCTCCCAACCCAGCAGTTCCACCGGTCCCTCCTATGGCGCCGGTAGCCCCACCAACTTCAGTAGCTACACCATCCACCCGATCACCTGTTGAATTATCCAAGTTATTGAAAGAGGCTAGACAATTAGAGTGTATGAACTTTTCGTGTTCTAATGACCCTACGGTAGGTAAGAAATGGATCAAGAGAGTCCGAGAAGCAGTGACGGACATGAGAATTGATGATGAACTGAAGCTCACAGTAGCTGTGAGATTGTTAGATGAGGATGCCAGTACTTGGTGGGATGGTGTAAAGGAGAGATCAACTACACCCCTTAGTTGGAATGATTTCCTTAGGGAGTTTGATGAGAAATTTTACTCACGGTTTGATAGGGATTTGAAAAGAAAAGAATTTCTCCACCTTCGTCAGGGAAATAAATCAGTAGCAGAATATGAAGCAGAGTTTAGGAGTCTGTCTGCATTTGTTCTAGAGATAGTAGCCTCTGAGGTGTATAGACGTTTTAAATTTGAGGATGGTTTGAACTTGAATATCTGAGACAGGATGTCAGTGACAGAGGGTCATACCTATCAAAATTTTTTGCAGTTGGCCTTGAGGGCTGAACAGATGGTGTTACAGAGAGGTAAGATTAGGGAGCATCACGATAAGAAGAAAAGGTCTGGATTTTCTTCTAGCCAAAGTTTCATGAAAAGAAAGAGCACAGGCTCCTACGATAATGGTTCTGTCTTAGAGTCGGTAGGCACCCCCAAGGCCAATCGTTCTTCATGCCAAATCCTTCAAGCGGTAGTGTTGGATCAAGAGTAAGACTAGAAGGAAACAAAGGAGATCCTTGCATGAATTGTAAGGGATATCACTCGGGTCCATGAAGAGGACCCAAACAATGTTATCATTGTGGAAAGGAGGGCCACTTTCGGCACTCTTGTCCTGAGTTAAATATAGAATGGCAAGGGAACCAACCTGATTAAGGTCCTTCTCGTAGCTCCAAAGGTGGTCCGACTACTACTTCAGTACCACCCATCAATGCTACTCTAAGAACGGGAACCGACAGCAATACTATGGCTACCAATCCCCAACGTCCTCCACCACAAACTCAAATTAGAATTTGTGCAATGACCAATGCAGATGCACAGAGCAACCTCGATGTTGGCATAGGTAACTTTACTTAAGCATAAGACTCATTGGTTTAAAAGGCAGATTGTTGGTATTACATGACATTGGAAGTATTGCATGGTGATCAATATATAAGTTTGCTGAGTACATTGCATGATATTGAGGAATTGATGATTATTTTAGAAGAATACTTGGAATGATTAGTGTTTCTATAAAACAAATTCATACAGTGTTATAGAAGTTGTATATGAAATGTGTCATAAGATTTGCCTGAGGACTATTTGAAGGTTCATATTGATAGATTTAAAAGAAACCTTTGGTGTTGATACTCACATATCTATTGATACGAGATCCAACAATTCTTTCATTAATGCAAATTTTGTTAAGCATATCAATAGATTTATGACCCTACTTGAGAAAGAATTGTTAGTAATCACATTTTGGGTGAATTACTGGTTAGAAATACAGATTTCGGAGATTGTGATGAGCGGATGGGAGAAATGATTCTTAAGATGGGTTTGAGTTAGTTAGAAATAAGAGAAATTGGAGTATTGATTGAGATAATTGTTGATGGTTGAATTTAAAATGGACATAAAGTTTGAAGGGATATTTGTAGTTTTGGACAGAAAATGCAAAGAGGGAAAGTAGTTGGTTATATGAGAGGAAGTTATCATTTGAGGCCTAAATTCATAGAGATAAATTTATTTGGAGGAGTATTGTGTCAAAGTAATTCCTGACAAATGAAGAGTTCCTTTAGATTGTTGAGAGAAATAGAACAAATATAGTGGAAATGAGTTTTACAGCAAAATAAGGATGGATAGGGTTGTGTAACACAAGTGATTTGAGGTCTGTGAGTATTTAATGATCAAATTGGTGGTGTGGGTAATAAATCCACATGTTATAATAACTCTGACGAGAGAAATATTTGATGTCTAGTGCTGTACACATTTTATGAAGAGGAGATATCAAAAGCACTATAGTCATACATTTTGGGCAATATAAACATTCTTTGATGGTGTGCTAAAAGCTGTATATCTTTTATCTTATATTTAATTTTGCACGGAACTAACTTCTTTTATGGGCTCAATTAGTTGACAACCAATGAGGATAATTTGGAGAAGTGTGAGAGGTAGATGAATGACTAAGAGAAGTAAATTTCTGGCAGGTGATTTAAACTTATTTACCACCTCTTAGCATTTGCTTATGCAGGAAAACTTTGAGAATTTGGAAAATATTTCACCATATGAGATATCAGGATGAGGTAGTTTGGTCCTAGAAGATGATTTATGTGAATTACTCTCAATTATCTAAGTCTAGTCTCCATTTATGGAAATACCAGAAAGTATTTGCTAGGACTCTTCCATTTTCTTAAATCTCCTGCAATTGAGCTAAAGGAAATTTAAAATTTTGGAGTCCAACCGATATGTATCTTGGAGAAACAAGTTAAAGACCTAAGAAACAAGCAGATACCAATGGTCAAAGTTTTATGGAAGAACAACTAGGTAGAAGAAGTAACTTGGGAACCTGAAGAGACGATGAGGAGACAATATCCTCAATTATTTGAAGCATAAGTACATTTTAAAATTTTAAGGACAAAATTTCTTTAAGGGGGTAGGAATTGTAACACCGGACACGTCCGGATTTTTTTTTTTATATGTACTCCGAGTGACTTATTTAAAATTTTTTACGTTTTGAAGAATGGTAGAAAAATAGTTAAAGTTAAATTTGAAATTAAAGTATAAATTTCTGCTCTTTGAGTTGTCCGGGAAACCCTTGTAGATATTTGACCGATAGTTCCTAAATTTTAAAGTTTCTGATCGGTAAGACTATCAGTTAATTGAGCATTCAGTGATCAGCAATTGGTAAGATTTGACTCTTGTAAGAGAATTTACCCGTTCAGTGAGGTTTTAGTATGTAGTAAACAAACTCTCCAAATTTTGATTTTTCTGATCGGTAACCGATGGTGAACGTTTCTTAGTGGTTTACTATCCTCTCGGTGTAAAGTGAAGTTACAATTTGTTCAATATTGTAGAGTTGAGTTGATAAGTCATTTTTCATAAATTTTATAATTTTTACATACATATTGGTATACCCAATTTTCTATGATTTTTGGTATATTATATTTTACTTATATTTTCTCCAACGGTGGATATTTGGTCAATCGGTGGATGTCCAATCTTGAAGTCTGTTGATATGTATTTTGACGACTCTATCAGTATAAGTTTACCGAACGTCATTTGCAAATGGAAATAACCCATCAGTAATCGTTTTGTTAAATTTTCACATATCCCGTCGATACCGAACAATAGATCTATTTTCATATTTTTTCCTATTCCGATCGGTTACCGTAAATAACATTTGTAATTTTCTAGCCAGTGCAATTTGTTTTACTCCCGTTCGGTCACCCTTGATTTTAATAAATTTATTTACTTTTTCTTCTATTTTTATTTTTATTTTTATTTTTGTTGTTGGTATTGTCTTAGTAATGCTTTTCGGTACTGATTTTGAAATAACCGATTAATAACAACACCGAAAAACTCCTCCGTTTAGATATTTGAGCCTCCCATAGGTAGACAATTAAACCTTTCTATCGGTGGATATCTCATCGGTAAACTTCCTGATCGGTTAGCCTTTCAAGCTTTTGTTCGGTCATGTATCAAATTGCTGTTATCAGTGACCTCTCTATACTTATATTTCAAATTTCCACTTTCGGTTACTTGTGATTGTCGATTCTCTCCAGATGGCAACCCCTTCGGCTATTCGTCCACAAATGGGTTTGCTGCCTTCGGTCATTCCCAAGACTTGGGCCATTCAAAAAGAAATATTAACCACTATGCCATTTGAACACTTTATTTTAATATTACATACTTTTCATTATAACCTATATTTTTGGAATATTCACAATTCAAACAATTTTAAATTTGAAGTCCTACAGATTTGTACTCATCATTTTAATTCCCCAGCCCATCACCGATCACACTATCCTCACGGGCTGAACAACATATACTTAAATTTATTGAGTTGACTTTCTCAACAACTCAAGTGAACATAATGGGTATAGGTGCAAATTTGAAATGGATGAGGACTATTAGGTAAATATTGAAAATTGGTTAATGATAAAAAAGGGGTAAAGACTCTAGAAACTTACGAATCTAGAGAAATTTATTTCTCTTTCTCTCTTTAGATCCTTCTTCATCTCTTCTTCCAAATTCATTTGATTTACTGGCAAGTCTACAGATTTAATATTCCAAACCACTCATACAATCTTCCAAAGTTGGATTCTAGTCATGATCTTGGAAGAACTAAAGAGCGCAGAGATGTCTCGAGAGAGAGCAAAATTCTAGGGTTTAATGAAAACCAAATGAGAAATGATTCTTGGAGATAGGAATTTAAGGTATTATCATTTTCTTATTCCATCCATCGGTTTACTTATCTAGATGTTCATTTGGCTTTAGAGAATATTTAACTACCGAGAGTGAAATGAGACTATGGGTCTAAATGTTAAGGTTTCTAGGTTCAAGTTGGAAATAAATATTGATGATTTTATTTCTTGATAAATGTCCTTTAGGAATTGAACGGACCGATCGTGGTAAGGCTATTGCTGCAGAGGAATCTGGGAGTGGCTACCCTCCCGAACACAGTGAGTGGACGGACTATTGTGCTTAAATGAGAAAAATGATTTTTATTATTCTTTTATAAATGATTTTTAAATGATTTTCTGAAATTATTTGTGTTTGTGGGATGTTCCAAAAAAATGTGAGTTGAATTCATTTGCATCCACTGCATTTGCGATTAAATATGTGCCACTGTTGCTGGAAATTGCATTTATGAATATTGTGTTATGGTTTGGTAACCATTTGCTGAATTTGTGGCACATTAGAAATATTTGGATGTTTGTGAAATGGAGGTGATGGTGATGGTAAATGGCTATAGTCATTCCCTCCATGAAGCGATCCGACGGGGTGACGTGGTTGAGGGTTTATTTGGCAAGGGATGTAGACGCGGCCTCCTTCGTCCCTGTCGTACTATCCAGATAGCTCCCCGGTGAGGTACGAGTTAACGCCAACGAAGGGGGTATTAGTGTTTTGAAAGGAAATGATCGAAAATCCCTTGGCGGGATTCCATCCACGTTCGGCCAAACGTTGGGTGGGAGTGTTTTTTTTAGGGAGACCCCATGATTTATGGAAAGTATGAAACTTGTGGATGCATCTGTGTTTATAATGAGCTGAATCGTACGATACTATTTACGAAATGATGATTTGATTGGAAATTGTGGCTTTGACATTCCCACATGCACCACTCATTTTCTGTCACAACATGCCATTGCACTTCACCTACTAGGTATCCCAATACTCGCCCCTCCTTTCCCTTATTCTTTCCAGAGGAAGCGTAGAGATAAGAGCCGATCGGTAGTTAGACCCAGTCGATCGGTAACTAGATCCAGCTAAAGAAAGTAGCTGTTCGGGACCATAAGAGTCGTTTAGGATTGTCCATCAGTAATGGTCCATTTTAGTTGTGGAATTTTTGAAGCCATGTGGGCGGACCCATCGGAGGGCGTTCTCTAAAAACTCTTTTTGTATGATATTTTATATACATATTTCTTTAAAAATCTAGATTTATAATTTGAGTGTTAAACTTTGGAATGTTAAATGTTCACCTGTTTTATATTTGCAAGTTTTATTTTGATTTCTTGAGAACTATTGTGACAATTGGGTTGGCCGATAGATGATTCGGAATTACTTTGAAATATTTGGGATGATGGAAAATGCCTTGCGGTACTTCGGGACAAGGAGTGGGGTTCAATCGTGTCTCGAGGTAATGCGATGGTTGTCGCGTGCTCGGACTCGTGGGTCGGAGCATGACAATTTTATTGGTTTCAGAACAAAGGTTTTGAAGTTATGAAAAGTTTTCAGATATCTACAAATGATTTTAAAGATTTTTGTATTTGCAAATGTTTTTTATAAAATTTGAAAGCCTCCAATGGGTCCTAGAAAACTGAAATACCTCTAGTCATAGGTGCCTAGAGTTGTCCTAGTATGGTGAGCTAAAATTAGCTTATCTTTTGTAGACTATCATGCCTCGTAGAAGAATGAGGAATATAAGCAAGATTCCTCCTCAAGAGTACGACGATGAGTCATCCTCGCATGTTTCACCTCCATCGGTTTCTACTCACCCGCCTCCTCCAACCGGGATTCCTTCACTACCACTCGATACTCTTCGGCAATAGACTGAGTGGTGGAATACATATGGTGCACATCTTCAAACACCACCTCAAGTCCAAGTTCCTCCACCTCCCAACCCAGCGGTTCCACCGGTCACTCCTCCTGATTCCTTACGTGGTGACCTAGGATCTGGCCTATGAAGTGGCTTATTCTCCCTTGGTGCGTCACGCCTGTATGGGGAAGGCAGGTTTCTTCCTTCTAAACTGATAAACTTACGTAGTTTTTCGCTGCGGATCAAGAATTCTAATTCATCCTTGAGTTTTTTACACTCATCGGTCATGTGGCGGTAGTCCCTATGAAAATGAAAATACTTGGATTTGTCTTTTTTAGGATCTTCTTCTGCCGGATGAGGGGGCCATCTGACATATAACTTATTCTTTATTTGATACAAAACCCTGCTTGGGGTTTCATTTAGTAGGGTATAGACGCTAAACCGTTGCGAGGGTGGAGTTCCTGGTTTACCTCTTTTCGGGGAACGTCGGCGTGGCGACCGGCTGCGTTCTTTTCTACTATGGTGTCCTTTTTGTCGATCGAAGACCTCTGTTTCTTCCGTAGCAATATATTTCTCTGCTTGGGAGTAGAATTCTTGGATGGAGGCTGGAGGCTTTTTTATGATAGAGACCTTTATATCAGAGGAGCGCAGACCCGTTAGGAGCTCGGCCAAGGCGATGTTATGGTCCAGGTCAGGAACTTTCAGTATTTCCATCTTGAATCTTTCCATGAAGTTCCTGAGAGGTTCCACCTTCCATTGGTGCAACAATAAGAGGGACGTAGATTTCTGTTTAGCCCCTCGATTGATTACAAAGTGGGTCTCAAACTGTTGTCAGAGTTGTGTGAAACTCTTGATACTGAACGGGGGAAAAGAATTAAACCAGGCTTGGGCATTACCCTTAAGGGTGGTAGGGAAGTGTTTTCACATCGCAGCATCTGAGAGGTCTCTAGAGACCATCACTGTTATAAAGTGGGCGGAATGGTCACAGGGGTCGTTTGTCCCATCATACCACTCCATGGGAGGCAGAAAGATATCTCTTGGCGTCGGTTCTGACAAAATTTTTGCGTCGAATGGCGATTCGCCCAGGGAACGTTGGGTATCTTCCCTGTCCGTTACTCCCGCTCGTTTTAGTTCGGCCGCCACTAGCTGTTCAATCTGCTTTTTTAGGCCCTGGGGGCCGTATTGGGAGGCTACCGATGGTTTTGGGAATTCTTGTCTGAGGGGTTGTTTGTATTGGGATTCTACAGCAGATGAGTGGTTGTCCAGCCCAAGGGCTTGACTGAGTCTTTCTAACTGTTTACTCATTCTTTGGATTCCAGACACTAATCTTTCCATTTGGGGCTGGCCTGCCTGTCTTGGTTCTGGGACCATGACTTGTTGTTCTTGACTTGCATGCCGAGAAATTAACTTCGGATGTGACGGTTGGGGAGAAAACACAGGATTGACAATTGGAGGATTTGTTACTGGAGGAACGTAAGTTCGGCGGGCATAAGGATGTGCCCTTCTACAGCAGGGGCGGCTCTAGAGGATGCTCTAGCCCTTGGAGGCATGGTTATCAAAACTTCTCTTGTCTATTTTCCCATAGGCTACGCCAATCTGATGAAGGTGAGTTATGGCTCCATAGATACCGGCTCCTTCTTGACTCGAACTGTAATATCAAAAATCCGGTATTAGAAATTGTGTTAAATATTTTTGTAATATAAAGGAAAATTTTAAATTTTATTGATTTTCGATTTTGGAGTATATATATAAAATGTCGTGTCCACGATTCGTGGTGAATCCAATTTTTATGAAATTTAAAATTTAGTCAAAAGTGGGTATAAAAATATATATATGATTATTTTTTATTTATATAGATATTTTTTTTTTTAAAAAAAAGAGTGAAGATGCAGCGCTTTGCTCAAAACACTACATCTCCCCACTTTAAATTGAAATTAGGGTTAAACCTTAATCTCTCCCTCTCTTCGTCTCTCTCACTCTCTTTCCCGAATCTCTGTCTCTCTCTCGATTCTCCTTCTCCGCCACGCTCTCCTCCCCTCTCTCGCCTCTCTTTACCTCTCAATGGACTTCTCCGACCATCGTCGTCAAACCCTAGCCGACGAATGTTGCTCATCTCTTTCTCTCTCTCTTTTGCGCATGCGCGATAGCTTTCTCTCTCTCTCCCTTGCTCGCTCATGCGCAGTGTTCTCTACTAGGTTCATCGCCCTTCTGAAACCTCCGCTAACGTTCTAACCCAACGCTTATCAGTGGACCTTCGAAAGCCCTAGGCCGAACTTGCACTCCATCCCTTGCACAGGTAAGGGCGAATCTCTGATCAATAGCATTAGGGTTTCGATTTTCTCAGTGATTTGGCCTAATTGCTAAAATTTACTTTAATTTGGAAGCATTGCAGGTTTCGGACTGAATCGAACGATACACAAAAGTTAGGACTGCGAACCGAGAAACGCTAGGTGAGGGAAATTCTAATCCCTTTGATAATGGAATGAATCTAGGGTTAATTTAGGGTGAGAAGTTCTATATATGTCTAGAATGTATGTTGGATCTGAATAGAATGCATTTATGTACTTTTATATATGATTATTAGAGTTAAGTCTCAAATTCTATAGGAATTAGGTTATCTAGTATGAGAAAACATGTTAGAGGATAATAGAACCTTGTTGAGTTGATTTGAATAGCTTTTCTTGAAATCCGATTGAAATGTGCATGAAAATATTAAAATTTTGGGGTTGGAATGGAATATTCTGCAGAATGAAGGATACTGTTGCATCTAATATCTTTCTTAGATTAGTTTTGAGTTATTAATTGCATAACAGTATGTATATGGAAGGGTAGTTTAAAATCTGGGGTTAGAGCTTAAGAATTGATGTAACATTTTTCATTATAATTTGTTCTGCGTATAGATAATTCAAATACAATCTCCGTATTATGAAACTAGATCTTCACACCTTGAAAATGACCTATGGTTTGAAACATTTGGATGAGAATTGAAAAGTTTATGATTTTTCGAAGAATTTCTACCTAGTAGAAAACTAATTATTCATGTTTGTTTTTGACTTTGAGTGGTCTTTTAGGTTGAATTTGACCCGAGTTTGATCATGTTATTTATCTATAATGAAATACAATTAATGACATTAGAGGGTACTCATGAATTGGAAAAGTAGGATTTGTACAAAATTAGGGAAAATTGATAAACCCTAAAAAATAATTAGAAAATTGATGATTAAATTGTGATCATGGATTTAGGAAAATGAATTGATGATCGGAGTAAAATTTTATTGGACTGAATTGTGGAAATAGGGAGTGAATACCCTCCCTGTACGTGAGTGGATGGTTATGTATCATTTAAATGAGTAAATAATTTTAATATGTTTTGCAAATTTGATTTTGAAATGAATTTTCAAATGAATTTATAATGTTTTGTGATTGTGGTGAGCTTGAAATGAATTGTGTGATAAATCCATAACTAGTGAGTTGAATATTGATTTGTTAGCACCATGTTACGTTTTTATACATATATGAATTGTGAAATATTACTCTATTTTATACATTGAGTATGAATTGATTTTGGTATTGATTGTGATAACATGGTGCTGGAAAAAGACTATAGTCTGAGTCTTGCCACGGACCTGGCCAGCGAGGCGGCGTGGTTTGGGCTAACTTGTGATTAAATTAGAGGCTTGGAGGTGGCAGGTTGGAGAGCCACTCAAGTTGGCCGGATGATGTGGTAGCACCCCATAAAAAAATTTCCGGGCCAACGCTAAAGGGAAAGGGGAGTTTTATGCAAAAATTGTAGAAAATCCTTTGGTAGATCCTGCCAATGGCCATTGGTGGGATAATATTTTCGGCACACCCCAAAATTGTGAAAAAATGAATTTGGATTGTTTGATTTGATTATATGAGTCATGGTGGATTGATATAAATGATTTTATGATATTGAATTTCGTTATTGCATTAAATGATATTTGATATATGTATTTGGCATCACCACCCTCACCTCTCGTTTATATGTTGCATACCATTGCACTCCACTCATTGGGAATTTTAAAATACTCATCCCCTCTTAAACCTTTTTCAGAGGACGTGTAGGGAGACGACGTCCACTATTGTGGATTGGAGGATTATTTTGTTGATTTTGGGATAGGTATAGTTTATGTATTTATTTTGGGAGTTTGTAGGTCATGGACCATGGAAAGGAAATTCTGTACATCTCATATCGTGCGGATTTTACTGATACTGGTTGAGTTCTTTTGCAAGTATTGGTAAAATCTGACGATTATGATTTGGGACTTCATTCTTTTGATTGATCTATCTTTGGAAAAATGTTTTATCTGTACTGGGACATTTGGATTGAAATTCTAAATTTCGATATTCTCCTTTGGATTTGCAAAGTTCGATACATCTCATACCGTTTAGACTTTACTGACATTTGTTTGTTTTCTTCAGGCGAGTATTAGTAAAATCCTACGACTATGATTTGGGATTTCTTGTATTTTAAAGGCTTTATTTGTGCTGAGAAATTCTGGTTGGCTGGGATGGCCACACTGTATGCCTGCATGTACAGGAACCCCTTCCCCGATTGTGTGCCAACGCTTGCTTGTGTGTACAGGGAATGGATCAGAGGAGTTCTTTGCATGTGTATTGTTTCATGCTTTCCTTATCTTTGATGGATTGTGTACTGGAGGTCTAAATGTTCAAAAATTTAGCCTTGTGGAGTCCTAGTATATGGGGAGGTTTTGCCCGTATACCGAGACAACGCGACGGTTGTTGCGTGTTTGATCCGAGAATCAGGGTGTGACACGAACAGTAGCTGCCGATGGTGGATACACCTGCAAAAACCGTCGGAGGGTACTCCGAGGGGGAAACTCCGACTCTTAAATCAATAAAGAGCGGTTTTCGTTTGAAAAAAATAGACTGAGAGTTGAGGGAAAGTGATTCCATGTATTTTGTGTGCCCCCTGTGTTAGGTCTAGAAAGCGTACCTGATGTCGAGAGTTTTGAGACCTCTTATACTTGTGAGAGTCGTGCGCTGCTGAGGAACTTTCACCCTATTTTTCTTATCGAACCGATCCGGGGATCTTGAAAGTCAATATTACGAATTGATTACGATCCTCATATATCGAGAAAAATTCTTCTTCAGGGGGGATGCTTTCCTTATCTGAAAGATCTTGGAATTGCTGTTACGAAATAAGAAACTTAAATCAAGAAAGTTCTAGCCTTCCTTTATTAATCGATAGGGGTGTTGACCCTTGTTCGGTTGCTCGACCGATAAAAAATCTTTCGAGACTTGTCCGGTTAGAGGATTGACATTTGCTTAATTGGAAGAGGAGACTATCTTCGATCGATTAACGAGGCAACTGAGGGCCTATCATTCGGTAGACCCGGGGGACTGAGACCTTCGGTAGATTGACTGGGGCAGCTATGGTCTTTCGATAGATTGTAGTTATTGACGTTAAATACTGATCGACGGGCCTCTTTTATGGGCCTTCAGGAAGTTGACTCTCCTGATTTAGACTTTTGGGTCAAGTCCTATCAGTTGGCATTTTCCTCGATGTTATTTTTCTAAACATTCGTTTTGACATTTTTCCTTTCGTCGCCCCTTCTTCCAGTGATGCTTATAAACGGTCAGGATACGTCAAAATAAACAGCAGGAAAGGTATGAATTTTTTTAGTGAGTTCAAACAAAGGGTGATGAATGAGGTGGCATTTGATCAAAATGTTATATTTGTAAGGGAAAAATCAAATTTGTTGCTGATTTGTGATTAGTGGATTGAATGGATGGCTAAAATTGAATTATGAATTTCTACCTGAAATTAGCGGTTGAGATCACTTTGCATCTTTCAAGGTTTAATTTTTTTTCAAAATATTTTTCCTCAAATGAAGTTTTCTAGACTTTGTGTTCAAAACACCGACCTGGGTTCTCAAAAAAAATATTTTTCAAAATTTTCAAATTAATAATATTTATTTAAAAAAAATTAAAAATATATATTTGGATTTTCAAAATATATCTTTTTTCTTTTAATCTATTTCCTAATGTTGGGGAGGTTATTACACATTTTGAACCATAGTAATTCTTTGACCATGCTGTAATGTTGGCCTTATAACATAACCTCTTTTACCCCAAAGATATTAACAGACTTTAGAAACATAGAGCATATTTCAGAGAGCTTTTTTTCTCCTTATTTTCTCTTTTCAAGGAGAAGTAAAAAATAATTTCTTTTAAAAAAAAGATTAAAAATTGTTTGGTTTATTTATTTTTTAAAATTAAGTTAAAAGTAAAAAGTTTTTTTTTACTACTTTTGAAGTAAAGTTAAAAATTAATGAATATATTTAAAATTTTATATCATTTAAATGAGGATATTAATAGAATAAAAACAATTATGTGAGAATATAAGTAGAATAAAAAAATATATATTTTTGAAAAAAATTGAAGTATTAAAAAAAAGGAGAAGAAAAAGCTCCTTCGAGGCTCTTTTTCTTAAAAACTATTTTTGAATTTTTTTTTTCATTAAAAAAATTCATTTCTTTTAAGAGTTTTTAAAAAATATTATATGGTAGAGTTTATTTTTTATTTTTATTAAAAAGAGAGAAGTCAAAAAAAAAAAAAAAAATCCTACAAAACAGGCACATAAACTGTTCGACACCCACTCTTTAAACTTGCAAACTGTGTGATTTAGGCATAACCCGATTAGACTGGTTTGACCCAACTTGACCTGATAGGAATGATTTGACCCAATTTGACCGGTTTGACATAGTTAGACCTAGTTTGACCTTTGGTGGACCCCGATGGAGGCGACCAAGGATTATGTGCTTGAGCCAGAGTTTGTGCATTCTTTATATGCTTTGTATGTTGATCGAGCTCTTGGGATTTGTTATGAGTGCTTCCTTCCCTACCAAGTAAGGTTTGTGTATGCGTGTGGCTTTACTTTAGCCAATGTTTGATGAGTTTTCTACCACTCACTTTGTAATTATATTTTGTTTAGTATTCATACGTATGTATCCTGCAAGTGGGTCATATGATGTAATATATATTTCATATTTTGTGTGTTGTCTATTAGTTACCAGTTCTATATCTATTACGACAGCTCTCCGTTGACAGAGTGCGAGTGAGTTTTGACAGCTGTTCTGTTTAGTTTCCTTGAGTGGGGATCGACTGGTGATTTATTTAGGATGTTGGAATGTTTTGTACACTATACCCAATTTTCGAAAATGATGTTCGAGTTGCATTTAATATGTTTTCAATCAATTATGTTGCCATGTTATGCTACACTATATTTTATATTCCTTCTGAGTTTTCACGGGTTAACTCTTTTTATTTCCTCTCTCACCAAGACATGAAGGTAAGGAGTCGATAAATAGCAGCTTTATCCTTAGAAAGCTGTAAAGATTTGAGAGGACATGTAGTGAAATTAGATGTACCTCTAGACCTCTTTGAGCTGGGGGAGTTACTTTCTTTTTAGTACATGCACTTTGTTTAGTTTAATCTCATGACCGTGGATGGGAATATATGTTATTTCTAGATCATTGTCATACGTTTTTGTATGTTGAGACATTTCATATTATCGTATCTGACTTCTTGGCCTTTAGGGGATTATGTTTTTCCGTATTCGTAACCCGGGAGGAGGTGGAGTTGCCCTCTACTATTTTAAGAAATTTTATGTATACATTTTAAATATTATAACGCAAAGATTTACTCTACTAAATATAATAACCCCCGACTTCATAAAATTATGATTCTAAATGCATATTATCCCTGACTTCATAAAATTATCAAAATAATTTGATTATTTCCGTCAACCCAACATTCATAGTCAAAAACTTCTTAACTACAATTAATTTGAAATAATTCTAAAATGAGAATTATACTTTAAGTTTACAATTTTGCAAAAAAAAGTGTAACATAACTAATACCGAAAACCATAATAAAAAAGTTTACGATATATAAATACTCTTTCCACCGGTGAAACATTTGAATTCTTAAAAAAAAAAAAAGTAATAAGCACGTCATCTCAATATTATTAAATTTGATATACCCTCTTTTAAAATATGATTTAGGAGCATACACTTGTTCATCGCTTATATGAAAATTTAAATTTTATTCATCTAGAATATATTGTTTCTAGTAGTATCGGATTAGGATGATTTTATTTTGGGAAAAATTTGAAGTACACTATCAGAAAAATGGGTATCAGCGACGGAAAATTAGCGACGAAAATTTTCGTCGCTAAAAGTGATATCGCTAATTTAGCGATGAAAAATTTCTGTCGCTAATAAAATCCGTCACTGATCCGTCGCTAATTAACGACGGATTAGCGACGGATTTTTTCTGTCATTAATCCGTCGAAAATATAATTTTTTATTTTTTAAAATTTTTATTATTTATCGACGGATTATTAGCGACGGAAATAAATCCGTCGCTAAAGAGAGTAGGGGCAAACACAAATGACCGAACCCGGTTGGCTGACCCAGCCCGCCCGCATCCGACACCAGTCCGCCCAACCCGCCCGCACCTGGCCACCCACCTTTAAATTGTTTGAAAAATGTTGAAAAATGTATCTACCCAGTTTCAAACCAGGGTTGAGAGAAACATATTGAGAGTCTTAACCACCTTGTCACCATCACATTTGTGTTATTAATTTATTTTTCTTCTATTTCTTTACTTTATTTTTAAATCTCAATATTAAAAATACAATACCCTAATTTAAAAAAATATAAAATTTTATTTAATAAAAACAAAAAATTATATTTAATAAAAACTCAAAAAATTATATTTAATAAAAATACAAAATTATATTTAATAAAAAAATTATATTTAATAAAAACAAAATATTATATTTACTAAAAACACAAAACATTATATTTAATAAAAACACAAAATTATAATTAATAAAATTAAAAGTATTTTTAATCAAAAAAATATTATAATTAATAAAAACACAAAAAATTATATTTAAAAAAAACATAAAATTATTTTTAATAAAAACATAAAATTATTTTAATCAAAACAAAATATTATATTTAATAAAAATACAAAAATTTATATTTAATAATAAGACAAAATTATATTTAATAAAATATTTATATTTAATAAAAACAAAAAATTATATTTAATAAAAACATAAATAATTTATATTAAAAAAATTATGTTTAATAAAAATACAAAATTATATTTAATAAAAATACAAAATTATATTTAATAAAAATATAATATTATATTTAATAAAAACATAAAATTATATTTAATAAAAATACAAAATTATATTTAATAAAAAATAAAATTATATTTAATAAAAATAAAAATTATGTTTAATAAAAACATAAAATTATATTTAATAAAAATACAAAATTATATTTAATAAAAACAAAAAATTATATCTAATAAAAATACAAAATTCTATTTAATTAAAATACAAAATTCTATTTAATAAAATGATAATATTATATTTAATAAAAACAAAAAATTATATTTATTAAAAAAATTATATTTAATAAAAATAAAATATTATATTTAATAAAAACATAAAATTATATTTAATAAAAATACAAAATTATATTTAATAAAAAGATAATATTATATTTAATAAAAATATAAATTATATTTATTAAAAAAATTATATTTAATAAAAAATTATATTTAATAAAAATACAAAATTATATTTAATAAAAAATAAAATTATATTTAATAAAAACAATTTTTTTTTTTAAGTTTTAGCGATGGATTAGCAACGGAAAATTAGCGATGGAAATTTTCAGTCGCTAATTTATCCGTAAAAGTTTTAGCGACGGATTTTGCAACGAAAAATTTCCGTCACTAATTTTAGCGACGGATTTAACAATGGAACATTTAGCAACGGATTGTTCCGTTGCTAATTCCGTCATAGCGACGGATAAAAATTCGTCGCTAATTTCCGTCGCTGAAGGCTTGTTTTCTTGTAGTGGTACTTGAGATTTGGGTGCGTAATTAGGGGTGTCTATTTGGGCGGGTTAATGGTTTTTCCGGTTATTTGGGTTTTGGGGGATGGTTAATATAATCGAAAACCGAACCGAATAAAATAAAATCCGAACCAATATACCCGAATTAAATTCGGGTTATTCAGTTTAGGTTATTTGGGTTTCGTTTACCGAAATAATCATATAACATGAAAAATTCTTTTAATGATTTGGGTTAAAGGTTTAGATTTTAATCAGATTGACTATGACATGTTATCCGAGAATATGTTATTCGGATTTCGGACGGGTTCCGAATAAAAATCTACACTTTTATACCGAACCATTCACCCGAATTTTTAATTGGGTAAAACCATTCATCCGATCCGATTTTTATTTACCCAAACCGAATAATCTGAATTTAATTTGAATCAGGCGAGTGAATGGATTCACTCGAATAGTGAACATCCCTTTGCGTAATGCATGGTTTTAACAACTTCTTACAATTTCTTATTGAAAGTTGTAATTTGAACCTAACTAGAGAACAAATATTCCTTTTAAAAAAAATAATATGAAATGAAAGAGGCAATTAAAGTATTTAGAAAAGAATATAGTACTCAAAAGCATTTTTTCTAATATGAATCATCTGATTCAAAAGTATTTGAAATAAAATCATCTGTATCTGTAAGAGATGGGTACCCGTGTCGCCCATTTGGATTTAACCCTAACCCAAATCTTTTAATTTTGAAATTCAAAAGAGAGTAGGGAGGGAATGGTTTTCAAGTGAAAACCAACTCCAACTCCTAAAATAACCACCCTAATTTGAATTTCAAAATTGAATTAAGCAAAAATGTGTCTCCCTAATGAAAAACAGATGTAGAACAATAGAGAGAAAGGAGAGAATACTTAGAGTGTATTCTTCAAACATCTACAGCACAGACCATACAATCAAAGGACTCTTGGATTGTAAAAAAGGAAGGTTAATCTATTCGTGACAATTATTTTGATCCGTACATCAAAAATGGTTAGTAATTCAACCCTAGATCTTGGGATATCAATGTTTAATTTCATTTTATTTGCCACGAAAATGTAGAAAAATACTTACAATGGTATCAGACCATGTTTAGGGAGTGTCCTAATTTTTTATGATGTAAATCATGCATGTGGGTGACTAGAATGCATATCCATTTGAGTGCAATTTTCACTAGAAAAATTGGAAATAGTAACTTCGAATGTAGACCACGAAATGCTCTAAAATTTAGAATGTAGAATGCCCATTATGTCAGGAATTGATCTGCAAAATTTCATGGATGCCCGCCATGTATTTTTGAAGAATAATGAAACCCTAGCCGAGATATAAATGGTTATATCTCCCTAGATCATGTGTTTCATAAAAGAAAAAATTAAATGGTTCAATTCCTTATTGAAAACCCTTTCCAACCATATAAAGAACGAAAAAAAAAAATAGTTTAGAAATGAGGGAGAAATCACTTCTGAAAAAAATGGTTTGAAGTGCAGAAATTTCTAGGTTTGAGGAAGAAGAAGAACAGTCCAAAAATCCAATCGCACTCTCGGGCTGCGGGCTGTGAAACTCAAACACCATGTTCCAGACCTCTAATCTGAAATCTAAGGTCACCATTAGAATCAAAGACCCCAAAAATGAGGGATAGCCAAAATTCGGTCACTGGATTCTGCCGGGAAGGCGCCATGTGGAGGTCACGCGCCGCACTAGGTGCGTGGGCGAGCATCCCAGCAGCCCGCCAGCTCAGGCGGTGTGTGAGGGCGCATGAGACGTGCTCTCCGGCCAAAATTTTTTCCAAAATGCTTAAAATATTATTTCGGATTTTTATATGATTTTAAATTATTTTTTCTGCTATGGAAAAGATTTTTTATTTATTTAGAGTTTATAAAATATTTGAAAATTATAAAAAAAAATTATCAGTTGAGAAAAACTTTTGAAAATTTCTCATATGCTTGGAAAATTATTTTCCAATTTTTGGTTACCTGAATTAAATTTTATAATAACTATTTGATTTTATTCTTGTTGATTTACGTATGGAAAATTTGTTTTTTCGACATAAATCATTTAAATATAGTGGGTAATAATGGTGGATGGTATTTTAAAATTCTTTGATTGGCTTCGTCCCAATCTAATATTTATCCTATTTTTAGGGATATGATGAGAATCAGACGTATCCTTACACCGCTCCGAGGGAGATGTAGAGACGAGAGGATGCTAGGACGTTTGCAAAATTAAATATAATGTTGCATTATAAGATGAAGGAAACGCATACTTTGCCGTAACATTTGTGGGTTATGAGTTGAAAACGCTATAAACTTCGATGTTTGGGTCATTGGTTCGGAGGCAATGAAGCCGAGATTAATATAATAAGGAATTCTCTCCATAACAATTTGGTTGGAATGGTTGATAAAATAATAGAAGAGAACAAACAGATCAATCTCAAGAACTTCAGATTAAAATTGCTTAGAATGTGGAGAGTTAGGGAGATAGAGAATAAAATGAAGAAGTTGTTATCTCTAAAGATTAATGGCTCTGCACCACAAGCTGTTAGGAGATTTGCTTTAAGAGATAGGCTATCAGTTGGGATAATTAAAATGGTTACTCGCATATATATAGAGAACAAGAAAGAAGAGAAAAAGGAAAAATGATTGCATTTTTTTTAGCTTCTTTCTATGGTGTATAGTTATGTACTACGATGTTGTTGAGAACAATACCATGAACATGTGATGTAATATTTCTCTCTTTGTAAATATATCTAGAATGTGCATATTTGTATATTTATGCAAGCATGTGAAAAGATATGTTCTAAATTCGTATGACATTAGAGAAGGTTTTTGGTTGGTAGAATTTAAGTAATTCTCACCTATGACTTAAAAGATTTATGTTACTTGGAAATTAAATTTATGGTAATCAAACATTTGGATCATGGATGATGATTGGAAACTTTGTGAACTTTCGAGTCTATATCTTGTGTTCATTTATTATATATTTTGATTTTAAGTATAAAATTATATGCATTATATGAGAATGAATACGTACAATTACCCCTCTTTCAAAACCCAGACCATGGCATCGAAATCAATAATAACATATCTAAATAAAGGTGATAAGTTCAATGGCGACAATTATGACATTTGGCACCATAAGATATGGTATATGTTAAAAGAGCAAGATACCTTAGAGGGCATCAACCATATCATGCAGGACCCTAGAATTGGAAACACTGCTCAACAGAAAAGAGATCAAGAAGCTTACCAGACATGGAAGAAGAAAAATTCCATTACACATGGCATCCTGGTTAGTTCTGGGTTGATGATCTCATGCACGAATATGAGTAATTCCCTATTGCTCATGACATATGGGTATACCTCAAAGAGAAGTATAGAGGCACTAGTGTGACCCGTCTGAGACAGTTGGCGATTAAGTTTGACATGTACAAAAAGAAAGCTGATGACAACATGAAACAACATCTGAGAACTATGTCAAACATGATAAGGGAATTAAAAAATGCTAGTCACATTCTCTCTGATGAACAACAAGTTCAGGTCTTAATCTGATCCCTTCCAGACCAATAGGAACATCTAAAAGTGAATCTGACTCAAAACGATAGCGTCAAAACTTTCTCTCATGCTACTCGCCTTGTAGAACTCGAGGATAAGCAGCTTGGTGCCACGAGATCGATTTCTAATGCCTTTGTAGCTGAGTGTAGTTCCTAGAAAGTTTCGATTTTTAAGCAAAAGAAGAACAAGAACAAAGGTAAGAAAGGGAAAGTTAATGATAGAGGGTTTAAGAAGAACAACTCCTACCGCAAGAACAAGCATAAGCGGTTTTGGAAGAAAAATGACAATAGCAAAATGAAATGCTACAATTGCAAAGCTCTTGGTCATTTTGCTTAAGAATGCCTCGAGCCGAAAACGGTAGCACGTCATTATGCTTCTGTGTGTATCGTAAATGTCTGTAGTATTTTTTTACTTTCTGAATCTTATCCTGTATGGATTATAGATTTAGGAACAATAGACCATGTGACAAAAGATCAGGAAGCTTTCGTGGATTTTCCTCGAGTTCTTCCTAGTACAAGATGGATATACGTGGAGAACAACATAAGAGTCGAGGTTAAAGGGATTGTCACTTCTAAATTTAAGCTATGAAGTGGCCGAACCCTAATCTTGCACGATATTTTTTTTGCATCGGAGATTCGACGAAACTTAGTTTCTGTTATTGTTCTTCTTATGCTAGGTTATGTCTTGAACTTTTCTAGAAATGGGGTTTGTATCTATTATAATGATATGTACTATGGATCTTGATATCTCTTTGATGACTTTCTAATCTTGGATTGTAACAAACAAATGTTTAACTTTTATGTTGATCGTTATGCATCGTTAAATATTTGTTCTTCTAGTGATGCTAATGTTGATGAGAAAGTATGGCATGCTAGACTTGGTCACATTGGGCAGGACATGGTGAATCAACTTATAAAAGCAGGACTATTGGGTTCGCTTAGTAAAGTTGGTTTACCGAATTGTGAACATTGTCTTGCCGGGAAGATGACTCGAAAACCATTTGGAAAGGTCGTGAGGGCTGAGTTTTCATTGTAATTGGTTCACTCTAACATTTGTGGTCCAATGAATGTGAAGGTTAGATGTGGAGCGTCATATTTCATTACTTTTATTGATGATTCACGCGTTTTGGTCATGTCTATTTGATTGCTCACAAGTCTGAAGTACTTGAGTACTTTCGACGTTATATGAATGAAATGAAGGATCAAATGGATAGAACGATTAAAACTTTAAGAATAGATCGAGGGTGTGAATATCTATCAGATCAGTTCAGGGATCTATATAATGAAAAAAGAATAATTAGATAATTGACTATTCCCCACATGTCTCAACAGAATGGTATTGCTGAAAGGAGGAGTAAAACATTGCTGATATGACAAGATCTATGATGGTGCAAACTAACTTGCCAATTTCGTTTTGGGGAGATGCATTGCTAACGGCGACCTATATTTTGAATAGAGTGCC
The DNA here is from genome assembly GCA_037126225.1 of Dillenia turbinata. Lineage (NCBI taxonomy): Eukaryota > Viridiplantae > Streptophyta > Magnoliopsida > Dilleniales > Dilleniaceae > Dillenia > Dillenia turbinata. Next base: position 11,490,718 of record JBAMMX010000010.1, on the reverse strand, counting down.
TTCAAAATCAGTACATATAATACCGTATGAACTTTGGACTGATAGAAAATCAAGTCTGTCTGATCTCAGACCTTGGGGATCGATAGCATATATTCATGACCCTTCTAATAAGTTTGGAAAGCTTGGTCCCCGGGGAAAGAAATGTATATTTATTAGATATTCTGATCAGTCAAAAGGTTATGTATTTATCAGTGAGCATGAAGATAGTACTATGACCGAAATTGAATCACGGAATGTAACATTTTTGGAAAATGATTTTCTTATTAGAGGAGACATAGTAAAAGGAGAACCTTTGTTTGAATTACATAACTCAGACGATGGAGCTATGCCTGATAAGTCATTGGAACCGCAAGAAATTGAATCCCAAGCTGATCCCAGTGGGAGGGATTCAAGTTCCAATGATCCACCCGAATCATCGGTTCGACAAAGTGTTAGGAAAGGTATGCCGAAACGTTATTACTAAATTGAAAGGCATGCCTTTATCATTTCTCCACAGAATGTGGACGAGCCTAAAAACCTAAATGAGGCTTTGTCTTGTCCTGCAAAGGAAGAGTGGATGAAAGCAATGGAGAAAGAAATGGATTTGATGATATTCAACTATGTTTGGAAATTGGTTGATCTTCCACATAGGTACAAAGCTATTGGGAAAAAGTAGGTTCTCAAAATTAAACGAAAGGCTGATGGATCAATTGCGAGATATAAAGCTCGTTTAGTGGCAAAAGGTTATACCCAACAGGAGGGTATTGACTATGAGGAAACCTTTTTTGCCAGTAGTGAGATTTGCCTCTATTTATCTGTTGTTGGCTATATTAGCAATTTAAATTTAGAATTACACCAAATGGATATAAAGACTGCTTTCCTCAATGAGGAAATTAAATAAAAAATCTACATGGAACAACCTATAGATTTCATAGTCAAAGGCTAAGAAAACAAAGTTTGTAAATTAAAAAAATCAATTTATGGCTTCAAACAGTCTTTAAGGCAATGGTATTTGAGATTTCATAGAGCTATAATCTCTAATGACTTCATAATACTAGACGAAGACTATTGCGTTTATGTAAGAAGTCCAATAACGAATTTGTAATTTTATCTCTATATGTCGATGATATTTTGTTGGCTGAAAACAATATGGAGATGTCCTAAGCATCAAAAATTGGTTGTCATCAAATTTTGAGATAAAGGACATGGGTGAAGCAATCTATATACTGGGTGTTAAGATCCACAGATATCGTTCTAAGAGATTGTTAGCATTGTCTCAAGAATTTTATATTAAAAAAATTCTAGAATGATTTAGAATGGATAACTGCAAACCCAGTGATACTACTGTGATAAAAGATGAAAGTTTAAGCCTAGAAATATGTCATAAATCTACCGAAGAGAAATAAGAGATGTCAAAAGTAACTTATTCCAGCACTATTGGGAGTCTGATGTACACTATGATGTGTACATGTCCTAACATCTGCTATACCGTAGGTTTGGTCAGCAGGTATCAATACAAAACAGGAAGAAGTCACTGGACAGCTGTAAAGAAGATTTTAAGATACCTGAAAGGAACTGTGAATTATTCCCTTTATTATCAAGGAAATGACTTGTTATTGAGTGGATACATAGATGCTAATTGGGGGGTGATTTAGATGAACATAAGTACACCTCAGGTTATGTTTTCTTGCTAAATAATGGCGTCGTCTCTTAGAGAAGTAAGAAACAAATGTGTGTATCATTGTCTATAATAGAAGCAGAATATGTGGCTTGTGTTTCCATAGTTCAAGAGTGTGTTTGGTTGTGAAGATTTTTACAATATTTGGGGATCGTAATCGATGTAGTGGGAGCTATGACAATTTATTATGATAGTCAATCAGTTATCGCTTACACGAAAGATCCCAAATATCATAAGAGAACCAAACACATTGATACAAAATTCAATTTTATTCGAGACATTATTAAAAAAAGAGAGGTGATATTGAAGTATTTATCTACACACTTAATAGTGGCTGATCCACTCACGAACCCCATACCTAGATATGTATTTCTGAAACATGTAAAATCTATTGAATTGCGTAGGATGTAATTGTATTTGTATGTACAATGAATATAATGTAATACTCATTATTATATGAAATTTGATTTTGTTTTGCATTTGTGAGTTCTTATGTTTTGATTGAAAAGTATGTTAGACAAGTTTGGAAGATTGGCTCTCTCGTATGAGCAATCGTCTCTAATATCTGTGTGATATGTAGAAATAAGGCAATGTTAAGTTTTTGGATAATTAACATAAATTGGCCGCCTTAGTACAGAACTAAGATGAGATTATCGTTTATATTTATTTTCTTGATAATCGAAATGAATTTCCCACAATATATTACACTTGAAGCCAGGTGTGATTTTTCTCTTGTAAGAGTGATTTTTGGAGGACTTATAAGAAGAGAAAATCAAGTCAAGTGTCGTGATACACTTGGCTAAGACTTGTATGATGCATTAATTTTGGAATATGACATACGCTTCTGATTGAATAGAAAATGCATTATAGCACGTGTTTTCATACCTCGTATGCTTTTGTGACCATATGGGTAATGAGTTTGAAGAATCCCTTTATACTTCATTATGTGAGATCCAGATATTTATGCTTAATCTCATTAAATACCCTTAGAATTTTTAACTGTTTCTTGAGACTTTATTTTAATGATGCTATTTTAGCATGTCACCAAGAAACCATGGTTGATTCGGTTTTGTGGTTCATGTCTACGAAAATAGTTAAGATAAAGTGGATAGATAGTAGTGTGAAATGAAAACTGTTTTAAAGTTAACACGCTGTTTTGTATTTACAAACTGATCAGTTATGTTTTAACTTAGTGTTCTAAAACATAATTATAAATGCATAATTGAGATGAGTCAAGTATACTCTTGTTTATATTGATAGAGGGATAGGAGGTACGTTGACTCTATGTGTAGCAAAAGAGGTATGGGGTATAGCGAGACTTGATGTTCTCATAGTATTAGATCTTGATCTGCTATATATTCTTAACCGGTGTATAAGTATGAGCTCTCGATGTACTCACTGGTCATATGATCCATTTGTCTGTATGAATTTGATGGTATATGAAAGCGACTGAGCTAAATATAGGTCTAACCCTCATGTGCGAGTAGGAGATGTAAGATATGGGTAGCTGGGTCACCCATGTGGGTTTGACCCTAACCCAAATCTCTTAATTTTCAAATTTAAAAGAGAGAAGGGAGGGTGTGATTTTCAAGTGAAAACCAAGTCCAACTCCTAAAATAACCATCTTAATTTGAATTTCAAAATTGAATTAAGTAAGCAGGTGTCTCCCTAATGAAAAATAGACATAGAACAATAGAGAGAAAGGAGAGAATACTTAGAGTGTATTCTTCAAAGATCTACAACATATACCATACAATTAAAGGACTCTTGGATTGTGAAAATAAAAAAGTTGATCCATTCATGATAATTCTTCAAATTCATATATCAAAAGGATTAATGATTTAATCTTAGATCTTAGGGTGTCGATGTTTAATTTTATTTTATTTGCTATGAAAATGTAGAAAAATACTTACGGTATCCGATTCAAAAGTAACTTTTTTCACCTTGTGTAAAAGAAAGTAAAGTTTGGCTTTTGTTTTGGGTCATTGAGTGCGTGTTTTTTTGGGTTTGACCCAGATTTCTAAACCCCAACCGTGAAATTAGGGCTCGATTTCTAGTCTCGTCAAATTCGGCACCCTTTAGACGGTGCCCCCTTCTCAGGGGATAACGACACCAATTTGTGGATAACTTTGAACACAATTCAGACTCATAATGTCTAAATCCATGCAATAAATTCCACAGATGACTCCTTTTAAGTCACCACAGCACACGATCTGGTAAAAAAAAAAATATGTATATATATATATATATATAATAATAATAAAAAATTTGATTTCAAAATTTGTGGTCGGCTATCTAAGAGATATATATATATATATATATATGGAGAAAAGATGATTTAGTGAGAATATTATCATATCTCTTAATTAAAACTCATGTTTAAATTTTAACAATAAAAAAGTATTATATTGATAGGGTTTCAAATCGAATTAATTAAAATATGATTCTGAATATCGATTAGTTCAATATTAATCGATAAGATTAAGTTATCGAGATTAACGGGACGAAGGAGATGATAAGATTTAATCTAATCCGATATTAATTGTCGGTAGTCAAATCCATCATTTGATCTAAGACAAGAATATTCTGCAATACATATTATATTAGCACAATAAGACTAGAATGTAATTTTATATATATCATCTGCAAAATAATATGCTTTCAGATTTTAATATTAGCCATTTTCCGTTACCAAAAGCCCAAAAACTTTAAAATTTGGCAACTTGTTGACCTAATTTTGGGTAAGAATTGAGAAAACGGCTTGGAAAATTGATTGTATCCCACTCAACACTTTTATGACTAAAGAATATATGTTAAATAACTTTAACCTAATTGACACCATTTCTTTTCTCCTTTCTTAAGATCTCGAATTTAAATCTCCCTAATATATATAAAAAAAATAACTAAAGAATATATTAATTGATGTAAACTCTGGGCTTTCATGAATCCTAAATTACCCAAATGATAAATAATATTTAATTGCATTAAACAAGGTTAAGTATTTTAATTTTGTTAGAAACCCAACTTTATAGAGATATTTAGATGACTAGATAAAGGTGGAATTTTTTTTTTGATATTCAATAATAAGTTAGCAATTTTTTTTTTTAATAATTTTAAGACAAACATAATATAAATGATATACTTCTTGGAGGCCTTTAATTATTTTAACTCCAGTACAGTAAACTTTTAATTTGTTGGGATTTTGTTCAAATAAAAGTAACGTGAACTTTTTCGATTTTGATTAGATTACAATTCTAACTAAAAAACTAAAAATTAAAAAAGTATTGTTTAAATTTGATTTGTTTTATAAATCATTTACATCTGATAATTATGTTAAGTCTGATCAAATTTGAATCGAATCGAGTTGGATTTTCAAAGTGTAAAGTTTTTCTGATTTCTATTTTTGTAATACACAAAAATTGAATTTGAGATTTGTTTAAATTTAATATGGACGAATCGAAGTGATAGTTCATTCGATCAATAATGATCATTTGACCTTTCTCTCTCTAAAATCTCAATATCTACACTACGTTGATCATTTGACCAAATTAGACGATTAATTTGGTTCGGTTATCTAAATTAATTAAATTATTAAAATTTCTTATTATAAGAGATTTTTAAGTAATCTTACTTTATGTGTCTTTATTAGAAAAATTTATGAAAATTAAAAAAAAATAAAGAAATTATTTAAAGTAACATAATTATCTTTATTTCTAAAATCCATCGTATGTGTGAGTGAAAACGGAGCACGAAGGTAGCAAAGAGAAAGGGAAAATAAGTGAAACAAGAGAAGAAAAGGGAGAGACATGAGTGAGAATCCCAAGTTTGGAAATAAAAGAGTCGTAAACTGAATTAAATATTAAAAATTTAAAACTAAAAATATGAAAATTGAAAATTTTTCATCAATTGTATACTCTCTACTATATTAATTTTAATTATTAGTTTTTTTTGAATTTTTTATTAATTATAATATTTTTCTCTTTATAATTTTAATTATATTATTATAATAATATTTATATGAATACAAATTATCTAAAAATATATATAATATTTTTAATTAATTTGGTTTTTCAATTTGACTAAAATAAAAATTGTCAAAGTTTAAATTAACCAAATTAAAATTTATTTTAACCAAAATCAAACAAAATACTTAATAAATTACTCAAACCATAAAAAAATGATTCAGAAAAAACGATTTTTTGGATTTTAACCGAATAATAGTCGCCGATCTCACGCACTCCACCAGGAAAAGATCTCCTACATTCTGCAAGCCGTCAGATCAAAATTCAAGCCCTCCATTCGTGGATGAAATTGACGAACATCATCAAGTTCTTCCTCAATCGAAAGATTCAGCTTCCTTGTATTGAGTCATAAAAGTTAAGAGCAACAGCAGTAGTTTAATCGACAGCAATTGCGAGCACCACCACCTTTGACCCTCGAAAAGTAAGAATAATCTACTTAATAACTTAACATATTAGAATCGTAACATTGATTTTAATTTATTTAATAATTTTATTTTAGTTCACACTTCTCTAATAAATAAAAAATATATATATTCTTTAAGATCATATATGAAGTCTCTATATATACTCTCCCATTGTCCCAGCATTCTTCCCGCGCCACTCTAGTCTGTCCCCATTTACTCCTTCGCTCTCTCCTCCTTTAAACCCGTCCCGGTTCGAACAGTACAGGTCTCTCTCTCTCTCTAGATGTTTATCATTACTGTCGACTCTGTTGCCAGCTATGGAAATTTTTTTCTTCTTTATGGTTTTTACGAAATTGGTGTGAAGAATTTGTAATATAAGATGTAGTTTCGCATGAAAATTGATTTTCAATGCAATGTTTGTCCAATTGATTCCAGATATGTATGAAATACTAGATTTTTGTTCAAACCCATTTGTCTTTTTCTCGTTTTTCGCCATCTCTGGCTGATTAAATCGGATCTTTCTCTTGTTTATATCTCCTCTGTTTCGGGTTGTGTTGTGGAAGCTGTTGAGTTTGATTCAACTCCTTTCTTTCAATTTATAGGTATTGTTGTTTTCTAACTTTCATGCTTTTAATTAGAATCAATTCTTCAGTTGAAAAGCTTGGACTATAATGGATAGAACATGGAATAGATACAAGAATGAAATACTCTTAAATGCTTTTTACCCGAAATGAAGATGAATTTGAATTAATTGTCTTCTAGATCCTCACCTTTTTTTGACTCACTTTTTCTTCTTCTTCACAAAATTTGAATTTTTAATATTACTTTCTATTTGTGTTCTGTATATGTGCATACATGTGTGTGTGTGACACTCTATCCACTTTTGAAAAAGTCTGCCGAAAAAGTTTTTCCAATGATACTTTCTCTACCAATTTTACTCTTAGTTCTCTACCAAGAAATACTGTTTTTGGACTAAATCTGAGATTTTATTATAATTTTGACAGGATGAGTGTTGGAAGCGAAGGAGGTCTGGTTAGGAGAAGAGGATGTTCATGCACAAAGGATGATTTCTTACCAGAAAAATCATTCCAAAGTTGGGGGAACTACATAACAGCAATGAGGGAGACTCCAATGAGGTTAAAGGACCGGGTCTTTGCCCGATCCATGGACGAAACCGAGCTGCATGAAATCAAGACAAGGAGTCACCATGAAATGAGGAAAAATCTAAACTGGTGGGATCTCATGTGGTTTGGCATTGGTGCAGTCAACGGTGCAGGCATCTTCGTCCTGACCGGAGACGCCACAAGGTTCGAAGCTGGTCCCGCCGTCGTTCTTTCATATGTTGTTTCGGGCATCTCTGCTTTGTTTTCCGTTTTTTGCTACACGGAGTTTGCTGTGGAGATTCCTGTTGCAGGTACTTCCTATCAATCTAATTGATGGTATTTTGCAAAGTCGTGTTTTTTTTTTTTTTTTAATTTAAATTCCTGTGTTTTTTTTCCCCAAAATTAGGAGTCCTGATTCCCAATTGCACTTTTTTTCAAAAAAAAAAAGTGAGAAAGTACGGGTGACGCTCACGTTTTCCCAAAAAGTGAGAGTAACACTCCCGTTTTCATGGATTTGGTTTTTTTTTTTAATCTTATTTAATTATAAATAATATTATTAAATTATTAAAAAATTATTAAATTAATAAAAAAATATTATTAAAAAATTAATAGGAAATTATTATTAAATTAAATATTAATCAATATTATTAATAAAAAACTAAATATTAAACAATAATATTCATCAATATTAACTAATAAATTAATAATTAAAATTATCATTAATCAATATTAAAAAATATTTAAAAAATTATCAAAAATAATAATCAATAATTAAAAAATTGTTAAAAATTAATTAAAAAGAAAGCATATAATTAATAAAAAATTATTATTAATTTTTTAATTAAAAACATAATCAATAATTTTTAATTAATTAAAAATTAACCAATAATTAAAAAAATTAACCAAAAATTAAAAATTGTTAAAAATTAAAAATTAACCATAGAAAGGGTTCTGAAAGAGACGTGCTTTTGTCGTGAGAAAATGAAAAATCAATAATTTTTTATTAATTAAAAATTGTTAAAATTTGTTAAAAAATAAAAATTAAATTTCCTTTGGTTCCTAATAGGTTTTAGGATTAAATTTTGACAATATTGTGGATGGTGAAGGTGTGTGCAAACAAGTCGTGTATGTTGACTTCGGGTCTACAATGGGCAACACAACGTGGCCCCTTCTTCAACCAGGCTGTCTGGTACTAAATCATGCAGGACTTGGTTGACTTCTGTTATGACTATTCAGGTCCCATAGAAACTTCACAAAGTTTGGCTAAGCTGTGAAATACGTATTCCTTACGTCCCTCAGGAATGGCTGAGGTTATGCTAGGTTTGATATTATTAAGTAAAACCTTTAGTATAAAAATTTGACAATATAATGTAATTTGAGCAGAATGAGAATTTTAGTTGTTTATTAAAAAAATTGGGTTTTATTTACAAAAATTTATATTACTCATAAACATAAACATGCAATCCAAAAAATGGGTCTCCTTGATGACTAATAAACAAGAAAAATTCCAATGCAAAACAAGCAGAAATCCAAAAAGAGTAGGTACGAACCTGTCATCCAAAATGAAATACTCTTAAACCTGCTGTCCATGATGAGCAGCACTGAAAACAAGCAAAGAATAAGCACTATGGTGGATAAGCAAGCAGATAATAGAAAACAAGCAGATAAGAACTGTGATCACCATGAACAATCACTATGAAAACAAGTAGATAACAGAAAGGGTTGCATATAATAAACAAATGGACAATAACAGCAGCAGCAGCAGTAACAAACTTTCATGGTTTTTTTTTTTTTTTTTTTTATAATTCCATCCTCTTGAAATGTTATTGTACTCTTGAACTTCAAACCTTTGACACCTATTAAATTATATAATTAGTTAAATAATAATAATAATAGTGACAATAATTTAAGTAATAACATAATAAATTGAAAGTTAAGTACCTTTTTCAAGTTTTTCAAAGTTCAAGCATTTTTTCTTCTCAACTGACAAAGGATCTGAAAGTAGCCAGTTTTGATAACAAATTAGCATCTCCACAGTATTTGCTAATAAAGAGCTATAGAATGGATCCAAAACTCTACCTCTCATGCTAAAAGCAAATTCAGATGCTATGATTGACACCAAAATGGCTAATATGTCCCTACAAATTGATGCAAGAATAGAATATTTGGAAGAATTCACTTTCCACCACTCTAATATATTAAAATTGGATGTGTCCTCTTCAGTTTTTTCTTCTAAGTACCTATCAAGTTGAGATTTGTTTTCCAAACTAGTTTCTCCCTTTTCTCTTTTGAACATTAGCTTAAGGATATCACAGTCAATATCATTCTCTTCAACATTCAAAACCTTTTCAGAAGATTGTGAGTTTATGTTTGATGCGTCATTAACAATCACACAAGCTGTGACGACTCGCTATCTAGGCGTCGCACTCCCTAACGAAAAGATCAAACATGGAAATACAGAAACAACCAACATGATTAAAATGCAATATCTGGATTCATGACAGTTGCACTCCTCATGTGTGAAAACATGAAAGGAGATTTATATTAAAAAAAAACAAGTTACTTGTCGTCTCCCAATAAAATATAAGCAAAGTCTCTATTATTTAGTGACTATTTAATCACCTAGAGTTAGTATGAAATCTGATAAAGCAACAGAACACTTTTAATATCAAACAAACTGGTATTAATAGCAATCCCAACTGTTTAGCACAACACACTAAAGTATATAAATAAAACTATTCAAATAGGGCTCTCCTTGTCCATTAACCATATATCTACATATAAAACATAACTCATATAATTCCAAACGAAACACAAGGACTACATATCTTAAGAAGTGGTAAAAAATGAGTAGCGATCTAAATTTCTTGGCTCAAAGGCCTCTACCCTATAATTCCTTCTTGTCTCCCAGATTCCCTAAAAACAAAGATATCGGGGTCAGTACAACCTGAGCAAGTACATAGGGGACCAATCGCATACATAACAAGCAAGCTAGCATAGGAATATCAATATCAACATGCAAATAATGTAACATGGAAGCGTACATATTGTCTCAAGCAATCCCAAATAATTAAGTGCAATTATTGCCCTAGATTCATTATCCTTCTCTATCTTTTTTGTTCAAATTTTAAATTAATAATTAAATAAAGGAATAGAATGTCGAACCAAGTTAATGTATGAGGGTCTGGAAGAGAAAACCAAAATTTGGTGTTTCTAAATGAAATCTAAATAAAGTAATGATTACAAAGATCAAAATTTATCACAAGGATTACACATGATTCATAACCAAACTTCACAAATATGCAGTTGTGCAGAAAAAGATATAAAATAAAGAACATAGCATGGTCATACTGTGAAATAGGATAGAATTTCTCAATTTCCATACCTTATGTTCAAGATTCAAAATTCCTTCCTTCCTTTCCCACTCCACTAGAAATATGATATACATGAATATTAGGCATCAAATAAAAAAAACACAAGCAAGGTATTTGTCTCAAACTTGCAATCTTTCTTTCGAATTTCCTTGCTTTCCTTTCCAAGCTTTCATTGAATTTCTAGGTTATTTTTTATGTTTCCTACAGCCCTTTTTGCTTCCTAAAGACTAGGGTTAACATGTATATGGAGGGAGGTGGCTTATTTAAAGCTCAAAATGTGGTTTTCATGGAGGTTTGTCTGTCTCTTTTGTGAGAGAACAATGGAATGCAGAAATATGATTTTCCTTTTGGATAGGAAGACTTTCTCTCTATTCATGTCTCGGTCTTTATCTCTATCTCTCCCTTTCTTTCTTCCTTCCTCTTTCTCTCTTTCTCTCGCAGCTAGCTCATGGTTTAGAATGAGAGGGGAAGAGGGGTATTTATAGGGCTCGAATGGTGATGAGTCATTACCCCTTTTGATGTCTTGCTGACACGTGTGCTCCACATGTCACATGCCTACTGACCTATGTACTCCATGTGTCACATGCAGAGAGCATGCAGGACACATTAAGGTTCAATGTATGTAAGCATGTGACCAGGTTTAATGTATCCTCATCTAGAGTTTAGAGGTTTCAGGTATCCAACACTTTTATTATTTTATATTATTTTAGTTCATTTACTTAAGAATTACACGTAATTAAGGAAATACCCCTATTTGGATTCAATAAAAATGGTTTTAAGATCTAATTTCTTAAAAATAAAAGGTTAACTCTCCCTTCCAAGAATAAAACTTGAAATGTATAATTTGTTGGACTTTATTTAGAGGGTTAACAGCTAAGAAAAAATTCTAGAAAAATAGGTTTTTACCTATTTGATATATGAGGAACAAATATTAAGACTTTTCTTTCTTGTTTTCTAGAAATTTTACATATCTAGTTTTTTGAATACTTAGTCTCCAACAAGTTGGTCAAATCTAGATTTTCGACATTCTAGATACCTGATTTCATATCCAATTCACTTGTAGCATTATCATTTCACTATTAGTGCAAATTATTTCTTGTAGCTAAATGCAACTAAATTGAGATATGTGACATTCCTTTCCCCTTAAAAAAATTTCATCCTCGAAATTCATACCTGATTAGAAGAACAGAGCAGGATACTTTTGCTAAATTTCATCTTCAAGTTCCCATGTTGCACTTTCTATTCCGTGATCATTCCAAAGTATTTCTATAAGATGTGTTTCCTTTGAGTTAAGCTTCTTTACATCAAATTCTAGAATCTCTACCAATTTTTCTTCATAAGTTAGACCTTGATGAAGCTAAACTAATTGGTAGTCTAATATATGATCTGGATCAGGTTGATACTTTTGGAGTAATGAAACATAGAAGACATCGTGGGTTCTTTAAGATATGCTTGGTGGCAGTGCTAACCTATATGCTACATTTCTAACTCCTTCCAATATTTCAAACGGTCTTACATACCTCAGACTTAATTTTTCCCCTTTTTTCATACTAGATAATTCCCTTATGAGGGGATACTTTAAGAAAAACTTGATCTCCCACAAGAAATGTCACACCCCATATTGCGGGTTCGAGCACGTGAGAACCACCACATGATCTAGAAGTACATGCAGTCGCCAGCACGCGCCCTAAGATCCCGTAAGACTATGAAAATAGCCTTTTTCAAACCAAAGAAAGTCAACACATCAAATATTAAACATATCATACATAAGTTCCATTTTTGAGAGAATATTTATATAAAACATACTTTAAAAAGAGTTTTCAAAATACAATTCCAAAAATATTAGTTTCATTTTCAAAATGCCTTTTGATGGGTCTATCTACAAGTCTAAAAAAATCCACATCTAAATAGGGCCATTACCAACCGTTGGTCTTGGATAGCTTCTCCTCGATCAGATCTAGCTAACTATATAGCTGCTTCTAGATCTATAGTTCCTTCGAAAGGAATAAAAAATAAGGAATGAGTATAAATTATTTAGTGAGTGAGGTGCAATGACATGTTGTGACAGTAAATGAGCTCTGAGTGTAGGAGTGTCAAAATCATAATTTCAAACAAATCATCTTTTATGAGCAATATTAATCAATCCAGATATTTATAAAAACAAATGCATCCACAAACTCATATTTTTCCAAAGATCACGGGAACTCCCTAAATAAAATATTCCCTCCCAAAGTTTGGCTGAACTTGGATGGAAGCTTGCCAATGGGTTTTCAGTCCATTCATTTCATAATACTATTTCCCCTTTCCTTGATGTTGACTCATACTTCACTAGAGTGCTATTCAGATAGTACGACGGGGGCGTAGGAGGTCGCATCTACCATCCCTTGCCAAATAAACCCATAACAACGTCAGCCCTTCGGGTCGCTCTGTGAGAAAATAACTATAGTCATTTACCATCACTAGCACCATCATTTCACAAATATCAATATTTTTTAATGTGCCATAAATGCAATAAATGGTTACGAAACCATATCACAATATTTATAAATGCAATTCTCAGCAACAAATGACACATAATTATTCACAAAAACAGTGGATGCATGCATATTCCAGACTGACATTTGGGGACACTCCACAAAAATAAATAGTTGTAGAAAAATCACTAAAAATCATTTACAAAAGCATTTATAAAAATCATTTTCTTATTCAAAGTACAACAGTCCGTTCACTCATGGTGTTTGGGAGGGTTGTCACTCTCAGTTTCCTCAACAGTAAGGGCTTTGCCATGATCCACTTGTCTAGCTCCTAAAGGTCATTATCAAGTAATCAAAATTATTAATATTAATTTCTAAGTTAACTCAAAAATCGTAAGTTTAATTTCTCCCTCACTCCCAGTTGTTGAAGAATCTACAAATCCAAGTAAATAACTAGAAGAGTATACCAAAAGTGGGATAAAAGGTGTTAATACCTTGATTTTGTATCCAAAGATTCTTCCCGGTTGGGTTATACTAAACCCTAGAATTTTATTCTTCCTTGTGACAACACTAGATTCTTATGATCTTCCAATATCAAGGCTAGAATCTAGTTTGGGAGTGTTAGATGAGTAGTTTGGAATCTTAAATCTTGAGTCTTGGTGGTGGGTTGATTGTGTTTTGGAAGAGGGACAAGAAAAAAAAGGTCTAGAGAGAGAGTGTGAGAAGTGGAGTTCTCTAACTTCGCGTGTTTTATAATGCCCAGATCCTTTTTATCATTAAACCCACTTTCAAAATTTACCGAGTAGTCTTTGTTCACTCCTAAATTGTACAATTGCCAAGCAAGTCCTCTTAGGTTATTAGGAAAGTCAACCCAATAAGTTTAAGTGCTTATAGTTCTGTCCAATTGAGAAAATTTGATTGGTGACAGATGGGAAAGGTGGAAATGAGCAATACAATTTTGTAGAAGGTAAATATTTTAAAAACTTGGATATAATAAAAATTTTGTAGCATATGACTAGAGAGATTGAATGGTATAGTGGTTATCATTCTTTTGGGGACATGGTAGTCCAGGGTTCAAATCCACCCAGCTACAAGTCCTATAATTGCCAAAGGATGAAAGTGAAATTGAATAAGAGCCTTACTAATGCAAGGACCGACAAGGAATATTAAAAAGGAAATGGATTTGTTGAATATAAGGGTGACTGGATAGGAGCAAAGCCACTGGTAGGGTGATGCAAGTGTTAGCTAAGTGATCGATAGATTTGGAAAATGTGAAAATGGAGCTATTGTTTGGTACTAAGAGGTATGTAAAAATTAGGCAAGGTAATTACCAATAGCCTAAGGCAAGTGAATGGTAATATACCGAGAAATAAGGTTAAATGTCCATCAGTAGAATAAAATTCAAATATTCACATTACTAAAGAGCTTCATGGTGTCAGTACCAAGGAGTCATCTCAAAGCAAATATTAACAGAGTTTGAATCCCACAATGTATCGATGAGGAGGTTCGCAATGGACATACCAACAGATTTAAATATTCACTGTCAGTAGTGTAGTATACCAAAAGACATAGAAATTTGGGTGTATCGATAGATATATAAAAATTATAAAATAATCCATTAATTCAACTCCACAGTATTTCGACAAGTCACAACTTCACATTATACTGAAGAGGTAGTAAGTCATCAAGAGATGGTTACCACCAACTACCGATTAAAAAAACAAAATTTTGAAAAAATAGTTTACTACACACTAAACTCCACCGAACAAGTAATTTCTCTTAGAAAGTAAAATTCTACCAAGTGCTAAATACCGAACACTCAAGTAATCAATGAATCTAGTGATCGGGAACTTAAAAATTTAAAGTGTATCAATCAAATATTTAGAGAAGTTCCTGGACAATGCAAAAGGCAAAAATTCACATTCTCACAAAATATAAAAGTTTTTTTTCAAATGATCCATTTAGTGTCTTCATCACAAACCGGACTTGCCCGATGTTATAATTCCTACCCCCTAAAAAAAATTTTGTCCTCAAAATTTTAGGACATATTTATTCCTCAAACAGTTGAGGATATTGCTTTCTCATCATCTCCTCAGTTTCCCAAGTCATTTCTTCAACATGGTGGTTTTTCCATAAAACCTTGACAATTAGGATTTACTTATTTCTCAAATTTTTAACTTGCTTCTCCATGATAGCTACCGGTTGGACTCCAAAATTTAAATCTTTTCTCAACTCAATAGGAGGAGTCTCAAGGACATGAGAGGGGTCTACCAAATACTTAATCAACATAGAAACATGGAATACATTATGAATTTTCTCCATTTCTGAAGATAGTTCTAATCGATTAGCCACTTGTCTACCCTTTCTATGATCTTATAAGGACCAATATAACAAAGATTTAACTTTTCCCATCTTCGGAATTGAATTACACCTTTCCAAAGAGATACTTTCAAAATTACCATATCACCGACCTTAAATTCAAGTGGTCTTCTCCTCTTATTGGCATAACTCTTCTGTCGATCTTGGGCTGCCTTTATTATTTGTCGAATCAACTTCACCTTCTTGGTAGTGGTTTTGATAAACTCTATACTCTCAATCTTCATTTCCCCAACTTTATCCCAACATAATGGAGTTCTCAATTTTTGTCCATATAGGACTTCATAAGGGGGCATTCTAATGCTAGCTTGATAGCTATTATTTTAGGCAAACTCTATCAAAGAAAGATATCTATCCTAGCTATGTTGAAAATTCAATACATAAGCTTTAAGCATGTCTTATAATATTTGGATTGTGTGTTCATATTGCCCATCAGTTTGAGGGTAAAAGACAGTGCTAAACTTCTGCTAAGTGCCTAAGGATTCTTATAATTTGGATAAAACCGAGAGGTTACGATCAGACTCAATCGATACTGGAACACCATGAAGTCTCATAATTTCATCAATATACAACTTGTCTAGCTTCTCTAAAGGATATATAATTTGGATCGACAAAAACTGGGCTGATTTGGTAAGTCGGTCTATAATCACCCAAATAGTATCATATCTATTCAGTGTACATGGCAAGCCGACTAGAAAATCCATGGTTACATGCTCCCATTTCCATTTGGGAATTGGTAATGGTTGGAGAGTACCGGTAGGCCTTTAATGTTTTACTTTCACTTGCTAACATAATAAACACTTAGACACAAATTCAGTAATCTCCCTTTTCATTCCAGGCCACCAATAATTCTCCTTAATCGTTCGATACATCTTAGTACTTTCCAGGTGAATAGCATATATTGATGAGCGTGCTTCCTCTAGAATAGCTCTACGGAGATTAATGTCCTTGGGAACACAAATCTATTTCTTAAATATCAGAATCCCATCATCACAGATCCTAAACTCATTCCCTTCTCTATTGTGGACTTTCTCAATTATTATCTTCAATTCATCATCGACAGCTTAGAGTTCCTGAATATGATCCACTAAACTAGGCCTTACCTCAAAATTAGCCAACAATGCACCTTGCTTGTCACTTGCTAATCTCACCCCAGAGTTCGGATTCCAACAAAACAAGAGAAATAAGAATTCCCATGAGACTCCAAATTAGATAAAGACTTCCGACTCAAAGCATCAGCAACCACATTAACTTTACTGGAATGATAATCTATCATCAAATCATAATCCTTAATCAACTCAAGCCAACTTCTTTGCCTTAAATTCAGTTCCTTTTGTGTGAACAAATACTTCAAGTTTTTGTGATCGATGAAAATCCTATAAGTCTCCCTATACAAATAATGTCTCCAAATCTTCAAAGTAAACATAATTGCTACTAACTCTTAAGTCATGAGTAAGGTAATTCTCTTCATGTTTCTTTAGTTGATGGGAGATATAAGCAATCACCTTATCATTCTGCATCAATACACATCCCAAACCTTGTTTAGTTGTATCACTAAAGACCACATATCCACTACCTCTAAATAGAAGAATAAGGATTGGAGTAGATGTCAACCTCTTCTTAAGCTTTTGGAAACTAGCCTTACACATATCATGCCATAAAAATTTAATTCCTTTTTTGGTTAGACTAGACAATGGGGCTGCAATTTTAGAAGATCCCTCAATGAATCTTCTATAATACCCTGCTAACCCAAGAAAACATCTAACCTCTGTCACATATTTCGATTGTTTCCACTTCAAGATAGTCTCACCTTTCTTGGATCCACAAATTACCCTTTACAGGACACTATAAATTCCAAGAATCTAATTTCTCTCAACCAAAATTCACACTTTGAGAATTTAACGTACAATTGCTTCTCTCGAAACTCTATAATACAATCTTGAGTTGCTCTGCATGTTCTTTATCACTTTTTGAATACATCAATATATCATCAATAAACATGGTCACAAACTTATCAAGATATGAATGAAATACTCTATTCATCAAATCCATGAAAGCAACAAGGGTATTCGATAACCCAAACGGCATTACTAAAAGCTCGTAATGCCTATATTGAATCATAAATTTTGTCTTGTGCACATCACTCTCCCTAATCTTTAATTGATGGTAACTCGATATCAAATCAATCTTTGAGAACACGCATGCACGTTGAAGCTGGTTAAGGAGAATATCCATTCTAGAAAGTGGGTAATTGCTCTTAATGGTGACTCTATACTATCTTTTTTCTTTACAAACAAGACCGATGCACTCCAAGGAGATGAGCTTGGCTGGATAAATCCTTTATCTAGCAACTCTTGGAGCTAGACTTTCAACTCCCCTAACTCTGCGGTTGCCATTCTATAAGGTAGTATGGAGATAGGGACAGTATCGAGGAGTAAATCAATGATGAAATCAAACTCCCGATCTGGAGGTAAACCAGGCAACTCTTTTGAAAATACATCCACAAACTCATTCACTATAGGGACATCATTTAGAGTGGGACTCTCTACAGTGGTGTCAACAATATAAGCTAAATACGCTTCACATTCCTTGTGTATCAACCTACGAGCTTTTAATGCCGATATTACAAGCATTCGCCAATAAAAATAAATATTGGATAACTTAGCTTCCGGAACTCTATTTCCGTAGTAAAACAATTCATAGACGCCCGATGGAGGTGTAACCAATCCATTCCCATAATAGCATCAAAATCTTTTATCTCTAAGGGAATCAAGTTTGTCTCAAGAATTATTTCACCTACTAAGACAACACAGCCTTTGAAGATTGTATTTTTGACCAACTACTCACCTAGGGGAGTAACCACTAACAGCTCTTTCTCAAGTGGTATCATAGGCCTATTGGCATGCCTAGAAAAGGTTACACTAATTAAGGAATTGTTGGACCCCATGTCAATAAGTATGTGAGCATCAACTCTGAAAATTTTTGTTATACCTATTAATATAACCCCCAAGTGACCATTAGTCAAATCTTATGACAAGTATTCCATACATAACATTCCATTAAATGATTTATACCAACATCAAATATCATAAATATTCCACTAGAGTAGTCATTAACACCTCAAATCATGGAATCGTCAATAACATGCCTTTTAAATCAATGACTTTGTGCTTAAGTAAATTTACCTGTAACAACATTGGGGTTGTTTTATGCCTCTTCATTGGTTATGGCATAAATCCTAGTTTAAGTTCGTGGTGGAGGACGTTGGGGATTGGTAGCCACAGTGTTGCTTCCCGTCCCCATTCTTGTAGTGGCACTGATGGGAGATATTGAAGTAGTAGCCATGCCACCTTTGGAGCCACTCAAAGGATCCCGGACTGGTTGGTTTCCTTGCCCTTCCATATTCAGCTCGAGACAAGAGTGCATAAAATGGCCTTCCTTCCTACAATGATAGCATCTTCTAGGTCCTTTACAAGGATCTGTGTGATATCTCTTACAATTTGTGCAAGAATCCCCTTTGCTTCCTCCTAATCTTACTCCTAATCTGACACTACCACTTGGAGTATTTGGCTAGAAAAACGAATGGCCTTGGGGAGTGCTAATTGACCTTGTGATAGAACCACTACTATATGAGCCCATGCTATTACTCTTGTTAGTGTTGTGGCTTGGAGTGAACCCACCGGAGCTTTTCTTCTTCCCATGGTACTCCCTAATCCTACCTCTCTGTAACACCATTTGTTCGGCCCTCAAGGCCAATTGCAAAACATTATAGTAGGTATGGTCTTTCATGACCGAAATCCTCTCTCAGATGTTTAGATTCAAACTATCCTCAAACTTGAAACGCTTACTCCTCAGAAGCTACTATCTTTGGAACAAATGAGGATAAACTCCTAAACTTTGCTTCATATTCTGCCACTGTCCTATTTCCCTGATGAAGATTGAGGAACTCTCTCCTTTTCAGATCCCGATCAAACTGGGTGTAAAATTTCTCATCAAATTCCCTAAGGAAATCATTCCAAGGGGTAGGGTCGATCTCTCCTTTACACCATCTCACCAAGAGCTAGCATCCTCATCGAACAATCTTACAACTACCATAAGCTTTAATTCATTGTCAATCCTCATGTCAGTCACTACTTCCCAAACCCTCTTGGCCTATTTCTTGGCCATCTTAGGTCATTGGATCCCGAGAAGGTTCCCTAGTTGTTTAGCCTCTTTTAACAACTTAGATAATTCAATAGGTAGTTGGGTGGATGGTGTAGCTACTCAAAATAGGAAGGTCCACTGGCGCCATAGGTGTGACTGGTGGAACCACTGGATTAGGAGGTGGAGGAGGAGCTTGGACTTGAGGTGGTGCTTGAAGATGTGCACCATATGCATTCCACCACTTGATCTATTGCCAAAGAATATCGAGTGGCAGTAGAGGAATCTCGGTTAGAGGAGCCAGGTGAGTAGAAGTCGAAGGAGGAAGAGCATGCAAGGATGACTCATCCTCATACTTTTAGGGAGGAATCTCATTTATATTCCTCATTCTTCTATGAGGAGGCATGGTAATCTACAAAAGAGAAACTACTTTAGTTCACGATACTAAGGCTACTCTAGGCACCTATAACTAAAGGTATGTCAATTTCCTAGGATCCATTGGAGGCTTTCATATCTTCCAAAAACATTTAAAATATAAAAAACTTTAAAATTATTTGTAAATATTTGAAAACGTTTAATAAATTCAAAACCTTTGCTCTAATACCAATAAAACTGTCACGTCCCGTCCCCCGGGTTCGAGCACATGACAACCATCACTTGATCTAAAAGTACATGCAGTCGCCAACAAATCAAACATTAAACATATCATACATAAGTTCAATTTTTGAGAAAATATTTATATAAAACATACTTCAAAATGAGTTTTCAAAATACAATTCCCAAAATATCAGTTTCATTTGTAAAATGACCTCCGATGGGTCCCTCTACAAGTCTAAAAAAATCTACAACTAAATAGGGCCATTACCAACCGTTGGGCTTGTAGGGCAGCTTCTAGATCTACACTTCCTTAGAAAAGGATAAAAAATGAGGGATTAATATAAATTATTCAGTCAGTAAAGTGCAATGGCATGTTGTCATAGTAAAAGAGTAGTGAGTCTGAGAGTGTCAAAACCATAATTTCAAACAAATCATCATTCACGAGCAATATCAAACAATCCATATATTTATAAAAATAGATGCATCGACGAACTTATATTTTTTCCCAAGATCACGGGAACTCACTAAATAAAACATTCTTACCCAAAGTTTGGCCAAACCTGGGTGGAAGCCCGCCCAAGGGGTTTTTAATCCATTCATTTCATAACATTAATTCCCCTTTCCTTGGCGTTGACTTGTATATCACCAGGGTGCTATCCGAATAGTAAGATGAGGGCGCAGGAGGCCATGTCTACCATTCCTTGCCAAATAAACCCACAACCACATCACCCGGTTGGGTCGCTTCATGGGGAATGACTATAGTTATTTACCATTACCAGCACCATCATTTCACAAATATCAATATTTTTCAATGTGCCATAAATTCAATAAATGGTTACCAAACCATATCACAATATTCATAAATGCAATTCTCAGTAACAAATGACACATATTTATTCACAAAAACAATGGATGCGTGCATATTCCATACTCACATTTTGGGACACCCCACAAACACAAATAGTTACAGAAAATCACTAAAAAATCATTTATAAAAGAATTTATAAAAATCATTTTCTCATTCAAAACATAACAATTTGCCCACTCACAGTGTTTGGGAGGGTTGTCACTCTCAGTTTCCTCAACAGCAAGGGCTTTGCCATGATCAGATTGTCTAGCTCCTAAAGGTCATTTTCAAGTAATCAAAATTATCAATATTAATTTCTAAGTTAACTCAAAAATCCTAACATTAAAAACTTACTTTCTCCCTCATTCCCCGTGGTTTAATAATCTCCAAATCCAAGGAAACAACTAGGAGAGTAAACCAAAAGTAGGATAAAAGGTGTTAATACCTTGATTTTGCGTCCAAAGATTCTTCCCGATGGGTTATACCAAAGCCTAGAATTTTACTCTTGCCTATGAGAACTCTAGATTCTTATGGTCTTCCAATATCAAGTCTAAAATCTAGTATGGGAGTATTAGATGAGTGGTTCGGAATCTTAGATCTTGAGTCTTGGTGGTGGGTTGATTGGGATTTGGAAGAGGGACAAGAAGAAGAATGGTCTAGAGAGAGATTGTGTGAGAAGTGGAGTTCTCTAATTTCATGTGTTTTCTAATGCCCCCATCCTTTTTATTATTAAACCCACTTTTAATATTTACCAAGTAATCTTTGTTCATTCGTAAATTATACAATTGCCCAACATGTCCCCTTGGGTTATTAGGAAAGTCAACCCAATAAGTTTAAGTGCTTATAGTTCTGCCCAGTTGAGAAAGTGTGATCGGTGACGGATGGGAAAGTTGGAAATGAGCAGTACAATTTTTGCATAAGGTAAACCAAAAATGTGAAATATTTTAAAATATGGGATACAATATAAATTTTGTAATATATAACTAGAGAGATTAAATGGTATAGTGGTCATCATTCTTCTTGAGGACATGATGGTCAATGGTTCAAATCCACCTAACTACAAGTCCTACAATTGCCAAAGGATGAAAGTGAAATTGCATGCTAGTATTGCTAAGGCAAGGACCAACAAGGAATATTAAAAAGCAAATGGATTTTTTGAATATAAGGGTGGCCGAATAGGAGTAGAGCCACTGGTAAGGTGATGCAAGTGTTGTCTAAATGAAGGATGGATTTGGAAAATGTGGAAATGGAACTATTGTTCGGTACCAAGAGGTATGTAAAAATTTGGCATGGTAATTACCGATGGTCTAAGGCAAGTGAACGGTAATATACCAAGGAATAAGGTTAAATGCCCATCGTTAGAATAAGTTCAAATATTCACAACACTAAAGAGCTTCATAGTGTCGATACCAAGGAGTCATCTCAAAACAAATATTAATGAAGTTTGAATCCCACAATGTACCGACAAGGAGGTTCGCAATGGACATACCAACAGATTCAAATATTCACCGTTAGTAGTGTAGTATACCGAAAGATATAGAAATTTAGGTGTATTGATAGGTATATAAAAATTATAAAATAATCCATTAACTCAACTCCACAGTATTCGGACAAGCCACAACTTTGCATTACACCGAAGAGGTAGTAAGTCACCAAGAGATGGTCATCACCGGCTATCGATAAAAAAAATAAAACTTTTGAAGAAATAGTTTACTACACACTGAAACTCCACCTAACAAGTAATTTCTCTTAGAAAGTCAAATTCTACCAGGTGCTGATACCGAACACTCAAGTAATCAATGATTCTAGTGATCAAGAACTTAAAAATTTAAAGTCTATCAACAAAATATCTAGAGAAATTCCTGAATAGTCCAAAAGGCAAAAATTCACATTCCCACAATATATAATTTTTTTTTCAAATTATCCATTTAGTGTCTTCATTACAAACCGAACTTGCCCGGTGTTACATGAAATTTTAAATTTTTTTTACGATGGTCAGCATAACTTTTTTGTTTACTTTGTACGACAATCATTCTTTGTCTTCTCACTTTGACCCTGTCAAGGGTTTCTTCCATCCATTGTATGGTACTTGATATATTATTATTTCTTCTCCAATCTTATCCCAACAAATTGGTGATCGACACCCTCTTCCATATAATGCTTCATAAGAAGCAATTCTAATTGTGGATTAAAAACTATTATTATACACAAATTCTACAAGTGGTTGATGCTTATCTCAACTTCTTTTAAAGTCCAGAACACACGCTCAGAGTGTATCTTCTAATACTTGAATAATACATTTAGATTGTGTATCAGTCTGAGGGTGAGAACATGTGCTAAACTTTAACTTAGTATTGAGAAGTAGTTGTAATTGCTTCCAGAGTCGAGAAGTAAATCTTAGATCTTTATCAGAAACAATTCCAAGAGGTACTCCATCAACCTAACAATTTCATCCACATATATCCTTCCTAATTTTTTAGTAATATAAGTTATTTTCATAGACAAAAAGTGAGAGGATTTGGAAACTTGTCCATAATTACTCATGTTGCATCCTATCATT
This sequence comes from Dillenia turbinata, assembly GCA_037126225.1. Taxonomy (NCBI): domain Eukaryota; kingdom Viridiplantae; phylum Streptophyta; class Magnoliopsida; order Dilleniales; family Dilleniaceae; genus Dillenia; species Dillenia turbinata. The sequence continues at coordinate 11,467,164 of JBAMMX010000010.1, read as the reverse complement.
CTTTACTATTAACAAAATCCATGGTTACTTCATCCCATTTCCATTCTGGAATTGGCAAAGGCTGCAACAAGCCTAATGGAGTTTGGTGTTTTGTTTTATCAACTCAAATATGTAGAAACATATTTTGCAATATCTTTATACATCTTAGTTCTCCTAGAGTGGATAGTATATTTCGAGCAATATGCATTATCTAAAATTTCTTTTCGTAAAACCGTGTTATCAGGTACACATATCCTTTCTCGAAATCTTAGCATTCCATCGTCAGATTCTTGGTAATCTAACGATTCATTTCCTTTGGCTTTGTCCCTAAACTTTTATAGTTCGTGGTCTTGTTGTCACGCCCCAACTCTGGAACCGAGCATGTGACAACAGCTGTATTACCCTGGCATACGTGTAACCCCTACCCGTACACCAAGATAGCATAAGACGTTTATCAATATCCAATGATTTTTCAAAATAGTTTAACCATCCAAAGAAACTAGCATGCATACATTTCACAATTAAGGATCTATCCTATCCATCCATGTTCAAATGTGCATGCAATTTGGCCACCCCGACCATTCCAATCGAAATAATCCATAGATTTTTTTTTTTTTTTTTGAGCTTGTCCCAACTCAAGGGATCCTTATCAGATTTTCCATCAAGACAATTCCCCAAAGAAAATTCAAGAAAATGAAAGGGGAGGTTCTCATTTTTAATTTACAAAATCAAATTTAGTTCACAAAATAATTAAACATAGTACAAAATTTGTTTTAAAAAATAATTACAAAATTTATCTCCCGTTAGGGTCTAGAAAGTACCTTAAACCAAAAGATGGCTTATTACCCGATGACGTCCTATAATACAAATTTTTTCAAGTCACTCTCAATATTCACAAGTCTCAACTAGGCGTTCTCTGTAAGATGGAAGAGGAGGGGTAAGTATAAAACATACCCAGTGAGTGATATACAAGTTATACAAAAATAAGAATTTGTATGATAGATATATCAATACATAATTATTTCAAACCAACGTTCTCAAATTCTTTCAATGTAAATAATTTCAAATTGTTGTTTCCAAAACCATCATAGATCAATGTCATATGCATCCAATTAATTTGCATTTTTAAACACGGGGCAACCAAAACTCATTTTTCCCAACAAACGTATACCATAACCAAGGGTGGGACCGCAAGGGGTTCTAGAAATTTTTGTTTAAAAATGCCCTCATCCTTGACATTAGTTATGATTTTTGTTAGTGGTGCAACTAATTGTCCCATGCCCTTTAGGTGGTATGTTGTTCGATCATGGTTGTACCGTTGTGCTCGACTATACACCATGTCTATTAACATTAACCTGACCACGTCATCCAGTCGAGTTACACAGTAACAGTAAATGACTAGTCATTTTTTTTCGAGAATCAACTATTCTCCCACAAGCCCTTTGCACCATTTCACAAAATTTATCAATCCATTTCACATGCCATCAATTATCAATTGCTCATTAGAAATCAACAAGACGACGTATCCATCATTAGCAAATCAACATGGCACATTCTTTCATTCAAATCAACAGGATGCAAAGAAATTTCAAACTCCATCTTTGGGATCTTCCACACACACTAAGGTGATTTCCTCCATTCCATGTATGTATGTCCCAATTCCACTATTTGCATGTAATTTACATCAATATAAATTCTTATTTACCATTTCCTCCAATTTACATCATTTATAAACCCTAGGGTTTTGATCTCCAATGAAATTTCTAAAATTTCAATAATAGAATTTTAATCTAGTGATGATAAAGCTAATTCCAAGATTAAGGAGGAGAAATTACCTTAATTTGACAGTTGGATTGAATTTTGAAAGTTAGATTTCAAAAAACCTAGTTTTCCTTCTCGTAGAGCAAACGCTAGGTTTTTCTCCAAATTTATCTCATTCTACGAGCTTGGTTGAGGTTTTGGATGTTTCATGGAGTGTTTTTAGCGAAAATTTGAAAAATTTTGAGAAAGGATTGAGGGAGAGTTGGATGGGGGAAAGGGTGAATGCAAAGAGAAAGAAGGGAATTGAGGTTGAGAGAAATGGACGAGAAAGAGAATGAATTTCGGCTTTATTCATGCCTATTATTATTGAATTAGTTAATTTCCATCTTGCCCTTGGTGATTCAAGGGTTTGAGTTGGGGTTGGATGTTCGTTTTGATCATTTTACATCTCAATTTGTTGAGATTTGAATAGATAGAGTGGCTTATAAATAGGCCAGGATGACCTATAGTTCAACTTTCACATAGGCAGGGCAACCTTCTTTAGTGTAAGGCGACCCAATGGTATAATTTTAATATGGGTAGGGTGACCTATTAGTGAGCAAGGCGATCAACCATCACAAGGCTCAAAACCCATACATCTAGGCCTTGGGTCGATCCAGCTAAGGGGCAGGGCAACCCAACATGTGACCGCCTCAAAACCCATACTCTATGGGCCTCTTGGGTAGACCCAAACTCTTATGCAGGTCGACCCAACACCTTGGGTAGGATGACCCAAGACCATCAGCTCTCAGAACTTATCACCCCACGCATCCTTGGATCTCATCCTCCCTTATTGGACAGGATGACCCAACTCACACAAACTTGTACATGAGTTGACCCAGGCTCATTCACCCATCTCTTTTTTATTTTTATTTTTATTTTTAATTAATTAATTTATTTTTTTTATCATCACAAGTCAACCAAAGTTATAAAATCTCACAATAATCATGCATTTATGCATTCTATGAGATTTGAACCCAAGCACGCCAGATTTCCTACAAAAAAACTAATTCACTAACAAACCACCAAGCCATTTCTACTTTTGAAATTTATGTGTGGTATTAATATATTTATAATCTTATTAAATTTATTTCCAAAATTACACGTAAGAACAAAAATTGGAACTTTAAACTCTGAATTTTTCGTTATTGCATTCCCAGTCCAAAAATCAACTTACAATCTAATTTCTCCCGATATTTATTTAATTATTATTATTATTTTATTTATTTATTATTATTATTATTTTTTCCTCCAAGAAAATTGAAAATTCACTAAAAATTTTCTAACAGTGAATTTTTAATATTACAACACTTAACTCATTGAAAAGAAATTTCGTTCTCAAAATTTAAATATCAAATTACATATCAAGTAGGTGGGGGATATTGTTTTCCCTCTTTGACTCATCAAGATCCCCACTAAAGTAAGTAATGCGGTGTCCTCCTAGATTAAAAACTCTACCTATATCAACACTATAGACATCACCAATAGTCACAAGACTTGAGAAAGGTTAGTAGTCTCACTTCAACTACTTTGGTTATTTTGACTAACTATACACAAAAGTTTCATACGAGTACACTATATGTGAATTTCCCTTTTGTAGGTGGTCTAAACTCTTGTCTATTTGAATTCTAATATTCTTTGAATTACTATACCAATTTAACAATTCCGATTTTGCATTCTTCCTTCCATTTCCAATATCAGACCCAACTCAATCTCCACCAACCATCCATGGAAACAATATACACAAAAACAATCAAAATCGATATAATCCTAATTTCCACAGAAGAGCAATATTCCCATGATTTCATTGCCGTCAATTGAACTAAACTAATATTAATCAACATATATTTAAACAATAAACTCATAGAAGCTCCAAATGTCACAATCAAACCCTCCATGAGACAAATCACATAAATGTGACACCAAACTAATATAATCAACAAAATAAGTCCTGAACAACTATAGATCTCCTCAAAATATTACCCTACAAAATCTCTTTCTACCATAAATCAATCTGGCTAAAGTAACACAAACCCACAGTGGTTCACAATTCATCAAATAATTCTCAATGTCCTATAAAGCAAATTAAATCATACAAGATGTATAAAATTTCTTTCCACGGTTCATATAACATAATTCCCAAAAATAATATTTACATCTCTAATACCTATCAAAGGTCACCAAAAGACTTCTTCTAGCCGGCACTAGTCCAAATCTATATTTCAAATCTAAACTTCCTTTAAAAATTAGAGAGAGAGGAGTGAGATGGAGTGCGATGGCATGATGAACATGAATGAGGGGTGAGGGTGATGGTGCCAAATATGTATGTCAAAATGCATTTCAATGCAATAAATAAAACCAATTTCATAAAATGGAATTTAGATCAATTTCACTGTGACTCATAATTTATTTTTTTAATTTAGTAAACAAATTGAATTTTCTTTTCAATATTCTTGGGGTTTACCAAAACCATTTTTTCTACCAGTGGATATTGGTAGAATCCGCCAAAGAGTTTTCATAATTTTCATTAAATCTTTTATTCATGGTATTGGCCCAGAATTTTCGTGAGGTGCCACCACGTCATTACGGCCGGCTTGAGTGGCTCTCCATTTCGCCTCCTACAAGCCTCTAATTTAACATAGACCAGTCTTAACCATACCGCCCTGATGGCCCGGTCCATGGTAAGACTTAGACTATAGTCCATTTTATATATCATGCACCTTATTACAAATAAATTCACTTCATTACTCAATTCATGCTCATTTTCAAGATAAAGCAAATTCACAGTATGCAATCGATGTTTCCTTGTAACATAGTACAAATAGTTCGATGAACAAATCATAGAGTCATGGAGTTATCTACAATTAAATTTTTAAGAACACCACAATCACAAAGCATTGTAAACCATTTCAAAATTCATTTCAAAGCTCAATTCACAAATGAAATTTTAAAACAATTTCTCATTCACATACAACATAGTCATTCACTCTTATCCTCCTATAGGGGAATCAACCTAACTCTCAGCAATTTAACCCAAATATCTCTAAATTCAAGATCAAATCGACCCAATGTGAGTAATACCTATATGTTCAGAAATAGGAGATCAAATGACAATTTCAATTAATCTCCATAAAGGTGTGTAGTTATCACTAATACCCTAAACTATCACAAACATCAAAGTTGGCCCTCCCCCAAATCTTTGCTATCATGCAGAGTCATCAATGTGTCTCCCAATTCAATCATGTATACTTAATCACAAAATGTTTGCATTAAAAAATCTTTAAGTTATCAAATCAAAATCCAAAGGAATTTACCTATGTCTACCTTTGGTTTGCCTTGAGTATCTTTATTCATCATCGGATCGATTCTTGTTTGAGCTCTTGTTTGTGGATGTTGGGTTGAAGTAGTCATTGTGTTGCTCTCGGCCTCTATTAGTGGAGTAGTACTTGCCAACGGTATATGTGTGTTTGATGGACCACTTAGTGAGCCACTTGAGTGGACTTGGGTTGACTGACCCCCTTATCAACCTAAACCTAACTCAGGGCAAACATTGTGAAAATGTCCTTCCTTCCTACGTCGGTAGCATCTTTTGGGTGCATAACAAATCCCAGGATGCTACTTCCTGCAGTTCTTGCACCACTCCTTCTTGCTTCTCACCGATCTACTACCAGTTGTAGCACTAGATGTGGGGTGCTTGTTGGCCTCGTGGAGCACCAATAGTTCTGGAAATAGAGATACCACTACGGGGACCTAGGCTCCTATTTTTCTTGAAACGTTGGCTGAAAGTAAATTCGGGTTTCCTTTTCTTGTCATGTCTTTCTCTAATTTTCCTCCATTTAACCAACATTTTCTTAGCCCTCAATGCTAATTTTAGAATATTTTTTTATAAGTACGGGCCGAGGTCATAGGCATCTTCTCTCTTATATTCATATTCAGATCCACTCTAAACTTATCACACACAACTGCTTTGGAGTTGAGGAACTCTGGGACATATCTAGATAACTCGCTAAATTTTTCCTCATATTTGTTTACCATTTTGTTTCCTTGCACTAACCTGAAAAATTCCTCCCACTTTTGATCTCCATAAGTGTGGGGGTAATACCTCTTATGGGATTTCCTAAGGGAGTCATCCCAAGTCAGAGGAGAAGAAGGTCTAGAATGAAAAGTCGATAGAAGAACTGAGGTTTGGTATGATGCTTGTAACTGAGCTCCATAAGCATTCTACCACTCCATCACCTATTGGAGGGTAGCTAAATGAGAAGCAGGGAGCTCGTTTGGAAGAGTCGGATGCATCGTTGTCGGAGGAGCTGTATGCAAAGATGATGTAGTCTCAAGTTGAGGTGAAAGAATAGGAGGGATCTCATCCAAATTCTTTATTCTTTGTCTAGGAGGTGTAGCTCTACAAAATAAAATTTAGACTTAACGAATGCATTATGAATTGAATTGGTGCTTAACCCCCTAAAAAGAAATATTCCTAATTTGCTAGGATCCCTAGGAGGCTTTCAAAATCATGTGTAATATATTGAATATCAAACTCATTTGAAAATAGTTTGGAAATAATTGAGAACCTTTAAAATTTAAAATACTTGGGAAACATTTTAAATGTTTTAACATAATTTCAAATCGAAAACCTAAACTCTCATACCAATAAAATTGTCATGCCCTGAGTCTCAGACCAAATACACGACAACCACCACATTATCATGGCATACGTGCAACCCCTACTTGTACACCAAGATAGCACAAGGTATTTATCAATATCCAATGATTTTTCAAAATAATTTAACCATCCAAAGAAACTAGTATGCATGCATTTCACAATCAAGGATTTACCTGATCCATCACTGTTCAAGTGTGTATGTAATTTGGCCAACCTAGCCATTCCAATTCAAATAATCCATAGATTTTTTTTTTTAATGAGTCCCAACTCAAGGGATCCATATTAGATTTTCCATCATGACAATTCCCCAAAGAAAATTCAAGAAAATAAAAGGAGAGATTCTCATTTTTAATTTACAAAACTGTATTTAGTTCACAGAATAATTAAATATAGTACAAGATTGTTTTCAAAAATAATTACAAAAATTATCTCCAGTTTGGGTCCACTAAGTACCTTAAACCAAAAGTTGGCTCATTACCCGATGACGTCCAACAATGCAAATTTCTTCAAGTCACTCTCAGCATCCACAAGTCTCAACTAGGTTTTCTCTGTAAGATGGAAGGGGAGGGGTGAGTATAAAATATAGCAGTGAGTGATATACAAGTTGGACAAAAATAAGAATTTGTGTGGTGGATATATCAATACATAATTATTTCAAACCTTCAAGACGTTTTCAAATTCATTCAATGTAAATAATTTCAAATCGTTGTTTCCAAAACCATCATAGATCAATATCATATGCATCCAATTAATTTGCATTTTCAAACACGGGACAACCAAAAATCATTTTTCCCAACAAGGTCTACCATAACCTAGGGTGGGACTGCCAAGGGGTTCTAGAAATTTTCATTTAAAAATGCCCTCATCCTTGGCATTGGTTATTATTTTCATTGATGTTGCAACCAGTTGTCCCATGCCCTTTAGGTGGCATGTTATTCAATCATGGTTGTACTATCATGCTCGGCTGCACACTATGTCTATTAATATTAAACCCACTATGTCACCCCGTCAAGTCACACCGTGGTGGGAAATGATTAGACATTTTTTTTTCGGGGATTGCCTATTCCTCCACAAGCCCTTTGCACCATTTCACAAAATTTATCAATCCATTTCACGTGCTATCAATAATCAATTGCTCATTAGAAATCAACAAAATGACGTATCCATCATTGGCAAATCAACATGGCACATTCTTTCATTCAAATTATATAGGATGCAAAGAAATTTCAAACTCCATCTTTGGGATATTCCACACACACTAAAGTATATAAATCCAAGAATTTGAAAATCATTTAGAAGATTCAACAAAATTTCTCTTGATAAAAGTAATTTTTCTTATTTAAGTATAAGAATGAAATCACACCCTTGGGAGGCACTCCCCGTTTCTAAAATCAAACCCAATGTAATCCTTCTTTGGCTGCAATTCATTATCTTAAATCAAAAACCACAATTTAAATGTTAATTCATGTCTAATTCTAATGTTCACGAATTTTTCCTAATTTAACACAACCCTAATTCCTCCATTCCATGAATGTATGTCCTAATTCCACCATTTGCATGTAATTTACATCAATATAAATTTGCATTTACCATTTCCACCAATTTTCATCATTTATAGACCCCAGGGTTTTGATCTCCAACAAAATTTCTAAAATTTTAATAATAGAATTTTAATCTAGTGATGAGAAAGCGAAATCCAAGATTAAGGAGTAGAAATTACCTTAATTTCATGGTTGGATTGAGTTTTAAAGGTTGGATTTCAAAAACCTTAGTTTTCCTTCCCGTAGAGCAAACCTTAGGTTTTCCTCCAAATTTATCTCATTCTATGGGCTTGGTTGAGGTTTTGGATGTTTCATGGAGTGTGTTTAGTGAAAATTTGTGAAATTTTGAGAAAGGATTGAGAGAGAGTTGGATGGAAGGGAGGGTGAATGTAGAGAGAAAGAAGGTAATCGAGGGTAAGAAACAGATGAGAAAGAGAATGAATTTGGGCTTTATTTAAGTCTACTATTTATGAATCAGTTGATTGCCATGTTGCCCTTGGTGATTCAAGGGTTTGAGTTGGGGTTGAATGTCCATTTTGGTCATTTTATATCTCAATTTGTTGAGATTCGAATGGGTGGGGTGACTTACAAGGAGGCCAGGATCACCCATGGTTCAACTTTCACATAGGTAGGGCGACCTCCTTTGGAATAAGGTGACCCAATGGTATAATTTTAATATGGGTGTGATGACCTTTAGTGAGCAAGGCAACCCAACACTTCAATTTCTAGACCTTGGGTTGACCCAATTAAAGGGCAGGGTGACCCAACATGTGACCGCCTCAGAACCCACACTCTGTGGGCCTCTTGGATCGACCCAAACTCTTGTGTAGGTCGATCCAGCCATCACAAGACTCAGAACCCTTTCCCTGCAGACTCTTGGGTCATCCTCCTTATTGAACAGGGCAACCCAAGCCCACTTTTCACACACTCAAGGCATCCTATCCCCAATTTCTCATATCTTGGGTCGACCCAACACCTTGGGCAGGGCGATCCAAGATCATCAGCTCTCAGAACTCATCACCCTATGCATCCTTGGGTCGTCCTCCCTTGTTGGACAGGGCAACCCGACTCACACACACTTGTTAATTTTAATTTTAATTTTAATTTATTTAGGGACCGTTTGGGATTGCTTAAAAAAAGCTGCTTATAAGCACTTAGTGCTTATAAGTAGCTTTTTAACTTATAAGCTCATTTTAACTTTTCTAAAAATTAAGTTGTTATCTTTTTGAATAAACGTTACTTAAAAGTAGTTAATTATTTAGTAAAGTAAGTACTTATAAACTATATAAAATAGATAAAAGATCATAGTGGGCATAACATGCTTTTACATAACTATAAAATACATATTTTAAAAGTGAACAGTATTACAGTTTAAATGACAAGAAAAAAATTAAAACAATTTAGTTAAAAATGGATAGATTAAGTAAATAATTTTTAGATTTATTTTTACAAATAAAAATATATAATTTAAAATAACATGATTTACAATAAAATCTATAATCATAAATATATTATAAAAGTCGAAGCCAAAAATTTTAGGATGGTGAGATAGATGTATTACAGAAAAATATGTAAGTTGACATAATAAAATTTCTTAAAATTAGTGAAACTTTATTACTAGATGAGAATATAAAGTCTGTGGCATAATTGTAATTTTTGTTAAAATATAAAGGGTAAAAATATATTTTTATTGGTTAAAATAATTTATTTTATTTGTATTTAAAAGCACCAAAATGAAAAAACTGGTAGGAGCAGTTTATTGTTTTTTGGTTCATAGGCACTTTTATAAATTTTAATTACCAAACGATTAGAATTTTAATTTTAGCTTATAAGATAGTTTGACCAATTTATAAATAATTTCAAATACCCTCTTATTTATTTCACCATCACAAACCAACCCAAGTTATAAAATCTCACAATAATCCTAAATTTATGCATCCAATGAGATTCGAACCCAAACACTTCAGATTTCCCACAAAAATACTAATTCACCACCAAACCACCAAGTCATTTCAACTTTTGATATTTATATGGGCATTAAGAAATTTATAATCTTATTAAATTTATTTCTGAAATTACATGCTGGAACAAAATTTGAAACTTTAAACTCTGAATTTTCCGATATTGTATTCCCAGTCCAAAAATCAACTTATAATCTAATTTCTCTCGGTATTTATTTAATTATTATTATTTTTTTTAATTTTTTTTTTCTCCGAGAAAATTGAAAATTCACTAAAAATTTTCTAACACTAAATTTTTGGTGTTACACTTGTTCTTGAGCAGTCTAAATCCTTGAGTACAATCTAGCATGGATTCTGATATTGGCACAACTAATTCTTAGATAGGCTTCCAATGGGCTAATTGCTCCAACATCTCTCATTCCTATGCCCTTAGTTTTGGTATCTACAATTACATTGGCTTTACCTGATTGGTAGTTGATCATAATCCTCTAGGAAGTCTACTCATCTTCTTTGTTTCATGTTGAGTTCTTCTTGAGAGAATAGATATTTTAAGCTCTTATGATTTATGAATGCCTAAAAAATTACCCTAAACAAATAATGTCTTCACTTTTTGAAGGCAAATAATATAACTGCTGATTCCAAATTATGAGTGGGATAATTTCACTGATAAGGCTTTAATTGTCTTGATGCATATGCTATAACCTTTACATTTTGTATTAAAATACAACCTAACTCTTATTTTGATTCAATCAATATAAACCACAAACCCATCTTTTCGTTCAGGCAAGGCAAGTATTGGAGCCGTAGTTAACTACATTTGTTGTTCTAGTCAAACTTAGTGTTCTTTCGAGTGAGTTTTGTCAAAGGTCTGGCCAATCTCGAAAAATCTTGTACAAACCTTTTATAGTTACCGGCTAGTCCTAGAAAACATCTTACTTCAGTTACCATCCTTGGTGTTTTTGATGACAAAATGGATTCTATCTTAGAAGTATCAATAGAAATTTCATCTGCAAAGATCACATGTCCAAGGAAAGTAATTTTTCTAACCAAAATTCACATTTGCTAAATTAGGCATACAATTTTTTTTCTTAAGAGTCTACAATATACAATGTAAATGCTCCTTATGCTTTTCTTTTAATTTTGAATATTCCAATAAATCATTTAAAACAAATCACCCCAAAACGAACAATATGCCGATGGAATACTTTGTTCATTAAATCTATAAAGGCAACTGTGTATTGGTTAACCCAAATGGTATGATAACAAACTCATAATGATCATATCAAGTTCTAAAGGCTATCTTAGGAATGTCCTCTTGCCTAACCCTCAACTGGTAACACCTCTGTCTTAGATTAAACTTAGTAAGGAATTTGGCACTTTGTAACTGATCAAACAAATCATCTATTAGAGGCAAGGGGTATTTGTTTTTATTTTTTTATTGTGACATTATTCAACTCTTGATAATCAATACACAACCGTAACGTACCATCTTTTTTTTCCATTAAATAATACAGGAGTTCTTAAAAGTGATATGCTTGGACGAATGAATGCTTTTTCAAGTAGATCTTACAATTGCACCTTAAGTTCTTTAAATTCATGAGGGCCCATTCTATATGGGGTCTTAGATATTGGTTCCACTTCAAGAATAAGATCTATACCAAATTCTATTTCACTTTCTGGAGGCAAAGATATTGACTCTTCGGCGAACACATCTGGGTATTCTCTTACGATAGGGATATTCTCAATTTCATTTTTCTCAGTAGGCTAATTTATAAGATAAGCCAGATATCTAGTATATCCCTTATGAAGAAGTTTCCTAGAATGTTCTCCAGATATAATAAGGTCAGAAAAGAATTTTCTATCTCCTGCCAGTTCAACCTTAGCTTGTCCCAAAATAGGTAAAACTATAGAATTGCGAGGAATTCTTATTCAGTAATCTTAACTTTGCATGACTTAATTACAAGTTCAATAGTCATATTACTTCCCATTGGAGTACTTACTTCTAATATGTATGGTAACTTTTTAATCTTAACATTTATGACCTTTACCAAACTAGGAGAAACATATAAATATGAAGAACTAGGATCTAGTAATACTTTAACTTTATAATTATTGAATAGAAGTGTACCTTCCACCATATTGGATGCTTCAGGAATTTCCATAGCAAAGGCTCTACCTTGCATCTAGGGTTTATTATTCTGATTATTTCATCTTTGACCTTGAGGTAAGCTTCTCTTTCCTATTGTCCTCGGACAATCCTTAATGTAATGCTCATCACTCATTCATTTTCCAGCTTTTAGCTAATATCTATTTTCACTATGCCCTAGTTTCCGACAATAATCGTAAAAGCCTCTTTGTCCTATTTTCTTTCTAGGATTTGATATATCTTTTTCTTGGTTATTAATAACTTGGCTTTGGGGTGTTAAACCATTCAAACCCTTTCTTGGTACCTCAGTACTTTCTTGGAACCTTCCTTATTGCCAATTCGATGAAACTATTCTCCTACTAAGTCCTACTTGTCATTTGTTCCTGCTATCCTCTACTTGACAAGCCAATTCAATTGTCTTAGAATACGTTTCTATTACAATAAGAGTTAAGGCATCTTGAATTTCCCAACATAATCTTCTTTCTAGTTACAAACTCAAAACATCTATATTACATGAGTTTTTCCTAATATAGTAACTAAAACACACTTTTAAATAGCCCTTAAAAAAACTTAACTAAACTTTATGATGTGATCCTTCTACTGAGCTTTTACAAGATACCCGATCATTCCTTGTTTTATTATCAAGGTCTAGTAAGTCTTTTGACAATCCTCGAACCATTCTTATGTAATCCTCAATAACTATTTCATATCTTGCCTCATCATATTCTGAGAATATGCTTCTCCTATTTAATTCATCAATTTCTTCTTCATATCTAGTCTTTTCATTTTCTATTAACAAAATTTTCTTAGTCAGTCTATCAACATCTTGCACTGCACAACTGTGGCGTTCCCTCAAAAATTTGTTCCATTTTTCTTGATAAACTAATTATGCCCAAGTATCCATTTCGTTCATATGCTTTATTGTAACTATCTCTTTTTTATACCTATCAATGTATTTCTTCTAACTTTGGATAACTCAACAATCTCTAGTTCCTCTTCACTATCTTTCATTATAATATAAGGAACTTTATTATTTTCTCCAGCAACTCTTTCTTCTAGTTCTTCAAAAGGTCATCCTCTATTGAGGACTGATCTCTATCCAGATGTATTGCTACAAAATTTTTAATAATTGCTACTATGTCAGTAAAAGGTTTTATGACATATGCTAGCTATTCCTAGTCATGATAAATGCTTAATCATGACAAACATTTCCAATCAAGTTTTGTTCTTCCTGATATCATTTTCTTTGAACCTAGACTCTGATACCAACTGTGAAAGGAGACAAACATGCAAATACGAAAGTAGCCAACATGATTAAAATACAACATCTGGACTCGTAACAGTCATACTCCCCATATGTGAAAACACAAAAGAAGATTTATATTAAAAGAAAATAAGTTATTTGTCCTCTCCTAATTAAATATTGATAAAATCTCCCTTACTTAGTGACTATTTAATCACCTGGGGTTAGTATGAAATTTGATAAAGCAACAGAACACTTCTAATGTCAAACAAACTAACATAAATGGCTCGCCCAACCGTTCAGCACAACACACCATAGTATATAAATAAAACTATTCAAATTGGGCTCTCCTTGGCCATCAACCATACATCTACATATAAAACAAAACTCATATAATTCCAAAAGAAACACAAGAACTACATGCCTTAAGAAGTGGTAAAAAATGGTTAGGGATCTAAATTCCTCGGCTCAAAGGCCTCACCATGTGATTCCCTCCCATCTCCATGATCCCCTGAAAACAAAGATATTGGAGTCAGCATAACCTGAGCAAGTATATAGGGGACCAATAGCATACATAAGAAGCAAGCGGGCATAGGAATATCAATATCAACATGCAAATAATGTAACATGGAAATGTACACATTGTCTCAAGCAATCCCAAATAATTAAGTGCAATTCCCACTCTAGATTCATTATCCTTCTCTATCTTTGTTGTTCAAATTTTAAATTAATAATTAAAGAAACGAATAGAATGTCGAACTAAACTAGTATATGAGATTCTGGAAGAGCAAGCCAAAATTTGGTGTTCCTAAATAAAATCTAGGTCTTTTGGGTTAAACACCTAAAAAACTACACCCGCTTCTAATTTTACCCTCGTAAGGAGAAGAGATAAATCTATAGTTCCTCAAACTTTGCCCATAGGCTTCACAGAGTTTTCAGAACTCCATATACCAACTATACTTTTAAGCTTTGCCCACAGGCTCTGTAAAGCTTTCATAACACCATATACCAACTGTACTCCTTAAACTTCGCCCGTAGGCTTTGTAAAGCTTTTGGAAAAATTTTTATGTTATCACTTTCTCTTTATATTTCTTAATAATTCACATAAAGTAATAATTACAAAGATCACAATTTATCACAAGGATTGCACGAGATTTATAACCAAACACCACAAATATGCAGTTGTATAGAAAAAGATATGAAATAAAGAACAGAGCGTGGTCATGCTGTGAAACAGTGTAGAATCTCTCAATTTCCATACCATATGTTTAAGATTCAAAATTCCTTTCTTTTTAACTTCCCTATTATCTTAGCATGATAACAACTCAAGAAATATGATGTATATGATTATTAGGCATCAAATAAACAAACACAAACAGGGTAATTGCCTCAAACTTGCAATCTTTCCTTCAAGTTTCCTTGCTTTCCTTTCCAAGCTTTCGTTGAATTTCTAGGTTGTTCTTTATGTTTCCTACAACCCTTTTTGCTTCCCAAAGACTAAGGTTAACATGTATACAGATGAAGGTGGCTTATTTCAAGCTCAAAAAGTGGTTTTCATGGAGGTTTGGATGTGTCTTTTGTCAGAGAATAGTGGAATGCCGAAATAAGATTTTCTTTTTGGAAAGGAAGACTCATTCTTTCTCCCTGTTTCTGTCTCTGTCTCTCCCTTTCTTTCTTTCTTCCTTCCTCTTTCTCTTTTTCTCTCATAAGCAGTTCATGGTTTGGAATGGGAGAGGAAGAGGGGTATTTATAAGACTCGGATGGTGATGAGTCATCACCCTTTTTGTTGTCTTGTTGACACGTGTGCTCCATGTGTCACATGCCTGTTGACGCGTGTACCCACGTGTCATACAGGAAGAGCATGCAGGACATGTCAAGGTCCAATGTATGCAAACATGGTGACCAGGTTCAATATATCTTCATCGAGGGTTCAGTGGTTTCAGGTATTCAGCACTCCATGTGTTATATGCCTACTGACGTGTGTACCCCACGTGTCACACAAGGAAAGCATGTAGGATACGTCAAGGTTCAATGGATGTAGGCATGGTGACCAGGTTGAATGTATCTTCACTAGGGTTCAGAGGTTTTAGGTATCCAACACTTTCATAGTCATTTTAGTTCATTTAATTAAGAATTACATGTAAATAAGGAAATACCCCTATTTGGATTTAACAAAAATGATTTCAAGATCTAATTCCTTAAGGATAAAAAGTCAACTCTCCTTTCCAAGAACAAAACTTGAACATCTTGTCATGCTCGGACCCGCAGATCTGAGCACGTGACAACCGCCGTGTGATCTAGTATACATACAGTCACCAGCACGCATTCCAAGATCCTACAAAGTTATGAAAGTACCCTTTTTCAAAGCAAAATAAGCCAACAACATCAATGATTTAACATATCAAATATAAGTTCAATCTTAAGAAAAAATATATGTGAAATATACTATAAAAGAATTTTCAAAATACATTTTTCAAAATATAAGTTTCTTTTCCAAAATGTCTTCCATGGGTCTGTCTACAAGCCTTAAAATTCACATCTAGGAAGAGCCAATACCAAGTGTCGGTCCCTGGTAACCTTTCCTCAGCTGCATCTAACTAATTGTAGGAGGGGATGCTATTATGTTTACACTTCCTCTGAAAAAGATAAAAATGAGGAATGAGTATAAAATACTCAGCAAGTGGAGCACAATGACATAGTTGTGATAGTAAATGAGTGATGAGTATGAGAATGTCAAAACCATAATTTTGAACCAGTCTTCATTAATAGATAGTATCAAACAATCTAGATAAATATAAAGATAGATGCATCCACAAGTTCATGCTTTCCAAAAATCATGGGGTCTCCCTAAAGAAAACACTTCTACCCAAAGTTTGGCCGAATCTTAGTGGAAGCCTGCCAAGGGGTTTTCAATCATTCTATTTCATAACACTAATTTTTCCTTCTTTGACATTGACTCGTATCTTATCGGGGTGCAATCCGGATAGCATGACGTAGACGCAGGAGGCCGCATCTACCTCCCTTGCCAATAAACATCCAATCACATCACCCCATCAACTCGCTCCGTGGAGGAAATGACTGTAGTCATTTACCATCACCAGTACTATCATTTCACAAATATAAAATATTTTCCAATGTGTAATAAATTCAATAATTGATTACCAAACCATATCATAATACTCATGAATACAATTTTTAGCAACAAATGGTACATATTCATTCACAAATATAGTGGATGTATACATATTCCAAACTCATATTTTGGGACATCTCATAATCGCAAATATTTACAAAAAAACCATTTAAAAATCATTTATAAAAGAATTTAGAAAGCCATTTTCTCATTTAAAGCACAACCATCCATTTATTCATAGTGATAGAGAGGGTAGTCACTCTCAGATTTTCTCCTCAATTCAGGATCAGCCCTCATTCAACCTTGTTCAGCCCCTAAGGAATATCCTCAATCATTCAGAATCATTCAATATCCATTAACCCAGTCAACCCGCAAAACCTAACTTTTCGTACATTTTTCTCTTACTAAAAGTAACTTCAAAAATCCCCAAAATCCAATTGGACAGATAATTAAACAAATTAAATCATGGGTTAGAAAGATTATGTTACCTTGATTTTGCCTCCAAAAGATTCTTCCCAGTTGGGTTGTACTAAACCCCTAAATCTTCCCCTTTTATGATAGCTCAAAATTTCTTAGTTTCTCCTCTCAAATCAAAACTAAAATCTAGTTTTGGAGAGTCGGATAAGTAGATTGGAGTCTTTGATTTTGAGTTTTAGTGGTAGATTGATTTGGGATTGAGAGAGAGAGAGAGGGGAAGAATGGTCTAGAGAGAGAAGTGAATTTTGGGTTTCGTGAAATTCTGGAGTCTCAACTCTACTTCTCCTTTTATTCTCAACCCATTTTCAATAATTGCCCAATAGCCCTCTTGTACTCCTAATTTGTACAAATGCCCAATATATCTTTTTGAATCTTTGAGAAGGCTAAGGATAATGTGTCTACCAATGTGTAAGGAAAGTTAGAAATGATAATGCAATTTATGGAGAATAAATTTAGAAAATTAAAATTTTGGAATGTTATATAATCAAGAAATTTAGATGGCTTGTTAGAGTAAAACTTTTTGGATGACTCCTTGGGCTTGGGATCAAATTCATCATTTACAAGTGCACGACAAATGGAAGAACAGGCATTAACAAATGCAAACACAAATTTCACACCAAATGGTGACAAGAGTGGGAGGGGTGGAAAGTGCACACTGATAGGTTTCATGAAATATTCCAACACTGAAGAGTGAGATAGGGAATGTGCCGACTTGGCAAAATACCAAAGGTTCGTAGCTTTCACTTGCTTGGAATGAGAGGTAGAATTGTAAAATAATACATATACAAACAAGCACTAAAGATTTTAGTATATCGAGAGACGGTGGAGTAGAGTGCACCAACAACCATCACCAACAGGAAATTGGAGTGTACCGATAGAAGTGTATAGACAGCCATCACAATTTTAGTGCTGAGGAGTAGACTCCAAATGGGTACCGACGGGAATTAAACTTCACAATATACCGTAAGTTATTGGGAGATAGTCACCATCGACTACTGATTAAAAAAAATCAAAATTTAAAGAATTATTTATCGATTACTAAATCGTTACCGATCAACTAAATCTCATAGAAAAATTCAAATCCTATCAAATATTTAACAGCTAAATTCTATTGAGTACTAAATACCAAATCTCAAGCAACCAATGACTCTGGTGATCAATAACTTCAAAATTTTAAAGTCTATCAATCAAATATTCAGAGGAGTTTCTAGACAATTCAAGGAGTAGAAATTCACATTTATATTTAAAGTTATCACTCGCTTCCATAATTTTACAAAATAAAAAAATTTCTAAATTGTCCATTTAAAGTACACATCATAATCTGGACTTGTCCGGTGTTACACACTTAACTTTGTTGAATTTTATTTGGAAGGTTAACAACTTAGAAAAAATTCTAAAAAAATGGGTTTTCACTGTTTTGATATATGATGAACAAATATCGGAATTTTTCTTTCTCATTTTCTTGATATTTCACATGTCTAGTTTTTTGAATACTTAGTCTCCAGCAAGCTGGTCAAACCTAGGTTTTCAATATTTCAGATACCTGATTTCATATCCAATTCACTTGTAGCATTATCATTTTACTATTAGTGCAAATTATTTCTTATAGCTAAATGTAACTAAATTGAGGTATGTGACACAAGCATTAGCATAAAAGGCAAATAGAGCATCAAGAACTTCTCTCACATTCTTTTGTAGCTCATCATTTTTCGGTACTTCATAATTTTCATTAGTAACAAAATTCACATACTCCAATTTAAATCTAGGATCAAGCACAACTGTAATAAACAGTAATGGATTATTGTTGTTTGTATTAGCCTAATACTTGTCATGCTTCTTTTTCATTTTAATTACCATTTTCTTGAAACTGGAGTTTTCACCAAAAGCGTACTTACCAATCCTGATCCCAAGAGAGTAAATCACATGAAAATAATTATTGACAGTGACATAATTAGAACCCAAAATCCGTAAAGTGGCATCACAAAAGCATTTCAAAAATGACATGAGTTTATAAGTATTTTCCCAATCTTTAGCAGTAAGCAAACCCTAATGTTTTTCATCATCACCTCATTACAATACTTAATATCTTTTTCCTCTAACCTATCAAATGCTTGCTGAAATGGAATAATACTTTCAAGCACGAGATAAGTTGAGTTCCATCTAGTGTCAACATCAAGACATGTAAGACTTTTATATGTTATTTTTTCTTGTTCCGCACAAGACTTAAACCCTTGCAATCTCGCTGAAGAAGATCGTACATATTTAACTATTGCCTGAATTCTTAATATGTTTGTGTCTACCTCTTTTAAACCATCTTTTACAATGAGACTAAGAATGTGAGCATAACATCTCATGTGCAAGTGTTCAACCTTTAACATGCTACCTTTCCAACTATTAAGCCCTTTCTTATATACAAAATTCCTAGATCAGTAGAGGTAGCATTGTTTACTATAATGGTAAGAACTTTACCAATTCCCCACTCAAGCAAAATTATTTCAACTGATTTTCCAATTATTTCACCAGAATGACTAGCAATAGGACAAAAACACAAAATTCTTTTAATTTCCATTTCAACATCAATGAATTGAGCAGTCACACACATAAAACTCAAATTTTGCCTAGAAGACCATATATTAGTTATTAAACAAACTCTTTGAGCAAATATTTCCATATATGATTTCAATTTATTCTTCTCACTCAAATAATGTTTCAGAATATCTTTCACAACAGTATACAGAGATGGAATTTAAATCTAGGTTGCAAGACATTCAAAAAATCTCTGAACCCCCTGTGCGCAACAGTCTTAAAAGGCATTTCATCTAAAATGATCATCCTCACCAAATATCTCCTACAAATTTCTTTATCAAATTTCCATGCTTGCAAAGAAGAACCACTGTCATTGTTTTGATTCTTAGCACTAGATTCCCATGCAAAAGTTAATATTTTCTGTCTGTTATCTCTATTTTCTTGAATCTTTTTGCATCTTTGAAGGTGAATGATCATTTCACTTGTCTCATTTTTATTTTCACAATTAATAACTTTATCACAATAATGACAAGAAGCCTTTTTACTATCATCCTCAAATTTAATCAAAGAAAAATGATTCCAAACTTTAGATTTAGCATTTTGGCCTGGAAGAATCCATAAATTTTGGTAGCAAGAATGATTTACCTTTCTCAACACTTAAGAAACATGACTTGCCAATTTATATAGACAATATATGCAACAATAAACAAAAATAAACAAAAAATTAAGAGAAGTGACAGAGTAAGAACTTTTGTTTTCAAAAAAATAAACAAAACTTTGTTTTAATTGTACCAGAAAGAAAGCTTCAACAAAATCTTATAGAGAAAAGTGACGGAGCTGAAAATGAAGAGAGAGAGAGAGGTGCGCTTACGGTTTGAAGTGAGAAAAGGAGAAAGATGAGAGAAGAGAAGGGTAAAGTTACAGTTTGAAGTGTGTGTGTGTGTGTTAGAGAGAGAGAGATAGAGAGAGAGAGAGAGAGAGGGAGAGAGATGCAGCTCTGGCTAGGTTTGAAGATGAGAGAAGAAAGAATTTAATGTTTGGGGGCATGGGCATTAGGCAGGGAATGAAAGTGGGTACATAGATTAGGGTTGAAAGATATTAAAAAGACAAAAAATATCCTTTGATATTTAAACCATTTATAATCTTATATTTATTTATTAAATTATTTTTAATTCTTTATATAATTGATATAAGATATATATTTTTTCAATTATTTATATTTGCGGTACAAGATGGGAATTGCCGGCTAACCACAAGGGTAAAACCATTCTTGTCCCATAAAAAAAGGTTTTTTTTTTTTTTTTTTTTTTTTTTTAAATTCATTCTGCTCCCATCTCATATGAGAATAAAAAAAAAAAGGTCCATAACCCGCTTGAATGGGATGGGACAGATTTATGTATACGAAAGGGTTTATGCTCACCCCTAATATTACTCATAGAATTTAGTTAAAGAATACAAATAAAAGAAAATAATGATACCGTGAGACAAATTTATATCAAGTTGAAGTTTTTTAAACACAACTTATAATGCATAGTTTTTGAACTTTAGTGACAAAATAGAACTTGGAGAATTTTTGTCCAATTAACATAGTTTTATAATACAGAGTTTTGAGTTTGGAACGTTAGTTGAATTTGGATTTGTATCATTTTCTAATATGATTTTAAATTTAACCTATCTTACCAATTAATTCACACTTGACTGATTTGTCGATTTCAGGTGGATCATTTGCCTATCTAAGAATAGAACTTGGAGACTTTGTGGCCTTCATTGCTGCAGGCAACATCCTGCTAGAATATGTAATAGGAGGTGCGGCAGTGGCACGCTCGTGGACATCCTATTTCGCCATTCTTTGCAACTATGATCCAAATGATTTCCGCATCACAGTGCACCAACTAGGGAATGACTATGGCCACCTTGATCCTATAGCAGTTGGTCTCATTTGCATAATTTGCGTCATTGCCGTCCACAGCACAAAGGGCTCATCCCAATTCAACTACATCGCTTCAATTGTGCACATAATAGTCATTGTGTTCATCATTATTGCTGGTATCACCAAAGCTGACACAAAGAACTACGAAGACTTCATGCCATTCGGTGTTCGCGGTATGTTCAAGGCATCCGCTGTCTTGTTTTTTGCATACGTGGGGTTTGATGCAGTGTCCACTGTGGCAGAGGAGACCAAGAATCCTGCTAGAGATATCCCAATTGGGCTTGTTGGCTCTATGGTGATTACCACATTGGCTTATTGCTTGCTCGCTGTCACTCTTTGCCTGATGCAACCATATTATACCATCAATATAGATGCTCCCTTTTCGGTTGCATTTTCAGCTGTAGGTATAGATTGGGCCAGGTATATTGTGGCCGCAGGTGCTCTTAAGGGTATGACTACAGTTTTGTTGGTCAGTGCCGTGGGAGCGGCCCGGTATCTGACCCACATAGCCAGGACTCACATGCTGCCACCGTGGCTAGCTCAAGTCCACGATAAAACCGGAACTCCAATAAATGCAACGATTGTCATGATGGCCGCAACGGCCTGCATTGCCTTCTTCACAAATCTTGACATTCTAGCCAGCTTGCTCTCAATATCTACATTGTTCATATTCATGCTTGTTGCGGTGGCCCTATTAGTGCGTCGTTACTATGTCCCCGGTCTAACCACCTCTGCTGATCGCAATAAGCTTGCTTTGTGCCTTGTCCTCATCATTGGTTCTTCAATTGCCACGGCCACTTATTGGGGTCTGAGCGACAATGGTTGGATTGGGTATTGCATTACAGTGCCAATTTGGGCATTGGCAACAATTGGTTTGAAAGTGTTTGTTCCACATGCTAGACAGGCAAAGCTCTGGGGTGTGCCTTTGGTGCCTTGGCTTCCTTCTGCTTCAATAGCCATCAATATTTTCCTCTTGGGATCAGTGGATAAGGACTCTTTTATAAGGTTTGGCATTTGGACTGTGATTCTTCTAATCTATTACTTCTTGTTTGGATTGCATGCTTCGTATGACACAGCTAAGGAATTCGAAGAGAATAGAGCTCTAGATGCTAATGGGCTTGAGGAGGGACAAGTGGCATCCGCGCAAGATGAAAGAACAGGTTCTGCATTATAGACTGAGTATTTGTGTGCCTTGAGAGTTCTGGAAGAAAAATGCCACCAAGTATAGAAGTTGATAAAAGGGAAAATAATGTAGCGACTCATCTACGTAAAGCTGTTTTATTTGTTAAAAGAAAGGGTTATGTTATGTTCCCCAAGGGCAAGAAAAAGCAGTATGTTTATGTAAATGTAAAATGAAGTGCATTTGACTGTAAGTCAATGTTTTTCTGCTCTTAAAAGTACAGGTCTGCTGTTGCATGTGTCAATGTGAAGGTATTGGTGGGTATTCACATTCTGCTGTTGTAAAATTGCAACAAGATTTTTCTTGAAACCCTTTTAAGACAGGTAAAGAACTTACTAGACTTGAGAATACTGTGGGGCTACAATGATCGGACCCGCTTATAAGAGATATTAACGACTAGCACCACCCAAAGGGCGGTCACAGGAATTAGGTCTGAGCTCAGCTTAACACCTGGCTGGACTCTACCAGACTGGGTCTGGCTTGGTTTGGCTTCTAAAGAGAAGTTTAACCTTAGGTTATGTAATATCGGATAAGTGTGGATTTCTAAAATTAACATAAATGGGTTATTTAAAAATTTTTATATTTTATGAAAGTATGGAAAAAATAACTAAATTGATATAAATGTGAAATCTTACTTTTTGGGTTGTCTAGAAAATCTCTAAGACACTTAATCGTTAAACTTTTAATTTTAAATAATCGGTTATTAAAATATTGGTGATCAATAGACTTTAATTTGTGTTCACTGTTCAATAGAGGATTAGTATTTCTGTGAGAATTGACTTGTCGGTAGTGACCACCCCTAGAAGATTACAATCTCCTTACCATTGCTTTATTTCTACCATTCGGTGACAATTGAACCTCCTGCTGGTGCTTACCCATCGGTGATTTTCATGTCTCTCAATCTTCTTAGTGCTGAACGCTTCCATAAATCCATCAACATTTTTCCATAATTATATAAATTTCTCATTGGTATATTGACCGGACACTTAACATTTCCAATCCTCCTCGATGAATACTTGCCAATGGCTTTGATACATTACACTCTATTCTTGCCATTGAATATTGAATTTTTGCCCGACAGTGGACTCCTCAGTACCCCAATTGTTAGACTATTCGGCACAGCACTTCCCTCCAATTTCTTTCTCTCTTCGGCACTTGCGAGAGTTACTCACATAACCCTTCGGCACTTTCATATTTTCTGTCGACAATTGTGAGAGTTGCTTGGCTCACCCAAACCTGTGGGTGCTCTGCTCATTTTCTTCCAACATATATTTTCTCTCCTTGGCACTTGTGAGGGTTACTCACATAACCCTTCGACACTTTCATATTTCCTACCGGAAATTGTGAGAGCTGCTCTGTCATGTCCCGACCCTCGAATCGAGCACGTGACAACTGTCACAATTTCCCGTTACACAAGTAAGCCTCACTCCGCGTCCCGAGAAACTGTAAGGCATTCTTATAACACAAACATTTTGAAATAAATTCGAATCATCTACTGGCTAGTCCAGGCATTCCTAACAAATCTCAGATAATTAAAATAATTTCATCAAATAATTGAAATGTCTCAATAACACAAAAAGTTTTGTAAAAGAAATTTACATTGCATAAAAAGAATTCCAATATAAGCAAATAAATGTTTTTCAATATTGACAAAGTAAGCAAGTATTTAATAAAAACTAACTTTTAATAATTTACAAAACTGCCCCCTCGGGTCCAATCCACATAATTCACAAAATGCTTACACGGCAAATACCTATTGAGGTTCAACAAATGAAATTCTTTCAGTCCGGCAAAAGAAGTTATCTAAGTCTCCAAACTAGTATTCCCCTAGAAAGAGATAGAAAGAGAGGGTTAAATATGAAATACTCAGTGAGTGATATTCATGTTGAACAAAAATAAGATTTGTGTAGTAGATATATCAAACATATATAATCATCATATCAATCTCAAAATCATTTAATAATAAATCAAGTTTCCAATCATTGTAATTCAATTTCATTGCATCCAACCATTTCATATTTTCAAATATGGAGCAGCCAAGATCATGGTTCTCAACAAATGTCTACCACGACCTAGGATAGGACCGCCAAGAGTTTTAATAAGTTTTAGTTTGCAAATAACCCCACTTCTTGACATTAGCTATAGTGTTTTGTTGGTGGTGCGACCAACTATCACATGTCTTTTAGGTGGCGTGTTAATCGACCATGAATGTGCTGTCGTGACCGGCCACATACCATGTCCATTAAGCCCACCACGTCACCCAGTCAAGTCACTCCATATAGGAAAATGATTGTCATTTTCTGGGGTTCAGGCTCTTCCCCCAATAACCACACCATGCGCCATTTCATAAAAATTAGTAATCAATTTCATGTGCCATCAGTTTAATAATTGTTCATTAGTAACCAACATTATAGAGTATTTAACATCAATATATCAACATGGCATATGCATTCATTCAAAACATTAGAATGCATAGGAACTTCAAATTCATTCTTTGGGATATTCTACACACATTAAAACATATAAAATCAAGTTTTGAAATCATTTAGAAAATCCATTGAAAACAGTTTTTCCTATTTAAGTACAAGCATGTAACCACTTACAGTACTAAAAATGATAATCACTCTTAGATATCTCTATAACGAATGTCCTACCTTGTTCAGTTTTCATCAACCCCTAAGGGATATTATCAAGTAGCCACCGTTATCAATGTCAATCTATACAAGCAAACCAAAACCATAACATTAATTACTCATTCTTTCTCTCACTTATGGTGACTTAAAATTCACCAAATCTATTCATCCAATTTCAATATAAACTCCAAAGCCATGAAAGAGAAAAATATGCCCAAGTTAAGAGTAAAAATATTACTTAAATTTTTGTTACCAATTTCGCCTCAAGCCGAGTCATGACCAAACCCTAGATTTTCTCTTACGAAAAAACGTCAAATCTCTCAAAAGATCTAAATTTCTAGAGATTGGGTTATGAGTTTTGGAAGTCTTTAAAGTATGGGTTTTTGGTGTTTGATTGGTCTTTAATGGAAGTAAGGAAAGAAAGACAGTGTGTGTGCAAAGAGGGAAAGAAGTGAAAGAAGTGAAATTTAGGATTCGTGGGTACTGGAATTCCACCACCACTTTTTATCTACAAACTCATTTTTCTTATTTACTTAATTGTCCTCATTCACTTTCAACTTATACAAGTGTTCAACTTGCCCCTTTTGGTAATTTGGAGACTCAACCCAATAAGATTAAATATCTAAGAGCTTTGTTTTACTAAGACCATGTCTTTAGTGATGAGCAAAGAAAGTGGATGTGAAAGTTGGAAACTATGAGAAATAAATTTGAAATTTTTTCTTTTTTGGGATATTGGTGGTGTTTGGGTTCAATTCCCGTCAGTTATCGAACAAGGAAAGGCAACTGCTCTAACACAATATAAAAGAAAGTGTTGTTCAGCAAAGAGTCACATTTGCTGCACCACATTTAGAAGAAATAATAAGTATGGAATATAATATATATTGAATATCATATGAGTAAGGTACTTGGGTGGCTTGGTGGTGAGTAACTTTTTGGATGGCTTAATGAATGTGGGTTCAAATCTCAATAATGGCAAGCAACGAGAGACTTTGGCAAATTTGGTGAGGTAAGAACCGATGAGTGTGCAAGGGAAATGAGGCAAGAACAACCAATGGGTGTGCAAGGGAAATGAGGCAAGAAAAGAGGGAAATGGGTATATTCAATACAAGTGTGACCGAAGAGGGAAATGAGGCAAGAACCGATGTGAGTGTGCAAGTGAAGATCGAAGAGTCTCTCAAAATAGATGAAGAGGAGTTCTACTTTCCATTACCAATGACATAAATTTCACAAAAAAATTTTCACAATCCCCAATACTAATGACCGATCACTTAAAAATTACAGGTCTACTGACCAAGTGCCTAAATGATTCTTGGACAATCCAATGGACAAAAATTCATATTCATATCAAAATTAATTACTCCTCCTACGCTTTCACAAAATATAAAAATTTTTAAATAGCTCATTTAGAGTTAAGTTCACCATCTGGATTTATCCGGTGTTACATGCTTAGCTTAGGGATGACAATGGATTGGTTATGGTTCGGATCATATTAATACCATATCCAATCCTGAATCCTTACTCTAATATCCATATTCAACCCTAACATGATTCGTGTTAAAAAATAGAAAACCATATTCGACTCTATAGATTTTTCTAAAAACTCGATCCGATATGATATATGGCATATCTTTTAAAAATCAAATCCGATCCAATCCGATCCATACCCAATCCATACCCAACCCGAGAATGGAAAACATAATAACAAATAAAACTATATAAAAGAAAAAAACATAATCCACTTAAAATTGTTTCAAATTCTATACCATGTAAACAAAGGAATAACAAATAAATTAATTAAAAGCAAAAGTATACATGCACAAGAACCATAAAGAAAAGATATAAATCATCCAAATATTAATCAAAGTATACATATTTCATGTTTTGATAAGTAAAAAACAACTCACAAAATAAAATATAAAAATAAATTACATATTTTTAATACTCGTGGAAAACAAAACACATTAGTTTTTCTAAAACAATGTTACTAATTTCAAGTGACCAAATCATCAATAAAAACTCTTTAGCCATTTCACAGTCATCATCACCATCCTCTTCTCGATCCTTATTTAACAATGACAATGGTTGCATAGTTTCAAGTTGAGATTATAAGTCATTTTCTAAAAAAAAAAATTGAAACAAATATTAAAATATAATAAATCAAATATTAATTAATAGAGAATATTTAAATATTTAGTTTAGATACATACCTAGTTATTGAATCCATAACCAATTTTGACTACCTTGCAAAGCTTCTACAGTTGTGTAATGAAGTCTATTTCGATGAGAAGATATCACACAACCACCTTACTAAATGCAAACTCAGAAGCCCTTGTGGTAATAGCTATAATATAAATATCTTTTGCCATTCTATGCAATATAGGATACTTGTCACTATTTTGTTTCCACCACTGCAATATATCAAAATCTAGTTTTCTTGGGATCACTCGCTCATCCAAAAAATCATCCAATTCTGATTTTGACTTTGTTCTTGAATCAATTTCTATTTCTTTCTCAGCATATATATCAAAATCCTCTAATTCATCTGTCGAAACTGATGTACTTGTAATGCTGGATGAATAAGATTCATGATTCACCATCACCATGTATCTTCTTTCATATTCAAGAAACAACTCACAACATATATGCAAATTATTTTCAATCTCTTCATTTGCCTTATCCCTATAAAATTTTTGAAAATAGTACTTCAACATCAAAATCTTATACCTTGGATCCAACATAATAGTCATAGCTAAAATAGCATGAGTTTTATTGTAATATTTGTCAATTTTTTACAATATTGTTTTTGCCATTGTAGTAATGATCTCTTTCTTAGCCCCACTCACCCATTGTATCAATGACAACTTAATATCAAAAATTTTTGGGAAGCAAATATTTTCAATTCCATAACTAATATCAGAAAATATCTCTGTTACAGTATAAAATTTCTTTAACTTCTCACGAACCATCCTAGCAATATCTCATTCTTCATCACTTGGCAAACACTTATATCTTGGTTCACATTACATCAAACTCATAAAAACAACTTTATATGATAAAGCAGTCTCAAGTATCAAATAAGTTAAATTCCAGTGTATTTTCACATCAAGACATAATTTTTTCGTAACAGACATATTTTCAAAACCATCAATTTCTTCAAAATTTTGTCATCTTTTCGGTATTGCAAACAAAAATTGAACACTATCCTGAATTTTAGAAATTGCATCACTAATCATTGACATTCCATCTTGCACAATTAAATTCAATGTATGTGTGTAACAACACATATGAAAAAACATACAATTTAGCATGGATCAACAACTCTATGGTGGAATCATTGGAAGAGCAATTGTCCATTGTTACCATTAATATTTTCCTATCAATATGTCAATCGAGAAATGTTTTCATCAATTGTTGGCATATTACATCTCTATCATAAGGATGTGGAACATAACAATAGCTGCAAGAATAAAATTACAAAAAAGTTAATAAATAAAACTAGATTTATACCTAAAAATATTTAAAAAGGTCAAATCTCAATACCTCAATAGTTTGCTTCACAAATTCCATGATAGATCAATGTAATGTGTAGTCACTAACATGTATCCTCTTTTTTGATGATTTGCTATCCATATACCAATAGTAATTACAATCCTACTATCATTTTGAAAAAGTTCCATTTTTGTCCTCCTCTTTTTCTCCTTGTAAATACTCATGATATTTTTTAAAATGGAATTGCAGTAGGAATGCTAAACATTGGTTGTAAACTATTAACAAACTTTTTGAACCATGTGTGGTCAACCATTGATAATGGATATTCATGCATCACAATCATTTTCGCAAGCTCTCTCCTAGAAAAGGCACCATCAATAACATAATTGCCTATACTTGCACTATCACCAATATTTTTTCTTTTATTCATCACCAAAATTTTTTGTCTTATATCAATATTTTGCTTTTTGAGCCATCTTTCAAAATGTGTCTTTAAATGACTTGTCTCATTTTTTGAGTTTGCTTCCATTTTCCTATTATAATAGTTATACGTTGCCTTCCATTCCCCATTAATATGCTCTTTTACAAAATGATTTCAAACAACCAAACTTTTACGTTTGCCCTTGTAATTAAAGACTGAAATTTCAGTTGAAGTTGGACTCGTAGTACTTGTCCCATCAACAGCTGTTGGGATTGTAAATGGAGCATCTTTGCTGGGATTTGAAGCTATTAAATAATGGGGAGATAAAGAAACTGAATCCATGAAATTATAAATAGATATAAATCTGCATGCAATCAAAATGAAAAAAATAAAATTAAAATTCAAGGAACTATATAATTTTGTTAACAACAAGAACTATTGATTTGAAATTAATTAATAACTATTGCATTGCAGAGACTTTGACTCCAATTGTATTTGTGTTTGTGTGTATGAGAGAGAAATAGACAAACTAATAAAAGAGAGACTGTTGCACAAATCAAATTTCAAAGCAAAATGAAATTTGGACTACGGAAATATGACAGAGAGAGAACTAAATAAGCTAACCAAAAATTGCAATGAAGAACTCAATATCAATAGTTATTACATAGATTTCAATAACCCATTATATCACAGATAGCAAGAAATGAATAAGGGACCAAGAGACCGGGTTCATGTAATGATGAAGGTTTATCGAAACTTTATTAAATGCCATGGTTGCTGAGAAAGAGAAAATCAAATGGGATAGGAGCGTGAAGAGGGGAAAGATTGGTAAAGATAATTCAAACAAAGTGATAGGACAAGCTAATTTCCTATTCTAAAAAGGAAATGAAAATT
Source organism: Dillenia turbinata (assembly GCA_037126225.1). Lineage (NCBI taxonomy): Eukaryota > Viridiplantae > Streptophyta > Magnoliopsida > Dilleniales > Dilleniaceae > Dillenia > Dillenia turbinata. Next base: position 11,437,151 of record JBAMMX010000010.1, on the reverse strand, counting down.
CAAGCTAATTTCTAGTCTAAAATGGTATGTAACACATGTGAAGTTGTCACCAACCTTCTAAAGTTACTATCCTTGAAATCTAGAAAGTAAAACAAGCAACAAGAAAATTCAATATGGCTGACAACTAGATCTTGACTAAGCAAAATATGACCAATATGTTTTTGGTCAGATCTGCTAAAATCTTGAAAATTTGAGCAAAATAAAAGGAAAAAAAAAATTGGATGATCAATTAAACTAAGCAAAAATTTCAAGACAAATCAAACCAAAAGAAATATAGGAGAGAGAGAGTGAGAGTGAATCAAACAATGTGCCCACAAAATCAAGAATTTTTCACCAACCTTCTAAAGTTGTCATCGAAGAGGCTGTTGGTGAAGAATCTGTTGGTGAAGAATAAGTCACACACGTGATTGCTATTGATAAAGGTAATGAAGGTCAGCAAGTTGATGAAGGTCGACACAGTCTTCTGGCATTGGTGATGAAGGAAAGATGATGAAGTATCAGCATTGGCAAAGTGATGAAGGGAGAAGGTGATGAGATTAAGGGGAGAGGGTGAGGACTGAGGTGAACAAAGGATGCAGTGCGGTAGTTAGAGAAATGAAATAAGAATAGGATTCACTTAACCCAAAAAGTTATTTTAATAATATAATATTAAAATAAAATTTTATTTTATTATAAATTATAATTGGGTTGGATTACTTATAACCTAAATCCGAAACCGAACCAACCCAACTACTCTTATACTAAAATCCGACCCTAATTCGACCCGATCCCGATTTTTTACGAAAAAAACCCAATCAACAGATCTAATTTTTTGGATATTCGTCGATTCAGATCAGATATTGCCATCCAAGCTCGGCTCACCCAAACCTGTAGGTGCTCTGCTCATTTTCTTCCAACATTTATTTTCTTCTTCGGTGCTTCTCTATTTGACCAAACAGCAGCCATTGTTGATACCAATGAGACTTGAAATTTACTTTGTTGTCATTTGTCACCATTGAGATTTGAACCCTTAACATTCCATTCATCTAAAAAGTTTTTCTCCACCAAGCCATCCGATTACTTCAATTATGATATGCTTAATATTTATTATATTCTATGTTTTGTAATTTCTGCTAATGTGTTTCCATGTATGAATATGACCTTTAGTGGAGAGCACTTTCCTTCATATGGTGTTGGAACAATTGCCTTTCCTTTTTTCGGTAGCTGATGGGAATTGAACCCAAGCACCACCAACCTCCAAAAAGGTTTTACACTACCATGCCATGCAAATAATTATAGCAATATTCATGAATATTTCATATTCTAATAATTTTAATTTATTTTGCATGAGTTTGCACTTTTCCTCTCAACCCTCTCTGCCCATCACCGATCACTCCTCTCTCAACAAATAAAACTTCAAATACTTAAACTCATTGAATTGTGTTCCAAATTACCAAAATAGGCATGTTGGGCACTTGTGATAATTGGAAGTGAAGGAGGACAATTTAGTAAATAAGGGAAATGAATTGTAGATAAAAAGTAGTGGTGGGATTCCAGAAACCACGAAGCCTAGATTTCACTTCTTCTTTCACTCCTTTTCCTCTCTACACACACGCTATCTCTCTCCCTCTCTCCCTGCTTCTATCAAAGATCAATCAAAACACCACAAACTCACACTTTAAAGATTTTCAAAACTCATAACACAATCTCTAGAAAGTTAGATCTAGTAAGAGATTTGAGATTTTCTAGTGAGAGGAAAACTTAGGGTTTGCTGGTGGCTTGGCTTGTAGTAAAAATGGTGACAAAAATTTAGTTAATTTTCTTATTATTAACTTGGGTTTATTTTTCTCATTCATGACTTTGGAGTTTTATGTAAAAAATTTGATAGACTAAATTTGGGAGAATTTAAGTCACTGCAAGTGAGAGAAAAGTTAGGGTTTTGAGTGTTAGAATTATGAGTTGCCATGAGATGATAAATATTAATGATTTTGGTTACTTGATGATGTCCCATTGGAGCTAGACAAAATTGATCAAAGCCAAACTCTTGCGGTGGGAAAACTGGGAGTGACTGTCATCCCTAACATAGTGAATGGATGATTATTTTGAGTATGAATAACAAATGCTTGCAACTGAGATTTGTGAAATTTATTTTGAAATAAATTTTTAATTTGGATTTGAAATGTTTTGTGAATATAGTGCGCCCAACTTAAATGGTTTGTTCAAACCCATGACTCTACCCTTAATTTCTTATATTGTTTGCATCATGTTACAATTGAATTATATGTGAATTGTGAAATTTCATTCCATTGTGAATTGTTATGAGATTGAAATGTAAAATGGATTTTTTATAACATGGTGCATGGTAAAAGACTATAGTCTATGTTTAAGCCTTCCACGGGCCGAGACTGACGGGACGGCATGGTAAGCGCTCAGTTATTAATCGGCTTGGAGGTGGCAGGATAAAGAGCCACTCAAGCTAGCCGGAACGACGTGGTTTGGTACCCCACAAAAACTCTATGTCAACACCAAGGATAGGGGAAATGTTTTATAAAATAATAGTGAAAAAACCCATTTGCGGATTTTACCAATGGCCATTGGTAGAATAATAGTTTCTGGCAACCCCAAAGAAAATTTGAAAAGGAACAATGAGAACTTATTGTTAATGATCAACTTATAAGTTATGGTGGTTTGTTTCAAATTCATTTTTATGCAATTGATTTTCCTTTGAATTGCATTTGGAATATATTCTTGATATATGTGTTTGACACAACCACCATCACTCCTCATTCATATTCAAAATGTCATTACACTCACTGAGTATTATATACTCACCTCACTCTTTTATCTCTTTTTAGGGGAAGCTAACTTGGAAACTTAGTCATCATCTGGTTACCGATTAGAAGAAGATACTTTTGTTGATCGTCATTAGGCACTAGCTTTGGGAACTATGTGGACCGGACTCATGGAGGGAGATTTTGTAAACTTTTAAAAGTTTGATTTTGTTAAATACTTGCTTATTTATTTTGGTTAGTACAAAAAAACCATTACTTGTTTATTTTGGAATTTTTCTTGTTTGGTGTAAAAATGTCTTTTGGGGAGGATTATTGTTTTCATTAGGACATTTAGATTGTTTGATGGATGATTTGAATTTATTTTTAAAATGTCTAGAATATTGGAATGCCTTGCAATATCTCGGGATACAGAGTGAGGTTCAGTCATGTACCGGTATAGCACGGCGGTTGTCGCATACTCGATCCAATGGTCGGGACTTAAAAGGTTAACTCAAAAATTCATGAATATTTAAAATACGTAGTTTGAAACTTTGACCCCTTTTGCTAATTTAGTCCTAGACCTTTATACCATTCTTGGGTGAGGGTGCCCAATGATGGAAAACACCTTATATAAAATAAGGGTACCCAATGATGGAAAACACCTTATATAGAGCAATAACATGAATTTTCATTATGAGCCTTCCCTGTCATCATTGCTATAGTCTGTGTTGTCAATCATCATTATTTGGGTGAGGGCAAGAAATCAGATGCCACCAAGTCAAATGACTGAGTGATCTCTCTTCATATACTTTACTACATACTAAAAGCTTTTATTTCCTATATTTGATGAAATAACTGAAAGCCTGATAGATTTTTCATTAGCTGTTATTTTTCTTATCTTCTTGAATCCATTGCTTAATCATCCTCTTTTACAAGGGTTTTTGTTTGGTACCTACTCAAAATTTATGATTGTGATATTGACGTTAGAGGTGTGGCTCAAATTAATGCGGATCATTTTCTAGAGGAAGAAAAGATCAATTCTTATATGGTTCCCTCATTTGATGGTAACTCTAAACTTTTAAACTTGCAACCCAAAATATCACAGGCCTACACATGTGTAACCTTTAGGATTTAGATGATACTTGATGTATGATTTCGTAAGTGCATATCGTCCCATAAAAATTGTAATTGAATTACTAATTCAACTTGTTGCTCATAATATTTAGAATATATATATATATATATATATATATATATATTATAAAAATTAAATCAGGATATCTGATTAAAATAATATAAACAAGTACAATTAAGAGTAAACAAATCAAGATATTGAGATATGACTAAGACTTCGAATGTATTTCTACTAGACTTGATTCATGAAAATAGATGTCTATTTTTATTTCTATAAATTGCTGGCCAGGAACCTTATTTACTTAGCTACTTTCTCAAGTATACTAAGCCTATTCTTTTACATAACTTACCTATCTCTATGTAAGTTTAATTGCAAAATAATGCATTAGGATTATGTTTCTTATCAAAAACCATATATGTTATGCACTGAACTTCTTGTGTGCATTCAACACCTATCAATCATGATAAGATCTAAATTGAAGTACAAATCTCTCGATTGCATTACGACAGTCAAAACGATCTCAATGATGGCCAGTCATAAGAAGGCATAAGAATTATGATAATTTACCATTCATTAAAGAAATAAAATGATCATTGACCATTTTAAAATATTCAGTTCATCATATCATACAATGAAGCCCTAGTGACCATGAATTTAGTTACTTATGATTGACATTAAATAACAAAGTCCCCAAGGGAACGTCTAGTAGACACAATCACCTCTCTCAATCCCTTGATCAAGGGTTCAAGAGAAATAAAGAATGAAAACCCATCTTCAAGTTTTTCTTCCCACTTCTCTGTATCTTCATTTTCTCCTTCTTCTTGCGACATCTCCTCTAGCCCCTTTTTTTCTCTTTTTTAAATACTTCTTCTCAAACCCTTAAGATATCATAGGTTTATTACTCCTAGCTCCTAAATTACTCTAGCCACAAACCTTTGCAAATTTCGTCATTCAACGGAGTTCTAAATGTAATCCTTAATGGGAAAAAAAAAACATGGAAGAAGACATCATAGAATTCTTCGATGGTCGCTTTCACACTTCTTAGTCCCAACTGCATGCTTCTATGCTTTCATTAGTAACTCTTCTATCACAGCTTCACTCATCTTTTTAACTTGAGAATTACTTCTTAAATTGTAGTTGCAATTGTTGCATCATTAATCCAATATTAGGATTATATATAAAATAATTATATATTGCATACTGACATATAAGTTGAGCTCATATAAGAGTGATCTGCTAATTCGATAATTTGGGTTTAGTGTATCAAATAGGATATGAAAATAAATAAACGTGCGAAAACCAATAAACATTTACTATTTATGATGAGTTAAATAGAAAATATTGAAGGGTGACTTAAGGACAACTGAAAAAATGCTTAATTTATGTGAATTTAATAAAATAACTGGAATAAACTAAACAATCAGATTTCGTTATAAATTTCGAAGGTAAAAGTCATTACTACAACTATAAAAGTGTTATGATTCTCGGGTCAATACATCACTTTAATTTTCTAATGTCCATATTATGCAACAAGATTTTGTGAGGACACACTTGACCAGGATGGTCAGGCTTAGAACTCTGCCTAGAATAGGATTACATTCAGTTCAATTTTCGACTATAAATCAGGTATTATTCTATCTGATCTAAAATTGAATTTTAGTGATTAAGTTTCAATTCTGATGATTCAACACGATATTTGGTATTATTTTGCATCAAGTTATTTTTTCTAACAAGTGGTATCAAAGCTACTTGTGCTTGAGTAATCAGATTTTTTTGTGGCATATTTTGCGATTAAAATTTTGTTTTTATATATGATTTTGGAATAGTGTGTGTAGCTCCGAGTAAAGTTAAAAGGGAAAAAAGGGGGAGAAAAAAAAGTAAAAAAAAACAAAAAAAAAACAAAACAAAACAACCCCAACTAACTCTCTCCACTCTCCCCCTCCCACTAACCCTCTCATTCTCTCGCCCTCCCTCCCTCTCATCTCATCTCTCACCTCTCCCTCTCACTCTCGTAGCTCTCTCCCTCTCTCAATCTTTTTTTTAATTAACTATATCTCCACTAAACCATCCTCTTGAAGCTTTCAAACCCTCAATCAAACTCTTGCATGAAGATAGATTTGGAAAAAATTTAGGGTTTGATCCAATAAGGGAAAAATTGGGGTTTTTCGTGACTCAACGTCCAAGACTCAATTTAACCATGAAATTGAGATAATTTTTTCCTCCTAAACTTGGATTTAATATTCTCATTATTAGATTGAAATTTGTGGTTGAGATTTGAGGGATTAAGTTTGGGGGTTTAGACATAGGGTTTATAAAATGTTGGGATTTGGATAAGAGATGATTGAAATTTGTGTAATTATATAAATAAAGCATATTTGATGAAGATAGATGATGAATCAGCACATTTTGCTAGTTAGATGCATTATTTGTTAAGAAATGAGATGTTTAGCATCTTGTGACTGGAATTTAAGATTATAGGCTTGTATATGTTTATACATTGTATCCAAGTATTGCTGAAAATTCATGACCAAATTGGGCAAATTTTATTTAGTCTGTTGTTGTGTTGCTTGTGCTATTATTTCAAACCTAATGTGAGCCTATGCATCCCTAGGAAATATATATATTAAGCTAGGGAGTCAAGTTCATGTACTCCATAGAAAACCCCTTTGTTTATATGTATAAAGGAGATGTTTATCTATGAGACATGCTTCCAAAGTGTTGATTTACGAGATTAGCTAATGTTTGCTAAATTTCATGTTTTGGCTAACAACTAGGTTATGAAAAATTTGGAAAAAAATTTGATTAACCCTAGTCCTATAAGTGATTACAAGTGGAATTGGTGCTGAATGTCATAGGTCAAGGCATTTGGAACCTAAAGTAAGACTAGATATCAAGTTAGTTGTGGATTTGGAAGTAATTACCCTCCCAAGAGGTGAGTAGATGGTCAGTTGCTTCTTTAAATGAGAAAAATCATTTCAAATTTCTTTTATAAATGGTTCTTAAATGATTTTATATGATTTTGTACAAGTATTTTGATTGTGGGATGTCCTAAAATGAGAATTTAAAATATGTATGTGTTTGTTGTATTTACGAACGAATTTGTGCTATATTTTATTTGAAATTGTGTTTATGGATATGCTGATATGATTCGATAATTTATTTGTTGGAATTATGGCACATTGAATGAGATTGGGATATTTGTAAAATGATGGTGCATGTGACGTAAATAGTTATAGTCATTCTCTCCCGATAGGGTGCCGTGGTTAAGGGTTATTGGCAAATGATGGTAGACGCAACCTCCTACGCCCCCGTCATACTATCGATTATATCACCAGTGGAGTACGAGTTAACGCCAAAGAAGGAGGAAGTAGAGTTATGGAATGAGCGAATTGAAAACCACTTCGTGGGCTTCCTCCCAAATTTGTGGATGGAAGTTATTTCTTTAGGGAGACCCCATGAAATTTGAAGAACATGAAATTGTGGATACATTCTTTTTAATTATCGTGATTGTTTGGCACCGTTTTACATTCAATGAGTTGTTTGAAATATATGGTTTGACATTTCCACACTCACCCCTCATTTATTGTCACAACCATATCATTGCACTCCACTCACTGAGAATTTTTATACTTACCATTATTTCTTTCATTTTTCAAAGAAAGTTTAAGTTTGGAGATCTAGCTGACGCTAGTGCCGAAGTTTGCCGAGTCCTAGTTTTGAGGAGCTTCCTACTACAGGTACTAGTTCTTACTTTGTCAAGATTGTTGAGGAAATTAGTTAGGCCCATATGGAGGGTATTTTTTTGGAATTGTAATTAAAACTCCCTTTTGTGTACCCCTTTGGATTACAAACTTTAAATTGTACTCTAATCTTTTGCATTTTCTTCCACTGAATTTTCTTTTGAAACTTGTGGATATTTATTAGATTTAAGATGGTCAGGTTGGCCACATGCATATTTTTTAGACAGGATTGGACCAAGTTGGTCCTTTGAATCTTGTTGTGTTATTTTGGACAAGGTTGGATTTTTTATGAAAGCCTTGCATTATCCTGGTATACAAGTAGGGCTTACATGTATTCCAGAGTGACGTGACAATTGTTGCATGCCCTACTTGAGGGTGGGCACGTGATAGTATGAACTTTTGGATTAAGTTATATTATGTTGATATTTTGAAAATTTTGGGATTATGTTGTTATTTCGGATTTTTGGAAAATATTCAAGATTTTTTGTGTCAATTTCAATCAAAAAAACTTTCTAGAAAGTTTTCATAAAAGTTGATATTCAGTTTTCATCAAAGTCGACAAGTCGACATCCAACTTTTCAAAAAAAAAAAATGAAAGGATAAGATCTCCTCTAGTGGTCCCCAACAACGGGGCAATGTTTTCCGCAAAGGAACAAGGGAGACAAAATTTTGTTACCTTTCTTTTATTTTTTTGAAGAAAGCTGACTTTTTTTTTTTAAGGAATCTTTCGGATTTCCATTTAATAAATGGACAAAAATCATGGGCCTTGCGTTTTTTACTTTTTCTTTTTCTTTTTTTTTTGGAAATTGAACTTTCATTTCTTTTGAAAAATTTCCAGTTTTTTGGTAAACAAAAAAAAAAAGGGAAAAACTTTCGGGTTTTAACTTTTTTCCTTTTATTAAGGTTTGGCTTCCCAATTTTAGAAGAAATCTTTCTAGATTTCGACAAAACAATTTTCGACAATTTTTAAGAAAAATGGGTTTCAGTATGTAAAATGGTACCTCATTTTATGTAGACCTTCACACAACTATCACCATTTTTTTCTCTCTTTTTTTTTTTTTAAGGAAAGCGGGCTTTAGTATGTAAAGTGGAATGTCAATTTATGTTGACTTTCCCACAATTTTCACAATTTTTTTAAAGAAAGTGGGCTTTTAATATGTAAAGTGGTACCTCATTTTATGTTATTATTCCCAAAATATTCAAAAAAAAAAAAAAAACCATTTTTTAAAGAAATTTATGGGCTAATTTTTTGGCCTAATCAGACCCAATTGTGGGTGCAAATGTTATGGAAATCATAGGACTGAATATAACCCATTTTTCACTATCCCTTTTCTATTCAAGACTGGCACTTTCTTTAGTTTGGAATGGTAAGGCATGTTTAGAAAAGTTATGTCTAGGAAAGTGGTATTTAAGTGAGAATAGACGAGCTCCATCACTTACCTGGCAGTTTTTCTATAGAATTAGGATTAGCCAGATCTTTTATCAGTTGTTAGCAAAAAGTGAAGACTTTGGTTTTATACCAACAACAAAAATAAAGGGACAAAGAAAAAAAAAAAGATAAAAGAGGCCGATTTGATAAATTGGGCTTTTATAACCTCAATTTAAAGTTAATAAAATTGAGCTCTAAATTGCTCAATTTTTAGAAATTGTTCAATTCAATCCCCTTGTTGAATGGCTCCAATTTCCAATCATGGCAAGAGGACTTGTTGAAAGTTCTTAAAGTAATGGATTTAGACCTTACGTTAAGGGTTGACTCCCCCACACCTCTTATCGATAGGAGTATCTCTTATGGAAAGAGAGAGTTTGAAAGATGAGAGAGATCAAATCGCATGTGTCTAATGATTATGAAACTAGTTATCCCAAAAAAAATTAGAGGTATAATATTTGTGTCTATTACGAGAGCCAAAGTTTTCTTTAAAAATATTGAGAAATGATTTGTCAAAAATGAAAAAACTAAAACTGGTATACTTTTTACAAATCTTATCTCAATATTGTATAACGGTCAAGAGCACTTGACCACTGAAGATAAGAAAGGAAATAAAAGAAAATAAGACAAAGATACTGTTATGTTCCTTAGCTTAGTTTATTTTGGAATTAATTTAATTTCAATAGCAGGACATACTTGGTGACTAAATTCCACTACAACCACTCATATGAGTGTGTCTATGTAAGGTTGCCTAAATTGCTGACCACCAAATTATGGTGAAAGATATGTCTACCTAGGTGATGACAATAAAATTCCAATGGAAGTGCTGGCAAAATGAGTTTTGATGATGAGTAAATGATGGATAAAAGTAAGTGCATGATTAGCATAAAAGGGTAAACTAATGAAAGATTAGTTTGGATGATATTAGGATAAGTTAGGAATGATTGTAGACACATATATGAAATTCAGACCTAGCGTACTCAACTTATCCTCTAACACAAATTGACTCACTAAGTTTAGAAATGCATTTAAGTTTAGATAGAAAGTTAAGCCAGTCGACTCATAAAGGAACATTAGTTGACACACCATGTACTATAGGCAAACCAAACTTAAAAGAAAGCCACTCAAGTCGACTCACCCCGAAGTACCAGTCGACTCACTCATTGATGGAACAACAAGAGTCAAATATTCAAAGCTATAATGGTTGAATATTTAAAAGAATAATGGTCAAAATGAAAAATAGGACATATAATACAAAGATCAAGTCAACTTGCTATAGATCATAAGTTGATTAGTGCATTCAGCACTTAGAAATTTTTGTGAAGAATAAATTGAAATATATGCTAGGCCACAGAGCACTCACATGCTAGGCCATAGGGCACAAGGCACTAAGACATGGGATGAGCCATAGCATGTATCAACACATAGACCTGACCCTAGAATTTAAGTCATTTACTATACTAAGTCGACTCACACTATGAGGATTTAGAAAATACATGAGCACAACACGAGTCACGATGCGAGCCATGTCACATGTTGGGTCTTTGGTTGGAAGGTTGCCTTAGAGGCTTGATAGCACGTGGGTGATGAGAAATATGGGTGGAGTACACCTTGTTGCACGACAGTTATGTCCTATACACAATGATGGCTCATAGAGAATTGAATGGAGTAAAAAAGAAGTGGAGAAAATAAAGGGATTTGAACTTGGCTTTGATGGGTTTGTCAAAGTCAAGAGCCTATATTAAAACTTGTGTAATGTAACCTAAGGGAATGTTTCCTCCTTAAGCCCTAAGATTCTCACGTGAAGTTAACAATACAATTCAGACTTGTCCGATGTTACAATTCTTAACCCCCTGAAAGAAAATTTTGTCCTCAAAATTTCATTACCTTATTGTTCCTCAAATAGTTGGGGATATTGCTTCCTCATCATCTCCTCAAGTTCACAAGTCATCTCCTCAACCTGATTGCTCTTCCGTAACTCCTTGACAATTGGAATCTGTTTCTTCCTCAAACTTTTAACTTGTTTCTCCATAATAGCCACCGGTTGAACTCTAAAATTTAAATCTTCTCTCGACTTAATAGGAGGAACCTCAAGAACATGGGGGAGTCTGGTAAATACTTTTTCAGTATCGAAACATGAAATACATTATGAATTCTTTCCAATTCTGAAGGCAATTCCAACCGATAAGCCATATGTCCAACTCTTTCTATGATCTTGAAGGGGCTAATGTAACAAGGAGTTAACTTCCCTTGTTTTCGAAATCTAATTACACCTTTTCAAAGGGATAGTTTTTAAAAACACCATGTCATTGATTCTAAATTCTAGTGCCCTTCTCCTCTTATTGGCATAACTCTTTTGTCGGTCTTGGACTGCCTTTATCCTTTCCTGAATCAATTTCACTTTCTCGGTAGTGGTCTCTATCAACTCTACACTCTCAATCTTCCTTTCCCTAAACACTTGGACACAAATTCAGCAATCTCTCTTTTTATTCCCAGCCACCGATAAGTCTTTCTAATCATTCGGTACATCTTAGTGCTTCCCGGATGCATAGCATATGTCGATAAGTGTGCTTCCTCAATAATAGTTCTACGAAGATCAATATCCTTAGGAATACAAATCCTATTTTTAAACACAAGATTTCCATCATCTCTGACTCCAAACTCATCTCCTTCATCATTGTTGTCACACCCCGAACCGGGATCGTGAACAGTCGTCCGTTACCCTGTATGCCGGCTGTATTTTTACAGAAAATCAGACAGAACCTCCCCATATTTCGGAGGTCTTCCATGTACAATTTAACCTGTATATTAACAAACATCCTGTCAAATAAACAAATGGTCATCCCGGCCTCTCCAAAATCAACCAATCCCACAACAGACATCCAGGACAACGCAAGGCTATAAAAATTACTAGCAGTCCTAGCCACGGACCACTACTGTCATGTCCAACTAGAGCATGAGCAACCGTCATACCGTGCGGACCTAAATTTTATACAAATGTACAACAAATTTCCCAAGTTATATTTTAAATGTTTACAAATGCCTCAATGCAAGTATAATATGAGAGTTTCACAAACAATGTCCATAATTTATATAGTCATCCCATAAAAATATACACGGCCAACTACGGATCTCAATATCAAGACCTCGCAGGGTTGATATAAAATAAGGATTTCAAATTTCAACTTAAATTAAATTCTCACCGTCGTAGTATACCGAATCCACCAAAACCTCTAGAGCCTGTAGTGTCACTCTAACACAATAATCCTGTCTGAGGAGGGAAAAAAGAGGGGTGAGTATCAAGGAAGATACCCAGTGAGTGAGGGGATTAATCTCAAGTACAAATAGTGTAGGTGAACATTGGAGTGTCAAACAAAATCATTCGTAAACAATAACTTAAGTTTCGCAGTAAATCATGGTAATGTTCAATATCAAAAAGTCATTTGGTCAATCACACAATATCATACATATATGCATCCATTTAAAATCAAGTATAACATAGAGCAAGCCGAAAGAATCCTGGCAATGGTCAACCATGACCAAGGACAGGCGTATCGGGGGTTTTATTATGCATAAATGTTCAAAAGTCGCTCTCTACCCCGACATTGGCACGTACAAGCAACTCCTAGTGTTAGACCGCCTATATCTGACGGACCTCCCCTTTCGGTTCAACTGGGTCCATATGGAACATCACAATCATGTACAAGCAACTCCCGGTGCTAGACCACCTATACATGACGGACCTCCCCAATACATGATTCGACCGGACCCATATATAACACAATCACGACGTTTGGGATACCTCTGGCCAAAGCGTATCCAGGCAACCCGTGCCTCTACAAACGCCCTTCATAGCTACGAAATCATCACTGTCATCATCATAGTATCACAAGGGCACAACGTCCTACAGGTAAGAATCATATCATCATATCATCTCATAACTAGAAGGCATCCAACCCACATAGTTCATCAAAACATTTCAAATCCGTGTGCCAATACATTTCATCAAATCATTTCAAATCAACATACCAATACAATGGTAGAAAAGAAAACTTATCAAATTTTCAAGTAATGGCACAATTTTGTTTCACTTCAAACATGGTTGCGTAGTCATAGAAAACATGAGTTTACAACACTTCAATAATCACAAAACAGATTTGAGATTTAATATTACACGTCAAATCAATGCATATCAAAGCATGTTTTGTTTAAAAACACGATAAAATCAGATTTCACTATTTTATACAAGAGATTAGAGTCCCACTCACTGTATACGGGAGGGTCAATCACTCCCTACAATGCATAACAAGTGTCGAAACTGTGCTCACCTCGATTGGTCTCCAAGCAGGTCACTACAATTGTAACACATTACATATGTCATGAATTGAAAAATTACTAAGTTAGTTAGCATTTTAACTAACCCTATATCTAGGCCAAAACTAGGGCATGCTAAATACTCTCTCAACTACACGCATTTCATCTTCCTCTTTCTCCATCACCAACAACAACTTCAATGTTCTATACATTCAATCCTCATAGTATCATCACCAAGCATACATGCCTCCCATTCCATCCTAAAGATCACTCAAAGTTGGAAACAAACATAAAATAATTAGTTTCCTCCAAGATAGAAATTCTTTGAAAAATCATAAACTTTTCGATTCTCATCCAAATGTCTCAACCCATATATCATTTTCAACATATAAAAGTCTAGTTTCAAAATACGAAGATCGTATTTGAATTACCTATATGCAAAACAACCTATAATGTAAAACAATGCATCAATCCTTAAGCTCCAACCCTAGATCCAAATACTTTCATGCATATTTCGAATTAAACTCTAGAGAAACCATTCAAATCAATTCAAGTATACATTCCAAACGTATACAAGACTTCTAACCCTAAATTTATCCTAAATTCATTCAATTAATCAAATGAATTTGTATTTTACCTCACTTAGGGTTTTTTCGCAGCTCAAACCTAGCTTCCATTCGTTATTCGACTCAGTCTGAAACCTGTAATGTGTCCAAATCGAAGCAAAGTTCAGACATTTATCTTAATTACAAAGAGATATCAAAACCCTAGAACTAATTCATCCTTACCTACGCAGTGAAGAATTCGCGACCTAGGGTTTTCGAAGTCTGTACTGCTGTCGACTTGGGGGCTCTGCAAGGGTTGCAGAAGTGAGTTGCAGCAAGGAACTCTGCGAGCAGTGAGCGAGTAAGGGAGAGGGAGCGCTGCAGTCGCACGCCCGGGAGAGGGAGCAGAGGGACTGTCGCGTGCGAGGAAGGAAAGAGAGAGAAAGAAGGGACCGCCGCCTGCGATGGTTGGAGCACGACTGGTGTGCGGCGGAGGAGCGGGTGGCGACCGAAAGAGAGAGAGATTTCGAAGGAGGGAGACAGAGAATGAGAAACATAGAGTGGGAGAGAATACGTGAGAGAGAGAACAGAGGGAGAGATAGAGAGAAACGGGGAGGAAAGATGAATGGTGGTGGTGGCGGTGGAGATGGTGTTGCGGCAGTGCGAAATCGAGGGTGAGGGAGAGAGCTGCGGGAGAGAGAGAGTAGAGAGAACGAAAGAGGGAGAGAAATTAGGGTAAAAACCCTAATTTCGAATTTGGGGCTTTTTTTTTCAAATAAATTAAACTAAATTATATACATATATTCATATCTATTTCACTCACCTTATATTAAGACTCCAATTTGTCCAAAAATGGAATACACTTAGAAATTTGAAATACGGTCATTTTAAATACACCAAAAACTCAAATTTAATACCACAAAATCAAAAATCAATAAAATTAAATTTATATATATATATATATATATATATATATATATATATAGACTGAAGAGTATTTTATATATATTTCATGAATAGGAGTACAGTAGTACGAACACCGCAGTGTCGGTGTTACAATTGTGAACTTTCTCAACTATCAATTTCAATTCCTCATCGGTAGATTGTAACTCTCGAATACGATCCACCAAAGTTGATCTTACCTCAAAACTAACCAGTAGTGCACCTTGTTCATTGCTTGCTAATCTGACTCCAAGGGCTCGAATGCCAACCAAACATGAAAAATAAGAATTTCCATGAGACTCGATGAGGACTTTTGACTCAAAACATCTGCAACTACATTGTCTTACCAAGATTATAAGCTATCACCAAATCGTAATCTTTAATTAACTCTAGTCATCTTCCTTGCCTTAAATTCAACTCCTTTTGTGTTAACAAATACTTCAAACTCTTATGACCGGTGAAGATTCTACAAGTCTCCCCATATAAATAATGTCTTCATATCTTCGAAGTAAATACAATTGCGGCTAACTCCAAATCATGTGTAGGATAATTCTCTTCGTGCTTCCTTAATTAACGAGAGGCATAGGCTATTACCTTATCATCTTGCATCAACACACATCCCAATCTTTGTCTACTAGCATCACTATAATCCACATATCCGCCTCCACTTGATGGGAGAGTAAGAATAGGAGCGGATGTCAATCTCTTCTTAAGCTCTTAAAAGCTAGTTTCACACTTATCATCCCATACAAATTTAATTCCCTTTCTTGTTACCTTGGATAATGGAGCTGTAACTTTTGAAAACCCTTCAACAAATTTCCTATAGTATCCAGCTAATCCAAGGAAACTTCTCACTTCTTTTACATTTCATGGCTGCTCCCTTTTCACAATAACTTCAACTTTCTTTGGATCCACAAAAATTCCTTCACCAAACACTATATGCCCTAAAAATCCAATCTCTTTAAGCCAAAATTCACACTTAGTAAACTTAGCATATAACTGATTCTCCCGAAGGGTCTGCAAAACAATTCTAAGATGTCCCATATGTTCATCATCACTCTTTGAGTATATCAAGATATCATCGATAAATACAATCACAAATTTATCGAGATATGTGTGAAATACCCTATTCATCAAGTCCATAAAGGAAGCAGGAGCATTTTTCAACCCGAATAGCATCACCAAAAACTCATAAAGTCCATACTAAGCCTTGAAGGCAATCTTATACACATCCCTCTTCTTAATCCTCAATTGATGGTAACTGACCTCAAATCAATCTTTAAGAACACACTCGCCCCTTGTAGCTGGTCGAAGAGATCATCTATCCTAGGAAGAGGATACTTATTCTTAATGGTAGCTCTATTCAGCTGCTGGTAATTAATGCATAGCCTAAGAGTACCATTTTTCTTCTTTACAAATAGGACTGGGCGCCCTAAGGGACGGAGCTTGGTCTGATGAATTCCTTATCCAACAATTCTTAGAGTTGCACTTTTAACTCCTTCAATTCTGTTGGTGCTATCCTATAGGGTGGAATAGAGATCGATGTAGTATCGGGAACTAAGTCAATGGCAAACTCAATTTCCCGAATTGGAGGCAAACCAGGCAGCTCTTCTGGGAAAATATCTGGGAATTCATTCACCACTGGAACATCCCACAAGTTGGAACCTTCAGCCATGATGCCAATAATGTGTGCAAGATAAGCTTCATATCCCTTATGCACTGGCTTTCTTGCTTCCAGTGCCGAAATCACACAATTTGGCAGAATCCATCGCTCACCAACAAACACTAACGAGGAACATCCTGGTCTACGGAATTCCACATTCTTAATAAAGCAATCCACTGAGGCTCGATGATAGTGCAACCAATCCATACCTAATATAGCATCGAAGTCTCTCATTTCCAATGGGATCAAGTTTGCCCCAAGAGTTATCTCTCCAATCATCACATCGCAGCCCTTATACACAGTATTCCTTATTAATTGCTCACCCAATGGAGTAATCACCAATAATTCTTCATCAAGTGGACTCAAGGGTCTATCAACATGTTTAGCAAATCCCACATTTACAAAAGAATTATTAGAACCCGTATCAATGAGTACACGAGCCTCAATATAATAGATTTTCATCATGCCTATTCAAGGTAAACCATCAAGTAACTCACAATTAATCCTCAATTATGTGCTCTACAATTGACTCCTCATATCATGACATTACACTATATAATCATAAATTCATCATGTGTCTCCCTACAACAAAGATCCTTAGTTCTAAACATAATTTTTACCATTCTACAAATTACATGGACGTTGTTACATGGGATTTTACAATTTACCGTCTTAGGCTTAATGGCTATATTGATCTGGTAGGGTCCAATACCCTTCGACTTAGAGGGTCTTCGGTTATTGCCGAGTACATCACTCATCAGGTGATGCTTACTAAAGGGAATTCTACCGATCAACTACCCAATGATCTATCCCTATCTCTCTTATCACATAGCAATTAACTCAACAATCTATCATACACATATATAATAAAATTTTCAAAACACCAAAGAAAAAGTCTAAAGGGAGATACATGTGACTACATCTGGGTTGGCCTATGCTTCCTCGTTCGTCATGGCATAAACTCTTGTTTGAATCCTTGGTTGAGAGCGTTGGGGAGGAGCAGCCATTGAGTTGCTCCCAGTCCCCTGTTCTTGAAGTAGCATTTGCTGAATGAGTGGGGGTGTTGTCTTGGCTGCCCATAAGTCCACTAGAGCGATTTCGGCTAGGTTGGCTTCCCCGTCCCAACTCTAGACAAGAGATGCGAAAGTTACCCTCCTTTCCGCAATGATGGCACTTTTTGAGTACATGACAGAGCCTAAAATGGTACTTTCCACGGTGCTTATATTATTCTTTCTTATTTCCCGCTAATCTACTCCCAGAATTAGCACTAGTAACGGGCGTCCCATAGTTAAATGGTCGTTGGCCTTGAAAAGTGCCAACAAACTCAGTAACCAAGACTCTACTATAGGAATCTATATTCCTACTTGGTTTGGTAATTTGACCCGATGCAAATTTAGCTTTCCTCTTCCTTCTCTATCCTTCTCTAGTTCATCCCCTTTCCTCTACCATCCTCTCAACCCTCAATGCTAACTCTAGAACATCTTTATAGGTGTGGGTTGAGGTTACAAACATTTTCTCTCGAATAGACAAATTCAAACCCTCCTCAAATTTAAAACACAAGTATTCCTCAGAAGTCACCAACTCTAGAACAAACGAAGATAATCTCCTCAACTATGTCTCATATTCCACCACCAATTTATTGCCTTGGCGGTAATGGAGGAACTCTTTTCTCTTCAAATCTCGGTAAAATCAAGTGTAGCATTTCTCATCGAATTCCCTAAGAAATTTACTCCAAGAGATGGGTGTTGTAGCCATGTCCTTTAAGTTATCCCACCACACTAGGGCATCTTCGTCTAATAAATTTATGGCCACCAATAACTTTAACTCATCATCTAGTCTCATATCAGCTACAGTCTCCCGAACCCTATCTATCCAACTCTTTGCCCCTATTGCATCACTAGTCCTTGAGAAAGTGACACACCCAAGTTGTTGGGCTTCTTTGACCAACTTGGACAATTCAAAGGTAGGACGAGTTATTAGTATGGCCATTGAAGTGAGAGGAGCAATCGGTGTCATTGGAGAGGTTGGTGGATTAACCGAGTTTGGTAGAGGAGGCATTGGAGCTTGAGGTGGAGCTTGGAGATGAGAACCATAGGTATTCCACCACTCAGCCCATTGTCGAAGGGCATCGAATGGTGGTAGAGGTATCCCGGTTGAAGGTGTCGAGTGAGTGGTAGCTAGAGAAGGAGATGGAACATGTGAGGACGATCCATCCACATGCTCAGAAGGAGGAATTTCATTGACATTCCACACCCTTCGTCTAGGAGGCATTTTCCTATAAAAGAAGAACACACTTATCAGTTCGCTAAGTTAGGAATCGTACTAGATATTTAACCCCCTAAAATAAGGAATCACTAGTCCCTAAGATCCATAGGAGATTTTTAAAAAATCCTTTAGATTCTAATTTTTTTTTTTTTCAAAAATAGGATACTTTAAAATCCTTGGAAAACTCTCTTGGGGACATTTGAAAATAGCTCTGATACTCAAAACATTTAAAATCATAAACCTAAGCTCTAATACCAATAAAATTATCACGCCTCAACCCCCTTAGTCGTGTACACGACAATCGCCGCGCTTCCCCCAAACATGTGTGAGCCCACTCCATGTCTTGAGGTACCGGAAGGCAATTTCATTATACCAAATATTTTAAAATAAACTCAATCATCCATCAAACAATCCAAATGCCCCAATGAAAACAATAAGTCTTGCAAAAGAAATTTTTACAATTAACAAGAAAATTCTAGAATAGACAGGTAACGGTTTTACAATATTAGACAAAATGGACAAATAAGTATTTATCAAAATCAAGCTTTTAAAAGTTTACAAAAGTTTTCTCCATGGATCCAATCTACATAGCTCCCAAAACTAATACCTATTGATGATCAACCAAGAGTAGTTTCTTCCGTCTGGCAATCCAATGGTGACTACATTCCCAAACTAGCTTCCCCTAAAAGAGATAAAAGAGTGGGGTGAGTATAAAATACTCAGTGAGTGTAATAGCATATTGAACATAAATGAGAGGCGAGGGTGGTCGTGCCAAAGAACATATCAAAGTCACATAATTGCAATGCCAAATATCATTTACACAAAATACATTCAAAATAAATTTTCCATGACTCAAATGTCTCATTCAACAAATAATTTCATTTTTTTTCCTTTCAAACTCTTCTTGGGGTTTGCCAAAAACCATTATTCTACCAATGGCCGTTGGTAGATTCCGCCAAGAGATTTTTTCATGATTTTTTTCATAAAACAATCCCCTACCCATTGGCATTGACCCGGAGTTTTTGTGGGGTGCATACCACGTCATTACGGCCAGCTTGAGTGACTCTCCATCCCACCATCTCCAAGCCGTTAATCAACAGAGCCCTTCCACGCCGCCCCATCGGTTGGCCCATGGAAGACTTAATCACAAAGTATAGTATTTCACCATGCATCATGTTATAAAAGTCATTTCATATTTCAGTCTCATAACAATTCACAATGGAATGAAATTTCACGATTCACATTCATAATTCAATTATAACATGATGCAAAAATGTAAGAAACCAAAGGCAAAGTCATGGATTTGTCAATCTATTTAGGAGGCACACCACAATCACAAAATATTTCAAATTCATTTCAAAATATATTTTACAAAATCACAATCAAAAAACATTTATCATTCATGTTCAATATAACCATCCACTCACAGTATATGGGAGGGTAGTCACTCCTAGATTTCTCCACAGTAATTGTCTTACTTGATCAGCTTTGTCCAGCTCCTAAATTTTTGTCACCCCTTTTAATGCACGTCACACCATCGTCAAACCCTAGATTTTCTCTCACTAGAATACTTCAAATCTCCCACTAGAGTGAACTTTCTTGAGGTTGGTTTATGAGTTTTGAAACCTTTAGAGTGTGGATTATAGTGGTATTTTGATTGAACTTTGGAGGAAACAAGAAGAGAGTGAGAGAATGTGTGAACCGAGAGGAAGAAGGAAGAATACAAAGAAATAGAGTTTTGGGTTTCGTGGGTTCTAATATCTCACCTCTGCTCTTTATTTATAAACTCATTTCCTGAATTTACTTAATTACCCTCCTTCACTTTCAATTTACACAAGTGCCCAATGAGAGTCCTGTTCAAGAGTTCTATTCGGTCAACCAAATGAGGGTGTCATTCGGGAGTACTGTTCGGTCAACCAAATGAGGGCACTATTCAGGAGTGTCATTCGGGAATGCTGTTCGGGAATACTGTTTGGGAATGTTGTTCGGAGTATTGTTCGGGAATGCTGTTTGGGAATGTTGTTCGGGAATATTGTTTGGGAATGCTGTTTAAGAATGTTGTTTGGTCAATATACTGATGGAAAAAATATATGGAAGTGTTCCAATACCCGAAAAGCCAAAAAGTTTATATACAATATTCTCCGATAGATAAACACCAACAAGTATTTAGAAAATTGGCAAAATAAATATCATGAGTCAAATGAATATACCGACTGAAAGAATGGAGTGAAGTACTGATAGGAGTTCTGAATTGGTAAACTAACCGACTGTTACCGATGGGTGGAAGCTACCAATCACCAAATTGAAAATCAAAAATTTGAAGAGATAATCTCTCATATTCAAAGCTCTACCAGGGAATCAATTTCCCCTGAAATCTCAATTTCTACCGAACACCGAATACAATTTAAAATCTACCGAACGCCAACACACTACTAACAATTACTCAAAATTAAAAATATCAACCAACCAAATGTCTAATAAATTTCTGAACAACCCCAGAAACAGAATTTCATATTTCTATTGAATTAATTATTTCTCCCACACTATCATGAAATAGAATATAATATAATAAAATATATAAAAATTTGAAAAGCATCATTTGAAGTTAACAATACAATCTGGACTTGTCTGGTGTTACAAAACTAAATTAAGGAATATATATTTCTTATCACATCAAGCATGGTAATTGGTATATTCCCTTTTTCTTGTACCCTTCAGTACCATAGAAGAAGCAACCCTTCTTTCCTGATTCAATCGGTGTCTTTTGTTGCTTTGTTTGTGATACTATACCTACAGCATCTTTATTCTGCTTCCTTTTCTTTTCTTTCCTTTTGTCCTTAGTGGTCAAGAGTTTTTAACCCTTATACCGTATAGAGATAGAATTTGTCAACAGTATACCAGTAACTATTTCATTCTTGACAAATCATTTTTCAATATCCATAAGAAAAGATTTAGCCATTATAACTGACTTACATATAGTGTCTCTGAATGTTTTTAGGATGGCTCATTTTATCTTATTAGATACATACTATTCAATATCTCTCACCTTTCTTTCTCCCTCTTTTCAGAGATACTCTTATCTGTAAGTGGTTGAGAGAATTGGTCTTTAATACAAGATTTAAATTCAAACTTAAAATTCGAGCCATTCAATTTAAAAATCAACATGATGCCAGTGGGAATAGTATTAACTATTAAACAGAGAACAATAATTGTATATACTCACATGAAACTTTAAAAACATGAGTAATCTCTATCACAAGATACCGGACACTCCATTAATATTTCATTTTTAGACAAAATAATTAACTTGTAAGTGGTATGTTGATGCAATAATTAAATGCTGACAATAAGAACATGTCAACGAATTACCTTCCTTTGGACTGATAAATTGGTCATATGTAAAACTATAAAATTGTCACGCATTTATTACCATAAGATATACATGCAACTCCGTGAAATACAGACCTTCCGTTGGGCCAATCAATATTCACATGAGTTTCATACACACAGCCTTTTTATATCTTTAAATAAATTAATTTTCATAAGAGATGTCACTTTGATAACATGTTGTTTCAATTAATTTATCTTGAGATATATATAAAACCATACGTATAGTAATCAAACGCTAATAATAAGAATATGTCAACCAATTACCTTCCTTTGGGCCGATGAATTAATCACATGTGAAACCGAATAATTGTCACGCATTTATTATCACATGGTGTACTTACAATTTTATCAAGTACGGATCTTCCTTTAGGCTAATCGGTACTCACATGAATTACTTGCATAACTTTTTATATCCCAAAATAAATTAATTTCCATAACAGATATCACTTTGGCGACATATTGCTTTAATTAATTTATCTCGAGATATATATGAAACCATACTCGTATTTGAATCATATCTGTAATTGAAAAAATTCAAATTTCATCTTGATGAATTCAATTTCTTAAAAATTGGGTTATTTAAAACTAAAGTCCCTATACTTTCATCCTTATACCTTCGTTGTCAGTATAAAACTAAAGTCTCCACCCTTTACCGACAACTGATCCAAACTTTGGCCAATCCCCATTCTGTAGCATAGGGCACTAGGAAAGTTTTCAGGTAGGTGGTGAGTCCATTTAAAACTGTTTAAAAACCAATCAATCTTAGACTTATCCCAGTCTTATTGATAGAACTTTTCTATACATGTCATGCTATCGCATACTAAAAGATTGGTCAATTTTAAAAATAAAAGAGACATTATAAAATGATAAGGATGAAAAATAAATTTAATTAAGTCCAATGAGTTTCAATACCTTTACACCCGAATTGGATCTGTTTAGATCCAAAATGGCCCATATCCTTTTTTTTTTTTTTAAATATTGATTCTTTTGTGACGTAAATTTGCAATAAAAAAATTTTTATTTTCTGAAATTGGAAAGTTAGCCCTTTAAAAAAAATTGAAATCTGGAAATTTCCCCTTTTTTATTTTCCAAAATTAGAAATTTTCTTATTCTTTTCTGAAATTGAGATATCATTTTTTAAAAAAAGTAAATTAAAATCTGAAAATTTCCTCTTTTTTTTTTCCAAAACAAAAGTTTCCTTAATTTTTTTTTATTGGAAAACTTTATTCTAAAATTGGGAAGTCAAGCCTTAAAGAAAAGAAAAATTAAAATCTGAAAGTTTCATTTTTTTATTTCCCAAATTCTGAATGTTTCTTAAAAAAAAAAAAACTAAATTCCAAAATGTTCTTTAAAACTAGAAGTTTTCCAAAAACAAAAATACTTGAATCTAAAAATTTCTTAAAAGAAATCAAATTCCAAAAGAATCTTTAAAACCGGAATTTTTTCAAAAATGTTTCATGAAAAAATAAAATCCAAAATATTTCTTTAAAAAATGAGAAGAAGTCAATTTTCTAGTTTTCTTGTTTGTCAAAATTTGGAAGTCCTAAAGATTTCCTTCCAAAAAAAAATGTCAACTTCCTCAAAAAATGTTAGCTATAAAAAAAGGGCCACAAATTTTATTTATTTCCCTTTTTTTTTTAAAGTCGAAAAGATTCTTAAAAGCAAAAGGGAGGAGGGTTAACTTCCTTAAATAAATATATATATATATTTTCCCAAGAAAGTGACGGCAGGAGATATCAAAGACCCTTATAAAAAAAAGATGGCAACTTTTCTTAAAAGAAAAAAAAAATTAACTTCTTTAAATATATATATATATATATATATACCCAAAAATATTTGTCATTTTCCATTGTTCTTGGTGCTGCAATTTTTTTTTTTTTTTGAAACACCCAATGTCGACTTTAATAAAATATTTAATATTAACTTTGATGAAAAACTTCCCTTTTTTTTTTTTTTTTTGAGACATTGAATATCGACTTTTAATAAAAACTAAAGGTTGATTTTAATAAAAAATTTTCATAACCTTTTTTTTATTGAAATCTACATAAAAAAAATCCTGAATATATATATATATATATATATATATTTATCAAAAACCAAAATATTCACAAAAAATTTTTATTTATACAGTACTAAAATTCAAAAATTCACATAGTACTAAAATTATATAAAATCTTAAAATATGTAAAAAAAAAATGCCGATAATTCAAACACGAGAGAATCTGATACCATTTGTTGGGAAAAATAATTTTATACAAAAACATATCAAATATTGTGTTAAATCATCAAAATTAAAACTTAATAATTAAAACTGAAATTCAGATCGGACAGAAGTGTATCTGATTCCATAACCGGAGACTGGATAGAGTGAATTCTTGTTTTGATATTCGTATAGGCAGAATTCTGGGTATGGCCTTCTAGGTCATTTGTATTCTCACAAATTCTCTCTATATGATGATTAGGGAGAAAAGTGATATTTTGACTCGGAGACCATAACCATATTTATAGTTGTAGGGTGATTTTATCTTCCAAATTTGTCTATTCAGCTTATGGCAGTTGTCTTTAAATCACTCTTAAATATTCCCTATTTAATCCATCATAAATAGTAAGTATCCATTAGTATTTGTATATTAATATATTTTTATATCTTTTGAGATATTTAAATCCAATTTGAAATTTTTTAAATTTATCAAATCACTTTCATATAGACTTAACTTATGAATTTGACAGTATGTAATATATAATGATTTTAATATATAAGTTCAATGTTGGATTAATGATCCAACATGTGATCCTTAAGCCAAGACTGAACTGAGCACCATTCCCCTATTAACCTTTAACTAAGAGATCTTGTTCTATTATGGCAAATTAGAGTAGACATATGATGCTTCGATGCCCTTGACAAAACACGGGATCTAGGATTTCTAATGCCGAATGGATTCCACCATATCAAGTACATGGTAATACTTCTCTAATAACCGACTTTCAAATCGACACAAAGAATCAAAGCAGCCATAGTTTGGGAAGCCCTGATTACCTTGCAACTTGGTCTCGTTATGGTACTTCCTACCAAAAATGTTGCTAATACCTGCTTATTCCAAAGTCTGAGGGCCATGGAAGCAGAGTGAATAGAACTCAACAATGATTGACCCCAATCCCCTTAACATCAGGCTGAAGCGAAAACTTGCTGGAACTAAGGGTAATGAAGCCAAGCTGCCTTAAATCAAAATAGACGGCCTTCCCTTGGCAAGGGAGAGGTCACGTGAGTATAAAGAAGAATCAGATGGTGATCTCCACAAAAGTGGGGCCAATTAATTGCCGTTGCTTCAAGAAACCTAAAAACTCTGTCCAAACATTCCCGAAGAGTAACAATGCCATTTTTCATTTGGATCCAGGTAAACGAACTTCCTTAGCTCCAAGATCATGTTGAAATTTGTAATCCTCGCTGAAGTTCAACCCAAACCGTTCTGTAGCAGAAGCACCAGGAAAGTTCCCAGGAAAGAGGTTGAGTTCGTCTGTCCTCGCTTAAGTACCTCTTTCCTTGGACAAGTATTTGTCACTAGACAGAACTTTCCTAGACATGTCATGCCATCGCATACTAGTGAATAGGCCTTACAAAAGTTTAGAACACAAATTTAAATATGGACAAAGAGAGATAAGAATGTAAGCGAATATAAAAGAGAGGAAGAAAAAATATTTATTGAGAGGACAATATTGAAGAATGAATAGAATTTCTTCTATTGAGAATAAAAGAGAAAGAGTATCTTAAATATTACAAAGATAGAGAAAGAGATAAGAGAGAGATTTTGGAAGAGAGATTGTCTTCCAAGTTGTGTTTACAAGATTAGAGAGAGCCCCTATTTATAGAAGATGAGATGAGAAAGAAAGTAATAAAAATAAATTAAAAAGGATGAGAGAGTGGGGGGGAGTGGACATTTTGTCCACTCCCCAACGGCATTATAGCCGTTGAGCCCCAACGGCTATAATAGCCATTGGGGACTTTGGGCCCATTTGGGCCACAATCTTTTAGGCCCAAATGGGCCTATTTATTTTTAACACTCCCCTTCAAGTTTGGCGAATATATGTCGATAGAGCCTAACTTGTTGAGAATTTTGTTCATATGATATGACTAGTTGTAGTTCCTTTAGTGAAAATATCTGCAAGCTGATCACTGCTCTTTACATGAGGAGTGATTATGGTCTTATCTTCAACCTTTTGTCGTACAAAATGACAATCCACCTCAATATGTTTGGTCCGTTCATGAAATACTGGATTTAATGCAATATGAATAGCCGATTGGTTATCACAAAGAAGCTGAATTGGCATTGAAACCTTGAACCCTAAGTCTTCAACTAAGGCTTTAAGCCACACAATCTCACTTGTTGATGCTGTCATGGCTCTATATTCTGCTTCTGCGCTGGATCTTGATACTACTGATTGTTTCTTGCTTCTCCAAGACACTAGATTACCTCCCACAAACATGTAGAAACCTGTTGTAGACCTTCTATCATGACAATCTCCGGCCCAGTCCGCATCGCAATATCCAATGATCTCGGAGCTTTGATTACACTTCATCCATATTCCATGTCTAGGAGAACCCATTAGATACCTCAAGATCCTTTCAGCTGCTTTCCAATGTCCCATTTTTGGATTGTGCATGTGCTGGCTGACTCGGCTAACTGCATATGCTATATCTGGCCTGGTGATCGTCAAATAAATGAGCTTTCCAAAAAGTCTCTGGTATCTCGAAATATCAACCAATTGTTGATCGTTATCCGTTCCTTCTTCATAGGTTGAGACTGGACTACAAGCAGGTTTAGCTCCCAATTTACCTATTTCCTGCAAAAGATCAAATGTATACTTTCTTTGGGATAAAACAAGCCCCTTAGAGGAGTAGGCAAGTTCTATACCTAGAAAGTATCTTAGTTTCCCCAAATCTTTAATTTCAAATTTAGACTTAAGGAAATTTTTAACTTGATCTATTTGTTTTATGTCATTCCCAGTTATGATTATGTCATCGACATAGATAAGTACAATTGTGACCTTTTCATTAAGAAATTTTATAAATAAAGAGGAGTCACTATTGCACTTAGAGAAATCATAACTAAGAAGAGCAGAGCTAAGTTTAGCATACCAGGCTCGGGGAGATTGTTTCAACCCGTAGATGGCCTTCTTGAGTTTGCATACTTGTCCATTGTTGCCTTCAAGCCCTTGAGGAAGTCGCATGGAAACTTCCTCCTCTAATTCTCCTTGCAATAATGCATTTTTCACATCCATTTGAAACATTGGCCAACTCAAATTCGTTGCGAGAGACAACAGGACTCGGACTGTGGTCATTTTGGCGACAGGAGCAAAAGTTTCAGTGTAGTCCTCTCCATATGTCTGAGTGAAGCCTTTGGCTACAAGTCTTGCTTTGAGACGGTCAATTGTTCCATCACTTTTATGCTTGACCTTGTAAACCCACTTGCACCCTACCGCTTTCTTTCCTTTTGGAAGAGTGGTAATCTCCCAAGTTTGATTTCTGGTAAGAGCATTCAGTTCTTCCTTCATAGCCATCCTCCATCCTTGATGAGCATTAGCTTCTTCATAGCTCAAAGGTTCCTGTACTTGGTCAATACCATTCAAGAACTCTTGATGACTAGAGGAAACATTGTTAGTTGTATAAAAATCAGAAATAGGATGAGATGTAACCTTGGAATTATAGTAAATTTCCTTATTTAACCATTCTGAAGGACGTCTTAACCTAGTAGATCTTCTAAGTGAAGGAGGTGGTGAGGATGGCTCCTTTAGAATTTCCTCATTAGCTTGCAAGTTTGGCTCCTCATTTTCTAATGAATTTTCTTCTTCTCCCCCTTGTTCCATATTTTGTTCTATAATTATTTCTTGAGGAGATTTATTTTCAATTCTTGGTAATTCCCAAAAAAAGGTTTGTAAGTCTCTTTTTATGAAATCTTTATCTTTATTATGTTCTTTAAAATAAAATTTATCTTCCAAAAATACTACATTTTTAGATGTATAGACTTTACTAGTTTCGGGTTCATAGCATAAATATCCCTTTTGAAATAATGCGTAGCCTATAAAATACAACAACTTCCTTTTCTTTCTAATTTATCTCTCATTTGAGAAGGAATATGAGCATAACATGTACAACCAAATATTTTAAGATGAGATAAGAATGATTTTTCTTTTCTAAGTATCTCTAAAGGAGATTCTCCCTTGAGAATCTTTATGGGAAGTCGATTAATTATATGTGCAGCTGTACTAATCGCATCACTCCAAAATATCTTAGGCATATTTGCAAAACACATCATGGTTCTTGCTATTTCTAGTAAATGCCTATTCTTTCTTTCAGCTACTCCATTTTGTTGTGGAGTATAAGGGCAAGATTTTGGATGAATAATTCCCTTATTTTCTAAATATACTTTGAATTCATTACTCATGTATTCACCTCCATTATCAGTTCTAAGTGTTTTAATATGAGCATCATATTGTTTCAAGATAAAGTTATTAAAGTTTTGAAATGCTTCGAAAGCTTGTGCCTTAGTGTGAAGCATGTATACCCATGTGTATCTAGATTTATGATCTATAAAAGATATAAAGTATTTGAAACCTCTTCTAGATTCAACAGGAGATGTCCATATATCTGAATTCACAAGATCAAAGATATTTTTATAAATAGTTTCTGAATTTGGATAAAATACTCGGGTTTGTTTCCCAAAGATACATGCTTCACAATGATCATTTTTACAAAATTTTGTTCGTTGATCATTTGGGTGACCTAATCTAGCATGCCATAGTTGATTATCTCCTTCATATGCTACAAGAGCTTGGTTGCCTTGGTCCAAAAAATATAAATTGTTTCTTCTAGATCCATACCAATCACTTGATTCGATTTGAGATCCTGAAAAATAACAGTATCATGATCAAAAATAGCCTTACAATTTTGGTCCTTAGTTATCTTACTAATTGACATAAGATTGGAGGTGAATTTAGGAACATATAAGGCATTTGATTTTTTTCCAAAAAATTCAACTTCTCCAAGTTCTTTAACCTTCAAATTTTGTCCATTAGCTACTTTTATTATCTTATGATTTATAAGGGGTTTTAAATGTTTTATCTTTTCTTTATCCTTAACCATATGATAATCACATCCCGAATCTATTAACCAATTTTCAGAACAATGAGTGGAGTTTGAAAAGTTACCAGAATTATTGGCGACTTGTTTTAATAGTTTGGTGATGCCTTCAAGAGCTGTTTCCAATGCTACATTTTGCGCCATTTTTGGTGTTCCTTGCTCTTTCCTCTTAAGATGCTCTGGTTTGAGATGAGGATGAAGAAGCCAACATTTCTCCTTAGTATGGTTTAACCTCTTGCAATGTGAGCATCCTTTCTTGTAAGGAGGCTGATAGGCTTTGTTGGCAGTGGGTTGTTCTGGTGCAGAAATAGGATTTTGCTGCTCAACTTTATATCCATGGACTTCAATTTTTGATTGTGAAGCCTCCTCAAGCCGCATGCTAGCATCAGCTTTCTGAATTAAGAATCGAATTTCTTGATATGAAGGGAAGTCTTTCATCCGAAAAATTTCTTGGCGGACATTTGAGAAGCGTTCGCCAAGAGAGACGAGAAGACCGAAAGACTTGTCTTCATCCTTCCGTTTCATCAATATTTTCG
Organism: Dillenia turbinata; assembly: GCA_037126225.1. Lineage (NCBI taxonomy): Eukaryota > Viridiplantae > Streptophyta > Magnoliopsida > Dilleniales > Dilleniaceae > Dillenia > Dillenia turbinata. The sequence continues at coordinate 11,407,310 of JBAMMX010000010.1, read as the reverse complement.
AGTCACATGTGTGAGGTCTCAGCATCTCCAATTCATTCCATAGATCTTCATATTCTCCAAATAGTTGGGATAGAATTTTTTCTTCCTTCTGAATATTGGTAATCTTCCTCTTGATTTCAAAAATTCTTCCCACATTAGATTCTTGCCCATATATATCATACATTTGATCCCATAAAGCTTTAGAATTTGGGCAAGATGACACCATGTTTTTGTGAGTTTGATCCATAGCACTAGAGAGGAGAATGAAAACTTGGTCATCCCTTTCTTTCCATTCTTCATATGCAGGGTTGGTAATATCAAGAGGTTCACTCATTATAAACTTCAAAAGTTTTAGAGCATTGAGTGACCTTTTGATATGCCCTACCCATTGGAAATAATTTTTGGAGGTTAGGATTGTGGAAGAAAAAATGTGGGTTTGAAATGAAGTAAATGAGGGCAGAGGATTTGCTATTTGAGGAATAATAGAACTCTGCTCTGATACCATGTTGAAATTTGTAATCCTCGCTGAAGTTCAACCCAAACCGTTCTGTAGCAGAAGCACCAGGAAAGTTCCCAGGAAAGAGGTGGAGTTCGTCTGTCCTCGCTTAAGTACCTCTTTCCTTGGATAAGTATTTGTCACTAGACAGAACTTTCCTAGACATGCCATGTCATCACATACTAGTGAATGGGCCTTACAAAAGTTTAGAACACAAATTTAAATATGGACAAAGAGAGATAAGAATGTAAGCGAATATAAAAGAGATGAAGAAAAAATATTTATTGAGAGGACAATATTGAAGAATGAAGAGAATTTCTTCTATTGAGAATAAAAGAGAAAGAGTATCTTAAATATTACAAAGATAGAGAAAGAGATAAGAGAGAGATTTTGGAAGAGAGATTGTCTTCCAAGTTGTGTTTACAAGATTAGAGAGAGCTCCTATTTATAGAAGATGAGAGGAGAAAGAAAGTAATAAAAATAAATTAAAAATGATGAGAGAGTGGGGGGGAGTGGACATTTTGTCCACTCCCCAATAGCATTATAGCCGTTGGGGACTTTGGGCCCATTTGGGCCACAATCTTTTGGGCCCAAATGGGCCTATTTATTTTTAACAGATCATACAACCCACACTAATTCCACTAGTTTGGAAACTGATGAACCTGATGAGTGATTCTGGCAGTTCTATTGCTGGTCTTATATAGGTCCACAGTATCATTAAAATTCCCCAAGACAAACCACGCATCGGTGAAGCTAATTGCTAAAGCACAGATATCCCACCAAGCTTCCAACTTCTTAATATAACAAGACTGAACATAAACGTAAGTAATAAACCAACAAATGCCATCTGACCGAACTCTACAATGGATTAGTTGACCTGAACTGTAAATTACTGAAATCTCAATGCCGTCTGCTTTCCAAACCAACCAGAGTCCTTTCTAGAATCCTAAAGCCACCACAACAAATTTCTAGTCATACCCCAACCTTTTTAGAAAACCTAGGAATTACTAGAAACTATGTTTGGTCTCAGTTAAGCATACCATAACTAGACCATGAAGTTTGATCAACTCCTTGGCGGCTCGATGAAGCCATGGATTGTAAACCCCACCCACATTCCAAACAAGTAAATGATGATTCACAATCATAAATATAGGTTAGAAAAGTGAGGAGGTGTACCAATAGGGCTTAAAAGCCCTCATTGATGGCCATCGCTCCTGCTCCGCCTCACCAAGGAGTTCTGAAACCATCACTATTGGGACCGATATAAGTGCCGAGTCCCCAAGATCTGCATGCATTAAACTAGCCCACAATACCTCCTCTTGAGCTTCGACAGTTGTATTTGATTCACCAGGTCTATAATAACTTTGTCAAAGTTGGAACCCCATCCACCTACATCCGCATAGGGGACTACACCACACCAGAAATAGAAGAAATCGGTTTTTCCGGGGTAGTCGACGTTGTCATTGTGGCCCTACCTGAGAGAGTAAGCTGATGGGGTTGTGGGTCCAGTGGTGGAGTCTGGTTGATAACTATGACTATAGTATTTGGGCTTGTGGCTTCGGATGGGCCGGAACCAGACTGTTCATAGCTGACTCAGAGAATGGCTGGTCAGGCCTTGGCCCATTATGGAAGAAGCTGCAGCACTGGCTTGCTTTAGAGCTGGACCAAAAATTGCTTGGAGAGTTTGAGGTCCATCGAAAGATCAAGCGGCGAGATTTTCGTAATCCAGCTTGTAACGGTCATATCTCATGTTTCACTCCACGATTTTCACTCTCTCTGTTGACTTTTTTAATTTCTTTGATTATTTAAATGCTAGCATCTAGTATATTTTATGATCAATAGAATTATGTTATATCTGACGTGATAAATTCTTTGAGAAAATGGGCAAAGTGGTAAAATTGCAAAGGGTGTAAGTGAACGTATGAGAAATGCTTATGGGAAGTTACATAAACTTCTCAACTCCAATGCAAGCTATTGAACTGAACTAATGTTGCATTAAACGAGCAAGTGAATCTCTCTCTCTCTCTCTCTCTCTCTCGTATTTCTTTGTTTGTCTTCAATATTAATTTCTTTTTTATTTAGAAATTGCAGTGTTTTGAAACCCAAACCGGAATACAAACCGATCATGTTAAGGGGTCAATAGGTCACTGGTCAAAGTGATTGGACCAAACGAAAAACCCGGATGATTTCATCATGATATCATAAATAAATTTAAATTATAATATATTAATAATTTAAAAAATCTACAAATCTAATTACAAAATATTATCAAACATATTCAAAATATAATATAACATAATTTATTCATCTAAATATCTCACATAATTTAATACAAAATATTATTCAAATATATTAAAACTTAATTCAAATAATAGATTAAAATATCAAAATTTAATTTAAACAATAAGAAAAGACTTATGAAGAAAAAAAACCAAGTGAAAACAATTGGGAAAAAAAAAGAAATGAAGAGGTGAGATAAAATAGAAAATAAAAGGAAAAGAAAAAAAGTGCCAACATAGCATTGTGATCCGGTAGTTCTCACAATTCAAATAAATCATTTCACTCCTTGGTGTCTTGGTTCGAATCTTCACAATTGCATTTTTTTTCACTAATTAAAAAACCCGGTTGGACCGGACAGGTTTCCAGTCCAACCGTCCGGTCCAACCTAGGTTTGACCAAGTTTGATCGAGTTTTTAAAATCCAGTTATTTTATAAAACCTGGACTGGCTCTTGGTCCGGTTCCCAGTAGAATCGGTCGGACTAGCCGGTCCGATTCGGGTTTTAAAACACTAAAAAATTGATGAGAAGAATATGGGTGGTGAATCTCTTTGACTCAAAGAAAGAAATTTTCTTTGATTGAAAATATTGAAGAGAAAAGATGGAAAAAAAATTGCATTATTTGAGAATTTTCTAATGGAGTGTTTCGTATAATATATTTAAAAGAGTTCTTGCTTCTTCTTTTTTTGTCTCATTTCTATTTTAGCCATATGGGACTTTGTAAATTTCTTTTTTTCATATTTGACTATCATTTGTTTAGCAATTCTATAGTAGTAGATCACGGAATGTTGGTATGATATGTTTTCAACTGTAATCTTAATTCTTATCACAACAAACTTGTATTTTACAAGAAAAATTTGAAGTGTTAATTACAATTGAAGGAATAAAAAAGAAATCATTTCCTTTTTCTTAGAAATGGTTTGTCATTGCTACAAGTGTACTGCAATTTCTATCCGATAAGTAAATCTTTTGAATGAGGAGGGCACATTGTTGAGCATAAGGAAATGGAAAAAATGAATTTTTGCCCAATAGTTTTTGGCAATATGCTACAGATATGCGACTATTAATGAAGTATACGTAGATAAAAAGAGTCGGCACTTTGATATTAGTAAAAATTGTTTTTCCTTTTTCTGGTTATATAGGGTCTAAAAAATCGTGGAATTACACGTGTGCCTATGAAGGTTCGAACACGAGACTTTGGGATGACACCAGAGTAAAAGCTCTTAACTACTAAACTGTCTCTTTGCGACTAATGATTGCTTTTCCTAATGATCTTTTAACATTGACTAATTAATTTACCATCCTAATATAGTTTTCTAAGTGAAAAATAATTGTTAGAAACACTCTTGATCAAGACTAGCTAGCGTGATTATATTTTGAGGATTGTGAGATACCCCAGTAGGACTTAACCTATCTTTCATTGAAGCACCCTTCAAAGCAACTACATAGGATACGCAATTGCTTGGGGGGACATGACCCTTCAAAATCCCTAGGATCTGCAATTACTTCAATTTTAATGATTTTTAATCGGTCTTATTATTATTATTTTAAATGAAAAGTGAACGTTATGATTATTTTTTTTTTTGGGTTTTAGAACAATCATTATATAAGTTAGCTGAGTATTGTGGAGTCTATTTTCTGAGTATTGGTTGTCGTTATGTTTTCAAAATTCAAATTCAAAATTTTGATTATGAAAATTTAGTGTTCGACTACTATGCCACAGGACGTCGGTCGAACACTATGATAGTTTTGTATAATTACGATTTCAATTGTCAATTTTTAAGGTTACTGAAATGGACGTTGGTCAAAGTTGCTCCATAAGGTGGGTGAGGGAGGCATTGCTCTGGTTTGTATTTTTGTTATGGATAATAATGCACGAAAACTTCAAACATTAATATTTTTTCTTTCACAAACGTTTTTCATTTTTTAAATTTCAACACCTTAGATAAATTAACATTTAGACAAAAATTCTTATATTTATACATTTTTCCATATTTAATAAATTTTTTTGTTTATTTAATTATATTTTATTTTTAACATTATTTATTTTATGATTGATAATTATATATTTAATCATTTTAGATTTTTATTATAAAATATGACTATTTTATTATTTTTCATGAAAAAAATTAATATTTACATAAAAATCTTATATTTTTTATATTTACTATTTGTCCACATTTATGTTTCCTTTATTTTTATAAAATGTCATTTTTTCGTATCGTTTCGTATCTATTTTCGTTTTCTTATTTCCGTTTCCAGGCAACCGATTATGGCAATTGTGGTGTAATTTGTTTACATTTGTATTTTTAATTTTCTTTTCCTTGCTTCTATATTTAAATTCCTTTTTTCTATATTTAATATTCTTTCTAACTATGGAGTCATACTAATACTAATATTAATATTAGTAAATTCACCGATGCCTAGTTATTCCATTGACCAAATACTAATACTTTTTAAATAAAATTTCAATTTCAAATTTTATATATAAAAAAAATATGTATCAGAAGAGTTTTGTCCCTTAAGAGTTCAACTTGACTTCGAGCAAAATTTAGTTAAATCCAAAGTAGATATTGATAGATTATTAAAAAAAATAATAATAATATTTATAAATTATTGTTTAAAAAAATTTGGGCGAGAGTAAATTGAAAAGAGCTGTCTATTAAGACAAGAATTGTACGACATGAAGGATTTCCAAATTGTACATGAAAGTTTATGGCGTCACTCACATTTTTTTAAACAATAACATAGAATTTAAGTTTATATTGTAATAAAAATTACAAAAAAATAAATATAAAACGGTTATAGTTGAAACGGGATACTCAAATAAATGTGTAGTAAAAATATAAAAAATAGAATTAGAAATGAAAAGATAGGTAAAATAGGAGTGAATTCAATTGTAAATAAAATAAGAGATTATCGCCTAATGTGGTTTAGACATATGTAGCAAAGATTCAAAAAAACACTAATTAAGAGAAGTGAAATCTTAAATATAGGAGATTTAATAAAATATTAGAATAGACTTTTGAAAACGTAGATATAAATTATGTAAAGATATGAGTCAAGAACTCAATTGAAGGCATGAGCTTAGATAAGAAATTGTGACGTAGAAGAATTCAAATCAATTAAATTAATTTATTATTATTATTAAGCTTTTATGAATGATATATTTTTACTTTTTCCCTCTCCTTTCTTTTATATTAGTCTCAAACAACCATTCCAAATTTGAGATTAAAGTTTAATTTTTTGTTGTTCCTAGAAGGCAAACAATTTGCTTTAAAACTCAATAAGCAAAACTTTTGTTTCTAATTGTTTTAGCTTATTCTCATATAATACTATTTTTACTTGGAAAAGCTTTAACTTCCTTAGTCCAACACCAAGCTCTTAAATTTGTTTTATTTATGATATCTTTAAAAAGAATATCACCAAAAACTAGATAGAAGTAAAATCAAAATAACTTACATATCTTAATAATAAGCGGGCTGGGCTTCACTACTTGAGAAAAGGTCGAGCTTGGGAGGCCTAGTGTCGAGTCCGAGCTAGGCTGAGACCCAACCATTGCTCGATAATCTGTGCGCTTACCTCGGCCATCCTAGCCATGTCCTCGAAAATTCTAAGAAATTTCAGTGGTGCCCTGAAGAGAGTATCAGGGTGATCTTCACATTAGGATGATCCTCTTCACCCAGAGTTCCAGTTAAAATGTTAGTTAAAATCTCGACCCAAGTCCTATCCCTACAATGTTATGATTCTATATGCCCTTAATCCACAAATTTTGCAGATTGCCAACCCATCAGAAGTAAGTATTACCATCTAATTTGATCGAGGAGGATTCCAATTTCAACCATCCATCTGCAGCTCGCTAAACCTAATTGTGGAAACATAACCCAATCCCACGCCTTGTAAGAACAAGAACAACGTGCTTTACTAGAAATTGCAAGGCTTGCTGTTTAATAGACGTGCTTTATCCTAGAGAATGCTATTTCTTCCTACCAACAAATTTGTGTAACTATGTATATGCCTCCTAGCTTAATAAAACACAGATCTCAAATAAACTTGTAACCTATAAATCACAATTCAAAGGGGAAAAAAAAAATCACAATTTGGAAAACTTGCTACTGGTAATTCTTGTTGGAGAGGTGCTGTCGTTTCCCCTAGTCGGAAGTAAGATTCAGTTCATCCACACCCGCACCTTGTTGCTTCCACTCCAATTGAGAGGTGAAGAGAATAAACATCACAAGTGAAAGCACCACCAATTTATTCTTGGTAATTGCTAATTCACATTTAGGTTTACACATGTAAATATCCCTTTTGTGTACTCAATCTAGACAAGTTATTCTTGTAACTCCACAAGAGGATTACACGTAAATATACTCACATTTTGCAGCAATCAAGTTGTAACCACTCAAGGGCAATAGAACTTCCGCTTTCTCTTCTCTTGCACGCTTAAGAGTGTGTGCTTGCGCGTGCGCAACGACTTGTCTTGTTACCTTAGTTTCTCTAAGCATCAACAGGGAAAAAGCCGTGGAAGAATAGCTACATGCCATTCATCAAATTATCATCCAAAAAAATGAAAAAGGAAAAAAAGTGCTTCTAAACATAAAATATTAAATAGACTGAAAATAAAGATCATGAACTTTCGTATAATGAGTAGAATTTTCATAGATTGTGATAAACGGGAGAAAACAGTGCTGATACAAGATTCCTAGTTGGCTCACCAGACGAGGAGTATAAAGCATGAGACTAGCTAAAAACCGATGCTGTTCCCAAATCAATTTTAAATAATGAAAGGCAAGAAATGAGCACACATAAATCAAACCTGCACATCTGTATATCTAACTTAACAAGCTGTACATTTTCTTTTACTTGAGGCTATGTCTCTATCTTAAGGAGAGAATTGAGAGATGTGCTATTGAAACGCTGAGCAAGTCCTCGGACAACTAGAACAATAACATCTCGCAAGTGTCGTGTCTGCACCATCAAGTCAACTTCATTTTCACTGTCCACTACAATTCTGAGCCTATGTTGATCATTACGGAAAAGTTCTACCTGCATATCATTGGGATCCAAATGAACCTTCATTGAAGATTATGTAGAACTCCTATTTCTAAGCTATCAGAAAATTAAAGGTGATATTATGGAAAAAGCATTTACCTCTCCATTGGCATGCTTTCATGCACAGTAATAAGCAGATGAGCTTGCAGAGACACAGAAAGATGCCCCAACTTGGGGGCAAACTTAAGTATGAAAAACAGGAACTTATTTAAATCTTATGATGTATGACACAATACAACAAAGTAGTCTTGTATCGTGAGATGTAATCATTTAAAGGAAAGTTGGAAGTAATACACTCTAGGCTCAAAAACAAAAATCATTGCAAATGAATAAAATAAATTTCATATTATAGGTCCTGATATTCCCAAAAAAAATGTCCATGGATATCATACCGAATAAGAGGCATATTTTTAGTACCACTAGGAGTTTAGACTGGTTACAGGTTCAAGTTATTTGTTCCAGCCATAAGCTTGAATATTCAACTAAGTTTGGTTGTCTCAACATTGTGTGGTAACTAGAAACCAACAGCTTCACTTCATCCAGAGAGTTAGACAATACCAGATATATGGATCAAGTTCAGGCAGATACTCACATGAAAAGGAGGGGCATAGCTTCCACGAAGTTCAGTTGTTCGGAAGGAAGTTTTAGAGCCTGGCTTAACAACCTTAACTCTCCTTCGATTAACTTCTAAAATTCTCCTCTCAAGACTTCCAGCACCAGGAACCTGCAAATTATGAAGGTTGTTAGTTTCTCTTTTTATTAGTCAACATTATAATGCAACTAATCAAACTGTACACAAAACAATGACAGAGAATTCATGTGAAAGATAGCTACCTTTTTAGGAGAACGGTCCTTGTCACATAGTGCCTGCTACAACAAAAGGCCACCTAGTGAAATCGTGGATAAAGTATTCTAACAATCAAACAGTCGATATCTAATGTATATAGTTTTCTCCCTTGATCAGTATAACAGAAATCATATTATGTACTGTATTTCACGCTTCAGATGTGACCAAAACTAAAAGCATAACCTTTCACATGCAAAAAGGCATCATTTAAGGTATACAGGAAAAAAGAGATGAATCACACCTCAAACTTCACAGAGCCAGTATCAAGCTTTGACTTGACCTCTTTAAAAACATCAGGTTCTGCAAGAAGCGCACAGTCTCAAATAAGTCCGAACTCACAAACACAGTGAGCCAGGATCTACAATAGAATTATTCAACATGTCTTAATAAGCTTCAAGGCATATCATAAACACAAAACACCTACAAGAAAATATAAGTATATAAATTGAAAGAAGTTATTCTGCATGACCAATTTTCTGGAGAATTAATTAATTACAAAATGATTCAAATCAACTTGTTCGCATCTTTTGGTGTAGGGATTACCAACTTGTTCACATCTTACCAAGCCCAAACTGACAAAGAAAGGACAGTCTAACAATAGCCACATCATATAATTTCCACAAAGCATTGTAATGAAATATAGCACCAAAATAAACTTGCATTTTAATCAAGACTCTCGTCAAACAACATAACTTCTAAGCCTATAGACTTCAAATAGATGTCACTATTGAGTAGTCCAACCACCTTCAGGCAAGCTACATTTTGACCTACTAACAAGCACATCACTAGGTCTTATAAAGGATGATTTGACGTGTACAAAATTAGATAGTAATTTTTCGCCAAAAGGATTAAACTTGCAAGTATCGCGCTAAGAACGCTCGATTTTCTTTTATCCTATGAGGGACACTTCATTTGATGATTCCCAACATTCTCCTCTGGAAAGACTAGTAACCAAAAGGAACTATTGATATGAAGGAATGAGTTTTTACCAGACTATCTGCATATACTCTAAGAAATTAAATCAATTATAAAGCCAAAAATTACCAACCAAATTATTTAAGAAACTGCATCCAGCCACCGAGCAGTTCAAAATAGAAGAGGAAAAAAGCGAAACAATGAAGCAATCAAGATGAGCCTAATGCAGCTAAACATCAAAGAATTCCAGGAGCTCTAGAAGATTACCAACTGCAATTGGCTCTGTTGATGCAGAAACAGGTTGCCCTTCAACTCCGTCCTCTCTGACTGGAGTATAAACAGCCACCAGTCTATAACCCACATCATCAACATTAGCTTCATACATCCTTCCAGTCTCCCCTACAAGATCAAATTATAGTTTCAGAACAAGATGCAAAGGCAACTAAATTCTAAAATTGATTTTTGAAGACGAAATGCTAAAAATGATTATGAAAAGATTTTTCTTCAATAAATTAGAAGAAATAAATTAGCAAATATTTGATGGAATGGAAGAGTTTCCATGAACTGATCTACACAGCTCTCTTATGGGAGAAAATTATTGTGTTATTCAGTATTTGGTCTTTGTGACAGAGGTTTTCCAAGCTTATGGTATAAGATTTTAGAGAGCTCTACACTTGATGCGAATCTTTTTTCTTTATCTTTTTATGTTCTTTTTTTTTTTTTTCTTTTCTTTTCTTTTTTAACTTTTTCAAATAAAAATTTCTTATCCTCTTTGTTCTATACTTCCACTATATAAACAATATTTTCCTTTTCTATTGAAAAAATTATTTGAAAAGCCATCAAAATTAAGAAAATTTAGAACCACCGGTCCATTTGTTGGGGTCGTAGGGGAGTCTTACCCCGGAGCTGAGGTCAGGAATTCAACTTCTTAGCTCTCCCCCATTATCAAGCAAAAGTAAATAAAAAATTCTGGAATACCAATAATTATTTGTTAGGCCAGGGACTCAAAGTAGATTCAAGCTGGTTCTCAAAGATCAATCTAGACCCATCAGACAGTTTCATTTCTATGCATGACACAAGCACAAAATGACATAATATAAAATAATCAGATATAGCCAAGCTATTTCAGAACATGCAACTCTGAATCTTCTAGCTTGTTTGGCGGCAAGTATGTTGAATATGCAAAGCAGTATCTCCTTTCCTTCCTGGCATTAATGATATGAATCATATAACTCAGATTCGTCAGCAGAACCTCAAAATAAATTTTTTATATTCATTTTTTTATAAAGCTCCACCAGGGGAAAAAAGAAAAAGTATATTTGCGCTATGTGGTTCTAGACCAATTTATGCAGCTTAATAAATATTGTACCACATCTTTTAGAAAGACAACTTGAGATTAGAATCATACAAAATTCCTCTTTAAACTTTAGTGGCTAATGCTACACCCTGTGAGAGGATGAAGGCTCAACAAGCACATTCCAGAAGTTTGTGAGTATCAATAGATAAGTGGGGGAAATAAACAGCCCAGAAGCTATCTGCTTTAACAAGGGATACTTGGTCAAGAAATGAAATTCAGTATGAAATTAGATTTTTATGTTCTGTATCGTGGAGAAAGAGAAAAGTTGAATATTTTGTCTCCCCTGCTGCCAGGTACAATTGCAAACCTTTTATCACCTGAGAAACAGGCAACAATGGACTAGCGTACCAGGTATAGAGATGAGATCAGGACTTCCAACCATTGATCTGAGCCACTGGATTCTACTTTTTCCTTCTTTCCCTCCACTATAAATGCCACGAACAGCATACAAATTTGTGTGGAAGCCCCTCCCTTCAATCTCAAGTTTATCAATTTTAGGAATACCTGAAAGAAAATAATCATCAAATAAAATCCAAAAAAATAAAAAATAAGAAACATGTGAAGTTGATCACACCAGCTCCTTAATGTAGTAACAATGTAACCATCAAAGAACAGATACCTAGACAGGGAAGTGTTCAGAGGAACCAAATTAATCTGGATATCAATAAAGGGATCAAGAACCAAGAACATATAAGTGCAAATGGTCTGCAGACTAGAAATTCCACTTCTATCTATTTAAGCAACATGAAAAGAAAATAAAGCAATAATATAACCATGCAAACAGACTTCAAATTGATAATTTCATTTCTAGTTATTGATGAGCCAAATGAACAAAGTAGATAAAGGAAAGAACACAAAATCAACTGAGATGAAGTAGTTACAAGCAAGACAAATGACAGGAAAAGAAAGATACCTGACAAAATGGGAGAAGTTTCCGCATAGACTGGATCACTTGACCGTTCAAACACATCAGTCACAACACATTCACATCTAAGGCAATGACCGATATCCTCCAATCGCATCTTATAAGAGCATGAATGCTGTGATGTTAAAGGCTTAAAATCCTTATAGTCACCAATATCGGACGAACAGAACCTGCATCATTAAATGAGATATTTACATTGAAAAGCTAGGTGACTTAAAATTGGGCAAAGAAAACTAAATACCCCTCCCAAAGTGCCTTAACAACAATAAATGAGTAGAATGTAATGTGCAGATGCCTGTTCTCAAGCTCATGTTCATTAGCAAGTTGGGCAGTGCTTCAGACATCACTAAGCTTAAATAACCACATGTGAATGAAACAATGAGAGAACAAGGCTCATGTTGTCCAAGGGAAATGCAAAATACAAAAAGTAATTAAATATGCAGATACCAAGACAACTGTAGCTAGATCCAGCTTAGCTACATCTAGAGATACGAGTAGGGCCATCGGTATCATGGTTTACTTACATGCTACAGATAAGCCGATGGCCAAAAAAAATTGCAACATCTATGACAACAAAGCAGTAACAGTTTTTGGACTGAGAACTTCAGTTAAATGGCTAGGAAGCAGGTAATAGTGCCCTCTGCATCAAGACCTTAGAGCAGATGTCTAGCAATTTGTAGACACAGAACTGGAAGACTGTCCTTGTAGGCAATTTATTGATCTCCTTCAGATTACATTCTCATTCCTTGGAAGGTATGAAACATGGACACTCCATGTCCATCTCCCACAGCAAATTTGACACAATACAATTACATCAACTGGATTTCTCATACCCCCTCAAGAAACTTCAATAAACACCTTTCAAACAGAGACACCTTGAAGTGTATAAGAAATGTTTTAGTAGTTTCCGCCATTTAACAAAATAAAAAGGCATTGGACATGCCACATGGCATATTGGCCATGGTTCTGGCAAGGTCAAACAGTGTCATGTGCAACATCGTGTTTGACACAAACACTACTTCCATTTTGAACTGTCATCCTTCTACATACTTGACACAAACCAGGAAGCACTAAAACACAATAAGTCCACCATCTATCATCCTTAACTTTATGCATTCTTGCCGATTCTAGCATTTGTGATTGTCTTTAGCGCAATGCAACTAGATTACACTTGGATAAAATTCAAAGACACTTCTGATTCTTCAGAATACTTCTTAATATAGCCTAATGGATTGATTCAGTTCCCTCTTAGGCTGCAAATGACATCAGCATCCCTAGAATAATGTTTACAAATGTTCCTTTCATCGAATTTTGAAATAGAAGTCACTGTTCTTGTTACTTAACACCGAACAATTTTAACTATGTGATCACATTTATATTTAAACTTTCCAAAAGCAGAGATCAAGAGAGACAAAACACTTTTAAAAGCAATGAACTCTTTATGATCAAACTAAACTTTAGCAGTTTACCATTGATATTTGACATCTTTCTTGTACTTGCTCCAAACAAGCTGTTGTGTTTTACTCTTGGGGATCACTGCAACAGCAGTGAGTACCTCTCCTTCAACTGCCTTTCCAGTGAGTACAAGCATTTCCACTTTTGGAAGCTCTAAAAATCAGTCCAGTTCAACCAAAAAGCAAAACACTGTTAACCTCATCCAGAAGATACCATAAAAATTACAGACAGCATTACACCATACACTTTTCAAATCAAATGTACCAAAAGGTGACAACAGACATTGTCTAGAGGCTATACGCCTCAAACAAAAGATTGTGGTTGACACTTACTAACATAAGCTTTTAAATGATAAAGATTGTAACGGAAAATAAGCATAAGCAGAAATATGATTTCAAGTTTATAATGGAGGTTTTTCTTGAAAGGAAAATGTTACATTATAAGAATGACACAAACCAGAGAAATACCAAGTCGTTCACATTTCAATCCCTAGCATAATTCCAGGATTTAGGGTCTTTTGGCTGAAGTTAATTTATCATGTCTTTGTTCCATTAATTAAAACCTTTTTAATAAATAAACAACAATCAATATTCCTTACGATGTTAAACTGACTTCACTCTCCAACCAAATCCAAAAATATGCATTCAGTAGCCCAGAGCTATGGAATCAGAAGGCTTTCATGTGAACCAGAGCTGTAATGCTAGCAACCAGATTTTGTTTTTGCAAGCCTCTTTAAGAGTAAAAGAAGTCAAAGAACAACACGAAATCATGAGCTGGTGTGTCAATGCATCTCCAAATACACAATGAATTCAACTTTTATTTAAATTTTATACAAACAATTTTAAAAATAAACATACTACTTGTCATTAAAATTCATGTTATCATGTTTTCATGTTGCCATTAAAAGTTGCTTAAAGTAACTAGAAAGTGTGTGGAAGGTATTAGATTGGATTCATCCCCTTGACACGTCAAACCCATTATTACTGCCACACCTTGGCTTGAGATGAATTTGATTCTTAAACATTAGCAATTATCTTCCTTTCCAAGTTTTCAAAGATAAAATGTCAAAATTACAATTACCACAATGAGAGACAGAGAGGCACTAAACATCTTTATCATTACCTGGAAGAACAATCTCAGTCGGTTCAGATAGTCTAAGTTCTCCAACGATGGAATCACAACGAACTGGTGTATATCTGTAACGGATATTTTTGAAAGGAGTTGATGCACTTATTTGACATAATACTATTTCCTAGATAATCATAATACAGAGCACCAATTTAAGCATGTATAAATAGATACGAGTCACAAGAATTTTGATCACTGCCAAGAGGATAGATATAAGAGATTTCTGTTGCCACAAAGAAGAAAAAGGATGCCGGTGAAATAATTGAGCAAGTTCAGTTCAATAGTTGATGATGCAACACCAGTTGAATTGAGAGGAATAATGACAATACTACCTATTTACTACATTTGGCAGCAACCAGGGAAGCAATCACCTAGATTTTTATGTGCAAAGAGTATTCACTGGCATTACGAGAAAGCCGATGAAAAAATTGGACATGCTGATAATCTGAGTTCGTAAATATTGGATATGATCCTTAGATGGTCCTATATCATAGTAGAAAACAATGGATTTGCTAACTTTATAGTTGTAACATCAAGGATAAATTTCACATGTTAAGTGCCTTAAAAGTCAAATCCTTTTTTCATTTTTTACTTGCAAAGCAATTTTGCAATTGCTTAATTTCTATTTAACAAGCTGGCATACCTGATGCATTTGCTTTTAGCAAACATCTTTAGAGTGGAAGCAATCTAGCTTCTCTTCACTCTTAACATAAAATAACTTTGCTTTCCTATAAATTCTATTTCAAGAACACACCGAAAACCTTTGAAGCATGTGATGAGACAAACATCATTATCCAGAATTATTTAGACCAATGCCATTGGCTTAGCAAGAGCCATCTTAGTAGCAAAATAAAAAAGATTTGTACTGTGATAAATGTTACGAGAACTATGAGCAAAATATCCAATTTCTATCCTTTATCGAGGCTTCAACTTGGATCAAATTTTTACTGCTTTTCTATTAACAAGGACATTATTTGTTGAGAAGAGGTCTGTGCACCAGTTGTTTCCCAGGAAACCCAACCTTCTCAGCAAATGATAAAAGGCAATAAACAACAAAATCATGAAGTCCAACATTCTCCAAAGAAAAGACAGATAATTATGAACTAATACACTTGCTTCTAAAGGAAATGTATTTAGTATTATCTCCAGCTACTTTAAAAAAGTGGGTGCATGTTCATTTTCAGGTATGAGGTTTCAATCAAGCACATGAAAAAGACAAAACATGTATGTGAGATTCAGTATTTACCAGCAGAATCTTATAAAACGCACCTAATGCACCCAAAAAACACCATTGTAAGACTATTCTACTAAGTTCATAAGTCATAAACTGTCTTGCCGAAACAAAAACATCAAGAGTTCCATGAAAATAAGAACATAAAAACAAGATGCTCATCTCATTGAATGTATTTTTTGTGTTGCAGCAATATCATGACCAAAACTCAAGAAAGAACAGATGAATAGTTACCCGAACAACAAACGGCAATTGTAATCTGAATCTGTTACTTCATAAGTTCTTGAATTAGCCCCATTAATTAGACTAATAGTCCCCTCACTGGTTTCTCTATACCAACTAAATAAGCTTGATCCCTCATAACCACCAAAATAGCCTCCTTCTCCTGAATAAATTCCTGAAGAGACTTCCTTCGCACGAACATTAAAAACCACTGGAGGAGCTGTCAAATTAGTTCCAGACATCAGTTACTCAGAAGAGAATATACTAGATAGAACACATGCACCAAATTAAACCTTTTATGCATGGTAACAAACAGAATATTGCAGGGAACAAAAACTTTAACCTAAGCCAAATAAAGAAAAGAAGTGTACAAGATACAAATATTACAAACATTAATCACTTCTAATATGAACTATTATTATGGCACGTACATAGTCAAGGACACATTTCACCTCATAATATACATAAACAAGTGGAATATTAATCATTCAGATTGTCCAGAACAAAGCCATATCCACCCATAGAACAGAATACCTGGGGAGACTGGATGATCAGTAACTGAGATCACAGGATTTCCATGTTTTCCATCAACACGAGTTGGGATCCAATAAAGTGCTAAATAAGCACCCACATCTTCCAGAGATGGAGTATACGATCTGCCCAGACAGACCAACAGCAGCAGCAACCAGTTAGCATGCTTTAAATCATAAATCAAAAAGGCACAAAAAAAAGAACTCACATTGTATTTCCACGAATTAGAATATCTTCAGAACCATCAGAAATATCCCTTAAAGCAGATCCATGAAGCTTATGCTGAGACCTATACCAAATATACTCCCCAGCACCTTCTTGTCCACCAAAGTATACTTTCTTGGGGAAAACCTCATTGTCTTCACAGCAATCAGGAATTGCTAGTTCTAAACCCACAGGATCAGCTGCAAGAGAAGAACAAAGGGGTTACATTATAAGAACCACATTTTTTTTAGTCAAATCACAACCATAGTGTCAATTATAGTATCTACCAAAGTTCAGCAAATAGCAACTAGGCCAAGCAGAGGTTTTCTTACAGGAGACAAAGATGTTTGTCCAAACTAAAAAACTAAAACATGTTTGCAAATGGCTGGGAAGAAGAAGAAAGAAGAAAATCACAATTACATTTTGCAAGAAGAACAAGGGTAGTCACAACTAACTAGTGGAGTATGGTATCTCTTTGAGTTCAATGTTTAGCAATTAGGCCTAATAGAGTTTACAAACTGGAGATAAAGATGGTGATCCTGACTACAACAAGAAAAATACATGTTTCTAATCTTCTTCTTGAATCATTTTTTGTTAAAACTAGTGATACACAGTCAAAAGCTTTGACAGCTCCGTCACTTAACCAGACCAAGGTCTTCGATTTTAGGGAACATGGAAAAAAAATGAAAAATGTACTTACCAGGCACTATTACATCTGTTACAATGCTCCTTGGAGTGCCTGTGGTTCCATCTTTGCGCACAGGTGTGTAAACAAGTTCAATGGAATTCCCCACATCCTCTAAACTCAAATCCAGAAACTCTGTTATGAAAACGAAAACTTGTAAATGTAAGAGAACCAAAGAAAAACAATACCAAAAAGCAAAAGGGCAATATTTACCACTTAAAAAGCGTGTTAAATTTTGTGGATAAGATTAAAAGCTCACTTTAGAGTTAACTCACCATCTGCAATTACTTTCTTCTTGATGCCATTACTTTTCACTCTAAACCATTCATGGAAGCAGTCCCCCTTCTCCCTATAACCGAAATAGCTATTTCATTCCCAAGCACAACTCTAAAGGAACAAGAAATGCAACATATTCAAGAAGATTTCGCATAGTTTCTCACCCTCCAACATATGATGCTGTAAAACTTAAGCGTTGACCTTCTACCATCGATCCACAAAACCCAAGAGATTGACAAGTTGGTGGACCTGCAAATAAATAAACCAACCTAAACATCAACTCATTACCCCTGCCCCACTAAAAAGGAAAAATTATTGACTACAAATACGTAATGTCTCCTTCATGCATGCTTTACCATGCAATCACAATAATCAGAGCAAAAAAGTACCAGCTATTATGGGCCCAACTTGTTCGGAAAGAACAGTAGGACCACGTGCCCAGTCACTTCTAATAGGCTCACAAGAAACTGAAATGAAGCAGCCAATATCATCAATTGAGAGCATGTATGATGCGGTGGTTGCACCATTAACTTCACTTTGGGAACCATCAGAGCTAGTCTGCAATCAGAATATAGATGTCATTCAACAACTATGGCAATTTTCTACCAACCATAAAGCAACAAATAGATCTGTATAGACATCAGCATGCAGCAAAGCATGAAAGAACAACCAACTTTCCAGGAAAAGCAAAATCAATAAGTTCAAAAGAGATACCATACCGTACGGAGGTGATGTCTAATATTGGTACAGATGAAAGCTTCATTTTTCTTTTTTTTGGTAGGATGAAAGCTTCATTTTTCCATACTAAAAATAATAATTTAAAGAAGTAATCAGAAAAGTGCAAAAATTACCCGGAACCAACGAAAAACTGAATCTCCCTCTTTACCACCCCAATACTGCTTCTCAACATTTAGTACAGTTCCTTCAACTGCTGTGCCAAGGATTTCTACAGAACGTAATCTCGGGCTTCCTAGATTAGCAGAGAAAAGCAAATAAAAATGTTTTAAGATCTCACGAGTTTTGTAAGAACAGATTGAACATTTGACAATTCAAACAAATGAAGCAACTTAAGATAACTACAAGTTTGAACAATGAAATTACTGTTCATGATTCTTTTATCTAACAAGGTCTACACAGGTCAAAATAACAGTAATCTGACCATGCTAGACAAGATGGCAGCAATCTGAGCTGACAAGTTGACCAAACCTCAGGCAGTGCATGTTGGGCACTAAACACAAACACGATACAATCAAAGTGATGCAAAATTTATAGAAGAAAATAGGACACCAACATCCCTAGAAGATAACACTAAATTATTTTATGCATATAGGTATATGAAACTAATAAGTTTTTCTCGCAAGTATTGCAACATTGGTATTTAAACCAGTCCACATACTTTAAATAGGATCATCATCACACTTTACTCTTCCATTTTTTTTTAAAAAAAAAAAAGGAATCATCTTCGAGAAAATAGAAAGATTACATAGGGTTCAAAGAATGAGAATCCTCAGAAGCAAGAGCAGGAAAAAGCAAAGGCAAAAACTAATGAAAGACAG
This sequence comes from Dillenia turbinata, assembly GCA_037126225.1. Taxonomy (NCBI): domain Eukaryota; kingdom Viridiplantae; phylum Streptophyta; class Magnoliopsida; order Dilleniales; family Dilleniaceae; genus Dillenia; species Dillenia turbinata. Next base: position 11,388,174 of record JBAMMX010000010.1, on the reverse strand, counting down.
CAGCCAGTCCCCTTCAAGTCTTCAAGACTGCAATCTCTAAATATTCTTAAAGCACAGCCCATGAAAAGAACCAAAACAGGAGAAGGAAAAAAAATATATATATATATTTATATTTATATTGTTCTCGCAGAGGAGAAAGGGACCATCCCACTCCCTCCCCTTGCACCATGGAGATAAGTACTTATGATTATGAACAAGAGATTCTTAAATTTAACAATGTGCATGTTCTATACTTAGTGACAATACTAACATAAAATGTCTCTAAACTGTCAGAAATATGTGTGTGTGTGTGTGTGTGTGTGTCAGTGTTCAAAACTCCCACCAAAAAAAAAAAAAAAACACCATATGTAAATGTCCAATACATGCACAGAAAGTGTCCAATAAATGGCATATCTGTCATGGCACTAATGTTTGTGTATGCTTCATAGAATAGCTGAAAAAGGCAACATAAAATCATCCATCACAATATGGAATCAAAGCCACCCAAGGAATGACATGCACCTTTATTCACCCAACTCCGAAGGATCATTCAACTAAACATCTACTACCTTTTAACTCATGACTGAAGTGAAAGTAATTGGCAGATCATCACAAATTTCCAACTCAGAAAACACTCTATTGACAGTCATATAAACTTGGGACAAGATGCTCCACTATATAGTCCAGTGATTCTCAACAGCTAAATTTTCAATGAGCTATAAAATTATTGAAGAGCTACCTCCACAAGCATACATCACGAAATGCAGTATAAACCTAGAAAATATTAATCAATTTCCAAGAGCCAAAGATATGTAATCACCAGGCCGCACGTGCTCCTGACCCATGCAAGTTCTTGATTCACCAACAATCCCATCATCACGTACTGGAGTACATTTGAAAGAGATGAACTTGCCAATTGCATCTTTAGTTATCCGGTACTGGAGGAATCCTGAAACCTCAGGCAGTAAAGTCCCCAAGTCAGTTTCCACCTGCAGAGCCCAGCAGCCAGGAACATACAAGTGAGTGAGGAAGTGCACTTTTTATCTTGTCAAACAGGCATTAGACTAACACTATAGAAACCAGGACGTACATGGGATCCCAAGTCCAAAGTTCATGATACTTGTATTTATTTTCAAACCAACTATAAAGTATTGAGCAACAAGGTTTAAAAGTGTCAGAAAAATGATAATTTGACTTTTATGCAGAACTTTGTATTTGAAACAACTGAAAAATGAAAACTTGGTCCCTGATGTAAAATGCTTGCCAGGAAAAAACCTGCATTGTGGGTCAGAATCCAAAATCCTAGATTTTGTGATGGTTTAAATTTTGAATGAAATATTAACCACAGGGATTTGGAATGCCATGTGAGCACTAATCCACAATCTAGTATAGTAGTTTCGAAACCACTATCCAAAATACTAGATCATTTTGGCCATAAATAACAAAATATTTTTGTTCTGTTTGTAAGAGGACCTCATTATCCGAGAGTTGTAAAACAACTATGATACCCCCTGACACTTATTAAAACCCTCTAGAATTAACGAGAACCAACACCAAAATTTACATTTTTGGATCCAACACACAAAAGGAATTAGGATTCAATTAACATGGAACTTAAACGAAAAAACATAAATTATAGTGTACCTCATGAAGATACCAATTATATAGGCTTCTTCCTTCATGGCCTCCTATGTACCCATAGGATGCTGTCAATATACCACCTTCACAGTAATCACCAGTAATGGATAGGAAATTCAAGCTAGGGGGAAGAGCTGCAAACCATTTGACAAGCTATTAGAGGGCGAAAGAGAAACTTATTTGACTTTTCGTCCCATGCAAGATTAAAAATTCATTGAGTTGAGAGGTATCCAAGTAAAAATTGATGTATAAACTCGGGAGTGATGTTTTGACCTTGACATTTACAGAGGAAACAAAGAATAAAACAGAAAAATAAACTCAAAATATAGCTGCAGGCCATCAAAAGAATATTTTAACTCAACAAAATCAACCCCAGAAGAGAATAAAACTTTATAAAGTAATATGCATACCACTTTAAAAAGTTATGTAACTTGCCATATATCTTTATGAAGATTTAGAATAAAGGTGCCAAGAAAATAACTCAAATGACTTGCAACTTTAGTACAAGTAAAATTTAGAAGGTCATGGTCTACCAACAAGACATTGGTTAGCATTATCCCAACTCATTAAACACACAAAATCATCAACAGATTAGCTATTAGTTATGTAACGGAGAGATCCAAGAGAATGTAACGGAAAGATCCAAGAGAAAAATCTTGTAACATTCAAATGACATCAAGACAATCACACAACATAAAATATTAAATCAAGAAAGTCCTTTCAGCTTTATCGTCTCAACATAATTCAGATAAGAAATTGGATTATTTTATACGATAAATATATGCTTTCCAGTCAGAAATATGACAACATGCACCATGGTAATCAAATCGAGATTTGAATTGTGAATCAAAAAGATTACTTATTGACTTGTGATTCGAATCAAATTGCAAATGTAAGATTTGGTTCTTTTTGTATATAGGTGCCTTTTAAAACATGCACTAATTAAAATGAAGTTAGTTCTAAAAATCAAAATTTAAATAATTATTTTCACTTCCTTCTTCTTCAACAAATCACCCTCTTTTCTTCTTCCTTCTTCAACAATATCTTTTCATCTCAGATCAGTAAAGTAAGTTCACCAGCAACCTCAGAATTTTCCGACTTGCCTTTTCACCAAGTTTCTTGGCAGGAATCCTTCACACTTGTTGGTGCTCGACGTCCACACTCCAGTTTTCTGATGTCGGAACATCCCAAAACCACCAATATTCGAGTCTCTGGCCTCTTCTCTCTCCAGTCTGGTGGTTATTTGTTCGAAACCAGGGTCATTTCACAGTTGTGGATGCAGCCTCTTCTCTCCCCTTTTCTTTTGTCCTTTTTTCCGGCAACTCATGGAATCACGAAATATCTCATATTCAGCACAATTGACATCAAATCATGGAATCCACTGCAATTCCAATACAATTCCGATTCATATGCCCAATATGAGTGTGTGCTTGTCGAGACAATTGATTTATCATCTTCACATGTTTAATTCATCTTCTTTAATATGAAAATTGATCAGAAGATTACTAAGGGGTTCATCCTTTTAACCAAAAGTAGCAAACAGTTACAAATGGCGTGCACTAAAAACAAAACATAAAACAAAATCCTAACAGAAGTATAGAGGAACTGTTCAAGCCAGTAGAATTTTCTCCTTTCAAACAAGTGAAAAGCCAGTTAGGAAAGTTGAAACCAATAATTTTCCTCATCTACAGCACCTTATAAACCTCCACACTCCATGCCCACAATTCATAGCAGGCTCTCAATGTACATGAAATCCAAACAACACAATTTCCCATGACCTTCTTGATCATGAACAATGGAACAACAAAAGCTCAACAGATTCAAGATCATCCTCACAAAAGGTTTCTCCTGTGGACAAGAATGACAAATGTCCTGTGAAGGTCGTTCTACTTCTATGTCAAAATCCTACAATGTGCTGGCTCAGAAGCAAAGAAAGCAATATTTATGTAAGAATTCCATGTAGCTAAGAGGTCATTCACTGACCGAAAAACACCGTTAACAAGCATAACTACAACAGGAAAGCCTCTCTCCATACCCAACATGCAACAAATATATTTATAAACCTGAGGCATGTCAAGCCGGCCACATAGGCCCCATAGAATATTCAATTTTTGTAACCACAGCATCTGTATTTAAAATAGATTCTGCTGAGTTAAAAGGCACTATCTCACTGAAAGATCCTCCTTTTAAATGGGATACATTTCTCAATATCAAAACACCACATCCAACAGATGCGCAGCTATTGATAGCATAAATATTGGTGTACCAACTCCATAGGTATTTGACAATTTCACTAAAAATACATTTGAATTGCATAAATTTAATTCTTTGCCTACCACATCTAAAATATTGAATCATGAGCCAACTCCAAATAGTCTGGATAAAAGGTTAAAATGCCTTAAGAGTTCAACAGAAGACTAAGACTTACTTTCAACAGCACTTCCTGAGATAACATATGCAGGTTCACCAGCTTCACCTTCTGGGGTCATTGGAGTAAATTTTGCCACAATGTAGTAGCCAACTGCTCCTAAAGGTATGCGAAAAGCCTAAAGGAGGCACACATCTATCAGGTATACGCATCAAAGCATTGCAAGAAAAGTATATTATTTATAGCCAGTTAATACAGGTATGACATGAGATACATAAACAAGGTGCACATTTCTTACCTTTGCAATTTTGGATGTGCTTACAGCCTCAAGCCCATTTTCACCATCTAAAGTTGAAGAACTAGTTTTGAACCACTGGACCCTGCTAGAACCTTCAGTTCCCCCACTGACGACACCAGTTACAGTAATTTTACTTCCCTCCCGTATATCACCCATTATCTTCACATTTGTGACCTTTGGGGGTGCTGAAAATGGAACAAGCACAAAATTCTTTAAAACATAGAAACCAAATAGATATTAAAACAATATATACAAGCAAACAAATCTACAGCTGAATAAAACCACAAAGGACAGAACAAAAGAGAGAGAAAAGAACGGAAAAGAACACAGCAATACTGTCATCTCAAACAAGACAGGTACACTGAAGGTAGCATGATCAAGAAAAGAATTGGAGAGGATAAAAAAATAAAAACAAAAAACAAATTAAGAAAGATTATATAAAGAATCAGAGCCATACGAGATTCTGAGCAAGTCCTAGTTCAGTTCTAGGTGTAATCCCATCCCACATCAGTACAAGTTTACATTACATATCATAGAAATAATCTTTTTGGTTATTTAATCAAATATTTAATGGCTTCCTATGCTACCAAGACAAATTTCCCACTTCCTAGATTGCAGCCATTAGAGAAATGCATACAGGACATCCCATCCCAACATAATCTACTTCCCTAAAATGACATGAACAAATGCAAGATGAAATATTACTCCTGTTCCAATCTGATGACAATGCTTTAAATCTGTGTTACGAAAAAAAAAATAAATAAAAAAAATACTAGTAGAGAGAAACAAAATATTTTCTTCTATGAATCCTTTTTGTCTACAACAACAATTGTTCAGGAAAAAAACCACTATAGCCTTTAACTGAACACTTTTTTGAACTTCATTAGCTCAAATTTCCACTCAGTATAATACAAAGGTCGGTATCTAGCTCCCTAAATTAGTAAACACTAGCTTACTAAAGAAAATGTGCGCGGCAATCCTAAATAACCATTCCACTTCATGGACACAAATAATAACCAATTGAAAATGAGTTTCATTCAAAAATGATACCTTGCTTGATGACTTGAGACACTGTGGAGACAGATTTTCCTTCTTTTCCTGCGGGATAAACCAATTTCAAAATTATTACTTTTAAGTTCCAGTAAGAACAAAGGAAGGTGTTTCCACTAACCAAAGAAAAGGAACATACCCTCAAAGTTTATAGGAACATAAACAAAAGTTAAACGTCGACCAACATCTTCCTTTGTCAGCGTGTACTCAGCTGCACCAGCAGAAATTAACACAAATTCTCTGCATAGACAAATTAAAATCATTTTATTAAAATATTTTATCAAGAATATGGGTGTTTCATCATGCATCAACTTAAACTTTTGGAGCAAATGACCGTTATATCTTAACAATGGGGAATTACACGTAAGAACTACATGAGAGTGAGCAGATGTAGAATAAATGGAGCAAAGGTTGCCTAAAACCATCAAGCAAGAGTTCCATCTTGCCTAGGATTTGAAGGGTTCGAGGGAGAAACATAAAAACCAGATAACACATTGAAGCAATCAATAAGAACAGGGCCAAATAAAAAAATTGATTTAGTTGCTTACACAAGACATAGGTCAAAAAGGAATGCTGATGCAGGACAAACGCCTAAATTTGAACATGAATATTATTTAGGCTGCTTTTCTAGCATTTAGGAATTTATGAAACTTTTATTTCCTCGAGTTTTTGGATTTTATTTAGGCTTTTTAGCTTGAATATTTGGTATTATTATTTGGGTATTAGTTGTTGTCTTAGGGAGCAATTTAGGGATTCATTTTGATGGGCAAAAGGAACCAACCAACTCATGGTCGGCACTGGAAACCCAATTTTGCAATCAGACTTTGTTGAATTGAAATAAAATTCGCTTCCTCTCTCTCTCTCTCTGTCTCTCTCTCTCATAGAAAATTACTACAGGCATGCTACTTTTTAGCTCAAAGGGAAAAATTTTGAAGGCCACAAATATATGTTATATTACCAACCCCCAACCCCAACAGAGCAGTTAGTGTTAGAATAATACTAATAGCGAACTCTGGCTAGTGCACAATGCACAGCTGGAGCAAGTATATCCTTGCAGGAAAGGGTTGAAAGTTTTGATATATCTTTGTGCTAAATACTACCACCTAACAGTTTATGCAATAAAACGGTACTGTTTGCCTATGTTTCAATCGTTGGAGACCTGCTCCTAAACCCCCCTCCTAACCCACTGCAATCTCCTCTTCAATATGAATGGCAATAATCTAACTGTTCCCGCAAGAAGGGAAACAACAACTGAAAAGGAAAAAGGAGTTGTGCAAGTACATGTGTCCATGAATGTATCCACTAACATATCCAAACTAGAAAAGAATCAAATACAATTTAGCAAAAGAAATTAGCTAAAGGGTAGCAGGTTAAGGAATTGGAAATAATGACTACTGCAGAAGGAAAGGGAAAAAAAAATGTTGTAACTGTTTTCTACAATGTGGATGCAATCATGAAATCAAAGAACACTAACCCTGTTTCGATGCTCTCACGTAACCACTCAAACTTGCTCGGACCTTCTCTTCCTCCAAAATAATCCCCAGCTCCTTTGACTGTACATCCTTCAATAGCATCACCAATGATCCTTAAATTACTGACTGACGGTGTAGCTGACAAAAAGAATCAGAAATTTATAAGCACCCAAAACCTTTGTCTGATGATCCTAGGCATATAATACGGCTCTATTAGTACTCGAGCAAAAGGAAATGCATGGGGATCTGAATGTGAAGAGAGAAAGAAAGTAAAGAGAAGAACACACAAAAACAAGCACCATTTGCCAGGAGTCTTTATACGATACATAGAAGTCAAAAGCTTTTGACGCGCAAAAGCATGAAATAAAAAAGAAAAATTGCAATATTCACAAGAAGAAAATCTGGAAAACAAAAAAGAGAAAAGGAAAAGTTATAAACAAGCAGAAGAACACTACATAAACAATGGAGTACTTGCCATGAAAAAGACACACCACAAAACAGAAATAGCAGTTGTAAGCAACTTCATCAGATCGAATGACAACTCCATAAAGTGCATAGACTCGAGTAAAATTTCTTTCAGTCAAGTAGACCATGAGGCAAGAGTAAATGAGGTGCAGATGGCCAAAATAACTCAAATCTACATCATATAGCACAAAAGACCAAATAAAATGTTGCAGTAAATAATTTTGGGTTTGTTCTGTATATTTTAACTTTTATTGTTTTGAAGTTGTTATTAGATTCATTGGAAGTAATTAAGGACTCCATTACTGGATTAATTGGTTAAGGACAATGAATAGGTAACCCGATTTGTGTTTAATGTAATGTTACAGAAAGGAAGCCCCAAGAGAATTAGTTCCTCCCTATCAGGCTTATCTTGCCTCCTGAATTCATGTGCATATCAGTCAATTTTTTTATCTTCCCAAGAATGTGCTATCGTAAGAGAGAAAATTGACCTCTGGTGTTCCCTTGAGCACATGCCTTGTTACTTTATTACTTGGAAAATAATTATCTCCCAGACCACTCCCATCTATCTCTGGAAACTTCATGTATCTTTTACAACTTCCCCATGCTTCCTTTAGCACAAACTCCTCAACCCACTTTACTCTTCCTCTCTCTAATTCACAAACTATGACTAAATGACTCCCTCACCCTCATAAACAGGTAAAGAACCGAAATAATCCCTTCATGAAAAGAAAAGAATTACCAATGACAGTATTCAGCAACAGTGGATATGGAGAGAATGTCAGGAGTCCTATTTCAATTTGAAGAAGTGCAATAGCATGCTACTAGTGCCGTTAGTTAATATTCTTCGACTAACTCCAGATTCCAGAGGCATTCAAAAATGAACAAGAACAACAAACTGAAGATAGTATAAATAAATAAACAAACAAACAAACAAAAATCAACAACATAAACACATATCCATGGAAATGACATAAAATTACAAATGACGAATTAAGTGACAATTTCAAGAAAGAAAGACAAAATTTTATAAGAGAAAATAATAATAATAATAAAAATATTAATATTAATATTAATAATAACCTGCTTTCACAAAATCCGTCATTGCATATTGTGGTTCCCCTTTGGCACCTTCTTCTGTTACCGGTGTATACATGAACACCAAGCTTGAATCAATATCATCTACAGTCAACTTATATTCCTCATCTTCTGCTCCAACAATGACCACTGGGCTGCTGTTCCATCTTCTCCTTAACCAACTACAGAATATGAAGAATAAAAACATTAAAGATGAAAAAGATACCCTATTTATGTTATAACTGAGTGCTGTTGAGTTGTAATTCATGCTCTGGAGAAAGTCTTTCTCTGCATAGTCCCTACCCATGTCAGGAGTAATCTCATTACATTATAAGATCTTTATTTACCTGGCAACACATTTTCCGGGTGTTCCACCACACCATGCAACTTCAGCAAAGCCACTTATTATATTTCCTTCGACCAGTTCGCCAGATACACCAATGTTCAAAACCTTTGGCAATCCAGTTCCTAAGAAGGCACCCAAACAAGAATGAACAAATAGCATGACTCTTCAGAACATAACAAGGTGAAGACCACTCCTAAAAACAAGGGCATAAACATCTAGATGAACAAGACCTATTAATTTTCTAATTAATGCATACATGAAAATTTGAAGCTTGCAACACCATGTTTAGAAAAACCACATATCAACCACGCATTTCAAGAGTGTGTGGATATGTAATACACAAAAATGTAAATGTTTAATGCACTATATTATCAGATTTTCTCTCAATTGTTTCTCTTCTACATCGATGTAATCCTGAAATGACGAGATTTTGCACTAGGCTTTCTGTTTAATATATCCAGGAGTTACTATCAAGTTCATGACTATAACAAGAAGAAAAAGCCACCGATTTGGTAAATGAAACAGATGCTAAAAATGACACTGGCCAACCAACAGAACATACATGTTTTCTCAAGTACATACTTGGACCCAACAACACCACCACCACCACAAAAAAAAAAAGAACATCTTCTATGATCTCTATGAAGGAAAAAATGATGTATATATAAGCCCATGATAGCCCATAAGAGAGTCCCACACAATATGAATTTCAAAATGATTAGAACTGATGTAAACATTATCTTATTTTAAATCTTAAGCAAAAATAACCAAAAAGACAATTTCGCCAAAGGAATAAAGCAATATTAATTAGATCACACACCACAAGCATCAAGGGCAATACCTGTTGTGCTTCAACTTGAAAAGATTGTTAATACTTTCTATCAAGAACTGTATCTATATAAATCTTTAACCTTCTAAATGACATTGGCCGAGGAAGAAAAAAATTGCATTAGGGAGAAAAGTTTGCTAGGCAGTGGAGCAGTTGTATGGAAATACAACAGAACCCTGCATTAATTTGTCATTTCTGTCAATACTAGAGTTAAAGGAACGAAACAAGATCATACACCACTCTGCAGAAAATTCTTAAGCATACTCCTAGTAGATGAACCACTTCAATATGAAGTATTTTGAAATAAGCATGTCAGCGTTGCAGTACATCCAGTTTCATACATGATGCAAAGTATTATCTGGTAAGAAACTGACTAGTTATCATATGATGCTAAGTATCTTAAGTTCCAAATTCTAGAATTAGTTATTTTCATGATTTATACTCCCAGTTTCAGACATGATGCAAGTATTTTAAGTTCCAAATTCTAGTATCAGTTATTTTCATGATTTATGCTTCCAGTTTCACAAATATGTGCCTTCAGTTTTAGGAAAGGGAAATCATTACACTACTTTTACATCTGAAGGGCTTGTTCAAGGATCATAATGCCATATACGTGCCAACATATAAAGACGACAACCACATAGCAGAAACGGGATGCATACCAGGTGAAACAGGTGAAGATATAGCAAATATGGAAGGAAACTCAGTTTCCCCCCCTAGAACAGGAGTACACTCCACCTTCAAAATCTTCTCAATGTCCTCATGCTTTGGCCAGTATGCCTAACAATGGAAATCAGCATGGCACAACATCATACAATGCCACAAGATTTAGAATTCATAGTGAGGTTTCTAAGTTTCAAAAGATGACTACCTCTCCAGTCGCATCTAAAATAGGAGAAAAATCTGAAAGAACTCTCTCTCCCACAAACCATTGGTACTTGAGGACCAATTCCAAGCCAATGTTAGCAGAATGTTCATCATCTGTAACAAACTCAAAATGCGAGCAACAGGCATCTTCTTCAAATGGTTTATCAACGGAAGCTTCCTTGAGCATGTAACCAGGAGGTAGGCCCTCTTTCCATTGGCCAAGAAAAAACCGAAAAGTTGACTCTGTATAGAAAAACCAAAGATGATTTAATAGATTATTTTGTCTTATTTTGTATTATTTGTATTATTTTGCATCTTATCCTCCAATAAATTGATGCAATTAAAGTTCCATGCGGCTTGGGGCTTTGAAAGTAGGCCAAAGATTTGAGAGATTATTTGTCACTATGGATTTTGAATATTTAAAAGTGAGTATTTATAAGAAATTATAAGCACTATAAATATGTTTCCTTATTTACATATTGTACTCTCAATTCACATATTTTCTCATTAATAAATAAAATACAATGCGTATTATTAGTAAATACAATTGACACAATAAAGTTTAGACGAGGTCTATTCAACGAGTATGCCAAAAGTATCTAGTATTTGCAAAAATTAAAATAAAAATAAAAAATTGATACGCCATGTGGAGTATTTAACAACCATCCCCAAGTATCATATCAGCTACGTCATTCAAGCATCCATGCTTCCTAAGGTAAGACATATTCTAATCTGTTCCATTTTTTTACTAAAACCTCTCGCACACTCTGCTTATAGACCTAGTAAACTTTTTCACTTTGCATAATCACCGACTTATTGTACTTTTTGCCAACACCCACAGTTTGGAAAAGATGGAAGCAACAAAATTATACAGTACCATTCTATGCTTCTTTTAGCTGCCCTGTTCCACCACATGAAAATTATCAGATCTTGTCCCTTCTTTTCTATTGATGACAAGTCCACTATGAATTCATAAAATTTTGGACCACCAATATCTTACATGTTACATCAGAAATCACCGAAAAAATTATTTAACCATTAATGGCAAAGAAACCAAGTCATTAACCAAAACAAGAAGGGAGAGAAAAACCTGCAGCATGCTCTGAATGGCAAAAATCCCAACCATCTCTGATACATAAAGCTGTGTGAGCAGGATAACGCTTTGCAATTGCCACCTCATCACGAGAAAGATCTACACGGTTTTGTGTAAGAAATTCAACATTTGGTCAATCCGTAATAAGGATAAAAGGAGTTCACAGGATGAGTGAACACCTACACTCTACCAAAGTAAACATATGAAGAACTAAGGAAACATCTATATCGGTGTCTAAACCAATCTAGTAACAGGAAAAGAGGAACTATTATTGTAAAGCTGGCATAGGGAACAAGCATTATGCTTCTATGCATTGACTTCAAATGACAAATACCGACATCGATGAGTTGTTACCTCTGTCATTGAACTTCTTTAAAGTAGGGCCAACAAGCAATATTGAGGCAGCTTGCAAATGAGGCATCTCGAGTATAGGATTCTCTTCCACTCTCAAATGCTGTGGAGATCAAATTTAAGAGGAAACATTCATGAAACAAGATGAGAAAAGCATGAAATATGTAAGATTTTAAACAATGCAACTATCAAATTGCAACAAATGATTCTTCAGCTTCTGAAGAAAATGCAAAAGGTGATTCTTGAGTAGGATTCCCTCATCACTCACTAAATTGCAGATGTAAGGTCTTCTCTCTTGGAGTATTTACAGTGACATTGTTCAATTTTTACAGGCTCATGACAAAAAACTTGTCATGGTCAATTTGCTGACATATATAACTCAAAAGGCAGTATTTATCAATCTATCAGATTTCTCGTATCAGAAAGCACTAAGCAAGGCCCGCTCTGTCAATACTTGCAAGAGACAGCTCTAAAAGCAATCTTTATCAATTGTCAGAATTCTCATATTAGAAAGCACCAGTCAAAACTCTATCTCCCTCCCACCCTCTCTTTCAACACCTTATCAAAGTCAATGAAGATTCAAGAAGTCATGGGATAGGGATTGGGCCTCATTTTTACGTCCCATTTGGGAGCATGGAAAGGAAAGTGAAAGATTTCAAGGTTCAGGATAGGTAAAGGGATGGCGAAACTACCTCCACCCACCCCCCATCCCTACAAAACATGAAATTTGCATGGGTTTAGCTCCTAAAGTAACCATTCAGAACAAGAAGTTAAAGGTCAGGGCAATCAATGAAATCGGTGTAGCATAAATGGGTTTCTGTATGAGGATTAACCAATTGATCTAGCAAGCGTTAAAATAAACTTCAGGTGGTGGACAGGGTCACCTCAAGTGTAAGGCCACTAAAGCCCTCACTTTAGACCCAACGATTTAATAGTACATGTTTAGAATCTATATAGTCCTTTTATTTATTCATAATAGATTGGCCCTAACTTTCCTAACTTAATATCCAATAAATCTCATTCTCTCTCATTCATATTAATTAGCTAGCTATAATTTATTCATTTTCCCACAAACTTTATTTTCTCTCCCAACAACTGTCCCTCTAAATTTTCCAACACAACTTTTTCCTCTAACCAACATTCAATTTTTCTTCCGATGTTCAATTTCGTTTCGTTATAAAAGCAAGTGTTCTTTCTAATCTTTTTTGCTCTTTTTCATTCTATTTTTGTTGAGAATTATTGAGGCAATAACATTTCATTGAAAAACTTCCACTTGGTGATCTTCTTTACAATCAAGTGGATCAACCTCCAGATGCAGGTATTGTTGTTTTTATATTCTGTTACCTTAATTTATAATAGTTTTTGGAAATTTAAACTTGACAGCTATATATCATTTTTTTTTTTTTTTGTTATTCATAAGAATTTAAATGTCAACTAGAGAATAAAGATCTGGTTATTCAAAACAAAAAATAAATAAATAAATAAATAAAAATAATGATTGTAATTGAAACTTCAATATAATAGGAGCTTTCATAAAACTTTCACTGTGGTTGTAATTATTGCTTCAGCCAAAAGAAGTTACTCAAAATTTAAATTAATAAAATCCTACCTAAGATCAACAATGTCTCAATAAACATTAAATGGATTAACTATGTTATCAATTGAAAAAGATATGTTAGAAGAAATTGATTATAAAAGTTAAATTAGTAACTTTAAAAAGCTAAAAAAAATAATAATAATAAATTTTAAATAATACATCTTATTAAAATTTTAACTCCGCCTGCATTTGATCTCAAAATGTATCTTTTTAACACAACCAGTCCCAAACCCTCGTAAAGGAGGGTTGTGCTAGGTTGATAGCGGGCGAAAAAATCTTGAATCTTGCCACACCATGAGAGACTGTTGACAGCTGTAGAATCTCTTAAATTATAGGATGTAAAATTGTAAATCACTTAAGTTAGGGATCTCCTAAATTATAAGATGTAAAATTATAAATAACTTAAATTAGGGCTATATATTTAGTCTCTTATTTTTAGTCTTTATTTCATACTTCCTATTTTGGAAATATTGTATAAATAAGCATGTAATTCATAGTATGAGTAAGTGAAAGCAAAATAAAAAAATTTTATTCCTTTTCTCTCTTATTTAAATCATGGTATCAGAGCCTGGCTGCCTTTAACAGACAGGATTCTCAAGGGTTTAGGCCACTGTCATCTCAATTCTGCAGAAGCGGTTCTTAGTAACAGACGCCTCTTTTTTTGCCTTTTCCTTCAAGTATGGCGGACGGAAAAAGAACAGTTACCGAAAACAAGGTTGGTCTCTTAGGTGATAATCCCTCTTTGCAAATCAGCCGTGTAAAGCTGGATGGTACAAATTACCTTTCTTGGTCAAGGTCGTGTTTATTGTTCATCCAACGTGGCTTGAAGGGCTATGTTACAAGGGAAAAACCAAAGCCAACAATTACAGATTCAACCTATAACCAATGGGAGGCTAAAAACTCACTTGTTATGTCATGGCTTATAAATTCCATGCAGCCCCATATTTCTAAAGGTTATTTGTTGTTTAACACTGCTAATAAAATTTGGCTTGTAGTATCTTTAACCTATTCTGAGGTGGGCAACGATGCTCAAATCTATGAATTGTGGAATAAGGTACATGAACTAAACAAGGTGAGATGACTATTGCTCAATATTTTGCTGAATTGAGTGGTTTATGGCAAGAACTTGATTACTACCAAGATTTTCAGGCTGTTTGCCCTAAAGATGTGATCAAATTTCAAAAATTGGTAGAAAAGGAGCGCATATATGATTTCCTTGCTGGGTTGAATATGGAATATGATCAAATATGGGTTCAAGTACTTGGTAAGGACCCTTTGCCATCATTAAGGCAAACATATTCCTATGTACAACAAGAGGAAAGCAGAAGGAGTGCTATGATACACACAGTTTCAGTAGAGAAAGCTGGCCTGGTGTCTAAGACTACTCGTGAACAAACGAAAACCGGTGATTCAAGCACATCAAATAAAGATCAATTGAAGTGTGATTATTGTGGAAAACCTGGGCACACTAAAGACGGGTTGGAAGCTTCATGGTCAACCAAATAAGAGCCGAGGAGGAAAGTATAGAAGGTCACCAAGACCACAGGCAAACATGTCTGAAACCGTTGAAACACCACCGTCTAGCAAGATCACCAATGGAGGCTTTTCCAATGAAGAGGAACAAACGTTGTCCCGGTTAGATTCTCACTCTAACACTGTTGCTTCTGCTTCTTCCACTTTTGCCAATTCAGGTACTTTGTTTATTGCGAATTACTCTACAAAAAATAATAATCCTTGGATCATAGATTCTGGAGTATCAGATCACATAGACTGACTGTCCTAATAATTTTCTAACCTACTCCCCGTGTTCTGATAAAGTCCGTATTGCAAACGGGTCTTTATCTTCTATTTCTAGAAAAGGTTCTATTAATTGTAGTTCCTCTCTCAAATTGCCTTCAGTCCTTCATATTTCAAGTTTTTCAAATTTTCTTTTATCTGTTAGTAAACTCACAAAAGAGTTCAACTATAAAGCTGAATTCTATCCTTCTTATTGTTTCTTTCAGGAACTGAAAACAGGGAAAATGATTGGCTATGGTAGAGAGCAAGATGGCTTATATCTACTAGAGGAAAGTAATAACCCTTTGATTTCTGTTCAAAATCAAGCCTTATTAGGAGATTCAATGTCTACTAATCAACAATTAATTTAGTGGCATAGAAGATTAGGGCACTCATCTTTTTCTATTTTGGAGAAATTATATCCTAGTTTTTTTAAACAATGCAATTTGGATTCATTACTTTGTGATGCTTGTGAGTATGCTAAACATACAAGGACTTCTTATCCTTCAGTTAATATTAAAAGTACAGTTCCTTTCATGACAATTCATTCTGATGTATAGGACCCTACACATACTGTTTCATTGTCAGGTTATAGATGGTTTGTTACCTTTGTTGATTGTTGTACTAGAATGACATGGGTTTATTTGATGAAAGCAAAGAATGAAGTTTTTACTTGTTTTCAATCATTTCACAATATGATTTGTACACAATTTAATACGAAGGTTCAGGTTTTGAGAACTGACATTGGTACGGAATATATGGACAATGCCTTTCGAGTCTATCTCGATTCCCATGGTATATTGCATCAAACTAGTTGTGTTTATACAAGTGCACAAAATGGAGTCTCTGAAAGGAAGAACATACATTTATTAGAAGTGGCTAGGTCTCTCATGTTCACTATGAATGTTCCAAAAATTTATTGGGGGATGCAGTGCTTTCAGCTGCATACCTTATTAATAGAATGCCCTTAAGGACACTGAATTTTAAAAGTCCTTTAGAAGTTCTGCAGGGTACTAATTCCTATACTGTTCCTCCTAAGGTTTTTGGATGTGTGTTCTTTGTCCATAAGAGGAATGTGGGGAAATTAGATCCTAGGGCCCTTAAGTGTGTGTTTGTTGGGTACTCCTCCGGTCAAAAAGGTTATAAGTGTTATCATCCTTCAAGTAGAAAATACCTTGTGAGTATGAATGTTACTTTTCGGGAATTTGAACCTTACTTTCCTTCACCCCAATCACCTCTTCAGGGGGAGGATAAAAAAGAAGAGGTGATATTTTTTGCACCAATACATTTTTCTAACTCAATCATTAGTGACAGTAATTAAAATGATAAACAACCTCAAGTTGGGAGACTAGATAGGGCAGATTTGAGGACTTATACACGCAGGGACAAAGCAGATAAAGCCATTGAGCATGTTCTACCTAGTCCAACGCCTCCTTTGAATTCAGTTCCTCAAGATTCATGTTGTGAGTCTCCTTCAACCCTTGATACTCGTAATTCTGATTCTAGTGTCAATAATCTTGATGTACCAATTGCTTTTAGCAAAGGAGTTAAAACTTGTACTAAACATCCTATTTCAAATTTCGTTTC
This sequence comes from Dillenia turbinata, assembly GCA_037126225.1. NCBI lineage: Eukaryota > Viridiplantae > Streptophyta > Magnoliopsida > Dilleniales > Dilleniaceae > Dillenia > Dillenia turbinata. Next base: position 11,371,384 of record JBAMMX010000010.1, on the reverse strand, counting down.
TTACAATTCGTTGTCTCCTTCCTATAGAGCCTTTGTATCGTCCATGTCTTCTGTCTTTATTCCACAGGGTTGGCAAGAAGCATATAAGGATCCTAAATGGAAAGAAGCTATGGTTGATGAGATGAAGGCCTTGACAAAAAATGAAACATGGAAACTCATTCCTTTACCATTGGAAAAGAAACCGGTTGAATGCAAATGGGTGTTCACTGTTAAACACAAGGCTGATGGAACAATAGAAAGGTACAAAGCTCGACTGATAGCGAAAGGATTCTCTCAAACCTATGGAGTGGACTATCAAGAGACCTTTGCACCAGTTGCAAAAATGAATACTATTAGAATTATGTTGTCATGTGCAGCTAACCTTGATTGGGATCTGCTACAAATAGATGTCAAGCATACTTTCCTACATGGAGATTTAGAATAAGTATATATGAAAATTCCTCCTGGATTTGACTATGAGAAAACTAAGGAAAGGTTTATCGTTTAAAGAAAGCCTTGTATGGCATGAAGCAATCACCTAGAGCATGGTTTGGCAGGTTTAGTAAGGCCATGGTCTCATTTGGATATCGCCAAAGCAATGCTGACCATACTTTGTTCTTCAAACATCGCAATGGTAAAATTACAATGTTTATTATTTATGTTGATGATATTGTTGTCACAGGGGATGATATGGAAGAAATTGGCAGACTAAAAAAACTACTAACTCAGGAGTTTGATATTATGGATTTGGGGAGGTAACGATATTTCCTTGGAATAGAGGTCGCTAGATCAGACAAGAGAATTTTTATTTCTCAAAGGAAATATATTTTAGATCTTCTTGAGAAAACTGGTATGTTGGGGTATAAGCCTATTGATTCTCCTATTGAAGCTAATCATAAATTGCAAGCTGGTTTTGGAAAACCTGTTGATATGGGTCGATATCAAAGATTGGTTGGAAGATTGATCTATCTCTCTCACACCAGGCTAGATATAGCCTATGTTGTAAGTATGTTGAGTCAGTATATGCATGATCCTAGGGATTCTCATCTAGATGCTGTTTTTCGAGTATTAACATACCTAAAATCTACACCTGGAAAAGGATTACTCTTTTCAAAGCATGGTCATTTGAAAATACATGGATTTACAGATGCGGATTGTCCTGGTGCGATGCGGTAAAAATCGATGTCCATCTAATAAACCTTATCCCATCTCAAGTCTTAAATGGCAAATCACCTTTAGAAGTCCTACTAGAAGAAGAAGGGTTCAGGCAACTTCTTTAAGGACTTCAACATCAAGAAGGAAACGTATGCAAATTACACAAGGCTATCTACGGCTTGAAACAATCTCCAAGGGCGTGGTATGCAAAATTAAGCCATGCTTCCCTTAGTAATGGATTTACTAAATGTTATAGTGACTCATCTGTTTTCATTAGAAAAAACAATGATAAAGTATCATCATTACTGGAAATGACATGCATTTGACAAACATAATTAGAAATTTCTTGAAGTCTAGGTTTGAAATTAAAGACTTAGGGAGACTAAAGTATTTCCTAGGAATTGAATTAGTCTATTATAATAATGGGCTAATTCTATCCCAAATGAAATATACTCTTGACCTTTTGCAGGAAATAGGAAAACTTGGAGCAAAATCGGCTTGTAGTCCTATGGCCACCACTGACCACTAGTAGATGATGAGGAGCTTTTTGAGGATGTAGAGAGATCAGAGACTTGTAGAACGGTTCATCTACCTCACCATCACCAGGCCGAATATAGCTTTTGCAGTGATCTAGTTAGCCAGCACATGCATGCTCCGAAGAAGGGACATTGGAGAGCGGCCAAACGCATCCTTCACTACTTTAAGGGATCTCCCAGATTAGGCATTTGGATGAAGAACAATGAGAGCTCACAAACTGAAAGCTTTTGCGATGCGGATTGGACGAGCGACTCGAAGAATAGAAAATCCACCACTGGATTTTGCATGTTCATTGGAGGCAACCTAATGGTTTGGAAAAACAAGAAGAAGCACGTAGTCTCAAGATCTAGTGCTCAGGCCGAGTATAGAGCATCGGCACCTAGTGAGATCGTGTGGTTGAAGGCCCTAGTAGAGGAATTAGGGTACAAAGTTACAACTCCAATTAACTTACATTGCAACGATCAATTGGCTATCCACATCGCCTCCAACCCGGTGTTCCATGAGAGGACGAAGCATATAGAGGTTAATTGTAACTTTATCCGTCAAAAGGTAGAAGAAGCTCGTCACCACTTCTCACATCAAAGGAAAGGAGCAACTAGCGAACATCTTCACCAAAGGAGGAACTGCGGCTCATATTCAAGAAATCATGAGTAAGTTTGGCACTATCGACATCTACGCGCCCAACTTGAGGGGGAGTGTTGAAAATAAGAGAAGCCCAACTCATCTCCATCAACCAAGTATAGGAACATAGAAGTTTGGAAAACCAAGAAGTGTTGTCCAGCACAAAAAGCCCAGGAAAAAGCCAGCCTAAGTCCAACCTTGAAAACCCAATTTGGGTAGCAAAGAGCTGCCCAATGGTGGCCCAAAAGGGCCAGCCTTTGGCCCAAAAGGAGGGCCAAGGCTGGCCTCCCCAGCAGTTGGCCTTCCTTTGTTTGTCTTCATGTCTCCCTTGAAGCCCTATAAATAGAGCACTCCATCCATTTCCAAAGGCATGAGAAAATGCTCTCAAATCTCTCTCTGTATTCTCTCACTCTTCTTCAATAAAATTCAAAAGTATTTCTTCATTTCTTGTGCTGTATTTTTTGAGAATTCAACATTATGTTGGATCACTTTAATGAGTGTAAACAGTGAGTCATGGGCAGGGAGTAATGTAAGGGTTTGTATAGTGAAGAGGAGAGCCATCAGCAAGCTTCCTTTTTAGTGTGTGGGGGTTTCTTTGAGTGCTTTGTGGATATTTCTGAAGCGCATGTTTTTGTTCACTTCTAAGTCATGGGAATCTCTCATAGATGTTGATTCCACAGACTTTCTTGTTTTGTCGTGCTAGTGGGTCAGCACTTAGTGCTATTCCCTGCTTTTGTATTGTTTTTTATCTAAATAAAATACTTTTTTCTAATAACAAAATTTAAAAAAAAAAAAAGGTTAAAATTAAAATCTAGCAAACATGAATCTGTACACAGGCTTATATGAAAGCACTTAGTCTTAGTAACATGGATGCGCTGACTTAAATAAATAAATAAATAAATAAAGGCGGGCAATCTATCTGAGAATCACATGAAACGAACCTCAAGAACTGGGAGATACGGAAAACCCTTTAAGGTTGAGATTTTATTCTTGCTGGCTGCTAGTACCTACACAAGACCACTGCCAGTTAAGACATGAATAGGACAGGAAGAATCATTGACTGAAATGAAAAATAGACCTGCAAGCGAGGCTGACTGGCCATTGAAAGTGATTTTAACTTATTCTGGGCTACTGACAGGAACTGTTAAAACAAGAAACCAAGACTTAATTTCCAAATTCGAAGCTAATAGAAGAAAGGAAATAGTAACATATCATAAAGGGTCGCCAACAATTTTACAGGGTTTACCTCCAAATTAGGAAGCTGTGGAAGGCTTGCTAGAGATGTAATTTGATTCCCAGCCAGGTACAGTTGCTATTGCAGAATTTTGATTTTGTTGAAAAAGAATAACATTTTAGAGGGGAGAAGAAAAATATTGCAAAATATTACTGGAGGACCCCTCAGGTATTTCATCACTCAAACAGCTCAACAGATGAGCATGCACAACTACAAGCATACCTGTAGGACTTTGCAGTTCTCAAGCGGTTCAAAACCAGGTCCTTTGAAGTCATTAAAACTCAAGTCAAGAACCTGGAAAGAAAAACATACTCCCAATCAACTCATAAGCTATTAAATTCAAAATCCAAATTATAATCTCAATAGAAGATTTCTGATTTCGATGTCATTAAAGCTCAAGCTTAGGACCGGGAAAGAAAAACATACTCCCAAACAACTCAACAAGCTATTAACTTCAAATTATAGTCTCAAAAGAAGATTTTGATTTCAAAATGCCGAATTACATCAAGTAGAATTACCAATAGAACAAAGCAAAGAAGAAAAATAATCTAAGAATGAAACTAACTTGCTGTTATAGTAAAACAAACCTTAACGCGCTTTAGTATTTCAATTCCCTCCAAGGTCGATAAGAGATTGTCCCTGAGATATACAAACTGTCCAAGAAGAATGTCAGAAAGGAAGATGTGGTGAACAACACCAAAACTCAAAAATTTTTAAATGCCTCCTAACCAATTGATTACTGTGTCATAGCAGATCAGCCGATAGATGTTTATAACACCAAAACTCAGAAATTTTTAAATGCCTCTTAACTAATTGATTAATTTGTCATAGCAGATCAGCTGCACCCCACCTCCCAAAAGAGACCAGGATTACCGGCCTGTATCAAAATAATCCGAACCTTTGGGCAATTGTAGCTAAATACAATAACAAAACTTATCATCGTAAGCAGTCCAAGATTACCTAGATGACGACAACAAAAAAAAAATGAATAGTAATATCAAATTTTGGGATTGGTCATTTGAGAAACCAATATAAAAAAGAGGAGAGAGAAAAAATAATGAAATGAAATGAAATAACATAAAAATAAAGAAGATAAAAACTAAAAATAAAAATAAAAAATAAACCATCCAATAAAAACTTAAAATAATAATAATAATAAAAGTGTATTAATTCAATTGATTGAATTCTCATACGTCACACATTCCTATCTAAAGTCATCTACTGAACTAAACTCTTAACACTCGTATCTTTCTGAATAACTTGAATCCACATTTTCAACGGTCTATTCTGACGTTTCACTAAATCTCCTACATTTAACGTCTCCCTCCTCCTAACTCATGCATCTTTAGGTAATCTTTGTACATGTCCAAACCATCGTAAGTGATTCTCATCTTATCCATAATTGAATTCACTCCCAACTTAAAACGTATCTCTTCGTTTATAATTCTATCTTTTCTAATTTTATCACACATCCATCTAAAGTAACATTATTCCAACTACACTTATTTTAAACTCTTGCTATTGTTTGATGTCCCAATACTCGGTGTCATACAATAATGTAGATCTTAGTGAGCTTCTATAAAACTTCCCATTTAATTGCAATGACATCATGCAATCACAAAAAACTCTAAATGCATTTCTCTATTTCATCCAACCTAATCGGATCTTAAAATTTACATCCTTATCTATATCACCATTGCTTTGAATGATGGACCCATCATATTTAAAACATTCATTCTTTGGTACATCGTGTCCCTTCAACTTAATTCTTTCTCTATCATTCTGATGATCATCACTAAACATATATCTCATATATTCAGACTTTGACTGACTTGATCAAATTCCTCTTGATTCCGATATTTCCTTCCATAACTCCAATTTAGCATTAATACTCTCTAATTTCATCAACCACCACAATATCATCTACAGAAAGCATATACTATAGTATTTTATCTTAGATGTTTTTTATTATTTCATCCATCACTATTGCATGGACATGTCTCCAAATTACACCACGATTCCTTAATAGATAGCTTTCTTCGTAGAATGTCCTACGTCAATTGGTATCAGAGTGAAGATCCAGCAAGTTTGTTATTTAAATATGGTGACAGATGCTGAATTAAATTCTAAGTTGGAATGTTTTCACCAAGAGCATGGGAGTGTAAAGTCAGATGTGCAGCAATCATACTAGTTAAAAGCATGATTGAAACGCACTTAAAGCGCAGAGCAGCGCAACTCTTGGACTTTTTTTAAAGCACAGTGCAAAAGAGAAAGCGCAGGTGAAACGCGTTGAAGTGCAAAAAAGCACATAAAGCACAAGGCGCAAAAGATGAAAGATGATGTGGTGTATGCAACATTCCACGAATGAGATGCATTAGATTGCTATTTTAGCATTAAAATGTTTGGGGACACTGTCAATTAAGTTTTGAAGCAAAGCAAATCTCACTGGCTTTCTTCTCTGTCCTCTTCCAACCTCTATCTGTTTTTTTAATTTTCTCCATCATTTTACAGCATCTTTCTTTAATTTTCCCTATTTTTCTTCAATTATAATCCGATGCTACTCCACTGTTTTTTTTGTAGCTGCTGCCCTAGAAGGGCGGAGTTGACGCAATGGTAGAATCTCTCCATTGTGTCCTGGAGGTCCGAGGTTCAAATCAGCCTCCTTGCAAAAAGAAACAAGGGAAAGGCTGCCTAAGTATTTCCTTCCCCAAAGCCCACAATATGGAAGTTTCGACACTAGGTACGCCCTTAGCTGCTGCCCTGCTTCTTTCGATTCATTTTTTTGTCTCTGTTCTGGGTTTTTTTCTTCTTTTGCTCCTTTCTGTTCTTTTTTTGTCTCCATCCTTTTTTTTTTCCTTTTTGCTCATTTTTTTTTATCACCATTTGCCAAATGATGTCAGGATATTATGCAAGGGCTTTGTTCAATTGGGTAATTTAAAATTATTTAAATTAATTTATATGCCTTTTACAAAAACTTCATGAAACACATTTTCTTCTTATTTGGTCTAGAAAATGATTTTTTATTTTTGGTTCAATTGGGGGAGAGAAACCTTGGTATTGGATGAAGTTTGATTCTTTGACTGCCTTTTCAAAGAACCCCATGAAACCCTTTTCTTTTACCTCTCCTCTTCAACATGTGATTATTATTTGCTTTTGTCATTAAAAATTTTGACTTTTATGCATGTTAATGTTCTATTATTATAATATATTTCACTTATTATAATTGTATATCCAAATATATGTTTTGATTTTATATTTTAAATGTGTTTTATATGAAAAAAAAAAAAAAAAAAAAAAACCGCACTTCACTTTGCACTTTGCACTTAAGCCCTAGAAGGGCCTGTAGCTTTTTAGCGTTTTTCGTTTTTTACTACTATGGCAACGATTGAGCAAGATAATTAGTGGACATCACTAGTGATGAGCAGAAAACTGCATTTAAGACAAGGAATAGGCTTTATGAGTGGCTGGTCATGCCATTTGGCTTTCCAATGCACCTAGCACGTTTATGCGCTTCATGAACCAAGTATTGCAACCTTTTATTGGTCATTTTCTTGTGGTTTATTTTGATGACATCTTAATATATAGGAAGACCGAGAAGAAGCAATTTTGCCACTTGCAACAAGTTATGAGAGTTATGCATCAAGAGAAGCTTTATGTCAATTTAAAGAAATGCTCTTTCATGACTGTCAGTGTTGTGTTTTTGGGATTTATTGTGTCATCTAAAAGTGTTGAAGTTGATAAAGAAAAGGTTCAAACAATGAAGGAATGGCCTACTCCTTCCACTTTGCACAAAATTCAAAATTTCAATGGCTTAACCACATTTTACAGACGTTTTATTAGAAATTTCAGCACTATAATGGCTCCTACTACTAATTGCATGAAGAAGGATCAATTTGTTTTGGCAGAGGCATCAACTAAAGCTTTTGAAGAAATCAAAAAGAGGATGACTGAAGCGCCTGTTTTACACCTTCCAAATTTCTCTAAGGTGTTTGAAGTAGCATGTCATGCTTCACATGTGGGCATTGGTGGCATGATTAGTCAAGAAGGGCATCGTATTGCTTATTTTAGTGAAAAACTAAATGAAGCAAAACAAAAATATTCAATTGTAACAGAGTTCTATGTCAAAATTGAATCATCTGTTAGTAAGAGATTTAATCAACGGAGCCAATTAAGGAATCAACATCAAATTGAGCAAGTCAATTCAAAAATCAAGGGGATTCCATCAATCTACAAGTCAATTCAGAAATAAAGGGATTATATCAATTTGCTAGTCAATTAAAAAATCAAGGGATTCCATCAATTTGTTTAATCATACCATGTACATAATTAGACTATCAAAATTAGAATATATAGATTAGGAATAAGAGAAGACCACGATTGTAATTTAAAAACTTTCATGAATTATTTCTATACAATTTTCTATATATATGGAATAACAAAGGAGAAAAAACTCATTCAGACAAATTGACATGGTATCAGAGCCTTCTATCAAAATATTCGTGTCATTGTTTTAGCCCTAGGGGCTCTTGAATATCTTTGGTTCAGTTCTAGGGACTTTAGAGTCCTTGTTTCAGCCCTAGGGGCTCTTGAATATTTGGTCTTCTCCTTTGGTTTTAGTAGTTCTGATCTTGGAATTATTTCAAGATCACATATTATGGGTTTTATTTCGGAGAGTTACAATTTTTTACACATTTTTTAGTTCTTTTTTAGATCACAATGGCAACAGAAAACTTTTCTGTTCGGTTCGACGGAAAGAACTATTCAGCTTGAGAGTTTCAATTCAAGATGTATGTCAAAAGCAAAAGACTCTGGGGACATATTGATAGATCTTCTACAGCACCAAATGACAAAATTGGCCTTGCTACGTGGGAGACAAAAGATGCTCAGATTATTTCTTGGATTCTGAGATCTATTGAACCACACATGGTCAACAATTTGCGCCCTTTTACAACAGCCAAGGAAATGTGAGAATATTTGAAACGTATTTATAATCAAGACAACAATGCAAAGTGTTTTCAGTTGGAGCTGGACATTGCAAATTACAGTCAGGGTAATCTTTCAATTCAAGAATACTATTCTGATTTTCTTAATTTATGGATAGAACATTCAACCATTATACATGATAAAATACCACGAAAGGCACTGTCTGTCCTCAAAAAAGTTTATGATACTAATCAACGGGATCAGTTTCTGATGAAATTTAGACCAAAATTTGAGGTTACAAGGGCTGCTTTGCTTAACCGAGATCCAATTCCCTCTTTGGACGTGTGTGCTGGAGAACTACTTCGGGAAGAGCAGTGATTAATTACTCAAAAAGCTATGGTACAAGACAAACTCACCTCAGAGTCTGTAACAGTTGCCTACGCTGCTCAAGGGAAAAGAAAAAAAAAGAGATATGAAACAGATTCAATGCTATTCATGCAAGGATTTTGGGCATATTGCTCAAAATTGCAACCAAAAATTCTACAACTATTGCAAACAACGTGGTCACATTATTAAAGAATGTCCAACACGGCCAGAGAATTGTCCAACCAAAGCCTTCCATGTTGCGGTTCATTCATCTTCCCCTACAGAGCCAGCAGATAAGGGTCCCATGACAACACCTCCAGTAGTTTCTAATCAAGTTGTCTTGACTCCAGAAATGGTGCAACAAATGATTATCTCAACATTCTCTGCCTTGGGCATTCAAAGTAAGACTAAACCCACTCTTCAACCTCAGTTTGTTAACTCTGCGGCTTCAAATCATATGACTGGTACTTTTGATTATTTGCACAATGTTCGACCCTATTATGGTACACAACATATTCAAATTGCGAATGGTAGTTCTCTTCCTATTGCTACTATTGGTGATATTGATTCATCTTTTCGTAATGTGTTTGTGTCCTCTAAGCTTTCATCAAGTTTAATTTCAATTAGTCAATTGGTAGATAATAATTGTAACATGCATTTCTCTCGTGATGGTTGTCTTGTGCAGAATCAGGGGTCCGGGAAAGTGATTGCGAAAGGGCCTAAAATGGGAAGATTGTTTCTTATACATTTCCTTAGTCATGGTATTTGTTCTTTGACTTGTAACACTGTAACAAATCTAAGTGAGGTCTGTCATAAACGTTTGGGCTATCCTAATCCTCTTGTCCTGTCTCACTTATTGAAACATCGATTCTTGGGCAATAAAAATCAGTCTTCATCTTTATTATTTGATTGCTCTATGTGTAAACTTGCTAAGAGTAAGACTACCATTTCCTTCTTCTAGTCATCATGCAGAAAAATGTTTTCATATTATTCATAATGATGTTTGGGATATTTCGTAACATTTATTGATGACCACAGTCGATTTACTTGGATTTATTTTCTTCACTCTAAAACTGAGGTATTTTCCGTGCTTCAAAATTTCTTGGCATATGTTGAAAATTAATTTTCTACTACGATTAAAATCTTACGATCTGACTCTGGAGGAGAATATATGTCAAATGAATTCCAAGTTTTTTTACAACGCAAAGGTATTATTTCACAACGCTCTTGTCCTTATGCACCTCAACAAAATGGTGTAGCTGAACGTAAAAATCGACATTTGTTAGATGTCACTCGTACCTTACTACTTGAATCTTCTGTTCCCCCTCGATTTGGGTTGAGGCCATATCCACAACTGTCTATCAGATTAATCGTCTTCCATCTCAAGTTTTGAACTTTGACTCACCATTTTTTCGCCTCTACAACACTCATCCTAGTTATCACACACTTCATACTTTTGGGTGCGTCTGTTTTGTTCACTTACCTTCTACTGAACGTCACAAACTTGGTGCCCAAACTATTAAGTGTGCGTTTTTGGGTTACAGTACCACTCAAAAGGGATTTTTATGTTATGATGCTATTGCTAATCGTTTTCGAACCTCTCGAAATATGATTTTCTTTGAGAATCACTATTTTTTTCCGTCTAATGTGGTCTCTTCTACTACTCCTATACTTATCACTTTAATGATGCTCCGTGTCCTATTGAGCGTTTTAAACCAGAAGTTGTGTATACAAGACGTAAAACGACTTTAACTCTTTCTGATACTGACCCGCCACCTTAGCCTGGACCTCCGGCACCTCAAAAATCTACACGTCTCTCATCTACAGATAGGTATGGGTTTCCACATACATCTCTTAATATAACTTTATCAAGCATTCCTATTCCTATTTGTTATTCTCAGGCAGCCCAACATGCGTGTTGAAAATAAGCAATGCAAGACGAGCTCCAAGCACTTCAAGAAAATCATACATGAGATATTGTTTCATGCCCTCCTGGTGTTAAGTTTATTGGCTGTAAGTGGGTATATTCTGTGAAACTGAATTCTAATGGTTGTCTTGATCGTTATAAGGCTCAGTTGGTTGCTCTTGGCAATAGGCAGGAATATGGGATGAATTACGATGAAACATTTGCTCGGTCCCCAAAATGACTACTATCCGAACTATTATTGCTATTGCTACTTCTAAGGGATGGTCACTTCATCAAATGGATGTTAAAAATACATTTCTACACGATGATCTTAAGGAAAAAATTTTTATGACTCCTCCAATCTTATTCTCTTCCTCTTCTGGTGTGTGCAAACTTAGACGTTCTCTTTACGGCTTGAAACAAGCACCTCGGGCATGGTTTGAGAAATTTCGTTCTACTTTACTTGGCTTTTCTTTTACCCAGAGCCAGTATGATTCATCTCTGTTCCTTCACAAAACAGCAGATAATGTTGTTCTTCTTCTTGTCTATGTTGATGATATTGTCATCACTGGCACAGATAGTGTTTTGATTCAACAGCTTAAACAGCAGCTCCAAACTTCATTTCATATAAAGGATCTTGGTTCCCTCCGCTATTTTTTGGGTCTTAAGGTCCATTGGGATCGGAAGGGTATTTTTTTTGCATTAACACAAATACAAAAAGAACTTGATATCTTTAGCAGGACTTCAATCTGCTTCTCCTGTTGATACTCCTCTTGAAATTAATGTGAAATTTAGTCGTGATGAGGGTGACCTTCTGATATATCGTCAGTCGATCGGAAGTCTTAATTATTTAACAATTACACGTCCTGACATTTCTTTCGCTGTTCAGCAAGTCAGTCAGTTTATGCATACCCCTCGACACCTTCACTTAGCTGTTGTTTGTCATATCATTCGCTACCTGAAGGGTACTTCTAGTCGTGGCTTATTCTTTCCTATTGGATCCTCCCTTCGATTAATTGGTTACAGTGATACTGATTGGGCAGGCTGCCCTGACACCCGACGCTCTGTTACTGGTTAGTGTATGTTTCTTGGCTCTGCGCTCATTTCTTGGAAAAGTAAGAAACAAGCTCAGGTATCCAAATATTCCACCGAATGGGAATATCATGTTATGTCTACTGCTTGTTCAGAGATTATTTGGCTTCACGGTTTATTGACTGAAATTGGATTTTCTCAATCCGACCCCACACCTCTTTATGCAGATAATACCAGTGCTATTCAGATTGCTGCTAATCCTGTTTTTCATGAATGCACTAAACACATTGAAGTGGATTGTCATTCTATTCGTGAAACTTTTGAAAATCAGATTATCTCCTTACCGCATATTACCTCAGATCTTCAACTGGCTGATGCCCTTACCAAGGCACTACCTCGGCCTCGTCATCAGTTTCTCATAAACAAATTGATGCTTCTTGATCAACCGCATCAATTTAAGGGGGGATGTTAGTAAGAGATTTAATCAACAGAGCCAATCAAGGAATCAACATCAAATTGAGTAAGTCAATTCGAAAATCAACAGGATTCCATCAATCTACAAGTCAATTCAGAAATAAAGGAATTCTATCAATTTGCTAGTAAATTAGAAAATCAAGGGATTCCATCAATTTGTTTAATCATACCATGTATATAATTAGACTACCAAAATTAGAATATATAGATTAAGAATAAGAAAAGATCACGATTGTAATTTAAAAACTTTTCTGAATTATTTCTGTACAATTTTCTATATATGTGGAATAACAAAGGAGAAGAAACTCATTCAGACAAATTGACATGCAAGTTGGGTGGCTTTCTTGCAAGAATATACTTTTGTCCTCAACCATAAACCTGGAGCTAACAATAAGACAGCAGATGCACTAAGTCATAAAACACGAATGCTCATCAACATGGCTGTTCAAGTTTCAGGTTTTGAGCTGCTCAAGAGGGACAATTCTTCTTGTAAGGATTTTGGCATTATTTATGCAGATTTGGAAGCTGGAATGATTACTAATTATCTTGGCTATTCTATACACGATGGATATCTCTTTAGAGGGACCCGTCTATGCTTGCCTAATACATCTCTTCGAGAAGAAGTGATTCAAGAGTTACATTACAGAGGGGAAGAAGGTCATTTTGGAAAAGATAAGACCATTATCACGGTTGATGATAGACTTTATTGGCCAAGCTTGAAACAAGATATTGCTAGAGTGGTTGCTAGATGTCGAACTTGTCAAATTAGCAAAAGAAGGAAGCAAAATACTGATTTGTATATGCCATTTCCTTCCTCATGAGCCTTGGCAACATCTGAGCATAGGTTTTGTACTCAGACCTCCTAAAACTATTACCGGTCATGACTCAATTTTTGTGGTAGTTGATCGATAATCCAAGATAGCTCATTTTCTTCCCTGCTCAAAGACAGCCAATGCTCTTCACATTGCTAAACTCTTTTTCAAGGAAGTTACTAGATTTCATGCCCTACCTATGTCAATTGTTTCACATTGTGATGTGAAGTCTGAGTTATTTTTTGTGCTCTTCGTGGAAGATTTTAAATACAAAGTTGAATTTTCATCATCATTTCATCCACAAACAGATGGGTAAACAGAAACACTCAATAGGAGTTTGGATTATCTGCTTCGCTGCTGCATTGGTGACAATGTCTCTAGCTGGGATTTAGTTCTTTCCATCGCAGAATTTGCTTATAACAGTTCAGTCAATCGAAGAACTAGACATTGTCCCTTTGAAATTGTGACTGGTGTGCTACCTAGAAAACCAATTGATTTGGTGCCTTTACCCATTGAAACTCATCCAGTGTAGAAGCACATACTTTTGCAAAGCATATTTATGACTTACATGCAGAAATTGGGCAGAAGATTGCTCTAAGCAATGAAGGTTATAAAACACATGCTAACTTATGGAAAAAAATTTCTGAATATGAGGAAGGAAATATGGTTATGACGCATATCAGACCTGAAAGATATCCTAAGGGACAGTATAAGAAGCTTCACTCACGGAGTGCTGGTCCTTACGAGGTTCTTACGAATATCAGCTCAAATGCCTATGTTCTTGATCTAACAGAAGAGAAGGGAATAAGCAATGTTTTCAATATTGAAGATCTAACTTTACACCATGGCCATGATGACAACACTTCTAATGATGCTACTGTTGCTAGACTTTCTCCAGCCCTGTGTTAAAGAAGAAATAGAGAATTGTCAAATTGTGACCTCATTAGGAAAGTTGCGTGATTATATGACTTTTTGACTCCTTAAATTATAAGATTGATATAGAATTAACTTTGGGAATTGATATAGAATTGACTCCTTGAATTATGGAAGAATTTACTCCTTGAATTAAGGGATTGATATAGGATTGACTTTGGGTAGCTTCCTACTTTGTAGAATTCAATTAAATTGTTTCCTATTTTTTGTAATCTAGAATAATTTTCTATTTTTGTATAATTTGACTAGATAGTTTTCAAATTCTTGTAACTTAGAATAGTCTATAAATTGCAATGTACAATTTCATTCAATTAATGAGAAACACAGAGAAATTATTCATCACTATTTTGTGTCATGGTATCAGAACACTAGGTTTTTTCTAGGAGACCAAGCTGCGATTTTTTTGTCTCTATTTTTTAGTCGACAAGCAAAGTATATTTCACAGTATTTGTGCAGCCTTCATTGTTGTTCTCTCGTCTGCTGTTCTTCTTTTTCTCCAAGTTCCTCTTTTGTTAAGATTCCAATTTTTTACCCGAATACTTCATTCTCTAATTCACCCTTCTTTTCCCTCGAATCCTTGCAAATCATCTCGTGTAAATCAATTGAAACCAACACTATTTAGGAAGTGCTTGCTACCGAGAGTTCTGCTACGTCTCAACAGGAGAATTACAGAATATACAGACTACATATTAATTGAATGGGAAGAACTACCTAACGTGGTAACAGTTGTTTCATACAGTTCTGCAGGGAAGTGGCAAACTGAGCCATTTGTTGGGCACAGGGTTTAAAACGAGGGATCATAAATTCAATGTATGGGATGAACAAGATTCCATGATGATGTCATGGTTGTAGAATTCAATGCTTTCGCAAATTAGCGATGCGTGTATATTTCTTCGAACCACCAAAGAGATTTGGGATGCTATCCAACAAACATACTCCAAGGTTCATGACGCTGCCCAAATTTGCAAAATTAAAACAAAAATTTCAGCAACCAAGCAAGAGACTCGAACTGTCATGAAATATTCAAGTTTCTTGCAAGGCTTGTGGCAGGTGATGGATCATTACCAATGTATTCAAATGCGCTGCAATGAGGATGCAGCAACACTGAAACAATTCATGGAGAAGGATCGTATTTACAACTTTATTGCCAGTCTAAATGCAAAATTTGATGCTGTTAAGAGCGCAGATTTTGGGAAAAGAGGACATGCCCTCCTTGAATGAGACAATTTCGATCATTCGAGTAGAAGAGGGGCGACGGAGTGTTATGCTTGGCACCCATAGAGGAGATGGTTCGGCCCTTGTGACCAAAGCAGTCGATTTAGAGGAATCCAACACTCCTATCAATCAAGCAAATCGGTTCAAGTCCACCAATCAAGATTCTCTATTTTGCATGCATTGCAAGAAACACCGCCACACTAAGAAGCAATGCTGGAAACTTCACAACAGACCCAACCGAAGTCCCAATGGTAGAAGTCAAGCACATGTGGTGAGCAGTCAATCAAGCAACAAAGGGAGTCATCAAGCTACATGTTCTCTGGCATTTTCAAGTCTCTTCTTTCTCGTGTGACTAATGTCAAAAAAAAAATTTCTCCAAAAATGTGGGTAACAGATTCTAGAGCCATTGATCGCATGACCTATTCCTCCAACCTATTTTCTTCATATACTCCTTGATCTAGTCATAAGAAAATAACTATATCTTATGGGTCAATCACCACTATAGCTAGGCCAAGGGACATTTATATAAGCAATTCTCTCATGAAGATATAAGAAAGCATTGGAAGGATTATTTTGATAAGCTGTTCAACATGGAGGGCACAGAAAACATTGACAATATCACAATACCTATAGAAGAGATCAATATGGATTTCAAATATAAGATTTGTTCTCATGAAATAGAGGAAGCCCTAAAGAGAATGAAAAATAATAAAGGCTTAAGACCAGATGGCATCCCTATTGAGGTGTAGAAATGTTTGGGGGAGGTTGGGATATCAATGTTAACGGATAACAAAATTTAACAAACCAAGAAGATGCCCAAAGCATGGAGGGAGAGTACACTTGTACCATTATATAAGAATAACCATTATATAAGAATAAAGGGGATATACAAGACTGCTCTAATTATAGAAGAATTAAACTTATGAGTCATATTATGAAATTGTGGGAAAGAGTAATTGAACATAGATTGAAATTGAAAATAAGCATGTCTCAAAATCAATTTGGATTTATACCAGAAAAATCCACTACCGAAATAATTCACTTACTAAGAAACCTGATGGAAACATTTAGGGTACAGAAAAAAAACTTATATATGATATTCATTGATCTAGAAAAAACATACGATAACGTGCCAAGAGATATATTATGGTGGGCGTTAATGAAAAATGAAATTTCCATCAGCTATATCAATCTTATTAAAGATATATATGATGGAGTTGTCACTAATGTAAAAACTTGTGGGGGGGATAAGTGATAGTTTTTCAATAAATATTGGACTCCTTCAGGGATCGACATTAAATCCAATTCTGTTTGAAATAGTGACAGATGAAATCACAAAGAGCATTCAAAATGAAATACCATGATGTATGCTCTTTGCAAATGATATAATATTGATAGATGAAACTAGAGAGGATATTAGTACTAAATTGGAATTATAGAGAGACACACTAGAATCTAGAGGATTCAAATTGAACAGATCTAAAACGGAATACATAAAATGCGCATTTAATGATAATTATCAGAATGATGAATAAACAATTAGGTTAGATAGACATGAAGTATCAAAAAGTCAACGTTTTAAATATCTCAAGTCCATTATCCAAAGTGACGGTAACATAGATGGGGATGTAAATTATAAGATTCAAACGGGTTGGATGAGATGGAGAAGAACATCTGGAGTTCTTTGCGATCGCATAATGTCACTATCTCTGAAAGGGAAGTTTTATAGAATAACAGTAAGACATGTATTACTATATAGCACCGAATGTTGGGCTATTAAACAAAAATAAGAATAGAAAATGACTGTAGCTGATATGAGGATGCTAACATGGATGTGTGGTAAAATTAGGAAAGATAGGATTAGAAATCAAAAAATTCGTAATAAATTAGGAATGAATTCAGTTATGAATAAAATGCAAGAATATCGCTTAAAACGGTTTGGGCATGTATAATGAAAACCCAAAAATATACCAGTTAAGAGAATAGAGAGTTTAAATATAAAAGACTTAGTAAAACGATGAGATAGATCATTAAAAACGTGCATGCAATGTATTCGCAAAGATATGACAACTAAGAAATTAAGTAAAGAGATGATTTCGAACAGGAAAGAATGACGTATGAGAATTAGAGAAAATTAGATCATTACTTTTTATGTTTTTTTTTTAATGAATTTGGATAGTATATGTGAACGGTGTTTTTTTTTAATCAACTTATATTTATCTCTCAAACGGTCGATCCCAAATTTTAAGATTAAGGCTCAGATTGTTGTTGTATGTTCCGAAACCCCTTACAAACCTTGTTTCCATTCAAAAGCTTACCCACGATTCCAATTGTTGTATAACCTTTTTTTTCCTTCATATTGTGCACTTTAGGAGCAGGGCATGAGGAGGATGATTGGATATGCTCGTGAGAGAGATGATTTTTACTATCTGGAAAATCAAAGCAAAAGAACCATAGTTAAGAATTCCCTATCTACATTACTTCTTTCTAAGTCTGTCATGTCAAATAAAGTATGGTTTTATCATCGTCGTTTAGGTCATCCATTGTTTAATTACCTCAAGTTGATGTTTTTGTCATTATTTAAAGGGTCTGCTTTTGAGTCTTTTCATTGTGAAGATTGTGAAC
Organism: Dillenia turbinata; assembly: GCA_037126225.1. Taxonomy (NCBI): domain Eukaryota; kingdom Viridiplantae; phylum Streptophyta; class Magnoliopsida; order Dilleniales; family Dilleniaceae; genus Dillenia; species Dillenia turbinata. Next base: position 11,353,572 of record JBAMMX010000010.1, on the reverse strand, counting down.
TCGCCAAGCACAAACATGTTTCATTTCTGATAAGCAATACAAAAACTCTTAATCCTTTTTCTCTCATTCATAGTGATGTTTGGGGACCCTTTGCAATTCCAAAAATTTCTAATGCAAAGTGGTTTGTTTTGTTTATTGATGATTGTACACGAGCAACGTGGATCTATCTTTTGAAAATTAAATTAGATGTAAGCACTATTTTCCCCAATTTTTACAACCTAATCAAAACACAGTTTGATGTAAGAATTCAGTAGTTTTGTTCCGATAATGCTAGAGACTATTTCTATCAAGTTCTCTCTCATTTTTTTTTCAAAAAGAAAGGATCATTCATGCGTCTTGTTGTGTTATGACTCCACAACCAAACGGAGTCACCGAGCATAAAAATGGCTATTAGATGTCACAAGAGATTTATTGTTTCACAAAAATGTACCTAAACAATATTGGGGGCAAGCCATTTTAACCGCTACACAATTTCCAACTCGAGTCCTTGACTTCAAAAGTCCAATTGAAATTCTCACAAAGTTTTTTTTTTTTTTTTTCCAATTTCAACACTTCAAATAATCTTACTCCTAGAACTTTTGAAAGTATTGCCTTTGTCCATATCCACTTCCAAAATAGGAAAAAACTTGATCCACATTCTCTTAGGTGTATTTCAAAATAGGGAAAAACTTGATCCACATTCTCATAGGTGTATTTTCATAAGGTATTCATCCACACAAAAAGGTTATAAGTATTTTCATCCCCCTACCAGAAAATTGTCTCTACTGATGTTACGTTTGTCAAAAATGAGTATTTTTTCCAACATTCCTATCTTCAAGGGGAGAACGTGAGTGAAGACAGAGCAAAGGACTTGTTTCTTCTTGATTTTCCCAGTCAACCTGATAAGTCTTTATCTCCATTTAAACCTGTTTCAGAGTCACCTGTTGAGTTACCCATACAACCTACTGTTGAACCTACTATTGAGTCATCCAAGTCATGTGAAGTGATGAAAAATAAGGAGAAACAAGACAATATTCAACCACTACAGGTCTATATTAGGAAGAAAATTCCAGTTTCTCAATCGGTACAAAAACAATCTCCAATTCATGCTACTACCCAAATACGGAAAACCGCTTCCACACTATCAGCTGATCCCATTGAATTAGTAGATGGACCCAAAAAATTCAAATGATGTCAACATAACAATTGCACGTAGGACGGGAACTAGAACCTGTACTAAACATCCGTTGTACCTATCCTTGACCTAACAAAACCTTTCTCGACACTGTAAAGCCCTCTTAAGCAACCTTCACTCAATTCTCATTCCCAAAAATCCATTTGAGGCATTAGGGAACAAGAACTGGGAGGATGCTATGAAAGTGGAGATGGAAGCTCTCAAAAAGAATAAAACATGGGAGTTGGTTGAATTACCGAGAGAAAAAAAACCAATGGGACGTTGATGGATTTCCACTGTGAAGTATAAGTCAGAAGACTGAGTAGAAAGATATAAAGCAAGATTAGTTGCCAAATGATACACTCAAACCTATGGCGTTGATTATCTTGAGACATTTGCTCCGGTGGCGAAGATGAATACAGTATAGGTCCTTTTGTTATTGGCTCCCAATTTTGGGTGGAATTTACAACAGTTTGATGTTAAGAATGTATTTCTCCATGGTGACCTAGACGAAGAGATCTATATGGAAGTTCCTTCGAGCTTTGAATCTAAAGTGGGAATGGTGTGTAAGTTGAAGAAAACTCTTTATGGCCTCAAACAATCAACAAGAGCTTGGTTTAGGAGATTCACCGAGACGATGACTACCATAGGATATGAATATTGTCAAGACAACCATTTTTTGTTTGTTAGACACTCAAATTCAAAGGAAGTGATGGCCCCGATGGTCAATGTTGATGATATTATTGTAACAGGCAACGATACAAGATAGATGGATAATTTAAAAGGATGTCTTCTGAAAGAATTTGATATCAAGAAACTTGAGAAACTGAAAATTTTTCTAGGTAATGAAATGGCACATTTGAAACAAGGGATCTTTATTTCTCAACAGAAGTACATGCTTGATTTGCTAAAGGAAGCAGGGAAGTTGTTATAAGCCGGTTGATACATCCATTAAGTTCAATCATGGACTATGTAATGCTCCAGAGGATCCTGTAGTTGATAGAGGCACTTACCAGAGGCTTGTTGGGAGGCTGATCTATTTGGCACATTTGAGACCAGATATTGCATTTGTAGTGAGTGTTGTTAGTAGATATATGCATAATTCTAAAGAAATGCATCTTAAAGCAATTCATAAAATCTTGCAACACTTGGAAGGGCAACCCAGATGAGGTATTTTGTTCAAGAAAGGGGAAGCATGACATTGGAGGCCTATACCGATGCTGATTATGCTAGGTTACCAGACGATCGGTGTACCTTCTTAAGAGGAAATCTTGTAACATGGAGGAGCAAGAAACACAACATGGTGGCAAGATCGAGTGTAGAGTCTGAATTTAGGTCAATGGCATTAGGAATACGTGAACTACAGTGGCTGAAGATAATTCTTAATGACTTGAAGATAAAATGGGAAGAACCAATGAAGTTGTATTGCAACAACAAATCTGTCATCAGCATTGCTCATAGTCCCATACAACACGACCGAACGAAGCATACAAAAGTTAACAGAGAAGCTTGATAGTAGCCTAGTATGTACGCCATTCGTTTCAACAAAGGATCAATTAACAGATGTACTCACAAAGGGGCTGTCATGTCAAGCACTCTGTTTCAAGAGATTGTTGGCAAGCTTGGAATGGAGGAAATCCATTCACCAACTTGAGGGGGAATGTCAAATTATATGGCCTTATCAGGAAAGTCGTATGGTTGTAAGACTTTTTGGCTCCTTGAATTATGGAATTGATATAGAAGTGATTTTGGGAATTGATATAGGATTGACTCCTTGAACTATGAGATTAATATGGGATTGACTTTGGGTTGTTTCCTATTTTGTAAGATTCGGTTAGATTGTTTCCTATTTTTTATAATCTAAAGTAGTTTCCTATTTTTGTATAATTTGACTAGACAGTTTCCTAATTTTTGTAACCTAGAATAATCTATAAATTGTTATGTGCAATTTCATTCAATTAATGAGAAACGCAAAAAAATTATTCATCCCTGTTTTGTGTCAAAAATAATATTAATCATCAAATAATTTTTACAAGAGTAGGTGGCCATCTGAAGATTCTTGTGAAATTGAAAGGGCGTCCACTTTCTAATTGTACATGGATTACAGAAGAGGAATTACAAAAGATTCATCGTGATCTTTATGATACTTTTCATGCTTTTAACTCGACGAAGTCAAGTTTTTCCGAGCCAAGGTAAAATGATGCAATACGTTGGCGTGAACTTTCAAAGTTTGTTAGGAAGCTTACTAAGAATGGATCTAGTACTCAAACTTTAATTTGGCATGATGAGTAGTTTAGTTGAAAGTTTGAATAAGTCATATTTAAACATTTTATTTTTTAGAAGTTTATCATTTAAATTAGTTTCCATTTTTTGTATGTAGTTATTTAGCAAATTATTTCTATTTAACCATTGTTGAGTCATTGTTAGGACTATTTAAAAATTTCTAAATTTTCATCTTAGTAATAGTTTCTATTTTTTTAACCTAATTCTCTATTTAAAAACTTATAACCTTATTATGAGCAATGAAGATTAAGATTTTGAATTTATACTTTCCCTAATGCTTTCTTACCCTAGGTGTAATGCCTAAGGATCTACTAGTGCAATACTAGTGAAACTATCTCTTTCTTCTCATCTATTACTTTCTGTCTTTCAATTTAATTAATGTCTTCTGCAAACTTAGAAATTTTTTCAAGAAAAACAACTTGCTTGTATTAAAATTTCCTAAACCCTAGTTCCCTGCACCTAAACCTAAACCCTTATATTCAACCCTAATTGAATCCTTAGTAGAAAGCTTTCTTCCTATGTTGTCCTACATCAGAATCTCACCAATGCCATGGTAAGTGATGAGATGATGAACATTATACAAAACGCAAACTACATTGGCATCAGATGGTTATTAAAACCAAACTGAGACATTTTACCAAGATTTGGTCCTTCACCAAACAAAAGAGTAAAAGTTAAGACCACCTATAACTCATCTATTAAGATCTTAAGACAATGTCAGCAGAAAAATGTAAAGACCATGCCTAATTCGAAAGGCTTATCAATGACAACAGGGATTAGGGACAGGCAAAATGATGACTCAATTCTATCGTCTGAATGCCTTCAGTGCCAAAAAAGTATCTTAAAGAGCATATTTACTTGTAGCAAAGGTTGGCCAATAGTAAAATAGGAAAGGAACAGAAATCCCAGGTTAACTCTCTTGCCCGGAGCCCTCTTTTGAAGCAACCACAACCTCGAGATATAAGATTTTCTTCATCAATGTGATGTCCAGAAGCCTTAAATGCTGATGCCTTATTCCTTTTTCTCCCTTCAATTATGGTTTAGTGAATTTTCTACATTCACAGTCCGATTTTTAATTATAGTTTGACCACAAGCAGTACTATATTTCAACCTTAAGTTTCTTCCAAAACTGTGTCACGTCATAACTCTATACATGACAATGGATGCATCTATGTATAAATCAGATTACTAAAAAACTATCTAAATGCAATAAAAATTTTGGTTTCCACATTATCCACTCAGAGAATCATCAAAGTTGCAATATACATCCTATGGACCACAAATTATGACATGAGGTTACTTTTCCCAAAAAAAGGGATTATACTTTTCCACAAATATCGTTCACAATTTTTTGTTATGCATTATTCAAATACCAAAAAAAATATAGCAATATGTTGTTTCAATATGCAACAAATACCACTATAAATCTGAAGCCTGAAAACTCCATTTAACAGATTCAATGTTCACCTTTTATGACTACTTGTATAATAAAGAGAAAGCTAAAAGATAGGCCGAGATACATTAACAAATTAATTATTAAACAATAGTCTATAAAATCTACAAGACTCCAGCCAATGTTCTATAAATGCAGATTTAGAGTCCACATGTGGAACAAATTGAGAAGAATTGATGGCATACAAGTTTAAGGTGCTACTAGAGAAAAACCTATGTCAAATTTAACTTAAAGAGTGATCTAGCTTTCAGTAGAGCTCAATGGAAAACCCAGATCTATGGAGAAAATCTCAACTAGGTTGGTATTAACACTTAGTTGAATCGCGTTGATTTGAGTTCTACAAGTACCATGTCCATTAATCAAAACTCTAATAACAATTTTGAAGTGTTTCCTGGTCAAGATTTACTCTTAGACAGCTTCCCAGCAAAGAAGGCCACCTTAACTAAATATAGGTACAGACATATCACAATATTTGCAAGATGTCCACGATATTTTGTTCTCAAAGAAATTTCCATTAGAGAGTTAGAGACTAAGTGAGATATCTACAAAGTAATGCATAGACATTCATACCATGCATAAATAGCAAAAACCATCCAAATATGGTAATATATATACATTATAATATATATGTGTGTGTGTGTAAAGTTTCATGGATCTTGACTAGATGTCTGATGCTCAATTCCTAGAAATAACCTTTTTCTTAGTAAAAAAGACGGTAACTTTGTCTACATATTGGCCACCCTAATCATCCTACTTTAATAAGATACTTGAAGCAACTTTTTATACGATGTGTCTGTACATACACAGTGTGCAGTATCACCTAAAAAAATTACTAAAACAATCAGCTGCATAAACACTGTACACTGGAAGCTCCAGAATCCTGCAAGGGAATCCAAAATTTATTACAACAACACCAACAACCTGAATCTTAATCCCAAATTTTTTGGTAAAAGAAAAAAATTATAAAATTAAAGTTTCAAAACAAAAATAAAGAGGATAAACTGAAAAATAAAAATAATGAAAAAAAAAAACTATTCCTAGAAACTTAAAATAATAAAAGAGATGATTTAATTGTTTCAAGATCTCCTATACCACTCATTCTTATCCAAAGTCATCTCATCAACTAAACTCTTCCCACTCATATCTTTACAGACAATTGGAATCCAAAATTTATTACAAGCTAAAAACTTTCAGATCTGTCTATATTGAGACAAAGCAACAAGACAAATGGAGTACAACAATAGTAGTACACCCCAAGCCTGGAAGTTTTGTTGCCAACCATACCAATGACCTCTACTTGTATGATAGGCATAATAGCCCCACCAAACAGAAAAGAAGATAACTGTAGACTCTTGGACTAAAGAACATAAGCACCGGAGCACACAAGGCTCTAGGATCATTGTGTCATATACCAAATAGCTGTAGGAAAAGCTCCAAGAATATCGATCTGTACTTCAAAATTTTATCATTCTACAGGCCCTTTTCTCTCCTTCTCTCTAGGCAGAATATTTAACAAGTATATTGATATGCCATGTACAATTCAAAGCAAAAGGTCAACATATTTGGGGAAAAGATTACCTCTAAATTTGGTGACAAGTTCAACCCACTAGCATTAAGGCTTCGAACCCTGTGACCTCTAAGATCCAACCTCTGAAGCAAACGAAGAAAACAGAGCATGTACTGATTAGAAATTTAAAAAAAAAAAAGATGGAAAATAATACATTATGAAAATCAAAACATCTGACAATTGGAAGACTTACCACATCATCACTGGCCTTAATTTCAACCTGTGGCAGCATAATGAATCGTGAATCACGACTCTCAGGAGTTGCTGCTTTCTTTTTCCCAGCTAAACCACTCTCCGGAGTCGCACTTCTTCTCCGTCCAGACAAACTAGAACTCCTATCCAACGAAGAGGACAAAGATCCAACTCTCGATCCACTACTAATCGAAGGTGACCTAGACATTGGAGATGAAACTTTGGACACCACCTTCCTAATTCCACTGCTCCCACTACTATCCAACGAAGTCAAACTAGTCCTCTTCGAAGAAGTCGATAATGATGCCTTCTTAACACTTTCCCTCTTCACTTCCTCCGAGCTAGTGGAGGTCCTCGAACTCCTTGTAGCAGCTAATACAGGACCCATTTTTTTGGTCTCAGAAATGCTCGAGCGATTCAAAGACTTCGTTGTTGCAACCGAAGGCAATGAGCTCCTCCTCGTTTCTGGCAATGAACGCCTCAATGGTTCAGTCCCGGAGACCTTCGACACCTTCTTCTCAGAAACTGAACCAGTGCTAGTTTGCCTCTTGGCCACTGAATCCGATTTCTCTGGCAAACCACCAGTGCTATTCCGCCTAACCGGTGGAGCCGACTTTGAGCTCGCCCCAGATTTAACTGAACTCATTCCTGTTGTACTACTCTTTGACTCCACCTTCTTCCTCACAGTACTAGCCGAAGCATTGCCAGGCTTTGTAGACCTCGTTTCTATCTTAGTACTCTCCGCAGAGTTAACCGACGGTTTTTTGGTCGATTTCTCAGAAATTTGAGACGATTTCACCGGAATCTCACCAGATGTCGTCATCGAATCCTCCATTTCAACTCAGCAGAGCTCAAAATCTCCTGATCCAACTACACAAACGAACTAAATTTAGAAAATTTTCCCAAATTACATTTGAAAACAAAGAAACGAGGATTTAACACAATAAGAAAGCTATTCTCGGATCTACTCAAGAATGCAGCCACTTGAGCTCAAGAATTCAAACTTTTTCTCTAAATTTGAGGAAAACTGGGAAAAAAGAGAAAGTTGGAAAGAAAATCTGAGGGGAGGATCAGAAAGAGAAAGTAGAGCTGAAGAAGAAATGCAGTTTGAAGACGAAACCTGAATAGTGTTGGGTAGATGTAGATCTGGAGAAGCGTGTGAGTGAAGCTGTCTAGGGTTTCATTGTTTGGCGGAGAAAGGCAAGAAATGATCTCTCTCTCTCTCTCTCTCTCTCTCTCTCTATCCACTTTGCCCCCAAAAAGTAGAAAATAGTGTCAAGAGTGAAAGAGAGAGAAGAGAAGAACGAAAATAAGGTAGAAGAGAGAGAGAGGGGGGTAGAGTAGCGAGTCGCCACTTCGAGTGGAGTGAAGCGGTTGGGTATCAATAGTTGCAGACAGAAAAATACAAAAGTCAAAAAGGAGTAGTCCATTATTTCGAGAATAACTTGGCGGAAACAAGCCATAGCTTTGGATATTGTTTCAATTCAAATAATTTCAGCCGACAGCGGGCCATGTTCACCGCCTCCGCCTTCGCCCTTCCCATTCTTCCTGAATTCCATCAATATTTATCAAAATAAATAATTTTAACCTTCGTAAGAGGTTTAACTTATAAATTAACCAACTTAGCCGTGTTTAATTTAATTATTTACTTTTTAACCTTTCATTATTAGTTAATTTCTAACTTAAAAATAAATAACTCAAAATCTTTAACAAAATTACTAAAATAATAATTAAATATTTATTAAAGATATAATAAGAACAATCAAACGTTTATCCTACTAAATAAAATCAGTTATATGAATTAACCTGGGTCATTGTATTTTATTTTATATCGCATGTTTATCTATATAATTATTTTCTTTATACGACAATAAAAATTATCTTTATTTCACTAAATGGGTCGATAATATGGATACTTTTATATCTATATCATATATTATATTTTTATCTATACTTTTTTTTTTTTTTCCTTTTTTTTTTCTTTTCTCTTTTTTTCTTTTTCTTTCCCCCTTTTTTTTTTTTTTTTTTTTTTTTTTTTTTTTTCTTTTTTTTTTTTTTTTTTTTTCTTTTTTTTATTTTTTTTTTTCTTTTCTTTTTTTCTTCTTTTTTTCTCTTTTTTTTAAATTTTTATATAAAAATATTTTTTTTAAAAAAAAAAAAAAAATATCTTTTTTTAAAAAAAATAAAAAAAAATAAATATTTTTATAAAAAAAAAAAAAATTAATTTTATCTATATTTAGATAATTAACATCACCGTATTTTTCTCATTTTTTTCTCGATAAGCATAGCCTCAACTTTCTCTTACATATTTATTTTTTATCTTATTCATTTTTGTATGTCCTCGTATCTACATTAGCATCATTAGCTCTTCAACTCTCATCCTTTATTCACGCTTTTAGTTGATTACCCAACATTCAAATCCATTCAATAAAATAGATTTAATCACCGTCTTATATACAAATTTTTGTTTTGATTTTAGAGATATCTTTCTATCATAATCCATTAAAGGTGTTTGAAAGTAATTTGTTTATTAAAATGACAAAGAACAATATGTAAAATGAAGAAATACGTTAAAGGCGTCTTGGGTCATGGACGGTGGGCTTCCAATGATACACGAATACTAGGGAATGCACAAGAAAAAATAACATATCATTAAGATTTATCTGGTTTAAATTAAAACAGAATATTTTTATATTTTAAAAATAATTAGAAATCGTATAATCTTTTATTTGAATAAAGAGTAATTATAATAATAAATTAATAATGCTCACTTACTTTAAAATTTTTTACTTATTTTAAATAATATAATTTACTTATAATTCAAAAGAAATATTTTTTCACGTCTTATTTTTCAATTTATCAATGATGCTCTTATAAATAAATAGTAAGAAGCATTTAATTTAAATAAATAAGTCCTTGGGCCCTTATTTCTAATTATTAACTTATCATTGTATCAATTCTTTAATCAAACAAAAAACTACACTATTTCTAATTATTTTTAAAATATTAAAACTATCATTATTTTAATTTACAATAGGCAATACCCAGCAATCTCTCATCCCTTCTTCCTCACTCTTTGTACACATTTGTAAGAAGGCACCAACCACCTTTGTTGTGTGTGATATGATTGCACATGAATTTTGATAGTTGTTTTATTAAATATTAACTTTATATTTAATATATAAATATATCTATGCATATATGTATAAGATAAAAAAATTATTTTAATTAAATTTAGTTGGTCATAGATTTTCAGTTTTAACCAAAAAATAGAATACTTTTTTTCCACCACTTCAATTTTAAAAAAAAAAAATTAACATTTTTAACCAAGTAATTAAAAATAATATTTTAGTAATTTTATGTAATATTTAAATTATTTATTACAACTATCAAAATAATTAAAAATAGTATTTTAGTAATTTTAAATATATTATTTAAAATAATATTTTAGTAATAATATATTACAAAAGTATGTTTTGACCTTCTATTAGATTATACTATATATATTTATGTATATATATATATATATATAGATATTTATCTTTCGAGCTTGAGCCTACTAATGCTTCTCTACTGCAAAGGATTTGATCTCCTCGGGACAAATAAACAGAGAAAAAATGGGTTGAGTTACCATAACTCACTAAAAAAAAAAAAAAAAAAAAAAAAAAAAAAAAAAAAAAAAAAAAAAAAAAAAAAAAAAAAATAAAAAAAAAAAAAAAAAAAATTTAAAAAAAAAAAAAAAAAAAAAAAAAAAAAAAAAAAAAAAAAAAAAAAAAAAAAAAAAAAAAAAAAAAAAAAAAAAAAAAAAAAAAAAAAAAAAAAAAAAATTCTCATCTTTCAATTTTTAATTTTTTAATATTTAAAAAAAAAATAAAAAAAAAAAAAAAAAAAAAAAAAAAAAAAAAAAAAAAAAAAACCAAATAAAAAAAATAAAAAAAAAAAAAAAAAAAAAAAAAAAAAAAAAAAAAAAAAAAAAAAAAAAAAAATTTTTATTTAAAAAAAAATATATATTTTTTTTTTTTTTTTTTTATATTAAAAAAAAAATTTATCTTTTTTTTTTAAAAAAAAATTTTAAAAATTTTTTTTATTTTTAAAAAAAAAAAAAAAAAAAAAAAAAAAAAATTAAAAAATTCCAAATCAATCAATGAACATAAAACATTACATAAAAATACTCGCAAAAATGAATAAAGTGATGACATTTAATACTAACAAAGAAAAACTAAGATAAACAAAGTATTATTGTTCAATATTTAAATAAAATAAAGACAAGCAAAATAATAATTCTTAATACTTACGCAACAAGTACAAACATGAAATGGGTGTTGCTCAATATTTAAATGAAATAAAGGTGTTGAAGGTAGGTTATGATTTCACGGATATCGACTCTTTATAAATTCGAACTGTTGTCGTTAAAGGAATGTAATACCTGTAAAAATTGCCGGAGGGTACTCCGACGGGTAGACTCTGACACTCAAGTCAGAAAGAGTGTTTTTCGAATGAAAGAAACAAACTGAGAGTTTGAGGGAGTGATTTCATGTGATTAGAGTGCCCAATGTATGAGAGCCAGAGAGTATACCTAACTTGGAGGGTTTTAAAATATTTTATACCTGTGAGGATCATGCACCGTTGAGGTGTTTCAACCCTAATTTCCTTATCGAGTCGATCCAAAAATCTCATAAATTCAATATTTTGAACTGACTGTAATCTTTATTCTTTGAGAAACTTTCGTATTCTAGAGGGATCATTTTCTTAACTGAAAGATTCTTAAAATAGTGCTCTCAATAGAAAACGGGAATCAATGGGATACTTTGACCTTCATTTAGAATCGTTAGCCTTCGATCGGTCGTTTGATCGATGAAAGGTCTTCTTAGTTTGTACCAATGAGGGGTCGATGATTGAATACCCGATCAGGGTGATTACCTTTACTTGATGAATCATGTTCAGTTGACTGGGTGACTGAGATCCTATCGTTCGGGAGGTCTGAACGACTAAGACTCTTCGGTAAGTAATCATATTTGAATCTCGATCAGTAGCTGTCATTTGTGAGCTTTTCGTGTGTTCCTTTTCAAAGCTGACTCATCGGATCGGGTTTAGGGTTATGTCCCATAAAAGACAAATAAATGGTGTTTCTTACTACTTACACACAATCAAAGGTATCTAAAGGGGTGCAACTTAATACCTATAAATACAAACAAGAATGAGCAAATATATGTCGTTTGACATTTATTTATTTATTTTGTTTTCACCGATCAATATTCAGATTTTGTGTGATTAATCTGGTCTAAATATTATGGACTCATTAAGGGGACTGACTCTCTCAAATTCTTTTTCTTCATTCTCAGAATTCGAACTCAAGACCGCTGGTTAAGATGGTAAAGTATCCAATTACTCAATCCAAAAAAATTTGATATATTGTTTAACATTTATTAAGGCAAACAAGATGTTATTACTCAATACTTACTCATGATCAAATACAAATAAAAGAGTATAGCTTAATATTAAGAAAGATAGATAAAGACAAGCAATGGAGTGTGGGTTAACATTTACAAACACAAATATAAACAAGCGAAGAGGTGTTGTTTAACACTTACTAAAACAAACAAAATGTTACTACTCAATAATTACATAAGGTCAAAGACAAATAAAAAAGTTTAACTTAATACTTAGAAAAAAAACAAGCAAATATGTGTAACTTAACACTTACAAATACAAATAAACACAAATAAATAGTTGCTTATTAACACTTAAAAATATCAAAGACTATATAAAGTGGTATTATTTAATACTTACATAGTAAAAAGACACAAAGTGATGCTACTTCAATGCTTGCAGACAAAATATGACAAACAAAGTGGTGTGGTGTTGTTTAATACTTATTTAACAACAATAAATAAGTGTTGTTAAATACTTGCACAATAATAACAAACAACAATGGTATTGCTCAATATTTATTTCACATAAACTTAGACAATTTTTCTGAAATCTCTAATTGAGTTGGTTCGCATTTTTGACCTAATTTGGGCATGTATTCCAAAAACATTTAATGTGAAATAATTATGAAAAAAAGATAAAATTTAAGAAAAAACATTCAATTTGGGATATTTCAAAAGAAATTATAGAAAAATAATTTTAATGTGAGATATTAGAGATCGAACTCACTGAGAACAGGGGTCTTTCTCTCTCTCTTCTTTAGGGTTTGGACAACACCTCACCCTTCTTTTATTTTTCTCAAATGCAAAAGTAGAGCATGAAATGTGCTATTTTTCTCACCAAAATCTTGCTTCTTTTCTTTGCATAGTAGCAGACTCTCCTTTCTCCCTTTTTGTGCAAAGACAAGAGGATTTTGCTTCTTTCTCTAGTGAGAAACAAGTGATATTTCCTTTTCCTTCTCTTTCTCTCACTTTTAACTCATTTATCTTTGTGTTCGTTTCTTAAGGTTGGTGTGAGTTAAATGGGTAGAATACACCTCTTTATATACGTTTGAACTTCCATGTGGAATTTGAGTCAAGGGTCTGAATGGAACCAAATTTAATGCCAAGTTTGACAAGTTTTGAGTTTGGTTAGTTGATCAATCAACTGGTAATGTAGGAGATGATGCCACATGAATAGTTAGAATCATAACATTTGTAGGTTTGGAATAAAACTTATGTTGGTTTATGCTTGATGGATCAAATGAATGGTTAAGATCAAAATATAAATTCTGACTCCAAATCAATGATCAGGATTGTTTGATATTTTCACAATTAAAATATATTTTTGTCAAAAATTTTATAGTCCAAATTAGAAAACCCAGGGTTATTCTTAAAATAATAAAATCTAATAGAAATTTTCTTTATAATCAATGCCTTCATTTTGTGTATATCCCTTGGCGAAAAAATGAATCTTATATCTTTTCATATTGCTTGGTCTTAAATATGCATTTGCAATCAATAGTCATCACACCTTCAAGTAATAGGACAAGATCCCAAACATTATCTCTTGTGGATTTGATTTCTTCATGCACGATATCAAGCCACTTTTGAGAGTTAGGGGTTTTTAATGGATTGGAAGAAGTTAATTAGATCATTTTCCGTCATTTTAATATTTGTCTCGTATTTTTGGAGAAAGGCGATATAATCATCTCGAATCGCGCTTCTCCTCCCTCTAGTGGATCAAGTTTATTCTTTAGGAATAACATGTTGATCTTGATCACAGAGATTTAGATTTTTAATATTGTTTTGTGATTGTAGAGTTGCTTCTTAAGTAATATCTGGAATAGAAACTTAATCATAGTCAATAACAATAATAAGAAGAGAAATGAATTTTTTTTCAAAAGCAAAGTTTTTAGCCTTTCCTCTCCGCCCAAACTCAACATCCTTAAAGAATAGAGCATTTCCCATCTCAAAAAAAGGACTTAGTTATGGGATTATAAAACTAAAACCTCCAAAGACCATTCAGAGTACTCAACAAAATCAATACTAATTGTTCTTGAGTCTAGTTTCTTTTTAGTGGGCCTATAAGGCTTTGTCTCAACTCGACAACAACAAATATGTAAATATTCTATACTAGATTTCATGCCTATCTATAATTCATTAGGGATTTTGGTTTTTGGCATAGTTGGAACTCTATTGAGGATGTAAATTATGATCTTTAATGGCTCTCCTTAAAGTGAATTTGATAAAATAGAATAACTAATCATACTCCTTACCATGTTTTTTAATATTCGATTTTGTCTCTCAACAATACCATTCAAGTTAGGGCTCCTCGACATGGTGTATAGTTGGACAATACCACATTCCCTAGGAATTTGGTAAATAGGTCCAGACATTATTCACTTGATCCGTCATATCGAGTATAATGTTCATCACTACGATTAGATTTGACACTTTGAATCCTTTTGTTAAGTTGATTCTCAACTTTAGTTTTAAAAGCCTTGAACACATCCAATGCTTGAGACTTCTCATGAATGAGATAAAAGTACCCATAACATGAGAAATCATCTATGAACATAATAAGATAGCCATAGGGAACGGCCTACAAATAATGATATGTATTAGTTTTAAAACGTTTGGAGATTTTCAACACCTAATCTCCTGATATTTGTCTATTTTTCTTTAATGTACTCAGCATAGATTTTAAAGTCTAATAAATCAAAAGAATCAAGAATTTCATCTGATACAAATCATTCAATTCATTGTTTAGAGATGTGCCCTAAACGCTTGTATCAGAGTGATACTGAATTATCATTAGTTAATTTTCTTTTGGTACATGTGAATCATCATGTAAGGTTTTATTAAATGAGCCAACCGTATCAAGTAAGTACATGTTATTATATTCAAATAAAAAACTGGAACCCATAAGTTTTGAATCATGAAAATGCCTAAAACGACTATTTCCAAAAGAATAAGAGTAACCAATTTTGTCCTATATAAAAATAGAAACCAGATTTCAAATAAATAATGGTACTAATAGTACCATACTTAACAAATTCCTAAAATCATTCATGGAAGAAAATCTCCACAACACTGTAAACTTATCGTATTCCCGTGGGATTCTAATTCTCTTGGACTCTCGAGAAGGAAGAAAATCTTCCTAAAATACTAAGGTTTCTTTAATCTTAAAGATGTCTAAATTTTATAGAAGTTTTTGACTACAAATACTTATCATTTCGGAAGAGCTCAGATAAAAAGGAAATTAGAATTTTCTACACCCCTTGGAAAGTTATAAATATAAAGTATAAGCAACTCTTAGAGGGGATTTAGTTTCAACACACGAGAGAGAGATAATTCTATATCATTTAGAAAGAGTTTTATACTCAATTCTATATACCATTCAAAGAAGATTTCATACCTAATCCTATACGCCATCTAGAGGGGGTTCCATACAAAATTCTATACAGTCAGAGGTACAACTCCATAGCTGACTCTATATGATCTAAGGTACATTCCATGGCTAATTTTATACTATCAGAGATACGATTTCGTACTCAATTCTAGACACGATCGGAGGTATAACATATATCACATAGATTGCATCACATGATATTACATATGTGATATACGATATGTCCTCATATATGGCACTCACTATACAATGCTCATGCATGCTACACATACGCATGGGGGCTTCGACATCCACTTGTACGATGCACAACATGCATAGAGGCCACTAGCGCTACATCTACGACTACTATGAATCTTTATTTTATTACTTTTACTGACTTGAGTATCAGAGTCCCCCTACTGAGCCAGACCTAGTAGGGGTTTTGCAGATTCCTTATCCGAGAAGAACCAATGAACACCATCGACATCAGTTCCCCACTCGAGTTGGAAGAGCGGTATGTAAGGAGCAAAAATCACCGCCAACAAGTACAATAAAAGTCTCATTCAAATCCAAATAAAATTTGGTCTTTAATAATAACTCAAAAGTCCCATTGTCTTAATTTTAACTGATTTGCCATTGTCCACATAGATATATCTTTCACCATCACTTGGCTTTTGACAACTTAAGCACCCTACATAAACACACTTTTGTGAGTAGTAGTCATAGAATCTAGTGATCAATTACATTTATTATGATACTGGACAAATTCAGATTATAATGTTAACTGTAAATGAATTATTTGAAGATTTTTATATTTTTTGAAAATGTGGAAAAATAGCTAATTTAAATAAAAATGTGAATTTCTACCTTTGGATATCTAGGAATTCCTTTAGACACTTAGTCGATAGATTTTTAATTTTTAAGTTCCCGATCACTAGAATGCTTGTCTACAAGAGTGCTCGGTGAATTGAGTTGCTCGATGATTCATCTCTATCGATATTCCACTAATTTGGAAATTGTTGCCTCTCGGTACAAGTTACCATTGGCTATTTTGTAAATGGGGATCTTGTCGTTACACTCCCCTTACTTCCTCAGTCTATACACACACACACACATATATGTATGTATATATATTGTGAAGTTGTGGTTTGACAATAAAAGGTGGAACTCATAGGCCATTGCTACATTTGCATTCACCCTATCGACTTATTGGTAAAATTTCTCGGTGCTTACCTTAAGTGAACATCTCTCTCAGTATATTTTTTCATATATCTGTCGATACCTCCATTCCCATGTATCTGTCAGTGTTGGAACACCTACACTTCTCGTTACCGTTTTTTATGATGTCCACATACCTGTCAGTACTTAGTATAAAATCCTTGCACTTCTTGGTACTTGCCAAATTTCCATACACCTCTCGGTAAGCTCCGAAATTTTCACAGGCCCATGCCATTTAATCCTTTTAATAATATATTACACAATATATATTATATCCTATACTTTTGAATACTCTAAAATTTTAATAATTCTAGTTTATTTTCTATAAATTTGTATCTCTCATTTCAACCTTTCTTGCCCGTCATTGAACACTTTTTCTCAACAGAGCAAAAGTTCAAGTATTTAAATCCATTGGATTGTTCTTCTCAATAAACTAAATAACATATTGGATATATGTGTAATTTGGAAGTGGATGAGAACCATTATATAAATATTGAAAATGAGTTTGGGAATAAAATGGTAAGTGGGATTTCAAAACTCCTAAAACTCAAATCTCATTTTTCTCTTAGACTATTCTCCTCTCCTCTTCTAAACCCATTCAATCCACCACCAAAACTCAAGATCAAAGGCTCTAAACTACTCATTTAACTCCCCAAAGTCAGATTCTAACTTTGATTTGGGAGGAAAAATTTAGGAATCTAGAGCTGTCATAAATAAAGAAGATTTAAGGGTTTGATATAACTTAAACGGGAAAGATTTTTTGGAAACAAAATCAAGGTAATATAATCTTCCTATCCTAGGATTTAATTTGTTTAATTACCTGTCCAATTGGATTTTGAAGTTACTTTTAGTGAGAAAAAAATATGCAATGAATGTTAGGATTTGTAGGTTAATTTGGATTAATGGATGTTGATGGTTCTAAATACTTAATGATATTACTTAGGGGATGGACAAGGCTGAGCGAGGGTTGATCCTGATTGTGGAGAAAAAAAATCTGGGAGTGGCTAGTCTTACCTCCACAGATCCGACTCATTCTTAACTAAAACGGCTACTTGGATAAAGGATTTAAAACCTACAAAAGACCACCGGAGGGTACTCTGGCGAGAGAGACTTTGATGTTCAAATTAGAAAAAATTGGTTTTCAAAGAAATGAAGCAGACTGAGAGAGGGAGAGTGGATCTCCCTGTGACTTATGTGTTAAGTATTGAATCAAAGGAACTTACATGGATTTCGGTGTATCGAAAACTTTTATATGAGGAGCTGTAAGAGTCGTGTGCATTCGGGGTATTACAACCCTAGTTTCCTTATGAGGAGATCCGAAGATTTTAGAATTCAACCGTTTGAGATTTAAAATCGTTATCATTTAGGAAATTCAATTATATAGGGAATTTTTTTCCCTTATCGATTATATTCGCAAGGATTTCCTTCCTTATCTAGAAGATACGTTTCTTGCTAAGATATGAAACTAAATCAAGGTGAGACTCAATTGAATATTGCCATTGATCGATAGGAATCGAAGTGACCAATCCCTTAAGTGGCCATTAGTTATCGGTTGAATGAAAGGAGGTGACTGCTCGGACTTGCCAAATGTTTTCGTGAATTGGTCAGTCCATCCTACTCGGTCAGCCAATCTGTCTATTGTTTGGTTCAAGAACTGAACCCTTTGTGACTGTAAGTATTAGGTCAGGTTTTCGGTTATTCAGGTATTATACCGATTGTTGTTTGGATCATATCTCATAATTTACTCCCGACTCATGGTGTCAATTTGCAAAAGAGGCGCCATGAATGATGTTCAATTCTCAAGGAGAT
This sequence comes from Dillenia turbinata, assembly GCA_037126225.1. NCBI lineage: Eukaryota > Viridiplantae > Streptophyta > Magnoliopsida > Dilleniales > Dilleniaceae > Dillenia > Dillenia turbinata. Next base: position 11,335,095 of record JBAMMX010000010.1, on the reverse strand, counting down.
GGAGGGGCGCGAAGGCTTGTAATGCGATACATATCTCTTGAGATCATGTGAATCATCCACAGTACATTTCTTCTGATATGGAATTAAAGCGAATGAGATATGAATCCATCTTTTGCCTCAACTGCTTCGTCCTCCCAGGATGTTAATACATCCAACCCTCCACTTAATTTAATTCAGAGTTAATGTGGTGCGACAAGTCGAGGAGAAGTAAACCTTCTATTTATTTTGCACGTTTTTCGTGAGAGTATTCTATCTACCCCGAGCAACTATAAATAGGGATCATAGGGCCTTATTCCACTTTAAGAAATTCAGTGTGTTTATCCGCATCTAAGGATTTTCTTTCTTATGAGAGTCATTTCCTCTTAGGGGTTCTCAACAGGGTGCTTCAGCTTCACAAAGCTCGGTAGTAAGAGTTATTTCTATTGGTGTGAGGTCTTGTCAGGAACGGGGACTATTGGCATGAGGGCTCGTCATGTTATTCGGTGTTCGGATGTCATGATGGGTTTTGTCGAGGTTCTTGACTTGAGTGGGGAGATTAAGATAAAAATCTCTCTTCGTGTTGAGTTTCGTCGTCTAGCTTACGTTATCTCTGATCGGGCAATGAGAGGAGCTTGGTTGAGTATAGCGACTCGGGGATGTCTAAGGGTTTGAATATTGATGCATCCTCATAGTCTATTTGAGGCCATCTCACACCCTCCTTGCCCCATTTTCTATAGTTTTCTTATCTCAATAGGGTTGCAGATTGTTTTTAAATTTTATTTTACTATTTTTGAAATCTCTAGTGTTGTCAAACGATCAGGGTGCTATAGCTTCTCTGTTCAGGATTAATGCTGTAGATTCCTTATGTATTTTTTTTTTATGTGATCAGTCAGACTAAGGGACTTATAAAGTGTACCTACTCATGTAATCAGATATGTATTCATCATATGAAAATAAAAGAGATTTATTTCACTTACTTGTCATCTGTCATTTCTATTTGAATCCATTCTATATGTTTTCTCGCATGATGTTACTGTTAAAGTGCTCATGTGATCGACCCATTTGTGCGAACGACACAGAGAGTTGAACCTACGCTTGTTTGATCGATAGAAGAAAGCATGCTTAGTCTGTCCAACGATGTGAACTCAATAGGGAAGACAAATCCCTTCGATAGGACAGGAAGTTAAAGGTCCATTTGGAAAGATAGATCCCTTTAGTAGAACAGGACGATAAAAGTCTACTCGGGGAGATAGATCCCTTCGATAGGATGGGGCGATAGAGACCCATTAGAGGAGATAGATTCCTTCAGCAGGATACGGTGATAGAGGTCTATTTAGGAAAATAAATCCCTTCGATAAGTCAAAGCGACGGAGGCCCATTCGATAGGACGGGGTAACAGAGACCCATTCGGAGAGATGGATCCCTTCAGTAGGATGGGGCGATAGAGACCTATTCAAAGAGATAGATTCCTTCGATAGGTCAGGGTGACAGAGATCCAGTCGGGGAGATAAATCCCTTTGACAGGTAACAACCGATAGGAGTGAAAACATTAAACTCAATCGATAAGACAACCGAAAGGAAAATTATGGGGAGTTTATCTGATAGGAAGTTCTTCCGTCGATGGGGAACAATATGACTTACTGATAGTAAATTTATAGGTTTTCTGCGTTCCAGGTCCTAGGCATAACCGATCCATCTAGGTTATTGAGGAGATGAGATCTCGGATGAACCATCGAACGTATCTGATAACGATCTTCCCAGTTAAGGGCCAACTTGCCCCCAGGTTGGAGTTGATCGGTGGTTTTGGCATTCCTTAGCACTAGATCGCTTGGTTTGAATGTTTGACTCCTGGATCTCCAGTTGTAGTACTGTGTCATCTGTTGCTGATATGCAGTCATTCGAGCAAATACAGATTCTCATAGCTCGGGAGTAGATCCAGTTGTTCTCGCAAGGTAGAGGATACTGTAGAGCTCATCTACCCATAGGTAAACTCAATCGTTTCATTTGGAATCATACCGAGTTACCCGGAGTGAATGGATCCCGAATTTCATAGGTATGACTACTTCACTTCTGTACGTTAGACTAAATGGTATCTCACCGGTTGCCCTTCGGGGCGTGGTGCGGTACGACCATAGGATACTGTAGAGCTCATCTACCCATCATCCCTTAACTTCATCCATAATAGTCTTTAGCCGCTAAAGAATCATGCTGTTAGTTATCTTCGCAAGTCTGTTGGTCTGTGGATAAGTGATCGATGAGAATCGGTGGTCGATCTTAAGTTTTTTGTAAAACTCTCGAAAGTTAGCACTATCGAACTGTTTCCCATTGTCCGTTATGAGGGCGTGGGGTATACCGAATCGAGTAATAATATGAGTCCTCATGAACGATTGAGCCTAGGTTGCTGTTATTTGACTAGAGGTTCGGCCTCTACCCCTTTGGTGAAGTAGTCAATGGCTACTATAAGGAATGTCCGTTGTCTAATAGCTGGTGGGAGCGATCCGAGGATGTCTATCCCCCATTAGGTGAACGGCCATGGGCTCGCTATGGGATTGAGTTTAGTTGAGGGCAGTTGTGGGACCAAAGAGAAACATTAGCATTTGTCACACTTCTTGACATAGTACTCCGAGTCAACCCTTATGGTTGGCCAATAGTACCCTTGACGTAGGGTTTTGTGGACTAAGTTTCAAGTCCCCAGGTGACTGCCGTATATTCCCTCATGGGTTTCTTGAAAGACATAGTGTCCTTATTCTAGAGTCAGGCATCTTAAGTACGGGTGAGAGAAGGACTTCCGGTATAGGATTCCATCGATGATCGCATAATGAGCAGCCTTTCACTTCAGTTTGGCTGCCTCCAGTAGTGAGTCAGGCAGTCGATCGTCTCTTAAGTATGCTTTGATAGGATCTTTCCAATTAGGAGGCTGGTCCGTTATAAGGACCCCGTGAGTTTCGTCTATACTGGGGTATGGTAACCTTTCGATATAGACCATTCGGTTAGAAGCGATCGAATCTAAACTAGCCAGTTTGGAGAGCGTATAGGTTTGTGCGTTTTCTAATCGAGGGATTTGCTAAATATCGACTCTGTCTAGTTTAGCCATCGTCTCGCGCAGCTTGCTTAGATACTTAGCCATAATTAGATCTTTTGTCTCATAGACCCCTTTGATCTATTTGACAACCACTTGACTATAGGTAAACACCCGAACGCTTCAAGCTCCCATGTTGGCTGCGATTCGGAGTCCTGTCAACAAAGTTTCATATTTCGCTTGGTTATTAGTGGCTCCGAAGTCGAAACGAATGGCATATTCTGCTTTGAAGTTGTTCGGGCCCATCAGTATGAGCTCGGCGCCACTACCCAAAGAGTTTGAGTATCTATCGACATGTATTGTCTAGTCTGACCGTGACCATTCGTTAGGGTTATCAATGAACTCAGCTTTGGCTGTGATCAAGAGGGTGCACTCAAGAATGAAGTCAGCCAAGCCTTGGCCTTCAATTGTAGGTCAAGGTTGATACTTGATGTTAAATTTGCCCAGTTTGACATTCCACTTGATAAGACAGCCGGAGGTGTCTCTCTTCTGGAGGATTTGCTTTAGCGGCTGATTAGTAAACACCTTGATGGTTTGAGCCTAAAAGTACGGTCGAAGGCGCCTAGCCGAGATGACTAGGGCATATGTTATCTTCTTGATCGATCGGCAATTGACTTTAGACTCTTTGAGTATTCGGTTAATGTAGTAAACTGACTTCTGAATAGTTGAGTCATGTTTCACAAGGGCAAAACAAAGCGCTCGATCACAAATATAAAGGTATAAATAAAATTTCTCACCAAGAATCGAATAGGAGAGCAACAGAGGAGTTATGAGATAGTCTTGGAGTCGTTCGAAAGTCATTTGGCATTCGAGTGTCCATGTGAACCATTGGTATCTCTTTAGAGTATCGAAGATAGGTTTATACTTTTTTTCGACTTTTGACATGAATCATTTTAGAACCGATATCCAACCGGTGAGGTGTTGTATCTCCTTCAGTGTTTGATGTGGCGACATATCCAGAATGACCTATATCTTCTTGGGATTAGCCTCGATCCCTAATTGGTGATCATAAAACCTAGGAGCTTCCCAGACGCGACACCGAAGGTGCACTTGGCCGGATTCAATTGCATGTTATAGTGTTCAAGTGTCTGAAATGTTTCTTCGAGGTCGACAACATAAGCCTTAGCATCTGTGCTTTTGACAAGCATGTCATCTACATATGTTTCTACGTTTCGACCGAATTGATTCTTAAATATTTCATTGACCAACCATTGGAAGGTTGCTCCTGCGTTCTTCAGCCCTAAAGGCATGACTCGGTAACAGTACGTACCAAACTCAGTGTTTAATCTTATTTTCTTTTCATCTTTCAATACCATTCGTATTTGATTGCACGCTAAGTAGATGTCCATAAAACTTAAGAGTTGGTGGTCTGAAGAACTGTCTACCAGTTTATCAATGTTCGAGAGGGGATAACTATCTTTCGAGCACGCTTTATTAAGGTCGGTGAAATCTACACACATCCTCTATTTACCGTTGGCTTTCTTTACTAAGACCACATTGGCTAGTCATTCCGGATACTTAAATTCACAGATAAATCCAATGGTCAGTAATTTTTTGACCTCTTCTTAGATAGCACGTTGGTGTTCGAAGGTAAGCACCCTCTTCTTCTGCTTGACTGATTTGTTATTGAAGTTTACAGTTAGCTTATGAATAATGACTGAAGGATCGATATCGGGCATGTCCTCGGGGAACCAAGTGAAAACTCTAAAATGTCATCGCAGATAACCAATAATTGCCTCTCGTAAGGACATAGACCAGCTCCGATTTGGATAGTTTGAGTAGGATCATCAATTAGATGGATCTCAATCACCTCTTTCCTCAACTCCAGTTTATTTGTTGGTTCGATGTTGCCCCTGAGTTCCAGGGTGTCAATTGAAAAATTTTCCTGTATGTCTTTGTCTGTGAAGAGGACGTAAGGATCGGGGTTGCTCCGAATAGTAGCAACTCCTTCTGATGTTCTAAATTTCATCTTCATATGTTTGGTGCTAGGTAGTGCTTCCAGCTTGTCTAGACTTGGTCAGCCAAGGATGACGTTGTACGGTGAGAATAGTTTCACCACATGGAAGGTAACTTCGATAGTTACATGGTTAGGAAGAGTCCCCAGAGTCATAGTGAGGGGGATGATTCCCACAAACGGTGCCTATCTATTGGAGGTAGGTCTTGACTCCATATATCAAGCTCCTTTTTAACTCGAACGACGGCTTGAATGAAGGATTTAAAACTTATAAAAGACCACCGTAGGGTGCTCCAGTGGGGGAGGCTCCGATACTCAAGTCAGAAAGAGCGATTTTAAAAAGGAATAAAGCCGACTGAGAGAGGGAGAACGAATCTCTTTGTGACTTGTGTGCCAAGTATTGAATCAGAGGAACTTACATGGGTTTCGGCGTATTAAAAGCTTTTATATGAGGAGCTGTGAGAGCTGTGTGCATTTAGGATGTTATAACATTAGTTTCCTTATGAGGGGATGCGAAGATTTTAGAATTCAATCGTCTGAAATTTGAAATCATTATCAATTAGAAAGTTTAATTATACGGGAAGATTTTTTCTCTTATCGATTATATTCGCAAGGATTTCTTTTCTTATCTAGAAGATACGTTTCGTGCTGAAATAAAGAAACAAAATCAAGATGAGATTCGGTTAAATATTACCATTGATCGATAGGAGTCGAAGTGATCGGTCCCTTAGGTGGCCGTTAGTCATCAGTTGAATGAAAGGAGTTGACCATTCGGACTTTCCGAACGTATTCGTGAATTGGTCGGTCCGTCCTAGTCGGTTAATTAATATGTCTGTTGTTCGGTTCAAAAACTAAACCCCTCATGACCATGAGTATTAGGTCGGGTTTTCGGTCATCCGGGTATTGTACCAATTGTTATTTGGATCATGTCTCATCACCTCCCTAACACTGTAAGTGGACGGTTTATTGTGCCGTTAAATGAGAAAATTTTTTTCTAAATGCTTTTATAATTGATTTTAAATAAATTATAAGCAAATGTTTGTGATTGTGAGATATTCCAAAATGGGAGTTTGAAACATGCACGCATCCACGATATTTGTGAATGAATATGTGTCATATGTTATTGTGAATTGTACTCATGAATATTGTAGTATTGATTTGGTAACCATTTATTGAAATCATGGTATATGGGATAAGATTTGATCATTTGTGAAATGATGGTGCATGTGATAGTAAATAACTATAATCATTCCCTCTATAGAGCAACCCGACAAGGTGATGCAACTGGGGGATTATTGGCAAAGGATGATAGACGCGGCCTTTTGTGCACTCGTTATACTATCTAGTAGTATTGCCGGTGAGGTACGAGTCAACGCCAAGAAAGAAAAAAATAGTGTTATGAAATGAACGGTTTGAAAACACCTTGGCGGCCTTTCACTCAAGTTTGGTCAAACTTTGGATGGGAGTGATTTCCTTAGGCAGACCTCATGATATTTGGAAAATATGAACTTGTAGATGCATTTATCTTTTAATTATCTGGATTATTTAAAACTACCTATGATTGATGAATTGTTTGAAATTATGATTTTGATATTTCCACTCTCACCATTCATTTACTGTCACAATCATATCATTGCACTCTACTTCTGAATATTTTATACTCATTCATTTTTATTTTTTTTTCAAAGGAAGTGTAGACTTAGAAGCAACTCCACTGTTAGCTAGATCAAGTCAAGGAGAAAACTACTCAGGACCAACTCTTGGTATTGGTCCTTAGTTGTGGATCTTTGAGGCATGTAGGTGGACTTTCTGAGGGCATTTTGGAAGTTAAAACTTATATCTTGGAAATCAAATTTTGAAACTCTCCATGTAGCATATTTTACATATATTTTTATAAAGTTGGAACTTATGTTTTGAAGTGTTAAATATTTGATATGTTGGATTTCTAATTGGTTTTTTATTAGTATCAGAGCTAAAGGTTTAAGATGTATTATTTTAAAAATGATTTTAAGTGTTTCTAAAAATGGTCTCAAGTGTTTTAATGGTTCCTATGATTTTAAACATTTTGGGAAAAATTCAAAAGCCTGCTATAGGTCCTAGAAAATTGACACATCTCTAACCATAGATGCCAAATATCATCCTTGAGTAGTAAACTAAAAGTAGTTTTTTTTTTTTTTTTCTTTTTTAAGACCATCATGCTTTCTCGCAGAAGAATGAGAAATATATGTGAGATTTCTCCTCAAGAATATGAGGATGAGTTATCCTCGCATGCTCTATCTCCTCCGGCACCTACTCACCCAGCTCCTCCAGCCAGGATTCCTTCATCGCACCTCAAGTCTAAGTTCCTCCCCCACCTCCAAATCTAATGGTTCTATCGGTTCCTCTTATGGCATCGGTAGTACCTCTTACTTCAGTAGCTATACCGTCCAACTGACCACCCATTGAATTGTCCAAGTTATTGAAAAAAGTTAGACAATTTGGGTGTACGACCTTCTCAACGTCTAATGACCATATGATGGCTAAAAAATGGATCAAGAGGGTTCAAGAAGTAGTAACGAACATAAGAATTGACAATGAGATGAAACTTATGGTGGCTGTAAGATTGTTGGATGAGGATATTAGTACTTGGTAGGATGGTGTAAAGAAAAGATCAACCACACCCCTTACCAGGAACGATTTCCTTAGGAAGTTCGATGAGAAATTCTATACCCGATTTGATCGGAATTTAAAAATGAGATAGTTCATCTACCTTCGTCAAGGAAATAAGTCGGTGGCAGAATCTGAAGCTGAGTTTAGGAGTTTATCCTCATTTATTCCGGAGATAGTAGCCTTCAAGTAGTATAGGCATTTCAAATTCGAGGAAGATTTGAACCTGAACATCCGAGAGAGGATGTCAATTATGGTAATCACACCTACCCGAATGTTTTGTAATTGGTCTTGAGGGCTGAGCAAATAGTGCTACAGAGGGCAAAGATTATGGAGTACCATGGGAAAAAGAAAAGTTTCAACGGGTTCACTTCGGGCCAAAGCTTCAAGAAGAGCAAGAGTACGGGCTCATATAGTAGCGATTCTGTCTTAGGGTCGATTGGTACTCCCCAAGACCAATTGTTCTTCTAGCCAAAAGTTCATAATGGTAGTGTTGGATCAGGAGAAAGCAAAAGGAGTCCTTGCCCAAGTTGCAAGGGACATCACTCGGGTCTGTATAAAGGACCCAGAAGATGATACCATTGCAGAAAAGAAGGCCACTTTCAACACTATTGTCCCCAGTTGTATATAGAAAGACAAGGGAACCAACCAGTTCAGGGTCCTTTTAGTGGCTCTAAGGGTGGCCTCTTTATTACTTCAGCACCTCCCATCGGTGCCACTCCAAGAAAGGGGACCAGCAGCAACAGGATGGCTACCAACACTCAATATCCTCAACCTTGAACCGAAGTTAGGATCTATGCAATGACTAACGAAGAGGCACAAAACAATCCCGATGTTGTCACAGGTAAATTTGCTTAAGTATAAATTATTGATTTAAATAAGTATGTTATTGGTGTTGCATGACATTGAAAGTGTTGCTTGGTGATGAATATGTGAGTTTTGTTGAGTATGTTACATGATACCGAGATATTGATGACTATTTTAGGAGAGTACTTTGAATTATCGATATTTATATATGAATTTATGCAATGTTTATAGGAATTGCATATAAAATGTGTGTTATAAGGTTTGACTGATGATCACTTAATGGTTTATATTAATAAATTTATTGAAATCTTTGGTGTTGATAGCCGCATACATATTGACACGAAGTCCAATAATTTCTTCATTAGTGGAAGTTTTGCTATACATGCAATAGACCTATGACTCCACTTGAGGAAGAGTTGTTGGTGATTTTACCTTTAGGTGAACAGTTGGTTAGAAATTCAGTTTACAGAAGCTATGATATCTTGGTAGGTGAAATGGTTCTTAAAGCAGACTTGATTCCCTTAGAGATAAAGAATTTTTATGCTATTATGGGGATGGATTGATTACACCTCCATTGGGTATCTGTGAATTGCTTTATTAAGGAAATAGATTTCCAAAAACTAGGGTACCCAGCATTTGTTTTTACCGGCAAATGCCGAATAGTACCGACATGTGTAATATCAACATTAGAAGCCCGTAGGTTGATGCACAAGGGATGTGAAGCCTATTTAACCCTTATCATCGACACAACCAAAGAGAACCCCACTTTAGATGATATTCCTAAAGTAAATGGGTTTTCAAATATTTTCCCAGAAGAGTTACCTAGTTTACCTCCAGATCGAGAATTTGATTTCACCATTGATCTACTCCCTGACACTGCACCAATCTCCATTTCAACCTATAAGATGGCTCCTGCAGACTTGAAGGAATTGAAAGTGCAACTCTGAGAGTTGCTAGACAAGGGATTTATCCAGCCAATCTCTTCTCCTTGAGGTGTACCAATCAAATTTGTAAAGAAGAAATATGGTACTTTTAAATTATATATTGACTACCGACAATTAAATAGAGTCACCATTAAGAACAAGTACCCACTTTCTAGAATCGATGATCTTTTTGACCAACTTTAAGGTGCATGTGTGTTTTCAAAAATTGATTTGGGGTTGAGTTATCATCAATTGAAGATCAAGGAGAGTGATATGCATAAGACAGCATTTTAAGATTTGGTATGGACATTATAAGTTTTTGATAATGCTATTTAGGTTAACAAATGCCGCTGTTGCTTTTATGGATCTAATGAATGGGGTATTTCACTCATATCTTAATAAGTTTGTGATTATATTTATTAATGATATATTAGTATATTTAAAAAGTGATGCAGAATATCTTAGCATTGTTTTGTAAACTTTTTGGGAAAAACAATTGTATGCTAAGTTTCCAAATGTGAATTTTGATTGAGAAAAATTGAATTTTTTAGGCATATTGTGTCTGGTAAATGGATATTTGTGGATTCAAAGAAAGTTGAAGCCATCCTAAAGTGGGAACATCCGAAAAATGTGACAGGTGTAAGAAGTTTCCTTGGGTTAGTAGGGTATTATCGAATATTTATTAAGGGATTTTCTAAAATTGTAACCCCATTATCTGGTTTGACAAGAAAATGAATTAAATTTTAGTGAAATGATAAGTGTGAAGCTAGTTTTCAAAATCTCAAGAAGAGGTTAATATCAACTTTAATCCTTACTTTTCCATCGAGTGAATGTGGTTATGTGGTATATAGTGATGTAAGTAGATAAGGATTAGGATGTGTGTTAATATAAAATGATAAGGTGATAGGTTATACCTTCCATCAACTAAACAAACGTAAAAAGAATTATCTTACTCATAATTTATAATTAGCAACAATTGTGTTTACTTTAAAGATATGAAAACATTATTTGTATGGGGAGACTTATAGGAATTTTACTGATCACAAAAATTTGAAGTATTTTCTCACACAAAAAGAGTTGAACTTGAGGCAAAAAATGTGGCTTGAATTAATTAAATATTATTACTTAGTGATAGATTACCATCCTGATAAAACCAACATAGTTGCTGATGTCTTGAGTAGGAAATCTTTATCTAATGTGGAAAATCATGGAAATTCTTATCTTTCTTATTTGGTTGGAATCAGAACCCTTGGGGTTAGATTAGTAAGTGACGAGCAGGGTGCATTGCTAACTAGTTTTGAGGTAAGGCCCAACTTAGTAGATCGTATTTGAGAACTCCAAACTACCGAAAATGAATTAAAGATGATAATTGGGAAAATCCACAATGAAGAAGGGGGTGAGTTTAGGATCCGTGATGATGGGATGCTAGTGTTTAAGAACAAGATTTGTGTTCCTAAGAACATTGATCTCCGTAGAGCTATTCTTGAGGAAATACACTCATTGGTATATGCTATACACCCGATAAATATTAAGATGTACCAAACAATTGAGTAGAATTATTGGTAGTCTGGAATAAAAAGGAAGATTGTTGAATTTGTGTTTAAGTGTTTAATATGTCAGCAAGTGAAGGTAGAACACCAAAAGCCTGCTGGTATTCTCCAACCATTATCAACCATTACCAATTCCTAAATGGAAATAGGAGCATATTACTATAGATTTTGTAGTTGGTTTGCCATGAATACCGAATAGGTATAATGCTATTTGGGTGATTATAAACTGTTTCACCAGATCAGCTCACTTCTTGCCAATTCAAAACACCTATTTTTTTAGAGAAGTTAGCTAAATTATACATTGATGACATTGTGAGACTCCATGGGGTTCCGGTATCGATCGTGTATGATTGCGACCCTCGCGATTGTGTCTGATCACGACCCCCATTTTACCTCTCGATTCTGGCTGAAATTATAAGAATTCTTAGGTATTCAATTAAAGTTCAACACTACCTTTCACCCCCAAATTGATAGGAAATCAGAATGCACAATCCAAACCTTAGAAGATATGCTTAGAGCTTGTGTAATGGATTTTTTGTGTAGTTGGGATAAACATTTTTCCTTGATAGAATTTGCCTACAACAACAGTTACTAAGTTAGTATCAGAATGTCCCCTTATGAAGCATTATATGGACGAAAGTGTAGAATACCATTGTGTTGGGATGATGTTAGAAAAAGGAAGACTGAAAGTGTAGAATTGATTGAAACCACTATCAAAAAGGTGAAATTAATTCAGGAAAGGATAAAGACAACCAAAGACCAACAAAAGAGCTATGCTGATAAGAGGAGAAGACCACTAGAGTTTGAGATCGGTGATATGGTGTTCTTGAAAATATCTCTTTGGAAAGATGTAATTCGATTTCGGAAATGAGGAAAGTTAAATTCTTGATACATTAGCACTTTCAAGATTATATAAAAGATTGGAAAAGTAACTTATCGGCTAGAACTACCCCCAGTGTTAGAAAAGATTCATGATATTTTCCATGTTTTAATATTGAAGAAATACTTGTCAGATTCCTCCCACATCCTGGAAGCTCCTCCAATTGAATTAAAGGAAGATCTGAACTTTGAAATGCAACCAATAGCCATCCTAGATAAACAAGTTAAGAGATTAAGAAATAAACAGATCCCAATTGTTAAGATTTTATAGAAGAACAACCATGTTAAAGAAATGACCTGGAAATCTGAGGAGATGATGAGGAAGCAATACCCCCAATTGTTTGAGGAATAATTATGTACTGAAATTTTGAAGAGAAAATTTTTTTTAGGGGATAGGAATTGTAATACCGATAAGTCTGGATTGTAATGTTGACTCTAAATGAACTATTTAAAAATTTTTATATTTTGTGAAAATGTGAAAAATAGTTAATTTAGATAAAAATGTGAATTTCTGCCTTTGAATTATCCAAAAATTTCTTTAGATACTTAATCGATAGATTTTTAATTTTTAAGTTCTCGATCACTAGAGTCCTTCTTTACTAGAGTTCTTGGTGAATTGAGTTGCTCGGTGATTTATCTCTATCAGTATTCTTCTGATTTGAAAATTGTTGTCTCTCGATACAAGTTATCGTTTGCTATTTTGCAAATGGGGATCCTGTCGGTATATTCGCCTTACCTACTCAGTGATATATATATATATATATATATATATATATATAGTGAAGTTGTGGTCTGACGATATATGGTGAAACTTGTAGGTTGTTGGTACATTTGCATTCACCCTGTCGACTTGCCAGTAAAAATTCTCGGGACTTACCTTAAGTGAACAACTCTTTCCTTATATTTTTTCATATATCTGTCGATACCTCCATTTCCATGTACCTGTCGGTGTTGGAACACCTGTACTTCTTAATACCGTCTTTTATAATGTCCACATACCTGTTGGTATTTAGTATAGAATCCTTGCACTTCTCGGTACTCGCCAAATTTCTATACACCTCTTGTAATCTCCCAAATTTTCACATGCCTATTGGTTGCTTGAATTTGTAGAGATCTTTGCACTTCTGAACCCGTTCCCAAAGTCCTCCCAAAAAGCTCATTTCCAGCATGTCATTTAATCTCTCTAATAATATGTTACATAATTTATATTATATTCTATACTTTTGAATTTTTCAAAATTTTCAAAATTTTAGTTTATTTTCTATAAATTTATGTCTCTCATTTCAACCTTTCCTACCCGTCACTGAACACCTTTTCTCAACATAACAAAAGTTCACGTGTTTAAACCTATTGGGCTGACCTTTTCAATAAACTAAAAGGATATATTTGATATATGTGTAATTTATAAGTGGAGGAGAGCTATTAGGTAAATATTAAAAATGAGTTTGGGAATAAAATGGGAAGTGGGATTCCAAAACTCATGAAACCTAAATCTCATTTTTATCTCTAGACTATTCCTCTCTCCTCTTCTAAATCCAATCGATCTACCATCAAAACTCAAAATCAAAGGTTCTAAACTATTCATTTTACTCCTCAAAGTGATATTCTAGCTTTGATTTAGGAGAAGAAACTTTGGAATCTAGAGCTGTCACAAATGGGGAAGATTTAAGGGTTTGATATAACCCAAACGGAAAAGATTTTTTAGAGACAAAATCAAAATAATATAATCTTCCTATCCTAGGATTTAATTCGTTTAATTACCTGTTCAATTGGATTTTGAGGATTTTAATGTTACTTTTAGTGAGAGAAGAATATGCAGTAAAAGTTAGGATTTGTGGGTTGATTTGAATTTATGAATATTGATGATTCTGGATGCTTAATGATATTCCTTAGGGGTTGGACAAGGGTGAATAAGGGCTAATCCTGATTGTAGAGAAAAAAATTCTGAGAGTGACTATTCTCCCTAATATTGTGAGTGGATGGACTGTTGTGCCTTTAAATGACAATGGTTTTTCTAAATTCTTTTATAAATGATTTTAAATGATTTTTATGCAAATGTTTGTGATTTTGAGATGTCCCAAAATAGGAGCTTGAAACATCCATGCATCCATTATATTTGTGAATGAATATGTGCCATATGTTATTGTGAATTATACTCATGAATATTGTAGTACTGGTTTGGTAACCATTTGTTGACACCATGGCACATGGGATGAGATTTGATTATTTGTGAAATAATGATGCATGTGATGATGACTATAGTTATTTCCTCCATGGAGTGATTCGACGGGGTGACGTGGTTGAGGGTTTATTGGCAAGGGATGGTAGACATAGCCTCCTACGCCCCCGTCGTACTATCCGAAAAAGGGAAAGTAGTGTTATGAAATAAACGGTTTGAAAACCTCTTGGCGGACTTTCACCCAAATTTGGTCAAATTTTGGATGGGAGTGATTTTCTTAGAGAGACCCATGATCTTTGGAAAATATGAACTTGTTGATACATTTATCTTTTAATTATCTGGATTATTTGAAACTGCCTATGACTGATGAGTTGTTTGAAATTATGATTTAGACATTCTCACTCTCATTACTCATTTACTATCACAACTATGTCATTGCACTCCATTCACTAAATATTTTATACTCACCCCTTCATTTTTATTCTTTTTCAGAGGAAGTGTAGACTTAGAGGCAGTCTCACTATTAGCTAAATTCAGTCGAGAAGAAAGCTAACTGAGACCGACTCTTGATATTGGTCCTAAGTTGTGGATCTTTGAGGCATGTACGTGGAATCATCTAATGGGCATTTTGGAAGTTAAAACTTATATTTTAGAAATTATATTTTTCCATGTAGCGTATTTTATATATATTTTTATAAGGTTGAAACTTATATTTTGAAACGTTAAATATTTGAACTGTTGGATTTATTAGATGTGAAAAAGGTATTTTTCATAACCTTGTGAGATCTTTTGTACGTATTGGTGATTGTATGTATTTTAGATCACGCGACGATTGTCACGTTGTTGGACCTGCGGGTCGAGATTTAACATCTATGTACCGAAGATAAATTAACTTCGAAACAAATTGAAGTAATAAATGTACCCCTCTTTTGAGGCCAAGCGTGATTCTTAGTATATTGTTTCATCTTGTAAGAAGTACTACCACAGAAAAAGCAAGCAAATTCCTTATTTTGCCTAGTTTGTTACTTCTTTTGTGATGGAACAAACGGGACTTTCTTTTCATTCTTCCTCTGCTTGTTATTGTCCTTAGAGGTTGAAATCAAATGTGCACCAAGTCTTCTCTTAGTGTACGCGAGATGGGTAAATAAGCAACAAAACTGCATGCTGACATCACTTGCCCCTTCCTGCGATCTTCTTGCTGTTTCTACTTGTTTTTGGTCTGCCTACTGTGCAACCCAAGTTAATATATCTATATATATAATATACTAGGTTTAAAAGAAAGTGTAAGAGACAGCCATCATAGGCAGATAATGTAAGTCAGTTGGCAAAAGTTCAAAGAAAGTTCCGAGAGAAGATTTTGGAAAAATTAATTTTAGTTCCGTGATGGTTGGTATGCCCAAGAAAGGGTGGCCTATCTGTTCAACTAAATATTCTGAAACCTTGGCACCAGAGATGGTCTAAACTTTCCCATCGAATTGTATTTGTGATGTATTTTGTCTTTGGAAGGAATATATATGGAAATTGTTGGACATTATCCAATTTTTTGTTTACCGCTACTCTTAAGAAATGATGTTTGATATGAGTAACGTGTTTTAGAAATTGAAAATAGGGTTGCAAATGAGCAAGCTACTTGAACAGTTCGTGGCCCCTTGAACACTCGACTTGGCTTGTTCTTCTTGCTGAACGAGTAGGGCAAGAACATAATTTTGAGACTCATTAATCAAATGAGTTCAGCTCGAGTGTTGGGTGTTGCGTATTTTTGTGGTTGATATTGATTTTAAACTTATTTGACTCATTGAATTTTTTAGAAATATTAAATTTACAAACGAATTCTAGATTTATCTAAAAAATAATTTAACTTTTCCAACTAGTTTAAGAAATTAAATTTGAATATAATTTTTAAACCCATCTAGAAAATGAGGGGCAACTCAACTCAGCTTAACAAAATAAGCAGGTTTGAAAGCCTCTTTCATACCTCAACAGGACAACTCAGTTTTAATAGAACAGTACTTTTATTTATTTATTTTTTTGGGTGCATATAATGATATAATGAGACTCGAACTCGAGTCTATTACAATGGGAGAGGGAGAAAGTGTTACTTGAACTAAGACTCATTGACTAGAACAGTACTTTTATCATGCAACGAGGCAACGAATTGGCTAGCTAACATGGATTAGATATCCTAGGGATACAGGAGAGCCCTCTTGTTCCTTGCGAATGTGGTGAAAGAGAGTTTCCGATTCCTATTCTCTTCAACATGCCAACCGTAGCCGCTTTAACATTAGCAGAAACTCTTAGCCATATAGCATGATGACAAGTAAGAAGAATGATAACTTTTGCAAAATAGAGTAACTTTGTTTATATAAAATATCCAATCTCTCTTACGCCGCATCACCTTGAGGTTCAAAACTTACCATCCCAAGTGCACTGTTTTTCCATAGCTTTTGCTTTCAAGTGAAGGGAGTTAACGTTGAAGAGCTACAAGCTCGAGTGAGAAGAATAATGCATAATCACTTCTTGAAGATGTTGAAACCATGAGCGCGCGCGCACACAAAAGCAATATAGTGACATTTCTTATCAAAAGCATCTCACATAGCTGAACCAGAAGCATCATTTATTATTATTATTATTATTATTATTATTATTATTTGGCAACTAAACTAAACGAGATCGAACCGAAAATTGAACCGGCAAAAAGAGAATAAAAATAGAGAGATTTTACTGTTTGAGTTGTCCCTAGGGGACTTGAAGCATCATTTATTACCATAAGGATCACAGATTCAGACCCAGATGGATCTTTTCTAGTTTAAATTTGCACCCCTTGTATAAAAAACAACCATCTTCTACAGATACCAGAAAACACAATTGCTAGAAAACATACAAATCAGCAACAAAGAAGAAACCTGACTAGCACTTGTGTATGAAACACAGGTCTCGTGGTTAATGAACAACAGGAAGGCAAACTCCCAGGCATCCTAAAATCACCAAGATATTTTGCTTCTACTCCCAATAACATAAATTAAACTTCAACACAACTAAATAAGCAAACCATTACAGCTGACTAGATCTGTCCATGGGCTGTTAGTGTACACTAGATGGGTAAATGAGCAACAAAACTGCAGGCTGACATCATTTGCCCCTTCCTGCGATCTTCTTGCTGTTTCTGCTTGTTGTTCGTCTGCCTACTGTGCTGCGCTTTAAATTTGTCCGAGTCGAGTTCTGTAACAAGGACTCATTGAGCTTGCTAGATTTCTTTTCAGAGTTCACTTTCATGCTGCTAATTTCATTTATTAGTGGAACATCAACTGATGTTTCACTAGGGAGTTCACAGGATTCTTCTGCAGGAGTCCTGGTGGTACACTCATCTTCTGTTGCACCTATTGAATCCGGGGGTTCCCCATCAGATTGTCTATTATCAGCTTCTCCTGCAGTAGAACTATAACACAATTTTTACAAGGATATCATTTCAAGAAATGTAAAGTATCTGGTCAAACACAATTTATACCTAGGTTCTGAAGAAGGTAGACCGTTGGGAATAGATTTGGCTCTTGATTCAACTGCTTCATGAAGCAATGCAGCACAGTTCCTGTCATGCGATGTTAAATCTGCATTGAACGCATATAAAAGCTATATTGATAACCAAAAACTAACATATAAGTTAAGAACACAGTAATGAACTGAAAGAACCAAAAGATCAACACCACATTTTCTTTTGACATACATTCCAAGATACAGTAAGAGAATTGAAATGTCGATTGATTCTGACACGTCATTTTTGAGGATGTCTAATCCTATCTTGTATTCATTCTATATTCATCTCATTCAATGAAATTTCCTTTAGCTATGAAAAAATGTCCTTTTATGCCATGAGAATAAGAAATTACACAACTTCAACAATAAAATGTTAAATGAAAAAAATAATCTCCAGCAATAAATATGGCTGGTGTCGATCACATAGATGTAGATCAGAAGCTTTGGTGGTAGATGGTAGTGTCAAAGCAGCATACCTTGTACAGGCTCTTCCTCAGCCAAATCGAGCTGTTGTCCTTCAGATAGATCATTATCTTTAATGCCATCAAGATCAACTGGATCACTGTCATAGATAAAGCAATATAAGTCACCTTAAGTGGTTCCATTTATTTATTTATTTACTTTTTGGGCAGGGCTAAGGGCTATAAATTCATTTCTTAAATTCTTTACAGCAGTTTCAAAAGTCAAAATGTATATCCCATTATGTCAGAGTAAAATATATAAATGAAAAGATAAATAAATGCAATCAACTCAGAGAATGCCAGTACAGATATTCAAATAGTTCTAGATAAGCGACTTTTCTATGACATGCTTAAAAGTAGCTACAGCTGGTAGTGATTTCTAACTAGTAAAATTTCTCCTGATCCAAAAATAGAAATGGATCAATTAGGAACTCATTGGGGATCAATTAGGAACCAGGAAGGTTCAAGAAGTTGCTGTCCATGCTAAGGATTACATGAAGCCTGGGGATGAACAAGTCACTGCTGTGGAGGGATTGAAAGGCCAGGACAACTCTGCAGCAGGCCATCTGGACAATGAGGTGGCTGCTGAGGTGGAATCCAATCTGAAGGTATATCAGCACAGAAAGGGCGCTTCAACCAACCTCCCAAAAGGAATCTAAAGTTGTTAAGGGAATGAAGGGGTTAGAATGAGAATAAAAGGGGTGTGATTTGAGTGAGGAGGGGTGGAGAGTTTTATTTCTGTAGATTGGACAGCTTTGAGCTGGAGGGAGAGCTTAGGCTCTAGATCAGGAAAATGGAGTTGTATTCTGGTCCGGAAATTTCTGAGTTTGAGTTCCAATTAATTGCTTCCATAATCAGCTTTGTTTAAGGCATAACAATTGGTCCGACCTGCCATCTCTTCCCCTCTCTATCTTCTCCTTCTTTTCCACGGCAATTCGGCTCCCTTCAAATCTCTCCCAACATTTATGACTCAAACCAGAATGGATGCAAAAATAGATTCACTGGAGAAGAGTATTACCGAGATTGGGAAGAGTGTAGCTACCTTGCTCGAAGAGATGACTCATCACCGCACCAGGCTGGAGAAACTTGACTCGTTGGAAGAATTGGTAACGGCTCTCCTTCGACCGAAACCAGCAGGCCGCGAGGAAGCAGGGTCTTCTTCCTCGAATCCGAATGTGACCCTTGGCTCTCCATCACTTAAGATTGGTTCGATTCCCATCCTCGGGACCCAATCGCAACCACAACCCACGTTTAAGGGCCCCTGTGTTGACGAAATTCCAGTCGCATTGAAGAGAATCGATCTCCCTTGTTTCGATGGCCACGATCCGGCGGCTTGGGTTGCGCGAGCTGAACAATTCTTCTCTATCCACCATCTCACTGACGAGATGAAAGTTTCCATGGCTCGCCTCTCCATGGATGGACCGGCTCTGCACTGGGTCCAGTGGCTTTTCGCCAATCACCCCTCACTCTCTTGGTCTGACTTGACGACGGAGCTGTTCGAACGCTTCGGAGGAGGGCTATCGGCTAACCCATTTGAGGGCCTTGCATCCACCAAACAAACGACGACGGTTGATGACTACATCGATGACTTCGTCACACGAGCAACCTTGGTTAAGGGCTTGAGTCCCTCGATTCACTTAGGACTCTTCCTCAATGGCCTCAAGGACGAGATTCGTGTCCGAATCCGCTCTCACGAAGCCATCTCCCTCTTCCAAACGATGAAGCTAGCTCGGGAAATCGAAAGGGAGAATGGGTTTCTTAAATCAATTGCCTTTCCGGGTAGAGGGGATAACAACCGCCTTACTGTCGGGTCGGACAAATGGGCGGGCCCCAACTCGAACCATGGGGGCTCCGAACCGCCCCATAACCCAAAAGCTCAAACCCGTACCCAATTTTCTTTTAACCCAGCTTCGGTTCGCACATTCCCCGCCAACATTCATTCTTCTTCTTCCTCGAGCTCTGCCAACGACGGTTCAAACACTCTGTCAAACACTCCTCCTCGGCCCTTCCGGCAGTTATCTCATCAGGAGCTCATGGACTTGCGATCTAAGGGTTTGTGTTTCAAATGTAAGCAGCCGTATCATCCGCTCCATAACTGCCCCAGCAAATCTCTTCGTGCTCTGGTCCTGGGTGACGATGAACTCCCCATTACCGAGGACGCCGCGATGACAAAATCACTTGCAGAGCACCTGGGGCATGACAACGGCATCTCCCTCGCCTCACTCGAGCTTCCCCTGTTCTCTGATGGAGGTATTTCACACCCTAACACCATGAAGGTTCAAGGTACCGTTCTCAATTGCAAATTAATTGTCATGATTGATAGTGGGGCAAGTCACAATTTTGTGGCTGAACACACTGCCCGACGTTTAGGGCTGCGAGTGCAACCTACTGAACCATTTTGGGTTCGACTGGGCGATGGGAGACGTCTAGTCTCTTCTGGTGTTTGCATGGGCCTGACGGTTGATTTGGGGTGCCTCACTATCTCAATTGACTGCTTCCTATTTCCTTTGGGGGGAATAGACATTATTTTAGGCATCTCTTGGTTGACCACTTTAGGAGAAGTCCGCGTCAACTGGCAACTAATGACCATGACGTTCCTTTGGCAAGGACAAATGGTCTGTTTATCAGGGGAACCTGCTCTGCTCGGAAATTCTTCTTCATTGACCTCTTTAAAGAAACTTTCTCACAGGAAGTTTGGTACCGGGTCATCTTTCATGTTTAATTTCCATATTCTATTTTTTATTTTCACTATCGGCCTATACTTTTACTTCACGCGATTGTCAGATGCTACAATTTTTATAGTTATGTATGGTCTTATAAGCATGTATTTCACGGGGGTCATAGTTCGGTTGATTCTTGTTGCTACACCTGCTTATAAACTTCAGTTGCCCGAAGGTTCACACATCCATCCCATTTTTCACGTATCTCAATTAAAGAAATTGAGAGGCCAGCATGTTCCCGAACCAAACTTACCTCAGGAATTAGAGCAGGCAGTCCGACCCTACAAACCAGCTGAAATCTTAGAGGAACGTGTGCTAACAAATGATGGACACATTAACCGTGAGTTGCTGATCCGTTGGGAAAAGGGCACCAGAGAAGATGCAACCTGGCTTGAACTTTCTGAATTCCTAAAACAGTTCCCAGATTTCAGCCTTGAGGACAAGGCTGGACTTTCAGCAGGGGGCAATGTTAGGGAGGAATTCATTGGGGATCAATTAGGAACCAGGAAGGTTCAAGAAGTTGCTGTCCATGCTAAGGATTACATGAAGCCTGGGGATGAACAAGTCACTGCTGTGGAGGGATTGAAAGGCCAGGACAACTCTGCAGCAGGCCATCTGGACAATGAGGTGGCTGCTGAGGTGGAATCCAATCTGAAGGTATATCAGCACAGAAAGGGCGCTTCAACCAACCTCCCAAAAGGAATCTAAAGTTGTTAAGGGAATGAAGGGGTTAGAATGAGAATAAAAGGGGTGTGATTTGAGTGAGGAGGGGTGGAGAGTTTTATTTCTGTAGATTGGACAGCTTTGAGCTGGAGGGAGAGCTTAGGCTCTAGATCAGGAAAATGGAGTTGTATTCTGGTCCGGAAATTTCTGAGTTTGAGTTCCAATTAATTGCTTCCATAATCAGCTTTGTTTAAGGCATAACAAGCTACAGCTGGTAGTGATTTCTAACCAGTAAAATTTCTCCTGATCCAAAAATAGAAATGGCAGGTTATATTGAGCTAAGCATGTGAAAGCTTTTGTATCAACACAATCTCCTTAATTCAAAAAAAAAAAAGTCAAATTATCATAACTTCAAAAAGTTCATAATAATCATCAATGAATTGCAATCTCAAAATTTCAATTCTGTTTAGCATCAATAAATCAATGTGTCAGGATAGACCAACATGCCATATCCCATGAATCTTTTTAGAGTTTGTCACTCATTTAGACTATTCTTCTTACAAAACTAGGCCAATAAGATATTTTTGATATCCTAATGAGAAAACCATAATAATTGAGTTCGTATTGAAAAGTGACCAGTATTAGTAACACAAGCTTCAGCGTCACAGATATAGCAACAAACTTGCAATCAGCTAGGATTCTTTTTTTTTTTCTTTTTTTTTTTTAATTTTTTAAGAGATACCTTGTCCCATGGTTTCTAGCAGCTAAGACGTGTTTTCACAGAAACAGACTTCCACAAAGTACACTTACAAAGTATTTTGCATCATTGTGAAATCCAAAAGTTTTGAAATCAATTAGTAAAAACTCTTTGAGATTACACAAAACAACCCAAGGATTACCAAAGCTCCATGCTGTAGAAACCATGCCATTGAACAATGTATACTATAGTTACTTTTTGTAGCTTATTCAAAATTTTATTAACTTTTTATGCTTTCAGCCTCCTTTAACTTATTTTTATGGCTTATATTCTCTTAATAACGCTCATTTTCTTTTCTTATAGGAAAATAAGAGAACATAATCAATGTGGCAAAGTTGTGACATTCTGAATGTAAGCTCACTAGTTCAAGTGTTAGGGGCCACATCCAATTTAGGGAGCAACTAACAATTGTAATGCAGACCTGACAGCTTCAGCTGAATGCCCTGTAGTTCCAGATATTACCACCTCTCCTGAACCATCGAACATACCAAAATATAAACATGTTCCGATCAGGAAGAAGAAAAGTTTAACATTAATTAGACAACAGGAAATGAAACCAATCAAGGATAACCATGGTTCAAAGACATATGAAGAATTACTGGGTTCAACAATTCGAACACATTAATATACTGTTTCTTAGATATTCACAAAAGAAAGCAGTAAACTTTAGCATATTTTGAAACTATTTACTTGTCCACAGAAAAATAACCAACGGAAACATCATAAATGCCTTCTTATATAATTGTTTCTTTTTTCATTTTTACTTTCAATTTAAACATTTTAAACAACCTAACTACATGATCAAGATGTATCCTTTTAGCAGCTAGTATTGTTTCATTCACAATCTCCTGCCTTTTATGGATAAGGAACAAAGAAATACGGGCATAAATTATGATATTCTATAATTTATACTTACAACTAGATTAAACTAAAAACATAAACAAATTTACATAACTCCTGAGAGTGAAAATCATCTTAACCATAGACTCTGATAAACGTCATTTTCTTAATTATAGCACCAGAGAACTATAAAATATTTATGGGAAGTATCGCTTGAGAATGGTTGAAAAGTGATAGGGCTCAAGTTCTAAGGAAAGAACTAAGTAGTACATAATCAATCCCTTGCTTTGAGTTGGGTGAAGGTTATGGGCAGTCTTCTTTGGGAAGGGAACTCTATTAGGTTGTTATGAGTTGTATTGAACAGTAGTGTCCACGGACTATTCATAATTCTTTTGCAGTGTTTACTATTAAGAAATTCTTAGTTACTTCCTATTTTATCTAGTTGCTAAGATACTCAGAAAGTTTTTATCTTTTTCTATATTGTTGGCAGAGTCAATCTTAGGTTAATTTCTATTTAAAGACTTGTAACCTCATTCTAATTACAGAAATGGAATAAATATTCAGTTTCTAACCAATTGGTTTGAGTTCTCTCAAGTTTAAAGTGTGATAACTTCTTGTACTATGTATGATGCCTAAGGATCAAATCTTAAGAGGTGTGATACTTTCTTGCCCTAGGTGTTATTCCTAAGGAATTACTAATGTGATGCTAGTGAACCCATCCTCTGCCTTCCCTTTTTATTAGTTGCTGAATTTTAATTCTGCAAGAAAACTTGCTTCTAAAGAGAGCTGACTAAACCATCTAAATCAGCCCATAAAACCCTAAATCCTTAGCCTTATAATCCTAGTCCTACATCAAGTTGGTATAGAAGCCAGGTTCTTAGTCCTGTATGCTCAGAGTGGGAGAAAGGCTAATTAATTTTCAGCGACACGAATTGGTAACGAAAGGTTGTGAAAAGTTGGAACAACCACCACAATCATCAACTGTCAGAAGAAATCCCCAATTTTGAAGAATTCTTGAACATTCATTGGCTGATTTTACCCGGTTTGGGCGGCTATTGGTGGAAGGTAAAATCTGAAGTTATGGGTGGATTCCGCATAGTCCCTCTCACCTTTCTCTATCTCTGTTCTTTGTTTTCATCTCTCTTTTCTTTGCAAGAGAGTTTCTTTCATGGAGAAGTTTGTGGTTTTTGCGCATAGATTATCAAGGAAAATTTTGCAAATTGGTGAGACATTTGTCATATGCGAGGTTTTGAAGATTTGATCAAGCAATTAAGTTTAGGGGTGAAGATCTATTTTAGTTCGACGTGGAGATTTGTTTCATTTTATCCAACCCAAATACATAAAAACAGAAAATAGTTTTTTTTTTTTTTGAAAAGACAATTATAGAAAAGAAAAGAAATTACTAAGTGGAGAAATGGAATATTCCATCTGTATGAATTTTGGAAAGATATTTGTGTGATGTGCACGTTTGTTACTCTGTGCTAGGGTTAGAGCAATGGCTTATTGGAGTTCAACATGAAGGAGGTAGCCCAGTACACAGCTTACCAACAGAGGATTAGGGAGGTTAAGAGTGTTGTTAAAAAGAGTCAATTATGTGGTATGCTTGTGGAGTTAACAATAGTTTGGAGCAATCATGAAATTCGGTAAAGTTTTTGGCCATGGGGAGTGAAACAGAGGATAATTGAGTAGATTGATTATAATGGTTGATTGAATAAATAAATTGTAGTGCTTCATAATCATGGACATTGGCATGTTTCACAAACCACATAAGAGATTGTATGTTTGATTCCTTGATTATTTAATTTATTTTCATTGCACATACATGTTTTTTATAGTAGGAGCAATTTTCCCTATGCAGAATACATTAGAAGTTTAATATTTAGAGTTTTAGAATAGTTTCTACTATTTAGTTTGCTTTTAATTTTTGTGAGATGGTTCCGTTATTATTTGCATATTTGTTTTGGGGCCTTGCTTATATATTTAGGCATCAGAGTTTATTATTTGTGATATATTTTCTTAATGAACTGAATTGAGCCCGTAACAAAGTTATCCGTGGATTTTGATAGTCCCTCTTCCGGTCTTCCTCTCACTCTCTTCTTTACGTGCTTCTCTCTTTATTCTCTTATTGTCATTCTAAATTTGTTTCTTTTTCTATCTATTTAAAAAATAAAAGGAAAAAAAAAAAAAAAAAGAGCAATGCCCCATCCTAGAATGAATCAATCAATAACATACCATACTCTTTCTTCCACCCCCACCCAAAAAAAAAAAAAAGAAAGGAGCTCAAAATTTGAAGTGAGTTGAAGTTTCAGGGGAAAAAAAAAATCAAATTGTAGCCATTGAAATAAATCACAGTTGCTATTAATCCAAATTTGAGCACTTGTAAGAAGTAGTTTACACCTGATTTCAAGATTCATAGTTTACACCTGGTTTCAAGATTCGTAAGGAAGATAAAAACAAAGAAAGCGGGTAGGCTTGAAGAAAGAAAAGAAGGGAAGTGGCTAGAACCCATTTTCACAAAGTCAGCAAAGCCCATATATCTCCCTTGATAGAGATTTGAGGAGAAAGAGACATGGAGCTTTGCTTGACTCTGCAATCATATGAAAAGCAGACACACCAACATGGAGTCTATACCCATTAGCACCATAATACATGTCATTTGTCCATTACTCAGCTGACATGTCTTAGATGCACCAAATTATGCATCAAGACTATTGCTCCTTTTACTACAGAGTACTTTTTGGACATTCTTTGGCATCAAATTTGGATAATTCCAGGTATTTCTTAAGGTTACTATTAATACCTAAGAAAATGCATATATTGTTTTATATGTTTATAGTAGTCTTTTTATATTTAGATATCTATAGCTAAAAGCTATATATTTGACATGAATTTTACAAATGGTTTTTACATATGTTTGCATATAATTTTTTAAACCCAATTGTAGGAGTTTCAAGAATTTTCAAGACATTCTGCATCCATCAAGATTTTGCTATCGATTTATCAATCAGAATATGAGGATAGGTTATGACGTAAGACTGGTGCCTCTGGTTACGACATTCATTACTTCAATAAGAAATCTTTTGTTGGGCGAATTCTGGCGCAACGGTTGAGTTGCTCCTTTGGTGACCTCAAGGTCACAGATTCAAGACGTGGAAATAGTTTCTTTGTAAAAATACAAGGGGAAGACTGCGTACATATACGTCAATTCCAAAGCCAATATCAATTGTTGGGATTAAGGCTTTGATTGTTGTTATTGTTTTTGTAAGTTGAGATGGCTGAGTTGGTCTAAGGCGTCAGATTAAGATTCTGGTCCGAAAGGGCGTGGGTTCAAATCCCACTCTCAACATTTCCATGTTAAATTTATTCGCCCACTCTCAACATTTCCGTGTTAAATTTATTCGTAAAGACACGAATGCCAAGAGTTTAATTGAGAAAATAACTTTCGATAGGAATGAGTAGCATCATTTTTGGATAATTTCCAAGTATTTCTTAAGGTTACTATTAATACCTAAAAAAATGCATGCATTGTTTTATATGTTTATAGTGATCTTTTTTCTTTTCAGAAATCTGCAACTAAAAATTATATATTTAACACGAATTTTACAAATGGTTTTTACATATGTTTACATATGATTTTTTAAACCCCAACGTAAATTGAGATGGCCGAGTTGGTCTCAAATGCCAGATTAAGGTTTTGGTCCAAAAGGGTATGGACTCAAATCCCACTCTCAACACTTCAAAGTTAAATTTATTCATACAGATATGAGTGTCAAAAGGGTGTGGGCTCAAATCCCACTTTCTAACACTTCCAAATTAAATTTATTCATAAAGATATGAATGTCAAGAGTTTAGTTGAGAAAACGAATTTAAATAGGAATGAGTGACATCCTTTTTGGATAATTTCAAAGTGTTTCTTAAGGTTACTATTACTATGATATGTCTATAGGAATTAGTTAAGTTAACTTTAGATAGGATCTTTTTCTTTTCAGATATCTATTGCTGAAAGCTATATATTTGACATGAATTTTGCAAATGGTTTTTACATATGTTTGCATATAATTTTTTTTAAACCTTATTGTAAGTTGATATGGCTGAGTTGGTCTAAGACACCAGATTAAGGTTCTCGTCCGAAAGGGCATGGGTTTAAATCCCACTCTCAACACTACCATGTTAAATTTATTCGTAAAAATATGAATATCAAGGGGTTTAATTGAGAAAATAACTTTAGATAGAAATGAGTGACACAACCTTTTTGGATAATTTCTAGATATTTCTTAAGGTCATTATTAATACCTAAGAAAATGCATGTATTGTTTATATGTTTATAGTAGTCTTTTTCTTTTCAGATATCTACAACTAAAAGCTATATATTTGACATGAATGTTACAAATAGTTGTTACATATGTTAGTATATAATTTTTTTAAACCCTAACGTAAGTTGAGATGGCCGAGTTGGTCTAAGGCGCCAGATTAAGGTTCTGGTCCGAAAGGGCGTGGGTTCAAATCCCACTCTCAACACTTCTATGTTAAATTTATTCGTAAAGATATGGGTGTCAATACTTTAGTTGAGAAAACGATTTTAGATAGAAATGAGTATCATCATTTTTAGATAATTTCCGGTTATTTCCTAAAGTTACCATTAATAACTAAGAAAATGCATGTATTGTTTTATATGTTTATAGCATTCTTTTTCTTTTCAAATATCTGCAAGTAAAAGTTATATATTTGACATGAATTTTACTGATGGTTTTTACATATGTTTGCATATAATTTTTTTAAACCCTATCATAAGTTGAGATGGCCGAATCGGTCTAAGACACCAAATTAAGGTTCTGGTCCAAAAGGGCATGGTTTCAAATCCCACTCTCAATACTTCCATGTTAAATTTATTCATAAAGATATGGATGTCAAGTGTTTTACTGAAAAAATAACTTTAAATAAGAATGAGTGGCATATTTTTTTTGGATAATTTCCGGGTATTTCTTAAGGTTACTATTAATACCCAAGAAAATGCATGTATTGTTTTATATGTTTATAATAGTCCTTTTCTTTTCAAATATCTGCACAACTAAAAGCTATATATTTGGCATGAATTTTACAAATGGTTATTATATATGTTTGCATATAATATTTTTAAACCCTAACGTAAATTGATAAGGCCAAGTTAGTCTAACAGGCTAGATTAAGGTTCTGGTCCGAAAGGACATGGGTTCAAATCCCACTCTCAACACCTCCATGTTAAATTTGTTTATGAAAATATGGGTGTCAAGAGTTTAATTGAGAAAATGAATTTAGATAAAAATGATTGTCATCCTTTTTGGATAACTTCCAAGTATTTCTTAAGGCTACTATTAATACCTAATAAAATGCATATATTGTTTTATATGTTTATAGTATTTTTCTTTTTAAATATCTGCAGCTAAAAGCTATATATTTGACAGAAATTTTATAAACGGTTTTTACATATGTTTGTGTGTAATTTTTTAAAACCCTAACATAAGTTGAGATGGCTGGGTTGGTCTAAGGCATCAGATTAAGGTTTTGGTTCGAAAGGGCGTGGGTTCAAATCCTACTCTCAACACTTCCGTGTTAAATTTATTTGTAAAGATATGAGTATCAAGAATTTAGTTGAGAAAAAGGTTTTAGATAGGAATGAGTGACATCCTTTTGGATAATTTCAAGGTATTTCTTAAGAAAATGCATGTATTGTTTTATATGTTTATAGTAGTCTTTTTCTTTTCAAATATTTGCAGTTAAAAACTATATATTTGATATGAATTTTACAAATAGTTTTTACATATGCTTGAATATAATTTTTGTTAAACCCTGTAGTGCCGAGTTGGCCTAAGGTGCCAGATTAAGGTTCTCATCTGAATGGACATGGTTCAAATCCCACTCTCCATGTTAAATTTATTCGTGAAGATATAGTTGTCAAGGACTTAGTTGAGCAAATAACTTTAAATAGGAATGAGTTACATCATTTTTTGATAATTTGCAGGTATTCCTTAAGGTTGCTATCATTCCTCAAGGTTGCTATTACCACTATATGTTTATAGTAGTCATTTTCTTTTAATATATCTAAAGCTAAAAGTAATATATTTGACATAAATTTTACAAATGGTTTTTACATATATTTGAATATAATTTTTTTAAACCCTATTGTAAGTTTAGATGGTCGAGTTAGTTTAAGACACCAAATTAAGGTTCTAATCTAAAAAGCATAGGTTCAAATCCCACTCTCAACACTTTCATGTTAAATTTATTTGTAAATATATGAGTGTCAAGGGTTTAGTTCAAAAAATGACTTTAGATAGTCTTTTTCTTTTCAAATATTTGCACAGCTAAAAGCTACAAATTTGACATGAATTTTACAAATGGTTTTTTTTTTACATATGTTTGCATATAATTTTTTTTAAACCTTATCGTAAGTTGAGATGGCCGAGTTGGTCTAAGACACCAGATTAAGGTTCTTGTCCAAAAGGGCGTGGGTTCAAATCCCACTCTCAACACCTTTATGTTAAATTTATTTGTAAAGGCATGAGTGTCAAGGATATAATTGAAAAAAATTTTTCAAATAGGAATGAGTGGCATAGAAAAATCCAAACCAATTGAATCATTATTATTATTATTATTATTATTATTATTATTATTATTATTATTATTATTAATTTTTATGAATAGTTTATTTTTATTTCTTTCTTTTCATTAATTTTATTTTTAGGTTTTATTATTTTTATTTTTATTTTTATTTTCAAATTTTAATTTTATGTTATATTTTTTTTATTTTAAAATTTTAAAATTTTAAAATTTTTTAATTTTTTTAATTTTTTCCTCTCTCCTATATTGGTCTCTCAAACAGCCAACCCTAAAATTTGAGATTAAGGCTTACTCTTGTTGTATCGTAAGTCCAAAACTTGCCATTCTCATGCTTTATAACTACAAGCAAATGAGTTCATTAGCAAAACTAGTTCCTTCAGAGAGCAGGTTAGTGCCATTGGCTGCATGATAATAGCCTGCCCCTGGCCTTCTACCTGATGTTTTAACCTCAGATGCATGTTTCCAATCTATTTATTTCAAAAATGGATGCGTCAGTTGCCTTTATTTATTAAACAGCATGGTTCAACTAGTACTGCAACAAGAACACAAGTTGTCTCCTGAACAATTTTAATGACTAAACTGCATGGCTCAACTAGTACTGCAACTAGGACACGAGTCGTCTCCTGAACAATTTTTAATGATCAAGACTCAGCTAAAACCATGACATTCATATCAACTCTTCTATATAGAACCCACCCACCATAGCAGTAGTGTTTGCATGACTAAATGGATACATAATTGCCCTATTTTACACAAGCTTATTATGAATGCTGCCGGCAATAATCTACAGAGGGGAAAAAAAATGGAAATAGGATCAATGCGACAAGGAAATAAAACCTTGTCATTTGGTCAGTCAAAGCAAACATTCAGGGAGCGGAGAGAGAGAGAGAAACTACTACCATTATCTTGCCTCGAAGCAAGATGACCAATAGATTGATCGATTTTAAATGCATCACTCTCATTTTCAGTTTGAGTAGCATCCGCCTAAGCAAAATGATCAATTCCAAGATACAAGAATTTGGTTAATCATCCATTTACTCAAAAACGAAATAGATAAAATGTGGTAGTACCTAATAACAGTAACTAAGTTGGGAGATTTATATCCTAATGCAGAGCTACCTGATTTTCGTTATAAGCAAAATTTGTAGGACAGGTTGTTGAAGCTTTGTTCTGTAATCCATCCAGTGTCACATCTGCAAAACAAGGAACACGGAAACAACATTCTGCATTTTCAAACATCCATTAGGTTTAGAAATATAAATGACTAACGTATGGTCCCCACCTGACTAGGATAACTTAAATGCTAGGACTATCAATATCTGATCTTCTATTAACTAGAACAGATCATTCAAATAAATCATGGTCTTCCAAGAAACCGCCCCCTACCCCCACCCCATCTTTGCCTCCAACCAATTTAGGTGATATAACCATAGGATCTATACAAGAATCAAAATTCAGAAATCAAAATTTGGCATTTTATCTTCACCTATTGTTTCCTCTGCCAGGGATGTCTGACTAGTTCTATCTTTCAGGGTGAGTGCAGACACATCAATTTTTGAAGATGACAGAGTCCTCAGCATATCCTCAGTCGCCTTAGAACGCACTCTTCGCAATTCCTCCTGGATATTCCATGAGCCAGTGCTAGAAAAACTCCTTTTCTGCAACATATCAAAACTTTGCCCATCAGCCTTGATAAGTCCAAAATTGTTGAATCTAAAATGGTGCATCGTTTGCATCGCATCCTCCAAACACTAAGAAATTAAAACAGTCCAGAGCAAATTTTTTTATTTTTTATTTTTCAAGCCACATTCATTACACAAAGTTTTACTTAAACAGCAATCAAAAGGGAAAAAAATATATAATAAAATTTATTGTATATCGGGTACCTTGGATGACGAAAAAGTATGATTGCCAAGTGAAAGAGGTGTTCCTTCATTAAAAAGTTGTATCCCACTTGATGATGGGCTTCTGAATTCAAACAGTTTGGAAGATGGAGATGCCCAAGGAGGACGAGCCTTCATGTATGACTTAGCCACATCCACTGGGGAGCCTTCTTCTTTGCCAATTCCCTGCATGGATAAATTCAGTAGTCAGATGCAATCGACTTCCACTATGATCACAGGTTAATCCAAGCATTTAATAATGTTATTCTAGCATTCACATGAAACCACGTTACATAGCATCTACTAATCAATTGATTAAGATAAAGCAGTGGCTTGTGGCTAGCTACTTTTTACCTTTTTCTTCGGACATTCTTATATTGGCCGCCTAACTTAAAGTTCGTTTCAGAATTCGAACTTGACCCCTCTACAAATTCAACCTCGTCTAATTACTAACTAAATTACCATTTGTAATTATATGGAAATTTAAAAATACTTTGGTGAAAATAAAAACCAGTATCTCTTATCAATTACTGTTGTAATGACATTCAGATATTAGGAAATAACTTGCTAAAATATACAGCAGAATGATTCTCATTCCTTCCAGAAATAATGGATGCTTCCAGAATTAAAAAAGAAAAGAAAAAAAAAAATTCACAATCTTGAAGAGATTATAACTAAACAACTATCTCTTCTGCATGTCATATTTTTTTTCTTATTTCTTTGGTTTTTCTTTATTTTTACTTAAATAACTATTAAAAAATATTTTTGAACATTGCAATAGAAAAGTAGCACTGATTTTTCCTGCAGGACGTGGGTTCTAATGCCAGTTAGTGTAATATGCACTTACGCATACCTTGAATCTCTTCCATAAGTTTTTTGCAATTGCTAAGTATGAGCCTTTGGCTACTAGGTGGTGTCCCTGCATGTAGTCGGTATACAGTGGATGATTGATTACACAAGATATGAAAGTGGGAATGTTCTGTCTCCTACAATTTCCTAGGGAGAAATGGACACGGCCTAAGTTCTGTTCCCTACAGTGTCCTTGCATAGAAAGTTACTCTAGGAGACCTTTCACATGAGCAATTGCTTTGTGAAAAGATATTTAAATACAAAGTTTACTTAATGAACAAATATACTTTCAAGGTAACGTGTAGTGGCACCCTGAGTAGTCTTTAGAATGTACTTAACCCATAATGATTGCATTTTTTTTTTTTTTGAAGGCGGGGATGAGGGGTTTGTTAGATGAGGTGTTTAAAGTAGATTGCTTTCTCCATGTTCATCTCCAGAAGGAGCTAACAAAAGACTGCCTAGTGGATTATGCGCTTGAAGTGGTACCACAAGTTGCACAGAAAGCAACAAAATGATATACTTGATCCCTCTTATGATCTCTTGTTTGGAAAGAAAAAAGGGGAAAAAAAAAAAATTCAGGGTATGAAGAAGCCCTTCATCCGCTCTGGATATTTTTGGTTTAAGACTTTATCATTTTGGATCTTGATCCCAATTTTTTGGCTCCAAGGAGGATGTTGCTATTTTGTGGATTCAATTCTTCTCCCTAAGGTTGAAAGTCACAATATTTACATCCTTCTCACAAAAGAAAGAAGGCATTCCCATCCCCATTAACATCTCAGAAACAATATTCCTAAAATCTCCTAGAGCTGGAAAGCTAAACTAATGCTAAGAAAACAATCTTATCTTACAAAAATATGTGATCTCTAGTTTTAGCAATCTTATGACAGGTGACACAAATATCCTGACAGATAGCTTTAGATGATTTCTTTTAGTAACAAATCATTTGTATTAATCTTGTTAAGCTCCAAAGATCACGTAAACGTCTTAACTTTGTGAGGAACGTTTGCCTTCCAAATGAAATTTGATTGTGGAAAAGGAAGGTATGAGGAAGGCATATAAGATGCTAAAGAGAGATTTGCAAGAGATAGCACCATCAAGGGTCCAAACTCTTGGAAGAAGGTTCATTTCCACGTAGAAAGGAAAGTACGACGAAAAGTCTATTAGCTTCCATGTCATTTAGATTTCTTTAAAAATGAAAATCCAACACAGTTAAGTGTCCCTCCAAATTATAGAAATCTTTGATAAGGCCAAATGAAGCATACATAGTTAATAGAGTTGAGGGAAAGTGATGGATAAGGGAGAGTGCCCAATCCAAGAAACCTCTTAGAAGAGAACACAAGAACCATAACCCACTTTGCATGATGCCAGAGGAAGCAAGATCTAATAAACTGAGAGATGAACTTCCGAGGGCTACAATGAGAAGATCTCACCTCAGATTCGGCATCCCAATCAATTTGTTGGAGATCATACTTGCTGTTGATAAACTTATACTGCAAAGAACTGGGATCTAAGGGGAATCTCCAAACAAGCTTACTGGGGAAATGGTTTTGAACACCAAATTGCCAGAACTTAAAACCTCAGATTGAGGTCTAGAAACCTGCTTTCAGTTTTACCATTCGACAAACTAGAGCCAAAATTTTAGACCAGAAGGACGATATTTTCCAGTTTGGTCAGTTTCAGTCAGTTAGTTTGGGTGGCTTTCCAACAAACCTGTTCAATGCTTATTGCTGGTCTTTTGAAATCTAAGAGGTAATCCCACATCAAATAAAGGGTGGATGACTGAGTTGTGCGTGCATGTCTGTCTATGGCCCTGCGCGCATGTATGTCTATGGCCCCGCACCTAATTGCTTAAACTTTTACATAAGATGGTGGGCTTGTACATATGCACCCACACTTTTGACTCCTTGTGTATCCCACCTGTGTGACTCCCTACAGCTAGGCCACAGAAGGATGTCATTTTCCAGTTTGGTCAGTTTCAGTCAGTCAGTTTGGGTGGCTTTCCAACAAACCTGTTCAATGCTGGTTGCTGGTCTTTTAAAATCTAAGAGGTAATCCCACATCAAATAAAGGGTGGATGACTGAGTTGTGCGTGCATGTATGTCTATGGCCCTGCGCTTAATTGCTTAAACTTTTACATATGATGGTGGGCTTGTACATATGCACCCACACTTTTTGACTCCTCGTGTATCCCACCTGTGTGCCTCCTGACAGCTAGGCCACAGAAGGATGTCATTTTCCAGTTTGGTCACTTTCAGTCAGTCAGTTTGGGTGGCTTTCCAACAAACCTGTTCAATGTTTATTGCTGGTCTGTTAAAATCTAAGAGGTAATCCCGCATCAAATAAAGGGTGGGTGACTGAGTTGTGCGTGCATGTATGTCTATGGCCCAGCACCTAATTGCTTAAACTTTTACATAAGATGGTGTGCTTGTACATATGCACCCACACTTTTGACTCCTTGGGTATCCCACCTGTTTGCCTCCCTACTGCCATGTTTAATCTCCTTCCAAAGATTACAAGCAATTTGAAAACAAAATATAAGGCGACCAAATGCAAAAACAAAGAAGTGATTAACAAATATATCTTTATTGAATCAAAACATATGTCCACAATTAAAGGATAACATAGGCAACATGTCATCCAAGACATGCAACATTTCATGATCAGACACCAAGAAGAAGTACTGACCTGCTGCAGAATGGGTGACATGGTCAAGTTTCCCCCACCCGACCTTGCTAGTGAACCTGATTCCCATTTCTTCTCCTGTAACCATTTCTTTGCTTCCACAATTGCAACAGTGCAATTGTGAGACACATTTGCATCTGGATAAGTCAGATATTAGTTTCCAGCAAATGGAATCATTTCCTCTCCAGGTGTGATTGAAAATACCACAAAATTATGAAGTTGTACCCACCAGTTGCTCTGGTTGGCGTGCCATCCACTCCATTGTTCATGGTAGGATGATCAACAACACGTGATTTAATAATTTCAATCAATCTGTCACACTCTTCCCTAACCAAACATAAACATCGAGTCAGAATTTCCAAATGGAGTATTACCAACAAATGGAAGTAGGTGAGAAAGTAAAGGTGAAGGTTACAAGCAGATACTGGTTGTCTCACAAGTAATAAGGAAACTTTCAAGCACAAAACAAGCACATGATATAGCTATCAGATGAAAAACAAATGGACAAGGATAACCAAGAACTTTGATCAGAAAACGAAACAGAATACAACAATTAAATTTGGCACTAAATACAGCTCCAGCCAATAAAATCAACCCAATGCATCTGCTTGCTGCTACTGGGGCTGACGGGAGAAGGTAAAAGGACATATTCAGCACAGGCTACGGACTTCAAGTAAAATGGCACCTTAGGCAACGTGTAGAAGTAAGAATTAATAATAATAATAATAATAATAGATTCCCCATGCATCAAACAATTAAAAGGAGTGCCAAATATTTCTTATTTTTTCTCGGTAACTTCACATACAATGTCTATCAACTAAAGATAAATAAATTCATTCTCTTTCACTCATCCAACATAACAACCCCAGGGAAACAGCATCACCCATAAACATTACATTCCTGGTCATTCACCCACCTGAGATACTTTTACAAGAAAATACCATTCTGGGTACACGTCCCACAGATTCATCATTAGACTAGACAAAGCCCACTAGCCAGTTGCCCTAGTCGAAAGCCAAACACCGTGATCACAACCAAACAACACCCCCAGGAATTTAAAATATGTCATACATTCTATGTTTGGATCAGCTATATATCCTAAGCTTTCACATCAAAATAGCTACATTTTATCTTCCCCACAGTTCGGATGTTTATACAAACGCATATGAAATTTGGACTAAAGCATATGCTTTTCCTGCAATACCATCTGAACATTTTTGTGATTTCTTTATTCAGGCACCAAAATTAAGCATAAACAACAAAACCATACACAAGGAATTCTTCCTAGAAAAGAAAGCTTTATTGACATATGAAACCAAGCAACACAAATTTAAAAGGGACAAACAAATCTATCCACAATGATAATGATAATAACAAAAATAATAAACACATTTACTTCTGTGTTCCTCATTGAAATGCAAAGTAGCTACAAAAGACACATTAGGATAAAGCATTTAATTGCTTAGGCATTCATGCAGAAAATTTTTTTAGCAGAAGTGCCTGATTTTTATGGGTTTTATTCGAATATTACCCTATATATATAAAGCGGGAGTTGGGGTTACTGTTCATGCACTTTTTCCCCCCGTCCCTCAATGGTTGTCCCATAATTTTAGGACCCCGCTATCTTTTCTCTTCATTCAAGTCATTGCATTTTTTTAACCCGGTTTCTTCCCCCCCCCCCCGGCTTGGATCCTTCATCCTTTGGAAGACCTCTCTGTCTTTTTTCTTTTTTTATTCAGGACTTTGCTATTTTTCCCGCTAATTTTTTTTTTCATTTGAGTCCTTGCGCTTTTTTTTTTTCGATTTCTTTTTTTTCACTTAGGTCCTTCATCTTTTGGGGGACCCCACTTTTTTTTTTTTCATAAGACCCACTATTTTTTTTCATTCAAGTCCTTCAACTTTGTTTGCCCCGTTTTTTTTTTTACTTGGGTCCTTCGTCTTTTAGAAAACCCCATTATGTTTTTATTTTCAGTTAGGTCCTTGCACTTTTTTGACCCGCTTTTCTTTTTTTTTTCCCGCTTAAGTCCTTAGTCTTTTTGGGACTGCACTTTTTTTTTTCATTTAGGTCCTTACTTTTTTTTTTTTACCCTTTTTCGCTTTGGTACTTTGTCTTTTTTGAACCACACATGTTTTTTTTTATCGTTCAGGTCCTTCAACTTTTTTTTAACCCCTTTTTTCATTTAGGTCTTTCGTCTTTTTGAGACATAAGTTTTTCCCCTTTTGTTTTTTTGGCCCCAGGGATGGTTATCCCTTTATTTTTAGACCGCGGCTTTTTATTTTTTCCTTATTCAAGTACTTTCTCTTTTTATTTTTTAACCCAGCTTTTTTTTCTCTTAAGTTCTTCGTCCTTCGGACATAGTTTTTTCTCCTTTTGGTTTTTTAGGCCTTGTGGATGGTTGTCCCTTTATTTTTAAATCACATTTTTTTTTCTTTCATGTCCTTACTTTTTTTATTTTTTTACCCTCTTTTCCTTTAAGTCGTTCGTCTTTTTTAAACATAAGTTTTTTCCCTTTTTGGGCTCCACTTGTCCATTTAGATCCTTGGCTTCTTTTATCCATTTTCTTTTTTTTTTTTTTTAACTTCAGTCTATTGACTTTCTTAGCATAGGTTTTTCCTCTTTGTTTTCTTTGACCCCACAAGGTCAAAGAAAACGTACCCAGTGCCAAAACTCCCACATTGTGGGCTCTGAGGAAGGGAATACCTAGACAGCCTTCCCCTTGCTTTTTTTTTCAGCCTCCTTGCAAAAAAAGCAAGGGGAATGCTGCCATTGCTTTTTTTTTTCAGCCTCCTTGCAAAAAAAGCAAGGGGAAGCTGTCAAGGTATTTCCTTCCCCAGAGCCCACAATGTGGGAGTTTCGGCACTGGGAATGTTTTCTTTGACCCCACAAATAATCGTCCCTTATTTTTAAACCACAATTTTTTATTTTTTCCCTATTCAAATCCTTTTTTTTGTCCCTCTTTCTCTGTTAAGTCTTTCGTTTTTTTTTAAACATAGGTTTTTCCTCTTTTATTTTTTTAGGACCTCACGGATGGTCCTCTCTTTATTTCTTTACATTTTTACTCCACTTATTACCCTTTTTTATCTCATTTGTTTTTTTTTTTATAAGAGTTCCAATGGTTAGACTTTTTTTTGTCGCTGATATACGCCAAATTTTTCACTGATTTGGACAATAATTTAGTTCAAATATTGATCTAATTATAAATCTAATAAACGTTTGTACAGTAAAAAAGTACAATCCACATCTTGTGGAATGTGGACACCCCGCGTGTTAGCGCGGGCCGATCACTATTATGAAATTTACCACACAATTCAGAATAAGAAAAGGTAAGATCCATCATTTAGATTGGGACAGATTTAGTGCATTTTAAATTTCAAAACATGTTCCTTTGACTTCAGCAATTGCCTATTGATTGGCAATGTGACATTGAAACCTCCAATAGAACTCCTATACTCTTAGACTTTCAATGAGACCATTCATATAGGTAACAAAAGTTTGATTTCTTATATTTAACAGATAAAATATGTACACATTCATAAGTACCACATGGAACTTTAACAAAGTAAAACTTAGAGAATGAAACATGGAAAGAATAAAATTGTCACTCACCTTGAATAAGTCTCCTGCATAAGTAGCTGTTCAATTATATACTTGGGTTTACTCTTCCGCAGCATTGACTGCAGGCCTGGACCGAAGCATTTTATCATATCTGATGACGTCTGCTTCTTCTGGGATTAAAAAACAGTTTGATCGTAAAAGGTACACCTAGATGGTTTAATGAAAGTGAATATTGCATGGATATTCGATCGCAGTCCTAAAAAATGGAAGATACACGCACACATATGTCACAGTGATAGACAAACCAAGAGAGAAGCATAAACAAGAACTATTATACTTGATTGATATTATTTGAGTACCTGTTGATCTGATTGATATTTCCATGAACTTTTTTGTGACAATTTTATTCAGTAATGACATGCTTAATCTATTTATTTATTCATTGAGTACATATAATATGTGAAAGAGACAACAATAACAGTTAGACATACTTATCCACCCACTTTTACATATTTAAATAACTAAACATCTTTATAGGGAAAAACCATATAAACATAATAAAATTTAACCAATATAAATATATTAGGTTTGTTAGTATGCCCATATCCTAGCTTTTGAAAATTTGTCATTTCAGTGTATTCATGTCATGTTCAATGGAATACATGTATCCCTATATGTACTTATTAGCCAGCCAAAAGGAGCTGTGTCAAGTTCCAAAGCATCAAAATTTTCACTGTTGCAGCTGCAGATCAAGAAAGTGTTTGCGGTGGGGGCGATAATATGAATGCACATAAATAGTAGTTTTACCTTCAGAAACAGATGTACAGACAAATGAAATTTCATTTACTTTGGTGTATCTAAATAAGTCGGGTGGAAAGACTAATATTGTATTGATTCAAAATGTATTAATAGTTTGACTAGAGGAATATGCCCTCATTCATCTTACATGGATCTATCAGTGCTCTGACAAGTGAATGTCATCATCAAAAGCCTAGCACTAGTCTACAAGAGAAAAATAGACAAAGACTAGTTCCAAATCTTATAACTTGATTTTCCCGTGGCAATGGATGAGTTATCAATTTCTGCCTCACACTGAAGGATAAATGATTTTGTGGTAAAAATTTTCAGGCTCTACTTTACAGTACATAACGTCCCAGCAATAACTTT
Organism: Dillenia turbinata; assembly: GCA_037126225.1. Lineage (NCBI taxonomy): Eukaryota > Viridiplantae > Streptophyta > Magnoliopsida > Dilleniales > Dilleniaceae > Dillenia > Dillenia turbinata. Next base: position 11,295,393 of record JBAMMX010000010.1, on the reverse strand, counting down.
CCACTCTGACCATATGACCTCTTTCGTTGTTTGGTATTATATAAGAGGAAGCATGCATTGCAATTCACGTGTACGGGGAAATCCATCATTTTTCGGATGATACCATGTCACTAATTTAAAAGAAACACAAAATAGGTACCATAGTGGTCTTATCCACTTGATCAGCTCCTCCATTATCTCCATCACTTCTGTATCCATTGTCCTCTACAAAATGAAAAAGTCATACCCTGGGCAAGTTATAAAATATAGAAATGATAATTACATTGGCAAATCAACAATGGAAGAGAACAGCTCATTAATAAGGTAGTGTTGTTGGTCCACTTCCATTCTAGGTAAACAAGTTGCGAATCCCACACTTCACCATGAGCTTAATAAGAAGTGACCAAGTTTCTTGTATGCATGCAGATTTTATTTGATTAATAATTAGATGTACAACCATTCTCTTTTTAGAATTCAGATTACTACCAATAGCACTAACAACATAACGTGTGGATTCAAAACTTTTACCCGTAATGCAGAAGTTACACTTAAGCACATCTAATAGAGGTCCATTCTCAGGTTTATTAGCAAAATACAGATTATATGAGAAATCCTAATTGTTGACCTATAAATTTTTTGAAAAGAAGAAATCAATCAAGTTAAGCTTTTACAATTAAAAAAAGAAAAGAAAAGAAGATGGTAAATGAAGATGAAACTACTTAGAAAAATAATGAAACATGAAATCTCCTCATAAATGATTGATACTTTTTTCTTTTGAAAAAAGGTGGTTGTTTCTGTTTGAGCTTTTACTTTGCTATATAGATTTTCCTTGCGGCCATGATAATGGTTGAGAATGAGATGAAGTGGTGGAGCTGGGATTTGATGGGATAAAGAAAGAGGAAGAATGATCTGGATGAGTGAGGGTCACAAACATGCCTCAAGAGAAAATATCCTGTCTCCTAACTAGGGCTTGAGTGTTATGGTTTCAGATCTGCACGGCCAATTCTTTGTAGGTCACGAAAGTTTGTCAATGCTCTCACAACAGGTGGTTGGTGATGGGTTGTGTATCTTGTGGGGTCAGTGCATGTATGCGAGGCAGTGGACATTGTGGTTGAGAGCAATGGGTAGACAAAAGAAAATATTTTTCTAAATAATGACCGGAGGGAATAAAGGTGGCACAATTTTACGAACATGTTTGCAATACTGAGGTGTAGTTTAGTAATTATATATTGATGCAACAAGAAAGCACTAAAAGGCATCAAGCAGGTACCACCAAGTATGGCTAAGGGGGTGTTTGGTTAAAGGGTATAGGTTTCAAGAATGGGAATGAAACCTATATCAGCTGTTTGGATTAATGGAATGGGAATAAGGGTTTGGGAATGGAAACCCTGAAAGTATGGGTTTTGTGAAACCCAAGCAAAATGATGGGTTGCATCCGAAACCCATCTCTCAGACCCATGAAAAATCTGTCACTGTTTGCCCTTCTATTCATCTCTCTCTCTCTCCTCTCTCCTCTCTCCTCTCTCTCAAACCCATCCCTTCTCTCTCTCTACCCCATCACCTCCCGTCTCTCTCTCTTCTCCCTCTCTTCCCATCTCTCAAACCCAAGATCACTGTTTGCCCTTCCTTCGAAGGTCCCTTCCTTCTATGGAGACTAAAACAAACGACGAGCAGGTGAGGCAGTCGAAGCAAAAGATCAAAGACGGGAGAGATGATCAGTCAATTGAGGCGAATTGAAGGTGGTCGAATCATCTGAAGGTTGGAGAACTCAAAGACAGACGAATTGGCGAGTGAAGAAAGTGATGATGACTTTTGATGGCAGAATCAAAGCGAAACTGGTGGTGAATTTGCATAGAGAAGACAAAGCTTGAGGCAACTGCAACAAAAATTGAACAAAGGTGCCAATGGATTGAAGACTGCATCGGAGTAAATGATGGAGATGCCGTAGATTGTAATAGACAGCGATTGGAAACTGGACGGTGGTGGCGAATCGAGAACTTGAACACTTCTGCAAAACGCACTTTTAACATAAAATTTATGGACTCTTAGGGTTTAGTTTTGTATACAAAGGGATTAACTTCAAAATCCCCCAACAATGGTCCTGTAAAATTAGTGTGAATTTTATAAGTAGAAGTAGAATTTTATAAATCCCACCTCCAAAATTTATAATTTCTTTTTGTTGATTTTGGGAAAACTTTTATGAACAAGACAAAGCTTAAAAAGCATTCTTCCACAAATTTTTCATTGTCCGCTTGTTTGTGCATGCTTTAAACTTTTGGAAAATGTTTTTGGAGAAAGACAACACTCTTGTGCATGCCTTAAATTTTTCATAATCCCTATCTCATATCTTGGATGCTTTCTTTGTTCATATTTCAAGTGTATAATGTCACTCTGTGTTCATATTATTAATTTTAAAACATTTTTTTATCAAGGGCAAAATAGACAACTATATAATTTTCATTCCAATAGATATACAAACAAAACATCAATAATGTTAAACACACTCATTCTATAATTTAAACCAAACGGTTGATATCGGAATTTGATTTTGATTCTGATTCCTAAGATTTTGATTCCGATTCCTGAGTCTGAACCAAACGCCACCTAAATATAGACATCTATATTAGTAATCTGGAAAAATATCTAAAGTTATGTTGCAGTTCCCACTTAACTCCAAAATAGGTAAAGTATTTTCAACTTACCATGTAGAAAAAGATAATATCTTTCCTTACAAAAACTTCCAACTTCTGTCCCTCCAAACTACTCCAAAAAAAAAGGAAGCAACCCCTGGGATTTTTGACGGAATTGAAAGGTCACTTTCTTCTTTTTTTTTTAACCTTGCTTCAAGACTCTTTGCTTTGGTTTGCCCCTGATTTCTTTCTTTCCCCTTTTTTTTTGGTCTTGGAGGTAGATGTAGCTATTGGCTCACTTTTCTCTTGTATCTCACTCTGCACTTCCTTGGTGCTCTAACTGAATTTGTCTTCTCTCATCAATTTTCCCTTAAAAAAGGCTCAACTAAATGACGATGTCACATGATATGTTCTGCATTGCATCATTTTCCACAATGCAGCCTCTATAATCCCTTACCAACACCTTACCAGCCAAGGGTCGATATCAGTATGGACTTTCTTCTTAAATAAACAAATTCTGTGAGGTTTTGACTCAGTCATGCTGTTGTTGATAAATTCTCCAAAAAAGGGTCAACTTCCTTCAATTAAAAACCGAAAAAAAACCTTTCACTATCTTTCAAGGAAATGGTCCACATGCATAGATCACCAAAGTCCATTTTTAGCATAACTAATGGATAGTCATAGAGGAACATTGTCAATTTCCGAGTCCTTAACATCCATATACACAATCAGGAACAAGTTGTTGATTGATCTATTAGAAATCTCCTTCATTTTCTTGCTAAGTCTGCTTATGATACTTCCTAGTGTCGATCGAGTCAAAATACTCCCTTTGAAGTGGTCTAAGGGATCCCAAGCCATGCTCTTCACTTTACACTTGTTTCACAACCCAGCAAAATAAGTATGGTAGACATTTAGTGGCTCAGATTTGAGAAGTCCAAACACAAGTTAAAGCTCAAGCACAAAAGTGCAAGCAATCGCCATGAAGAGTTCCAGGATTCTCATCGGCATTGCTGGTAACTTCAGTACAAACAAGATTCATCATGGTCCACCAGTGAAAAAAGCAATTTCAATTGCGTACATATAACACACTCAAAAACGAAATTTTTAGACCTCATTGCAATACTATGAAGCTTGGGCCTGATGCTTACATAATTAAGCTAGTAGAGCCTCATCTAAACACAGTCATCTCTAAACTATCATGGTAATCCAACTTAGTTAATACCTCACAAAAATATTAAAGCTCACAAAAATGACATGCCCACCAATTTTCGAGGTTCATGATTCACAACCAACAACTTCTAGCAAGACCTATACATAATATCTTGAGGAGATGAAAGATCAAACCAGGATTGGCTATACTTTGATTACTGATGAAAAACTAGAGAAGCTCGAATGAGGATGAGTTCCTTCCAATACACAGAGAATGACGTAACTGCAGCTCGAAGTTTATGTACATCTAGACCCTAAACCCTAATGGCTAGTTTTGAGAAAACACTGCTTTTCACCACTACATTTTACTTTCTATTATTAAGATAAATTTAAGTATCACTAAAACAAAGAGCTTTCAATTTTGTTTGAAGAAAAGGGGACTTCAATATTTTGATGTAGTAATCACTCCTTAGAGTTGGGAGGTCTGAGCCCCCATCTGCGGGGTCATTTATAACCTACACCATTAGACTTGAGTTGTCCTCCCAGATAAGCAAGTCCCTAATTGATCTTCATACCATTATTCTCCTTCAAAAATTTCAACGCAACTATCATTTCATTTTACTTTGGGAAAGTTACAAAAATCATCCTAAATTTAGCCCCGGATTACACTTTGTATCTTGTGTTTTGAAAATTACACTTTCGATTCTCAAACTAATGTTATTAATATTTTCCGTTAGTTTTTTCTTAAATTCCAACACTGCCCTCAATATAAAAATTAATCATTTTTTATTCATTCCTCTCTCTCTCCCCCCCTCTCTCTCCCCACTTTCCCAAATCGTGAAACTTACAACTACAACTCATCACAGAATACAAGTGATCAACTCTCTCTCTCTCTCTCTCTCTCTCTCTCTCTCTCTCTCTCTCTCTCTCTCTCTCTCTCTCTCTCTACCCACAGCTGCACAACCATCCTCAAGTGAAAAACAAGAAAAATGTGAAAATGTTTGAAAATCTAGAAATGTTGATTCTTCATGACAATCATGATGATGCGGATGATGGTGTTATAAATACTTTTGTACCTGGCCCCGTGGTTCCTCTAATTTCTTTGATATTTATTGGGGGGGAGAGAGAGAAAGCGAGAGAGAAAGGGTAGAGAAGCCTATTGCTTTAAATTCAATCAGATATCTCACTCTCCCCAACTTCTATTTGTGTTGCACTGATAGGAGTAACATTTTTTTTTTTTTGGGTTGGAAAAATCAGTCTTGCCCATAAATTGTAGATGAAAGAACTCAGATTTCAACTTGCACAGCTTATTCTTTTTCGGTAGAAATTACAATCAAAAACCTTGTGTTTTTCCATAGAGATTTTCATAGAGAGAGAAAGAAACAAAGAGAATGGAAATATTTAAAAGAAAATACAACTATTTGAATTAAAAGGATGGATTTTTTTCGGTGGTTCAAAAACGCTAGTAATGATGCTAATGATGGGGTTGTCACTGGTTTTGTTCCTGGCCCTCCGGATCCTCTAATTTCCCAAATATTTTTAAAGAGAGAAGAGAGAGATGCCTAGTGTTTTAAAGTCAATTAAATCTCTCTCCACCTTTTATTTTTGTTGCACACAAAAGATATGATAGAAGTTCCCAATTGTTTTGGGTTGGGGAAAAAAAAATCATCTCTCTCCTCTTTCGATGGGATGGAAGTTTTCAAATTCCCTTTTTTACAAATTGTTTACTGAAAGTACTCGAATTGTTAGTCAATTTTCATTGTATCAAAAGCACAACCATAACATATGCTCTTAGAACTATGTAGTTAGAGCCATCAGAACCTTTGAAATCATTCACGGCATACTTGGAGTACAACACAGTGTTTCTAAGAGCAACAAATAGTGCTTCCCCGTTCCTCATCCAAAGGACATGGACCAATAGCAATCACCTTTACATGATAATAGGAGAAGTCGATTTCATCAAATCTTGACTTATCAAATTAGAGGATTAAAATGAATACTAATCGATTGAAAAAAAAAAAAAAAAAAAAAAAAAAAAAAAAAAAAAAAAAAACCTTGACTGAACCAGAGAGAAAGAGAGAGAGACGTAGAAGAAACAAGCCAAGGAGAGAGGAGAGAGAGAAAAGGAATACATATATATATGTATATGGACATTTTCAAAAAAAGGATATTTTAGACTATTCATATTTAAAAAGTCAAAGCCACTAACAGAGATCGGAAAGTGAAACCTCAAGGCTAAAAGCGAAATTTTTCAAAACACGAGATGCACAGTGAAATCTGGTCTAAATTTTGGGATAGCATTTGTAATTTTCCCTCACTTTTCACCATCAAGTATCTTGACCTGCATCAGAACTTGTTTCCTCTGGACCTAGCACCATCACTTCCGAAAGAAGTACTAGTACACCATGCAGTTGTTGAAGATATTATGAAATTCCTTCCCGACTCCCAATCTTGAGCATGGTTCTGATTATGAATCCAACAAACCAATCAACTCCTTTAGGGCGCAATATAGTCACCAACCAAAACATCCTAAAACGCCAAGGAAAAGAAGCCTAGAATACATTCTTCCAGAGATATATTTCAAAAAGATTATGCTAAAACCTAACCAGGTCCCTAATCACTAATCTCTCTAAGTGATCTTACACTCCTTGCCTAATGTGCCTTCACCCATACTCAAACCATAAACCTTCCCAACCTCCTTGGAACCCATCCAATGAGATCTTCACGTATTTAGCAATTCCACCTCAAACAATATATCCTATTACACAAATTCCAGCTAAAACACAACTAAGAAATTTGAAGAAAAGTAACATAGAGAGACAATGGAGAATAAATAGAGAAGTAGGGGGAAAAGATAGAGATGAAACCCAAATGGATAGACTATCAGAATCCAGTGATAGCATAGCGACAACACTTAATTCAATTCATTAACTAAAGCATCACCAATAATAAACCTAATTCCAAAATATATAGGCAAGGCTTTGAAATAAATATCAAAAAAATATCAAAAGAACAATTTCACAAAAATTAACCAAACAAGAATAATTATTCCAAAACCTTAAAGATTATTAGATGCAAGGCTTTGAAATAAATATCAAAAAAATATTAAAAGAACAATTTCACAAAAATTACCCAAACAAGAATAATTATTCCAAAACCTTAAAGATTAAATAATTTCTAATATATTCTACGTCAACTCTCCTAGACTGACTCGTCTCCATAAAGTCAAAATTGTGTGTCAACGTGCATGAATCCAACAACCAAATAATACTCTAGAATAACACATTTAAAAATAATTTCAAAATAACCACAGCTTCACAAACACCTTGATAGTGATGAAAATTCTCATCAAAGAGATCAAGAAATATAATTCTTGTGTAGGTGAATTTAAAAATCTAATCAAGAAATATAATTCTATTTGTATGTAAATATAAAAACTAACATAAGTTCCACTTAAATGATATACAAAAGAGTGAAAAGGAACTAAAAAGAAAATCTAGAATCACATGAAAATTGCTTGTAATTCAAAAAAAAAAAAAAAAAAATCCTTTTCAATAATAGTCTCACAATCAATGTCTAATATCCTTTAAAAAATTTTCAAAATTTTCATTTTTCACGTCCTTTTTGAGCTTCGCAATATTTTCAAAGTTCTTGACTAACTCACTTTTAGACTTCTCTTCTCCTATGCATAAAGATGGAAGAAGAACATCATCAAGTGACACGCTCCATTATGTTGCTGCTAGCAAATACCACTTTCTTTGGTTTTGGATCTTCCAAATCATTCCCACAAGATCAACTAGTGGGGACTCTTTCCTCACATGAGAAGACTTACTAACTTTGTGTTTAATGTTCTGTTAGATATTGGATATAAACACTTGCCCACATTTTGGATCAGCCTCTTAGTATTGGCTTTTATTCAACTCTACACAAATTTCTTCAAGCTCACTTTTACATTTTTCAAATTGTCTTTTCATCATGTTATAAAACTTCAGAAAATTTTCAAAATCCTCACTAGAAATTATATTAGATTTAAATTGGAACTGAATAGTAAAGTAACAGTATTGGAGTTAAAAAATAATCATCATAATCATTAGTCTCATATGCATATGTACGGACTTCTCTTGAAAGAGATTAAAATTGTAGCTATGGTCATAATGACACAGGACAAAATCAACATTTTCATTGGCAAGCTAAAAGGCCGATACCAAGTCGAACTTAGAGGCCAAATGTAGGCCAAAGGAGACCCAACCTGCCCGCAATGCAGGTCAAATCCTAGGTCTTTTAGGTGCGAAGACCTAGAACACCTGCAGAGCAGCGGTCTGTGAAGCCACATTCATCTGATGCATATAGCTTTGTTTAATGTTTTCCTTTAGTTATTTTCAATCTTTTTATTTCCTTTTAATTAGAATGATGTCTAGGCTTTTAATATTTAATTTCTTATTTTGTTTAGTGCTCTTAGGCTATTTAAGCTCTCTTTCATTCATTGTAATGAAGACTTTGATTATTAATGAAATTTTGAGGTTTTCCTCACAAGTCTTGAGTAGTTTTTATCCTTTGGGGTGGATTCCCTTGCAAGCTTTAGGGTTAGAGTTTGGGCTGATCAATCTTAACACCATGCCTTGGGCTGTGTCAATTGCTATCACAGCAATGTTAGATCCAGTAACAGAGAGAATCGCGAAGAGTTGATTGAGGCTGGAGGAAGCAACCAATCCTGTAATGTTGATCACAGATTGTAGGCTGTTTGTGAAATCCAAGACAGTCATATCCAAGAGTTATCATGGTGAAGCAAAGACTTGAGACTAGGTTTAAAGAACTCAGAACCATGGTTGAGTCCAAACAGTGAGTCTAACACAGATTGGAATTGGAAGGGGAAATGTGCCAAGGATTGTGCCCATGGTTGATTTTCACCGATAACAGCCAGTGTAAACCACAGGCATTCTTGCCAAAAACAATACTATAGTCAAGAATTTAAGATTCCTTAGTTTACGGGAGATATGGGAGTGGAGGAATTCTCGATTGATTGTTTGAGTGTGATGCTTTTTATGCCCATTCAGGAATTTCAGATTTTAAAATGATAGATAAAGTTTGGTATAAATTGAATGAGTTAACGAAACTAGAATGAAAGTGGGTAAAAGGCCTACTAAACATGGGAGAGAATGAAGCAACTATTCTTTGGGCGATTTGTACGGTCATTATAAGAATGTTGAAATCATTAAGACTGTGTCTTGTTGCGTTGTTGTTGAATCCATTTGTACATTGGGTTCCTCTAGTGCACAAAAAAGAGGAAAGATTTGTTGATGAGGTTGTTCAAGAAGAGGCAATTAGGAATATGTGTTGAGCAGCCAAACACATCAACAATTGATTTTGTGGTTGTTGAGAAGGTGGAGGAGACAAACCAAGGGGGTGAAGGTGGGGGTTCTAGGATTTGGGATTAAAGAAGAGTCAAACGGAATTGATTCAGGTGATTCTTTTGTTCTTGACTTTGTGCTAGAAAAAAGTCTAGCTCCTATATTGTTTGACCTGATTTGCAAGGTTTTCTTGAGTAAGGAAAAGAAGTCTAAACTTTCAGATTTTAGAGTGGTCTTGTTCAATGAGGGTCATTTATATTGAGGTTTTAAATTGAACTCGAGGTCGAGTTCTTCGTAAGTGGGAGAGACTCACATAAGACAAAAGGTCTTCAAAATAAAGATTTTCATTCACAAGCTAAAAGGCTGATACTGAGGTTGAACTTACAATAGAAAAGGAGGTCAAATGTCGGCCAAAGGAGACCCAAGCTGCCTGCAAGGCAGATGCCCCTGGTAGCCAAGCCCATTCAAGACATGTAGCTTCATTTGATGTTTCATTTTTATCTGTATCTTATTTCCTTTTAGTTAGAATGATGTCTAGAGTTTTAATATTTAGTTTCCTATTTTGCATAGAACTGTTGAACTATTTAAGCTCTCTTTCGTTCATTGTAACAAACACTTTGATTATTAATGAAATTTTGAGGTTTTCCTCTAAACCCCGAGGTTTGATCATTTGAGGTAAATACCCTTGCAGACTTTTGAGGCTTGGACTAATCAAACTCAAACACCACGCACAGTGTTGTGAAAGATGATAAGAGCTAAAAAGCACCAAGACTATCAAAATGCCTGAGGCACTAGGCAAGAGCCTAGGCGCCGCCGAGTGAGGCAAGGCAGTAGGCCAAATTTTCAGATAAAATAAATTTTTATAATATTAAGATTTGATCATTATAAAACCAAAAAGACATTCAAACTACTAAATGCAAATACATAATCATATGAAATTATAATTTTGACAATTAAACACACCATCATTTCTCAATCATCTTCAAATCATCCATGCATTACTCTCCTTTGCCTAAGTGAATCCTCCATCTTTAAATCAAGATAAACATCCAAATCATCCTCTCCTAAACTACATTGAAGCACTTCTTTAGGATGACATTGAGAACTTGATCCCTTTCTCTAGAACGATGAAAAAGAAGAGAAGAAAGTGAAGTCTGAGCAATGACTAAGAGCAGAACAAGAAAAAAAAAAAAAAGGAATTGATCACCAGAAGAAGAGAAGAAAGTGAAAACAAAGAAGAAGAAGAGGTAGAGAGGAAAAAAAAAATCATTGATTGAGAGCAGAACAAAGAAAACAACGTGGGGGAAAAAAAAAGAGAGAGAGAGTTGATCACGAGAAGAAGAGAAGAAAGTGAAAGCAAAGAAGAAGAGGAGGAGGATGATTTGGGTGGGCTAAGCAGCAGCAAACTCTACTTACTCCTCGTTCTCTTCTTCAGGGCTCAGTTTTGTGTCCACCTTGTCTCCTCCCAGACTTCCTTTTTTCGTTTAATCTAGTGCTCTCCATCACTGATACCCCCAACCTCAACTAAAACAAGTTGGCAATCAAGTAAATAACATCAAAACCATTTAAAAACAAAAATGAAAAAGAAAAAGTGGACCTCAAGCAGGCGCTCGCCTAGGCCATGCTTGATTGAGGACCAGTGCCTTAGACCTTTTGAGGTGCCCGGGCCTCACCTAGCCTGGGGCACTTGGGCGCCTTGTGAGAACACTGACCATGCATTTGACTGCGTTGCATAATATGTAGAATTATATGTATCATAATTATCACAACTATGTATGCGATCATATTAGGCATCCATGCATCCTTAGAATGTGAGGCAACAGGATGAACATGATCAAGCATTGTATTCTCCTTGGGCATATTAATGAGGATAAGAATCACAACTATAATAAAATTTCTGCTGTGGTATGCCATGACTAAAAGAACTATACCCTAAACGGACCAAGTGTCAATTTATTCAACTTGAACACAAATAAAATCGTTATCCAAATTTTCAAATTGAGAATGTTAAGCAAATCAGCTATGGAACATTGAACTTGCATGAACTAAGCGAGAACTGCTAGGAACCAGCTGTGGAAGTGCACAAAGTCACAAAAGTATGCAGAACCAGAGCTGTAGGCACTGAAAAATCTCAAATGCAATGCTAAACCAGATGAGAAACTCACAAACAGTACTGAACTAGGACAAAAAATTGAAGCAGTGATTCTAAATTAGTGGAAAACTAACATAACAGGTCTAAACGGGACAGGGAAATGACCCAAAACATCTAAACCATGCATGCTCAAGATGCAACCAGAACCAAGGAAGTACCAGTTTTTAACTCATGCACAGAGTTTACTGTCTCATGAATAGTAATTTGTGAAAAGTATTGCATCATATGGCAGCAAAGAAGGTGACTCTTGAGATGAGCATTCATATCAATTAATGTAGAATAACAAGAGGAGAATAAAGAGAGAAGTAGGAGAAAAGGGGAGATGAAACCATAGGAGGGAGGGGGAGAGAGGGGGAGAGAGAGAGAGAGAGAGACAGAGACAGAGAGAGACAGAGAGAGGGAGGGGACAGTTAGAATCCACTAATAACAAGACTGAATTCAATTCATTAATTAATGTATCACCGATAATAAACCAAATGGCAAAATATATAGGCAAGACCCCAAACAAATATGGAAATAAAATATATATAAATAAAAAAAACCAACCTCACAAAAGTTTAGAAACAAACCAAATAATAGAAACTATTCTAAAACCCTATATATTAAATTATTTCTAATATATTCTGCATCAAAAAGCCATTCCTTAACTCATTAACCTATAGCGGTTCTGGTCATCAACTTAGCAGAAACAAATTTACAAAAGCCACCATGACCATCATCAGCAAGAGAAGAAATAAGGATCAACTTGACAAAGGCTCTTTCAAGAACCACAGAAATCAATGTAGCTCTCATAGATGAGGGCAAAAATGAGTGTAAGTCATGCAATGCTCTAGTCCCAACACCATCCACCCAAGCAAGCATAGCCAATCACCATGGCCATATACTTTTAGAATATTGGCTTAAAATTCTTTCAATCCCCCCTCTTCATTAGCATAATACAACATCAAGAACACAACACCCCTCAACCAAAGGTTACAAAAAGAGTATACAACCTCACAAACAACCTTACTTGACCCAGTGGCTAAAATAACAAAACTCAACTCATTAATGCTACCAACAAAATACAATTTTGCAAGGATTTCATATAAAATCATTTAAAAAAACCTAGAAACAGGAATCTTTCACACCACACAAAGACATCTGTCCGCACCCTAACCTCTTCAATTGGCACATCTCCAACAAGGGTCCTATTACCAGCCACTGAAGCTATTTTTAACCATAAAGAGGACATCACTACGTCTAATTAAACACCAATTAAAACTATCAGTCTACCATAAGAAACTGACCCAAAAAAGTGAATTTTCATATGCATCTTCTATTATGTAAGTTGCACCACAAAATTGCATTTACTACTTCTTGCATTTACAGAAGTTAAAGGCTTCAAGAAAACAGTTGGGACATTGAAGCCCATGTGATTAGTAATCTCATCCTTAATTGCTGAACCCAATGAAGGTTTCACTCCAACAGATCAACCATAACTGGCAGGTAAATGAGACTGTAACAGAGATGATAGGAGGGTAAATCCTACTATTATATAATTGCAATTTCTAAGCGTCCCCAGAAAGTTACCAAATAGGCGTTGAGCAAGTGAAGGGCCTCCGTAGGGTATAAGGGCGAGCTAAATGTATAAATTCCATCGGCACCAATTGAAATGGCAGCAGGAACAAAGATTTCCGCTCAAATTATTTAAAAATTCTGGCAGACACGATGCTTAATTGAAACAACAAGAGTCCATATTGAGTGTAAAACAGAAATATCAAATAAGTCCAATTCATTTTGTGAAAATTGATGACATCAACTCAATGGAATGCATTCCACAACAAATTCAGTCAATAATTCCAAACACGAACCACTTTGCACTACCAACAACACAAAAACAAAATGAAAAAAAGCGAAAGAGGAGCAGCGAACAAACCAGAAGTGGAATCAGATTCAGAGGACGAAGATGAAGAATTGGTGTTGAATTCGAAGACGGAGGAGAGAAGTTTGCCAGCGCTGGAAGCAATCATGCGAGTAGCAGGTAAAATGAAGCCGGAGATCCAATTAGGGTTTTGTTGGGAGACAGTTGGAGGAGGAGGACGGTCATAGGGACCTCTCGCAACAGAGCCTCGCTTTCTCCTGACTATTTTGCCTCCGGATCGAGTCTCCTGCTGCCCTCGTCTACCTGTTCCCGTTGTCGCCATGTTTCAGGAGAGAATAAGGCAGGAGTTTTGTCGAAGTGAGATAGAGAGAGAGAAGAGTGAGATAAGAGTCCAAACGGTTATGGGAAAAAAGGGCGAGAGAGAGAGAGAGAGAGTGGGTACAGGAAAAGAAATGGAAATGGTTGTGGTGGGCCCCCACATTGGAATTAAGCTTGCCTAAAACTAACAAATCCTCTTTATTTTTTTAAGCAGCTACCTTTATTTAATTGTTTTTTTTTTCTTTTTCTTTTTTTGGATAATGATCTATTTCTTTTATTTATTTTAAAAATTTTGGAAAGTCTTTCATCAACTAAAAAGGTGGAATAGGATTTTGGAATGCCTTGCAATTCTGATAATTACTATAAATAAGAGAAAGAATTTTTTTTTTGCGTTTAAAAAATATAATTTAATTTTTAAGAGAACAGTCTAATAGTCATAATTGTTTCGTTCATATGTTTTATTTTTTATTTTAACTAGTTTTTAAATTTATACTTATAGTAAATTATTTGTTAAGATTCTAAGTTATATTATATAAAACAAATAAAATTTTAAAATTTAAAATGTGACATTTAAATTTTTAAATGGTGATTTCTCATACACTAGTGAGTCTTACTGGGTTTTCAAATGTATAAACTCACTCTAATCATGAGATCAATCGGATATAATTTAAAATTAATACTCAAAATATGTATTACACAACACAAATTATAATACAGAAAACTAAAAATATTCAAAAAATATAAATAGAAATACATGTTTTGAAAGTTTTTTATACGAAATCTTACACAAACATACCATTAATGTACTCCAAGCCCAACTAAACCAAGTTGTGCAAAGCTTTCCACAATGGAAGCTAACCAAATCTTTCCTCAGTATGAGCAAGATTGAATTTGAAACCCAATATAGCTTGAGCAAAATCGACTAATTTTTAAAGAATGTCATTTCTCAAATATAACATTTCAAATATCATATATTTGACAAAATGGGTTAATGAATTTGAATATGAATAATAATATTTAATTTTATATCTCTTATTTTATTACAATAAGATTTTAGTCAACTCGTTAAAGTATAATAATTCATAAACTCTAAATACACATTTGAGATCTAAAAACCTTCCAAATATAATTTCATAGATTTTGTGCTCAATTGATCTTAAAAGAGCAAATTTGAATATTTTAAAAAAATTTATTAGGATAACTTTTTGTTTGATTGCATGGGGTCAAGGGTTGTGGTTCATCTTGCTCTCTTCTCTCTTCTAGTAAAATAAAATAAAATAAAATAATAAAATAACAATAATAATAATTTTTTATCCAATCAATAACAAAAAGAAAAATACTCATTTGCACATTGACAATAGGAAAAAATTAATTAAAAGACAAAAAACACTTACACTTTTTTTGTCAGGATATTAATATTTTATATTAATAATCAGAATTTAGATAAAAATTATATTAAAAAAAATTCTTTTTAATAATTGACTTAATAGTAGCTTAGTCAATAGTAGAGAAATGCATGAAATTGATCCAAAAAATTATAAAAAAAATAAAACAAAACCTCCAAAGAAAAAAATTCAATTTTTAATCTAGATGGTTCAAGTTTTGAAAACTCGACTAATATTGTTTATATATTATTTACAGATTAGTCGATTATTTAAAATTCAATCAACTTTTATATAAATAGTATTGATCAAATTTTAAAAACTCAATCAATATATAAATAATATTGATCGAGTTTTTAAAAATTGATCAGTCTAAATCAATTTTAGTATATATTTTACGTGAAAATTGTTTTAAGAAATTGTTTTTCATTTTGGGTCAAATTGACTCTCAAGAGTAATCATGATGAAGTTTCAAATATTCGATGGACGACGAATAAAAGAAAAGGACGAAAAACGTTAATTTTGGACGCGTAATTCGAATTGGCGTAATTCTTCACGTCCGACAACAAAAGGGGCGAGAGAGAGAGAAAGAGAGAATCAATGGCGAACGCAGAAGGCGAAAAGCCACTAAGAAAGATCGGCGAAGCATTCAAAGATTTGGCAGCCGTGGTAAATTCCGAAACCCTAGAACTCGAAGTCGGACCCTTCTCTCACGCTTGCTCTCTCGTCTCCCCTCTCTTTGGCTGCTTAGGCATCGCTTTCAAGTTCGCCGAGCTCGATTATGTCGCCAAGGTCACTCTCTCTCTCTCTCTCAAACAGCTTGATGGAAAATTTGTGGCTTTTTATGTTAATTTGCAAATGCTGACTTCTCTTGATGAATGTTTATGGTTGGCACATGTGTTGATGATGACAAACAGGTTGGTGATCTCGCAGAGGTGTCGAAGTCGATTGCCACATTACAAACCTTGGTCGATCGCGATGTGGAGTCTAATTGTGTGAGGAAAGCTGGTAGTCATACGAGGAATCTGTTGAGAGTGAAGCGTGGAATCGACATGGTCAGGGTTCTTTTTGAACAGATTATTGCTTCAGAGTAAGTTCATCCCATCAACTTAATGTAAATTTCTTTCTTCTGTTGTGTTCATCTCATCAACTTAATGTAAATTTCTTGCTTCTGTCGTTTATTCTGTGATTAAATATCGCCAAAAATGGTGAGATCCCATCACATAAACTTAGCATTTTGAAGGCCCAAAAGGAACCCACTTAATTGGGTCAAGCGATCAATTGTGTTTATTCCCAACTTGGTTGGGTAGTTCTATCAGGGTGACGCCCTACCATTCGCACTGTCATTGTTTCAAATTGATGTTTTATTGAACTGATTTCTGATTTTGTACATAAAGAACTTGAGCAGGTACTAAACTGTGAAACAAGGGTCATTGCAGCCTCAAGATAATTTATAGCATAAATTTCTATACCAGTGCATGTAGGAAGCAAGGTGTAGTGCAACACATTTGCATGATCATATTGCAATTGACTAAGGAGGTCTTTTCTAGTCAGTATGGAGTTGATTGTTACATTTGGAGCAAATGATTATGCTTGAAGGGGGTAGAGTATATTATTCATGAAAAGGTTTCAGATTTTTATCTTCTAATTATTGGGTCTGCTATGATTTTTTTTTTTTTTTCCAGTTTCTAATCTTTAGGTTAATTCAAAAGCTAAAGTAGTCTACCCCAGCTAGGGTCAGTGCAAGATTCCATTCGTAGTGCTTTCCTCTAATAGAGATAATCTTCTTACTGAAATCTATGGATTGTGTAGTCCTGAAAGTATGTATCTTCAATTGATTTTTTGGAAAGGGTCTTTACTTTGTGATTCAGAGCTTCTTAGAGAAGGTTATGGACAGGAAGGTCTTGAAATAAGGGATGGGTTTAGGTCCAGGTTGTTTAAAGTATTTAGCTAGGTGATCCTTTGTCGCCTTTCTTGTTTACTCTTTGGATGCCATCCAACATAGAGAGTAATTTTATGGCTTAGGGCAGGTGATGTGGTGATTGTTTCTCTTTTGCACTCCATTGTTAATGCCATCTTTTTCATGCGAAAGGATGGATCTATTTAAGTGCCATCTTTTTTTTGTGAGAATTTTGATGGACCAGGCTTGTAGTTTCTTAAACGCCTTCAAGGATCTTGTATAGCTAAAACAATTAAGTGCTTGAGATCTTTAAACCCCCCCCCCCAAAAGAAAAACATTAAAAAAAAACACATGGAAAAGAAGTATTGTGTCTTGATCAATGTTCGTTGATGTTCTCTAAAAACAAACAATTAGACAAAGAAAGCAAAACCAGCCCCATAATACTCCTTCAAATAATACACCTTCAAATGATGCATTTTAATCAAAATTTTGTTTTAAGTTGCGGCAGATAATTGTTGATTGTTGAGTTTGATCATATTGTGTTAAATTTCAAAGTAAATGAAATTTATAATTATGCACCCTCCTTTGACAGGGGAAATTCCCTTAAGGGTCCTGCTTCAACAGCATATGCACAGGTATTTGCACCTTACCATGGATGGGCTATCAGAAAAGCTGTTGCTGCAGGGATGTATGCTCTTCCAACAAAGGCTCAATTACTTAAAAGGCTAAATGAAGATGGTAAGTCAATGATATGGTTGGTGCCTTGGCCTCAAATTCAGTCATGACTTAAAATACCTTTTATTTTCTGGCTTAGGGCTCTAAATATGCTGTTATAATTTTTCACAACTAGTACTCTCATTTGACATACTAGTGTTAGGTGTCTAGTTCACCATTTGATGTCCCTATGGAACTCAATCATCAAATGTATTATTTTTTTCTCATCTTTTGTTTCATTTAGCATTAGCGTATTCAAGTTGTGCATAGGTCAAGTCTGGGCATGTCTGAGTTTGACTGCCACTGTGTTGCAAAACCTGCTGTTTTAAACTCATTTGAGTAGGTGATCATATCCAAATGAAGGCCCCTTCAAATTGGAAAGAAAATAAACTTAAAGAAATGTCTGCTATCATTATTATGACATTTTTTTCCTAATTTGATGTTTCCAGAAGCCACAGCACGGATTGAGATGGAAAATTATATTGCTTCTTCAGCTGCTGTCATCCTGTACGTTGACAAACTCTTCCTCTCAAGAGAATTGGGACTGGATTGGTGAATCTTGGTGGAACTTGTTAGAACACGCGCGCGCGTGTGCATGCACACTCACACACGTATATATAAACATATATTATTTGTAAACTCTCTTTGTGGAACCAGTTTTATTTACCGGAATTTTCAGCTACAGGTTCAGGGACAAGCTTTCATATGGTTAATAAAAATATGTACTTAGTCCATTTGTTTGATTTCAGCTAATTGAAATATAATCCTAATTCTTTATCCATAAGATTTGAGTCCATAATAATCGGCAGACTTCATTGATGAAAATTAAAGGAGGCTGCCATGTACCAGCACTGTGGATCTCTGCTTTTCCAATAAAAATCTGTATTTGGTTCATTAGACTGGTTTCTTTAATGAAAACATGTACTTAAGGCCATTGGATTAGCCTCTCTCTCTCTCTCTCCCTCTCTCATCGATACGTTGGATTGGGGATGTCTAATATGTGAAAAATACATGTTATTTCTATTGGAAAACTAGGAGCAAACTTGTAGTGGAAATAGTCTCAACATGGTACGAGTGATTTTAAAAATTTTTTGAACATAAAAAACTATATAGACATCATATGTTCAAATTAGATTTGTATTGGTCTTGATTTAATTATAATCATGCTTACTCATCATTCTAAACATACAACATCAACATCATGTATATTTCGAAAATTAAAGGGATTCAAGAAAATATATCTTTGAGGCGTATCTCTCGAGTCCTCCCAAGTATTGAACCTCTCTAAGCTGTCCGCATAAGCACTCAATAGCATTCCACTCCCCCCCTCCTGCGAGCATGAAGAAGCGCTCTCCCTCTCTCTGGTTTTCATTGCTCCAACAGTTTGAGCATTTGCAAAGATTCTATTTAGAGGCGGTTCTCTGAATCTAGTTTTTTCTATTTCTAAGTTTTGAATCTGAAACTTGATTAAGGGATCTAATACCCCATCCCTAGACTAACTATCCAGTGATCTCTCTCTCCAACCTCTGAATTCTAAGATTCCATTTTTTTAATCACACAAGAGTCATTCTAACACTTTTAAATCCAATTATTCATTCTTAATTTATTATATAATATAAAGACGTACTATTTGAGTATTTCATCTCCTAACAAAAGAAGAAAACGCTATTGAAATATCTCATCCCATAAAAAAAAAAAAAAAAAAAAACGCATGTAAACATGAAAATTAAATCATTACAAAACATGCAACACTTGATATAATAATTTTTTTATTGCATAACACGTGGTACGAAGCATGGTGAGCAATTGTTACCTTCATCGACAGCTTTTTTAGTAAAATGAGAAACCATATTAAGAAGATTTGATAGAGAGACTTGACAGATAACCAAAGTTATCATAAGTATAAATTTGTTCAGATATGGAGTATTTTACCTGTTCTTCTGAAACAAAGTGACAGGGTGCTGCTTTGTGAGATATCAGGAAATTTGAAGAAGGGTCCAAAGATTCTTGATCTTTTGTTATTATTTCTTTTAATGGGAGCATCATGAGATTCATAATGCGTTTATCACAAATATTTTTTTGTGACTGTCACACAACAAACAAAATAAATTAAGAAAACAAAGTGATAAAAAGCAGACCAAACCTTTTGAAAAATATTAGATACAAATTTCAATATGTAATAAATTCTAGAAGAATTTTAATGGATGTCCATTTTGCAGTCACATGAAACATGTCAATGAACCTTTGGCTTTTGACATTCTGTGTAATTATTCATATACCGAATATTAAATGTGTAGGTGTTTCTTGGCTTTTGGACTGCACTACAAAAAAATCATAAATTTGTAACAAAATTTGCGACAAATTCGTAAGAAAAATTCGTCCCAAAACAAATTTGCGACGAATTTTGCGACAAATTTTTTTTCGTCCCTATTAAGTCGTCGCAAATTTTTGGGACGAAAAACTAATTTTTTGTCGCAAAAATTTCCCACAAAAATTTTTTTGTCACAAAATTCGTCACAAATTTGCGACGAATTTAGCCACAAAAAAATTTTCGTTACAGATTTGCGACGAAAATAGTATTCGTCTCAAATTTGCGATGAAAATAAGATTCGTCGCAAATTTGCGACGAGAAATATATTCGTCGCAAGAATAAATTTTCGTCACAGATTTGCGACGAATCATTTTTTCGTTACAAAATTCGTAGCTAACGGCAAATATGTATTTTTGCGACAATTAAAAATTTTATTGATATATTTGGATCATTTTTTCCTATATAACCTGTTTTTATACCTGCTCATCTAACCTAATCAATAACTAATCATTCAAATCGTTTTTAATATCAAATTTCAGGCATCTATACTCATAAATATAGCTAACTATACAATAAAATCAATAAATTAAAAATTCAACAAGAAATCATAATAATAATATCAAAGATAAAATCAACATCAAGTCTAATGTTAAAATATCAATAACCATACATAACCAAGAAAATAAATATAACGAGTATCAAAATGTAAGTCAAATAACAGTACACAATCTCAAGTATGACCTCCACCACCATCATCCTCATCATCATCATCATCATCACCGAAGAAATCATCACCTTCATCACCATCTCGAGCATTATCAGGAGGAGAAATAGAAGGGGGAATCTGACTTGGAGCGTAGGCTAGCTGAAGATGCTGCATGATTAACATTTGCTGCGTGCGGAACTCGTTCATTTCTTGCGTGTGCTTTGCTTGAAGTTCATTGAAATCCTGATCTCTTTGCCGCAATAAGTCCTTCAAATGGCTCACCTCTTGAGTTAACTGATTTATTTCTACCCTGACTGCTTGTGGGGTGGAAGAAGACGAACCAGGGAATTGGTAAGTTCTGCTCAAAGAACCTAACATTAATCTCACAGTATAAATTAAATATTATAAAAGTAACATTAAATTTAACACAACTTAACATCATCAATAATAATAACCTTAATTTAACAAAAATTGAATATAATAATAAATAATATTATTAACTTAATTAATATCAAACAAATTAACTAAATTATTACAATAACATTAAATATTATCATATAATCAAATAAAATATATATTATTAAACATTTTACAATATTGATTATTTAATTAATCGAAATAAGATTTACTATAAATTACAGATTATTGTTAACATAATATTTCATCTAAACAATGATCAACACTTTTGATTCCAATTTTATATAAAATATTAAAATTAACAAATCCAAACATATCATTAGATCAACCACTAAATACAAAAAAAAAAAAAAAACTAATATAGAAATAAAAACAACACAAACATACAAATTTACATAATTTCATTTTCCAATTATTACAATACAAATTAAAACTTTTCTCACCACCAAATAATAATTCACTGATGGGCTCAGATATCAACAGCAGCAACAGCTTCTAATCCAAATATTCGATAATCGCAAATCTTAACACATCAAAAACAATTATAAATAATTAATATATTATTAAAACAATACAATAAAAATATTTTATAAATAAAATTTGTCAAAATTTTTTTTTAAAATAATTTTGCATAAAAGGGGCTACAATGGGTCGGGCCGGGCCGGGCCCAATGGGCCTACCCAGGGCCATGCAATGGCCCAGCCCATGGGACACGCACGCAGGGGCCAGCGGCCCCTGCGCGCCGCTGGGCCGAGCAGGGGCGGCGGCCCCTTGCCGCGGCTGGCCCGTGAAGGGCAGATCCGGTGGCTTGGCCGCCGGATCTGGCTTCTACAACCTGCGGCCGAGAGAGAGAGAGAGAGAGAGAGAGAGAGGGAGAGAGATTACCGATCACCATCGCAGATCCGGCATCCCTTCCACCATCCCTTCGCAGAACCACCTTCGCAGAACCACTGAGGGAGAGAGCGAGAGACAGAGTGAGAGTGAGAGTGAGAGAGAGCGAGAGACAGAGTGAGAGTGAGAGTGAGAGTGAGAGAGAGCGAGAGACAGAGCGAGAGTGAGAGAGAGAGCGAGAGACAGAGTGAGAGCGAGAGACAGAGTGAGAGTGAGAGTGAGAGAGAGCGAGAGACAGAGTGATGAAGAATTCGTCCCTGATTCAGGGACGAAAATTTTTTTTCGTCCCTGAATCAGGGACGGGACGAATTGACAAATTCGTCGCAAATTTAGGGACGAAAAATTAATTCGTCGCTAATTCAGGGACGAAAATAAAATTCGTCCCTGATTCAGGGATGAATTTTGGGACGAAAAAAAACTTCGTCCCTGACTCAGGGACAAAAATAAAAATTAAAAAAAAAATTAAATCAGATAGCTTTTTTATTTTTAAAAATAAAAATAAAAATAATTTACAATAAGTGGTATGATATTCCAAGTTTTCAATCTATCACGCGAACTAATATAAGTAAAACTATAAATATTTTTTGGTGGAGAAAGATTTGATATTTGGTATTGTTATAAAGATTATAAATATTTTTAGATCAAAATTATAAAATCTGTTAATATTATATGGGATGGTGTAGGAGCATGCTTACCTAAAAAGGCTATCACAGTGAATCCTACTTTAATTTTAATAACCCTTCACATTTAAATATGACACAATTTGATTATTGTACGGCAATGGAAAATAAATTTTTTAGAACTTTACAAATTATATGGAGTTTACTTTCAAATATCTTCTTCTTTATTGATTTATAAATTTATATTTTTTTATAAAATTATATTAAACTTCAATTTTTTTTAAAACTTTAAATAACAAAAATTAGAAGTGGAAATCAACTCTTCATTTAGCTTGAAGCACAGGTTAAGAGGGAAATTATATAGAAATCAAACGCATGCTATGTGCTGGGTGGTTGTATAATTCATAACAAACCTTCTTACTTTCATTGATAGAGATTCGACCACTCTGTTAACATATATATTAAAAAGAATTCCTAAATCATTAAAAATCGTGAACAATTATGAAAATTTTATCATTTTTATTCTATGCAAAATTAAAACAGTGGTGAATGTTAATTTAATGACGTGCATGGTTCATCCAATGAAGATATCCGCCAATCTCCCATTTGTTTGTGAAGTATACGCAAAAAAAATTCGTCCCTACCGAAAAAAAAATTCAGGGACGAAAAGAAATTTCGTCCCTCAATTAGGGACGAATGTACAAATTTGTCGCAAATTTAGGGACGAATAATTTATTTGTCGCAAATTTAGGGACGAATGTTTATTTTGTTGCAAATTTTTGGACGAATTATAAATTCGTCGCAAATTTAGCGACGAATTTTAGGATTTGTTGGAAATTTAGCAACGAATTTATTATTTCGTCGCAAATTTGCAACAAATTTTACATCAAAAAATTTTGGTCACAAATTTGCGATGAAATTTGTAACGAAAATATTTTTTGTTGCGAAATTTGCGACGAATACTTTTTTGTTTCTAAATTCGTGGCTAATTAGGGACGAAATTTATTTTTATCGCTAAATTTGTGACAGATTTGCAACGAATATTTTTCGTTGCAAAATTTCGTCGCTGAATTCTTGTTTTTTTGTAGTGCTAGGCAACTATTCATTTATAGCACTTAATGAAAATGGTCATTCAAACTCATTTCGAGAGCCTATAAATATCTCCCTTTATAGCTTCATTATAAATACAAGAGAATAAGAAATTTCTCTCTTTCTTTTTGTCTCTCTCTATTTTCTCAATTTTTTTTATTATTAGTATTCTTTTTAGTTCACAATACGTTATCAGCACGACATTCTATTTAACCGAGTATGAAGTTTTCAACAACGAAAAATAAACTTTCTTGGATTTGAATTTTCTATAACTTTTATTTATCATTTTTATATAGAGATTTTATTAAAAATTATGATTTTTCCATAGTATATTCTGTGATTACAATTTAATCTGATCTTTCACATTAGAAAAGAAACTACCATATTTTGTGGTGTTCATTGTTTTCTTAGTTTAATAATTTTATTATTGATTAAATATATAGGCTGTAAACTAAATTTTGTAGGTTACTGGTTTAAATATCATTTATAAGATATAGATTTGATGTAACAATGCTATGTATTTAATTAACAAGCCTTCATTAAAAAAATTAATAGAACATAAATATATTTATTTTCTCCTTACTTATTATAGTTGATAATACCGAACCTTGCGAAATTTGAATTTGTGGCTCTTGATATTATGCGAAAGAATTATTTAACATGAGTGTTAGATGCTGAAATTCATCTAGATGCAAATAGTCTTGGAGATACTATCAAAGAAGAAAACAAATATCTAGTCAAGATAAGGACAAAGCAATGATAATTCTTCGTCATTACCTCCATCAAGGACTTAAAACTGAATATCTGACCTTTAAAGACCCACTTATCCCTTAGACCATTCTAAAGGGGAGATAGGACTAGCAGAAAACTGTAACTCTCCCTAAAACTTGTTATGATTGAATGCATCTGAGTTTCCAAGATTTTAAATCTATAAGTGAATATAACTCAACTATGTTTAGAATTAGTTCTCAATTAAAGTTATGTAGAGAAAAGAATATTGATGAAAATATGTTAGAAAATAACATTCTCCACTTTCACACATCTAGGGTTGTTCATCGGTTCGGTTTTTAAGTTTTTCGGTTAATTCAGTTTAACATTATTTGAACCCTCAAATTGAAAACCGAACCAAATTTAATTAAATTTGAATTCAATCCGACTGAATTCGAAATTCGATTTTCAGATTAAATTTGAATTGAACCGAATAAATCGAATTTGATATTTGAGATTCAAATTCTCATATGAATCTGATCTAATTGAATTCAGATTGATAAAATCGAATTTAAAGAATTTTTTTAATTGTAATTTTATTGTTTGCTTAGAAAACAAAAATTGCCAATCAAAGTAGGCATAAAAAGAAAAGAAAATAAATAATAAATCATTAAAATAAATAAAAAATGGATAATTAAAAATCCCAATTTGAATTTGAATTCGGTTTTCAGTTCGAATTCATATTAAAAACTCAAATTCGAAACTCAAACTGAAAGCTGAATTCGAAATTCGGTTCTAATTGAAAACCGAATTTGAATTTGGTTAAATTAGATTCGATCGGATACTCAATTATAACCAAATATTACACACTCCTACATACATCTAATATGCTCCTGTAGTAGCAATATCGTGAAAAGGGTTTTGAGAAATACTCTGAATTGATTTTATGCCTACTGTATTTGAACAAAATAATGAATTGAATTTGAATTCGGTTTTCGGTTCGAATTCATATTAAAAACTCTAATTCGAAACTCAAACTGAAAGCTGAATTCGAAATTCGATTCTAATTGAAAACCAAATTTGAATTTGCAAATTTGAATTTGGTTAAATTAGATTCGATCGGATATTCGATTATAACCAAATATTACACACTCCTGCATACATCTAATGTTCTCCTGTAGTAGTAATATCGTGAAAAGGGTTTTAAGAAATACTTTGAATTGATTTCATGCCCACTGTATTTGAACAAAATAATGAATTATTAATAAAAAATTATGAGACCCGTGCAACTGGATCTGTTCCATTCTCCGAAGCGAATGCAACAACAGATATGCGAAATGATAGAGGCCACTCCACTAGTTATAGCTGTAATTGCAGACGTAGATACAATCGAGATAATTATCGTGGTGGTCACTTCAAGAACACGTACACCCACTAGAAGTGGGAACATGAGGATAGAAAACACAACAAAAATAAAAGTGGGAAAGATAAAAGGATCATGGAGAATTTGTGCTTTTATTACTGAGGCAAAGGTCATTGGTCACGTACTTGTTATACGCAAAAAATCTTATCGAGCTCTATTAACAATTACTAAAGAATACAGAAAAGAAGATAGAGACCAATTTTGCTTATGAGGATGGAAAAGTTGTGTCAAATTTTGCTTGTGGATGATGATTTTGATTATGGTGTTGTTGACGTCACTCATCTAGATGTTGTTGATTTCTTCTCACACCCTCAAGGAAAAATTGACTACTTGATTGGCAATAGGAATGTTCAAAAATAAATATCTTAAATCTCACTAAAATATAATCATACTTTATTTTAAACATATTGAATTCTAAAATATTTGTTATATTTAAATATTTTACTATGTTAATCTGTTTAAATTAAACAAATATATATATATATATTTTTGAAAATCATAGATACTCCCTTAGTTCGATTCACAATAAATGGTGGAGATATATGTCTTGCAGATAGTGTCACGATAAATGGTGGAGATATATTTTTCTCATTTGCAAATGCAAGAGATCAATGTTAATACTATATCTGATAGTACAAATTTGATAAAATACTCCGAAAGAGCTAACATATTTTTACCTAGAGAAACTAAATTTGAAATTGGTGAACTATTATACTCTCTCAGGTCTCAAAGAAATTTATTAAGTTTTAAAAATATTCACAAAAATGGGTACCATATCGAGACAACAAGTAAAGAAAATGTTGACTACCTTCACATTACGAGTATAATCTCGGTTGATAAAAGAATATTAGAAAAATTATCGGCATTTTTCTGTGATTTGTACTACACAAAAATTAGAACAATTGAAACACGTGATCATTAACTAGAAGTTTACAAACTTTATTGTTTGGATGATTGGTTAGACCATCCCAGATCAATAATAATGCACAAAATAATTGAGAATTCATGTGGACATCCATTGAAGGGCTAATAAATTCTTCAATCAAAAGATTTCCCATGTGTCGCTTGTTCTCATGGGAAATTAATTGTTTGGTATCACTAATTAAGATAGGGACTGAATCCCTTACTTTTCTAGAATGTATACAAGGTGATATATGTGAACTAATACTTCCACCATGTGGGCTTTTTAGATATTTTATGGTTTTAATTAATATTATCAGAACCGTACCATATATCGACTCCGTGATATTTAAAATTTTGGTTAAACCAATTCAATCACGGGTCAATATGGTCGAATCGCTAATATTTTAATAATAATTTAAATTTATATAAAATTAATTTTTAAAATCAATATATATTAATTTTATATTTTTGTATAAAAAAATTCAATTATTTGTTAAATTTATATATTAATTTTAATATCTCTCTTGGTTGGGTTGCTTGCCACTTGATGTCATTATCATTGAAATATACTCCCATCTCCATCCGCACAACTCATCTCCTATCTCTTGCTCTCTCTCTCTCTCTCTCTCTCTCTCTCTTGTGTCTTGTGTGTCATGTGGGTCAATAGCTCATCTCCAATCTCTCATCTTTCTCTCTCTTTCTTGGTGAAAGACAAAAGAAACCAAGCCCAGCTGAAGACCCCTGGCATCCATTCTCAGAAGCTTCTCTAAGGCTAATGGCGGATTGCTCACTTCTTGAAAACTCACCCGGCGGACTGCTCACACTAAGCATCTCTCTCTCTCTCTCTAAAGAATACTCCTACCTATCTCTCAACTTTATACCATTCTCCATGCCATATCTCATCTCCGTCTCCATCGCCCTCTCTCTCTTCTTCTCAATCGCCCCTCCCCAAAACCCTAATTCCTATTCTTCCATCCAACAAACCCCCAAATCAAAACACAGTCTTGACAAGGACATGCATGTGGCTACAATTGAGAAGATAAACGAGTGTGTGATTGAGAAGATAAACAAGCAAGAGTGAGATCTAAGAGATGAAGACGAAGGGTCGAGTCTCAAATTTTTCCCTTTATCTTTATTTTTATTATTTTTTTAATTTTATCCTCAATTAGATCGATTTTGTTTAACCCGCGGTTTATATGGTTCCTAGTTTAACCGTAATAGACCCACCGATTTGGTCAGGTTCGACGCACAAATGGTATTTTAGTTGGACCAAACTGTGAAATTTCTAAGAAAGAGGTTGAACCGGTTTGATCGACGGGTTGGTTCGGTTTTAATAACACTGGTTTTAATTGATTTATCAACTAGGTGATCGCGTGTATCATTATTATCAACTTGCAATTTGGTTTTTGCGAGATTATTTGCTTAGTTAATCAGATCATAAGCACATTTTTCACATTATCCTATCAAGATAATTCATCTTGACAATACTAGTGAATGTACTTCCCAAACTTTCAATGATTATTGTATGTCTATAGGGGTAAATGTTGAATATCATATAACACATGTTCATATGCAAAATGGCCTTGCAGAATCATCTTCAATTAATCGCGAGACCATTACTAATGAGATCAAAACTCCCAATTTTTGCTTGGGTTGATGCTATTTTGCATGCGGTAGCACTAATTTGCATTTGACCAATAAGTTATCATAAGTTCTCCCTTTTACAATTGGTTTTGGTCAGGAACACAAAATTTCTCATTTAAGAATTTTTCAATGTGCTATATGTATTTCAGTTCCTCCACCATAGCATACTAAAATGGGTCCTCAATGAAGATTGAGAATATATGTTGGATATGAATCCCCATCTATAATTAAATATTTATCAACAAGGAATTTATTTATAGCTAGATTTTCTAATTATCATTTTGATGAATAAATCATCCCAATGTTAGGGTGAGAAAATAGGCAGCTGAAAAAGGAGATAAGTTGGAATCAATTGTCATTATCTTATCTTGATTCTCCTACAAAACAATGTGAACTAGAAGTTCAAGAGATAATTCATTTACCAAATTTAGCAAATCAATTGTCAAATACATTTACTGATTCAAAGAAAATGACAAAGTCACAAATACCGGCTGCTAATGCTCCAATTAAAAATGATGCCTTAGAAGGACAACCTCTTGTTGCCAATGAGTCTAAAGCACGCTTGAAGCATGAAAGACCGATTGGTTCCAAAGACAATAATTTTTTAAAAAAGAAAAGGAGCAAGGATTCAAGATGGTCAGGTTAAGAAAATAGTAACTCCAGAAGAGTTTACAAAAAGACCCCTAGAGATGACTAATATTGCTATTCCAGAAGAAAGCAAGGTACCTAAAATTTGTAAAAATAAAGAAATCTCGATAAACTATGTTATATCAAGAAAAATATGGAAACAAAATGAAATCGACATTGATGATGTTTTTACATATAATATAGCGCCAAATGTTATGGATTATGACAAGAATCTTGAACTAAGATCTATTGAGGAATACAAACATAAACATAATTAGTTGAAATAGAAAAATGCAATTGATGTAGAGTTGAAATCTCTTGAAAAAAGAAATGTTTTTGAACCAATAGTCTGTACATCTATTGGTGTAAAACCAATAAAATACAAATGGATTTTTGTGCGAAAATGAAATGAGAAATATGAAATTGTAAGATATAAAGTATGCTTAGTTACACAAGGATTTTCACAAAGACCCGATACTGATTATGATGCAACATACTCTCCTATGTAGATGTAACTACCTTTCGACTTCTAATCATTCTACCTATACAAAAGGGACTCGATTTATGTTTAATGGGTGTTGTAGTTTATTTGTATGATCCATTTGATAACAACATTTATATGAAATTCTCAGAAAGATTTAAATTGTCAGAAATATGTAACTTCGGTTCTCGAGAATATTACTCAATTAAATTAAACAAATCTTTATATGGATTAAAACAATCTGATCATATGTGATATAACCACCTTAGTGAATATTTGTTAAAAGAGGGATACAAGAACGATCCCGTTTGCTTATACATTTTTATAAAGCGATCTAGATTTGATTTTGTTATTATTGCAGTATATGTTAATGATCTGAATATCATTGGAACTCTTGAAAAACTCTCGAGAGCATAGAGTGTTTGAATAGAGAATTTAAGATGAAAAATTTTGAAAAAACAAAATTTTATATTGGGTTATAGATAGAAAATTTAAAGAACGGGACTCTTGTGCATCAAACAAGTTATATAGAATAGGTGCTAAAATAATTTTATATGAAACAAAGAATATCTGTTGAGTATCCCAATGGTTGTGAGATCACTTGATATAAATAAAGATCATTTTCGACCTTAAGAAAATAATAAGGAGATTCTTGATCCTGAAGTACTATAATTAAATGCAATCAGAGCACTCATATATCTCACTAGTCATATGCAACCAGATATATCAGTCTCCATATAATCGAGATATAACTCTTGTCCGATCCAAAGATATTGGAATGTGGTTAAATATTTATTTTGTTACCCACAAGATACAAAAGACATGGATCTGTACTTCCCTAAGCTACTCAAAATAGATTTGATTGGATTTGCAGATGCATGGTACCTATCTAATTCACATAATACTTGATTACAAATTGGATATATGTTCACATATGATGACATCGCTATTTTATGGCGTTCTATAAAACAAATAATAATACCCACATCCTTTAATCATGCTGAAATTTTGGCAATCTATGAAATTAATCATGAATGTGTATGGTTAAGATTTATGATTTAGCACATACAAGAAGTTTGTGGTTTATTTTCAGGAAAAGAGATACCGACGATTTTATTTGAGGATAATGTAACATGTATCATCCAACTCAATGATTGATATATCAAATACGATAGAACAAAACATATTTTACCAAAGTTCTTTTTCACTCATAACCTTTAGAAGAATGCTAATATAGATGTTCAGGAAATCCATTCAAGAGAAAATTTAACAGATTTATTAACCAAAACTCTCCCTACCACTACATTTGAGAAATAAGTTCACAATATTAGGTTGCGTCGACTCAAAGATCTCAAATTATATAATCATAAGGGACAGTAAAATACGTGCTATACTCTTTTTTCCCTCAACCATGGTTTTATCCCACTGGGTTTTCCTGGTAAGGTTTTTAATGAGGCAGCATCCTATGCAATTATGGAGAATAATGTATTCTTTTTCTTTCATTAAGGTTTTTATCCCACTGGTTTTTCCTTAGTAAGATTTTAGTGAAGTTTATTCTCTGTATAATGGATATCCAAAGGGAAGTGTTATAAATTCTAAAATAATTTTAATGGATGTCCATTTAAGAGTCATGTGAACTTAACATGTGAATAAACCTTTGACTTTTGCATTTCTGTGCAATTATTCATATACCAGATATTAAATGTATAGGTATCTATTGATGTTTGGACTAGGCAACTATTCGTTTATAACACTTAATGAAAATGGCCATTTATACTTATTTTAAGAGCTTATAAATACCCCATTTGTAACTTCATTATATATATAAGAAAATAAGAAATTTTTCTCTCGCTCTATCTCTCTCTTTATTTTCTTTTTTTTTTTATTATTAGTATTCTCTTTAGTTCACAACACAATTCAATATACAGAAACAAATACCAAAATTAGAAAGGCAGAAATAAAATACGAATCAAACAGTTGATTAGTTCAATTCAAAATGTCAAACTAGCAGCCCAAGGAACACACAAACATAACAACATATGATAACTTGATAATCAAGAGTCAAAGGAAGAAGCATGAAAAAGCAACCTAACCCAATTCAAAATAATTAGCAATGGGAGCAGCAGGAAGCACAATAAAGCCTAAAATAAGAAAACCAAGCCAAAAATCAGTAAGGTATTAACTACAAACAAAAAGGATAGGGATTAATCAGAGCAGGCAAACAAAAGTGACAAGAAAAAAAGGAACAAAAGGCATACACTCAAAACAACAATTGACATATCAACATCATAAATTATAGCTCAAAAATTGAAAGTGGAAATACAAGAAAAAAAAAAGAGATTAAAAGATCAAAATAAGCATGAAAAAACCAATTTATGTACTTATAAGAAAAACCACAATAACAACAACTGGAGTATAGGCCGAAGACAAGAGACCATAACTTTAGAAAAGTACCTTATAGCTTGTATTAAGAAAGCTGATTCGGTGGAACTCAGATAAACTGCTCAAATGCTATGGTTTTGGGATCAACACAATAAAGGCATGGATGAACTCCGAGAGAACACAACCATATTGAAAGGCCTCCATAATAAATCGGACGAGTGCTGGATGCATGAACTCTTAAAACTTTTGATAGGACACAAATTGGATACCATATGGTGTCGAGGCTTTTAGTCCCCTCATGGAGAAAACCGCTGACCTCACCTCTAAAAGCTCAATAGGATGAGTCAAAACCAATTGATCTTCTATATCCAAGGTCTTTTGCTCTTCTAAATAATCACTCGAAGTATCACTGACCAGAGAGCTCTCAAATAACTATTCGAAATAATCGGTAGCATATCTGTTCAATTGTTTCTAATCCGAACACCATTCGCCATTGATTTTCAAACAGGAAATCGGGTTATGACTATGTCGAACAATAATAGATAAGTGATAGAAGTGAATATTATGATCCCCTTGGCTAAACCTTTACAGTTTGGACTTTTGATGCCATAATGTTTCCTCCATATCTAAAACCCTATATTATTCCCATAATAATCTTTGTTCCAACTGATATAAAAGGGCATTATTCCATAATTTGGGGCTCCCTAAATCCCTCACAATCGTGCCTCCAGCAACCACTTCTTATAAAATATATTTTTGAAGTCCAAATCCATAATGCCCTGGTGGCTGTCTGGATAGATTGTGATAGATTGTGATAACAATAGATCTTCCTTATTCCCACACCACACATATGAGAACACCTAGAAAAACTGATGGTGATAAAGCCAAGTTATCTCAAATCAAAAAGGGTGCCCTTCCTTTGGGGGGGAGAGGTCATACAAGTCTGAAGAAGAATAGGATGATAGTCTCTATGCAACCTAGGCAAGTTAACCACATTTGCCTCTAAAAATCTGATACGGTTCAAACTATTACCCAACACCTTATCAAATCTCTCCCTAAGAGTAATCAACCCAGCCATCTTCCTAATCCAAGTGAAAGGACTACCAGAAGGTTCCAGCCCATACAGATTACATCTATCCCATTAATCTCAGAATATTTGGGCCCAAACCATGACCCTTGTAATTTAATTACTTGTCTTAGACAACCTAACAATATCATTGAAGTCACCCAATATAAACCACATATTAGCCATCGTCTCAACCACTGAGCACAAATTCTCCCGATCTTTCACTTTTCCCCTTATAACGCTGAAGATAAACAAATGTGATGAACCATATAGCTTTGTTCACCCAAACCCTACAGTTAATCAACTGGTCCATACTAAAAACTATCTTTGTTCCATCAAAAGATGATTTTCACACTAATTACATGCCACCTCTAAATCTCGAAACCAAAACCACATGTTCCTATATCCTAGTCTAGAGAACCAACTGAAGAACTAAGAGGTGCTACATCTGATCTCATTTAAATAACCTCCTTCATCACTTTTCAAAGATAGGGGCTATGTATACCCCCTACATTCCAAGCAAGTGCCTTATAATTATTTGACATAAAAATTAAAGGTTGAATTAGGTACACTTTTTAGACCAAATTTCCTTCATCTATCAAAATAATGCTCTCAGCCTCTTCTCCAATAATATGAGAACTCACCGGTTATTAAACCTAATCTGTTTGTTGGTACTTTTCCTACATCTCCACCATAGTTAGATCACTCCCAATGTCTTACAGCACAAGGGAATCTAAGGCCATAGGTGTTGAAATCTACAGAATTGTTGGACTCTCTACATCTCTCGGAATCCTCTTGTTAGAACAATAAGAACCCCAGTCCTCGCCATAATGGAAGGGAAGAAAATTAGTGGGGTTTGAAGCAGCATGGTATCTTCCCAATTATCCTTTGCACTCACCAACTCCATCACAACGAAGTGCTGATGAATCTTAGGATATGAGGTAGATATTGATATGATTGGGGACATAGGGTCTCCTACTATGGAAGAAGGAGGGGGAGGTCGGAGTAGATCTCACAATTAGGGGAAGACAGCTTCCTGCCCACCAGAGTCAAAGCCACCACAGTCGGATTATACTGATGATTCACCGAAGTGAGTTTGTGGACTATCCTTGTCGGTAAAGATAGAGAAGCTTCATAAGCAGATGTTCAAGTTGGAACATTTTCCAAATCCAGGGTAGTACTGGGTAGTGCCCGTGGAATTATATAATGTGGCCCCATGGGAGGTGGTTGGGTTGTTGGACTCAGGTTCGATGAGTCGAGCGTATTATTAGGCCTGTGGGTCATTAATTCTTTAGTTGATAGACTAACTGAGCTAACTTAATGATGAACTCCTCCTCTGGGCAAGGTATCATGGGGGCTAGCTTCTTTAGTTTCCTTTGGTCCACTATGCTTGAAAACTTTATTTCCTTTATGAGATTGAAAGTTACCAAATTTTGTTTAGCAATGATCACGTGAGTTGAATTGTCATCCACCTTCGTTAAACCTATTAATAGCTGAAAACGATTATTCCTTAATTCACTCGTTGGAGCATCTTGACTAGTCGGTTTCACTCCCCATTGCCAGGGTTTCCTTTGTACTTGTATCCATGGGCCAAAAGTTTGAGCTGATGGAGGCACTATTTTAGCTATCGAAACAGAGTCTATCACATTGGTATTCTATACCTCATCCTATTTTGCTTCATTCCCTAGATTACCACTCTCCTCTCTACAATTTTCTTTTGAGTGTCCTATTTGACCACATTCAAAGCAAATCTCAGAAGTCCTTCGTACCCAATACATTGCAATCACTTTCTAATTTTTATACCCATCTCCAATGGGCGATCCAAATCCAATTCTACACAAATTCTCGCAAACTTACCCCTGGATATTATAACAGTATTCACTTCCATTTTAATTGAACATCCCAATTTCTTTCCGATTCTAAACAGAAACTCTTCATCAATAAACTCGATAGGCAATTCCAATAGTCTGACCCACACGGTAGTGTGACTATTTGTAGCTTCCAAAGGTACAAACTATGGTTGCCATTTCATCACAACCAAGTAGTGGCCTTGTATAACCCAATGACCCTATGTGAGAGCTCTGTCATAGTTCAACTGACCCGAGAACTTGCAATGTAATAGCCCTTACCCATGTCAAATAATTCAAGTTCTCCTGCAACATGCCACAAGCTCAATATTCTTGGTTGTAGGAAGTGGTATCGACAAACTTTTCCTATAACTTGACAATTATAGAGCATTTCCACCGACCTCTAAGCACTGGTCATCAGAAATCTGCATCGAAGGTATCAATATGTCTCTAGATTCTAGCTCTTCGTCTTCTTCTATATCCTCTTCTCCATCCCCTTTTTCCTCAGAGTCAGATTGAACTAGATGATTGGTGAATTTGGATGAAGGGTTTGAACCGAGGAGAGTGTCATTGAAACATTGGAGGAAAGTTGGACGCTCCTCCCTATCATTCCCTTTCACTTTCTTTGTACTTTTATGGCGGTGATCCTCCTCCTCCGTTGACAATCGTCGTACTTTGTCACTCCCACTCATCGCGATATCATGAATTCAGTTCAAAGGAAAGCGGAGATTTTAATAAGCGGGTATAAAAGAATTCTATGTACACTAAAATTTTATTTGATTCATTCATCAGTATTACTTATAATAATAAACTCCTATGCTTGAAATTAAAAATTAAAATATAAAATTTAATTAAATATTTATACATAAAAGAATAAAAAATAAAATATGAAATTAATTTATAAATATAGTTATTTATTTAATTACTCTTAAAATTTTCTCTTTCAGAATTAATTAAAATAAAAATGATAATTGAAAAGTGATTTATGTTAATTTTATAAATTCTTAGGAAATTTTCTTTTGTAAATTTTATATTATCTTATCTAAGTTTAAATTAAAAGGGGCTTGGGTGTGGTCATCCAAGCACGTGACCATAGCCCCCCATGTGACCTTTTCTTCCTTTTTTTAATCCACTTTTATTTCAACCATTTTTTTTTGCATCCAGGTCATTTTTTGTTTTTGACCAAGTTTTTCCAACCTTTTTTTTTTCCATTTGGGTTCTCTTTTTTATTTTTTTGCCCGATTTTATATTTGAGATCCCAGTTTTTTCTTCTATATCTATACATAAAAGAAAAAAGGATTTAGATGTGGTCGTCCTTCATGTGACCAGTATGTGCCAGGAACTATTTATTGTTCGTTGTTCAGTCGGGTGCCTTTTTTTGGGGTTTTTCCTTTATTTGGGTTTTTTTTTCCCTATTTTCCCTTTTCTTTTTCTGGTCAATCAGGTGTTTTTATTTTACATTCCTTCTCTTTTTTTGGACCTTTTTTTTTTCACCTGACACTTAAAAGGGGCTTGGGTGTGGTCATCTAAGCATGTGACCATACCCCCCACCGTGACATTTTCTTTTCTTTTTTTTTTTTGCATCCACTTTTGTTTTTCAAACCATTTTTTTTTTGTATTCAGGTCTTTTTTTTCGACCAAATGTTTCCTCCTTTTTTCAATCCTTGTTTTTTTCATTTGGATCATTCTTCCTTTAAATTTTTTGCTTGGTTTTGTTTTGGAGACCCCGGTTTTTTTTCTTCTATATCTATAAATCTAAATTTAAATTAAAAACGGTTTGGATATGGTCGTCTGAGCACGTGACCACATGCCCTCACGTGACTTTTTTTTTAAGACAGATCATTAAGCACATCATGTGGTCATTGATCTCAACTACCACCCCTCACGTAACCCTTTTTTTTTTAAAAGGAAAAATCGTTGGGCTTATCAATTTTTTTGTAAATTATTTAAATATCTTTGTCCCTCGCCCTCTCACTCCACATCCCCATCTTTCTCTATATATCTCTCTCTCTCCACCTCCCATTTCCCACTCACTCCCCCTTTCTTTCTCTCTATCTCACCATCAGCATTTTTAAATATTATGCAAATATTAATATTATATAAAATTTTTTTCATTTAAATTTAATATATTTATTAAATAAATATTAAAATGTTTAGATTAGGTTTTTATTTTTTTTTATTTATACAATTTTAAATTGGGTGATGATATTTGTTAGTTTATTTAAATTAAATTATTAAATAAACACAACAAGAAAAACAAAGCAAATGTTCATTAAAACTAAAAAAAAAAAAGAACAAATATTAAAAGAACAAATATTCAAAAGAAAGAAAAATATTATGATGGCAGATTTTCACCGGATTACTTCTTCTCCTGCTTATTATTAATTATTAATTATTCATTGTTATTCTTTTTCTTACTCATTGTTATTCTTCCTCTGAATATTTTATGGGTCTCAAATTTATATTCTTGTTATTTTTCTTCTTTAAAAATTCTTCCTCTGAAAATTTTGTGGGTTTGGAATTTAATTAGGTCGAGCCAAGACTATGCATGGGATCCAAAATCAAAGAAAAAAATTGCCACTCCTTGGGTCAACCAAGGCAAGAAAAAAATTGGTGGGATCCAAAATCAAAGCAAATAAATTGGAACTCCTTGAATTTCTTTGATTTTTAAGATTTTAGTTTCATTCCTTTTGTTTTTTGCAGGTGGGTTCAAAATCAAAGAAAAAAAAAAGAATAACAGAGTTTTAATTGGGTCGATCCAAGGCCATGCCTTGGTCGACCCGAGGCCTCCTTGGGTCAGCCCAAGGCCATGCTTGGGTCAACCTAAGGCTAAGCCTTGGTCAACTTGAGACTTTCTTGGGTCGACCCAAGCATATATTGTGGACATATTGTGGATTGACCAATTTTTGGTTCTTGGGTCAACTCACCATCAATCAATACATAATTATGAATTGGCATATAAATTAGAATAAATAAAATGACTAATGTGCACATAGGGAGTATCAATCTTTTCATTTTTTTCATAATCCCGATGCTCCTAATTCATAGTTGTCTTTCACTTCTTTCATCAATCCCTGGACTGATTCAAAATTATGAATTATCATCAAATGGATTGACCCTAGGGGGTGTCTGGACGGAGAGCCAAGCATGTTTCATGCACATATTGTGGGTCAACTAATCTTTGATCCTTGTGTCAACCCACCATCGATCTATGTATAATTATCACGCTCCGACTCTCGAGTCAAGAACCCGACAACAGCTGCATTATCCCCAAACACGTGTGAATCCACTTTGCGTCCCGAGGTACTGCAAGTCATTCTAATATTTTAAACACTTTGAAATAAATTCAAATCATCTACCAGCCAGCCCGGCTTTCCAAAAAAATATCAAGAAATTGAAATAAATTTATCAAATAATCCAAATGTCTTAATAAAATTGATAGGCCTTGCAAAAGAAAGTTTACGCCAAAATAAAGAGATTTCCAAATCAAATAAGTAAGGGTTTTTTCAATATCGGCTAAAATAAGCAAGTAAGTATTCAACTAAATCCAAACTTTTAAAAGTTTACAAAGTTTCATCTATGGGTCAAATCTGTATAGTTCCCAAAAATGCTCACATGACAAATACCTATAGGAGATCAACAAAAGTAATTTTTTTGGACTGACACAGGAGGTGTCTAAGTCTCCAAGTTAGTCTTTCCCTAAAAAGAGATAGAAATAAAGGGATGAGTATTAAATACTCAGTGAGTGCAATGACTTGTTGAACATAAATGATGAGTGAGGGTGGTTGTACCAAATAAGCATTTCAAAACCATATAATTGCAATACCAAATGTCATTTATATAAAATGAATTTAGAATAAATTTTCCATGACTCAAATGTTTCCATCAACAATCAATTTCATTTTCCTTTCCAAATCTTTTTGGGGTTTGCCAAAAACATATTTTTACTAATGACCGTCGGCAGAATTCGCCAAGAAATCTTTTTTCACAATTTTCCATAAAATAATCCCTATTCTATGGCGTTGGCCCGGAGTTTTCATGGGCTGCAACTACGTCATCACGGCCAGCTTGAGGGGTTCTCTATCCTACCACCTCTAAGCCAAATTTTAACTCAGCCTTACCAAGCCACCCCGTCGGTTTCAATTCGTGGAAGACTTAGACTATAGTCCTTATATTACAAAATCTATTTCACATTTCAATGTCATAACCATTTACAATGGAATGAAATTTTACAATTCACAATCATAATTCAGTTGTAACATGATACAAAAAGTTCAAGAAATCATAGATAGAGTCATAGATAAATCAAATCATTTAAGTTAGGTATACCACAATCATAAAGCATATTAAATATGTTTCAAAATTTTTTTCAAAATTCATTTCACAGATCATAATTTAAAATCTTTTTATCATTCATACTCAACATAACCATCTAGTAATTGTGTTAGGGAGGGTAGTTACTCTCAGTTTTCTTCATGGCAAGAGTATTACCCTGATCAGTCCTGTCCACTTTCTAAGAGAAATCATCTGATAACCAAAATTATCAATATTTATCATTCTATATTAACCTATAACCCCAACTTTCAAACCTAACTTTTCTCTTACTTACTGTGATTCAAATCCTCCCAATTTATTTTATCAAGTTTTAACATAAACTTCAAAGTCATGTAAAAAGAAAGTAAACCCAAGTTAGAATAAGAAGATTACCTAAATTTTTATCACTAATTTTGTCTCAAGTCAAGCTACTATTAAACCCTAAATTTTCTCTCACTAAAAAATCTCAAATCTCTCGCTAGATCTAACTTTCTAGAGATTAAGTTATAAGTTTTTTTTTTGAGTCTTTAAAGTGTGGATTTTGTAGTATTTTGATTGATTTTTGTTGGAAACAAGAAGAAAGTGAGAGATAGCATATGAGCTAAGAGGGAAAAGAGTGAAAGAAGTGATGAAGTTTGGGGTCACGTAAGTTGTGGAGTCTCATCTCCACTTTTTATTTATAAACCCCTTTCCAACATTTGGTTAATGGCCCTCTTATTCTACTAAGTTATGCAAGTGCCCAATATGGCCTTCCTGGGTTATTTGGAGATCCAACTCCATGAGTTGAAGTATTTAAAGTTTTGTTTGTTGAGAAAGATGTGATCGGTGATGAGCAAGAGAGTTGAAATGAAAAGTATAAATTTATGGAAAATAAATTAGAAATATTAAAAATTGAGATATTCAAAAGTATGGATATAATATAAATTGGGTATAATATTATTAAGGTGTTTAAGTGGTTTAGTGGCATAATAATTTTTAGTGGAAGTGAAGTCTTGGATTTAACTCTCCATAACAACATTTGGATGGCGGCTGTTTGCAAATATTCAATGATGAACTTCAAGGCATTGAGACGCAAATGAATGTCAAGGTAAACTGACAAGAACTCACCGAGGAGAGGAGAAATGGAAATTGTTGGAAAATAATATGTTCGATCAAGTTACAGTTCCCATATATCAAGAGGTAAACTGGGGGGTATCGAGCAACTTCTACAGATTCATGGGTTATCATGCAGGTACCAACATCATAACAAGTAGTGAACAAGAGAGTTTCATAATTAATCTGTCGAGAGGTAGTAGTTGGTACTATGTGAATATTGGAAGGAAATGCCGAGCAGGAACAATTTAGAATGGGATACAACGTCTACCACTTCACATATCATCAGATTACAAGTCTACAGTATATATCGAGGAGATAAGGGGAGTGTCCCGACAAGGTCCCCATTTTGCAAAATAGCAAATGGTTATTGACAATTACTAAGGGGTAATATATCGAGAGACAAATGGAAAGGTATGTTGATAGGTAATGGGCAATTACCGATCACCTTAGAAAACTAAAAATTAGAAAAATAATCCATCAAATTTAAGGTTTTACCGAGCAAGTCAATTCCTTACATAAAAGTTAATCTTTCTACTGAACAATAAATACAAATCAAATTTAACCGAATACCAACACTTTAATAACCGATCACTTAAAAATTAAAGATCTACTAATCAAGCGTCCAGAAAGCCAAATGACAGTTTTTCAGATTTATATCTAAATTAATTATTTCTCCCACACTTTTACAAAATATAAAAAATTTCAAATACTCCATTTAGAGTTAACATCACAATTCAGACTTATCTGTGTTACAATAATTATGCACAATATATGTTAATTTGGATCAAGAGGTGAATTATGAAATAGTCATTTTTTTAACAAATTTCAATTGTTAATTTAACTCTCCATAATTTCAAAATTCAATATATTTCATAACAATAACAATGTTTTAATTATTTTTTTTATATTTATTTCTAATTGATACATGAACCCAATATATTATACAAAATTCAAACTCTACACCACAAATCATTGTCTTTTATTTCTATACTTTGGTTTTTTTTTTAACTTCATTCGTTGGTCTTTTTTGAAACTCCAGTGGTTAGTTTCTTTTTTTTTTCATTGTCACTAATGAAAAAAAAATACAATTCACAGTTTATGGGTATTCTGCATTAACTCTAAGTATAAAAAAAAAATGGCTAACAGATGTGGTGAATGTGACCAATATGTGACTCTTTTTAAGTCAAAAAGTTTTCTGAGTTTGTATATATCTCATTTTTATATGCTCCTTTAAGACTCTATATTTGAACACATTTAGATAATATGAATCTAA
Organism: Dillenia turbinata; assembly: GCA_037126225.1. NCBI lineage: Eukaryota > Viridiplantae > Streptophyta > Magnoliopsida > Dilleniales > Dilleniaceae > Dillenia > Dillenia turbinata. The sequence continues at coordinate 11,254,163 of JBAMMX010000010.1, read as the reverse complement.
AAAATAAGATTGATTCGAACTGCTTTTGTTTCAAAGTTTAAAAGTTTCTAAATTTTGTTAATTTTTTTTAAATTATCAAAATAATCTATTACAATCAATATAATCAAAATCTTAATATTTTGAATTGTGATATCTAAATTTGATAACTATATCATAATTGTATCTTTTTGTGACGTACACTGCGCAACTGCTAGCTACTAGTTAATTTAAAAGTTTATGGTTTTTATGAAGGTTCAAATAACTAATGCGCCTTAGTCAACGTTAATTTTTCTATCTGAAAAATATGAGGTTTTTACATAAATATCATTTTTTTATTCAAAATTAATTAAATAAAGTTGTTGTTTTTTTTTTTGTTTCCAAAACTAGTGATGTCGTGATTTCAGATCGCGACATTCACTGTTCATAATTAGTTTTTTTTTTAAATTTGTTGATGTTGCGATCAAGAACCATGACATTAGTATCGTGGTCCATAATCGTGACATCTGTATGATCCTCTCGAAATGCTTTCTTTGAAATCCAAAAAAGGGACGAAAGAAGCAACATGCACCAAGCATTTTTTTTTTTTTTGGTTTTTTGTTCAGTGTAGGACTCATTGGAAATGAACGACAATTCCCTGTGGGCTCCTTGGAGCCAAAAAGGTAATTTTTGTGGTACCTTTTTGGTTCCCATAGTGAATTTCTTGTAGGACTCTTGAACTAAATAGCTGTCTTTTTTTTTTTTAATTTAACATTGATTGTCATTTATTTTTTGGTTTACTGTAAGACCCTTGAAAAGGGTGAAAGCACTGTCTAGATAAAATTAATATGAAAACAAATAATAAATATGACCCACAAACTTGAAAATATGTAAAAGGTGTTGAAAAAGATGCATGAGAATTAATGTCAAAATAGATAGTCGACGTGTAGGTGCAAAATAACAGATGTCATAGTCACACTGTCTCGATCACAGATGGCGACACTAATTTTTTTTTTCTTTAAGATATATTATATACAATAGATATTGTATCGCTATTTTAGGATTAAAAAAATATTATTTAAATAATTTAAAATAAAAAATACATTTTTTTATAAAAAGCCCCGAAAAGCACTTCCAAAATCAAAACCCCGTCTCTGGTGTGGTGCTCCAAAAACCCTAACGCTGAACGCCCTTCCAAAATGATCAAATCCTGATCCTCTACAAAAAAAAAGAAAGAAATATACATGGAGGACACTGAAGGAGGTCTAAGCTTCGACTTCGAGGGAGGCCTCGATTCCGGCATCACAAACCCTACAGCGTCCGTGCCATTGATCCAACACGATGCGGTCTCCGCCGCTCCTGGTGCTGCAATGCCCAATTCCGCCCCTCCCGCTAACGATTCCGCCGCTGTAAACATTCCTGGAAAGGGGAGCTATCGGCAGACTGTTTGCCGGCATTGGCTTAGAAGCCTTTGCATGAAAGGCGATGCCTGTGGGTTTCTCCACCAGTATGACAAGTCTCGAATGCCGGTTTGTCGATTTTTTCGGCTTTATGGAGAGTGCCGTGAGCAGGACTGTGTGTATAAGCATACTAATGAAGATATCAAAGAGTGTAACATGTAAGATTGGTTTCTGACCTGATTATTAGTTTTTATTATTTTCCTCTTTTTCTTGAAAGAATTGCCTCGACATAATAAGAATGATGCATACACTGTTTGACTATTTTGCATTTATGTATTGCAATACGAGAATGATGACCTAGGTTCATATTGTGAACTTGACACTACCAAGTTATATAGCCATGAAAGCTGAGGGCGTTTTGGTGTAATTTTTATGGATAAGAACAATTTCAGGCATAGTTATTAAACCCGATGCGTATATCTTAAAATCTAATGTTCAACCGGTTGAACCGTTGGGTCATTAGTTTAACCGTCGATTATTTTTTTATTATTTTAAAATTTTAAAATATATATAATTATATTTTTTAAATATAAAATATTAATGATTTTTTTTTTATGTTGGTATTAATCCATATTTGGGAAGGAAGCTACGTGGAAGACAACAAATGGCACATGTAATCCACTTTCTTTTTAGCCCATCTAATCTCCTTTTCGTTGGGTAACTTTTACTGAGGTGAGAAGGACGGAACCCACTTCCTTTTTTTGCCCATCTAATCTTCTTATTCTTTGTGTTGGGTAACTTTTATAGAGGTAAGAATGACGAACGGAAGGAGGTTAAATTTAACATTCTTCTCATCACTATACATTTTTGTAACTCCACACATAAGCTCCCAACTTGTGCCTCTGCAACCTCAGGATCAGCATCGCCCCAAGTGAGTTCGGAGGTGAAACGAACGGCGAAAAGAACGGGATCTTCCTTGAAGGTCGGAACGACGGTCGACATTGTCGGAAATTCACACGTAGACAGCAAATCCAAAAAATCTCTCTATCTCTATATCTCTCTTTCTTTCTCTCTGGTCGGAACGATGTTGGTGTCTCTGCGACTGAGTTGCGCTCTCTCTCTCTCTCTCTCTGGTATAGATCTAAACCCGCGGGTCATATGGTTTTCCGGTTAACCCGCATTGGCCCGCGGGTTTTTTCGGGTCAATTACATAAACGATTATTCTAATGGACCGACCTGTGCACCATACAGATGAGGGGTTGACCCGATCCGACCGGCGGGTCGATCCGGGTTTTATAACTATGATTTCAGGGCCTTGCATATGTTATTGAGTTTTTTAGATTTCCAAAAAAATGGTGTTGGGTAATTTGAGGGGACCTTGTTTTGTGTTTCCTTGTTTTGTTGTTGGTGGTGGTTAATTTGGATGGAATGTGTTGGAGGTGAGTTTTGGCTCCACAAATTTCGGTTCCTTTAAGTTGACCGATTGCTCCGGGAAATGATTCGAAACCTGTAAAAGACTGTTGGAGTGTGCTCTGATCGAGGAGATTCTGACACTAAAGTCAGAAATAGTGGTTTTCGATAGGAATAAAACAGACTGAGCACATGTGAGAGAGAGAGAGAGAGAGAGAGAGAGAGAGCGAGTTGAGAGCCCTGTGGTTTGTGTGTTCAGTGTTTGGTCTTCGAGAGTGTAGCTGGGCTTCAGTGCTAAATGCTTTCATATAAGTAGATCTCTTAGGAGCCGTGTGTACCTGGGTCATTGTAACCCTAGTTTTCTTGTGAGGAGGTTTGAAAATTTTGGAATTCCATGGTCCAATATTATTAGGAGACTTATAATCTTTATTACTTTGGAAATTTTGCAATACGGAGAGATTTCTTCCCTTATCGAATAGATTTTCCTTTATCTATGGGATGTGTTTTGTGACCGAATGAGAAACAAATACTGGTATAAATCTTAGTTAAATTTTACCTTTAGTCGATGAGGATCGAACGATCAGTTCCTTGATGGCTTATTATTCATCGGTTAAGGAATAAGGGATATGAACTTGAGGCTATCGAATGCCTCTATGAACCGATTGAGTTACTATCGTTAGGAACTAACCAAGAGACCAGTCTATGTTCGTTTCTCAGGGAGATAAATCCATTGTCATGATCATGCCAAAATGCTAGTCTAGTGAGGGGCATGTTGGTATTTTGACACTGCCCCGATGGGTTATATCCCATTATTTGCCTTCGACTCATGGTGTCGTTTTGTTAGAGAGGCGTCATGAGTGATAGTTGTTCATCAGAAATTGGAAAGGCGCGAAATCTTCAATACAGTATGCGTCGCTTTAGGTTATGCTAATTGTCTTTAATGCACTTCATAAGATACGAAGTTAAAACGGACTGTACGTGAATGCCTTTTTCTCTCAATCGTTCCACTTTCCCAAGAGTTTTATCGTATTCAGCCTTTTGAATAAGTAATCCCGAAATAAATGCCTTGTGGGAAGTTGAAAGGATTTAAACCCTTCATACACGGTGCACGATTTTCATCGAACTGTTCCGTTTGTTCAGTGATTTGCGCAGATCTTCTTTGCGACTATAAATAGAGGTCGCGTGGCCCTATATTGCCTTAGAGGAAACTTGTATGCTTTCGTATATGTGTCTTTTCTACTGAGAGTTAGTTTTTTTGAGAGATTTTTAGTTGGTGCGTCTTAGGCCACAAGACTCAGTAGTATAGAATGCTTCTGTTGATGCGAGGTCTCGTCAAGAATGGAACAGTTGACGCGAGGTCTCATCATGCCGTTCGATGTTCGGACGCCATGATGGGCTTTGTCAAGGTAACCATCGGGGTTCTCAACTTTAGAGGGGAGTTTCAAATATGCTCCCACTCTGGGTTAAGTTCGCTGTTTGGCTCGTGTTCTTTCGGGTCAAGCGACTAGAGTAGTTAGTTGAGGGTAGGGAGTTGTGTATGGCAGAAGGTTTGAATCCTGATGGATTCTCACAGTCTCTTCGTGATCGCCTTATGTCCTTCTCGACCCATTTTGCGACAGTCTTTTTGTCTGGGTTTGGCTACGAATATTTTGAATTTTTTCCGTCTTCTCTTTTTACTGCTTTTATACTCTCTAGTTCTGTCGATGACCGTGGCATTGTAGCCTTTTTGTCCGGGAACAATGCTGTAAACTTTCTCATATATTTTTTCTGATGTAATCGGTCCGGTTTGGGGACTTGTAAACTACGCATGTTCATGTAATCTGATATGTATCTGTTATATGGAAATAAAAGAAAAGTTTTATTTTACTTGTTGGTTTCTGCTTTTGATCAAATTTTCACTGATAATGTTTATATGTATGATTGAGTGTCGCAATTGTCAAAATAATTGTGTAATAAACTCATCGAATAATGTGAGAATTAATCACGAACAAGAATGCCTTAATGAGTATCAGTTGCATTCGTCTGATCGACAAGATAGAGTGTACCTAACCTGGAGATTTATCCCTTTATTGCTGATGTGCTTCAACTGATAGGAACCCAATAGAAAATTCAACTATATCGAATTCTCCTTCCTTGCGATAACCCATAACGTTCGTTGAGATCTAAACGATAGGATGGGTAGTATCTATCCGACTGGGAGTCACGTGTCTTATTGACGACAAGTTTCGTTTGATAGGAAGCAAACGATAGGATGGGTTATGCCTACCTGGCTAAAAGTCATGTCCCTTATTGATAACACATTACGTTTGATAGGATGCAAATGATAGAATGGGTCATGCCTATCCGACTGTGAGTCATGTCATTTATTGACGACACGTTATGTTCGATAGGAAGCAAACGATAGGATGGGCCGTGTCTACCCGACTGGGAGTCATGTCGCTTATTGACGACACATTACGTTCAATAGCGAGCAAACGATAGGATGAGCTGGTTTTAGGAGTCATGTCCTTTATTGACGACACGTTACGTTCGATAGGAAACGGCCAATGGAAAAGAACCGGTAGGAAGTAATTAATAGAATAAACAGAAGAGAAATGCAGAGGAGCCTTGCTTGATGGGAGATTCTTTCGACCACAGGAGACAATGAGATTTATTGGTAGTAGATGCGTAGGTTTTCTGAGTTTGAAGTTCTGGGCATAGCCGATCCGTCTAAGTTATTGAGATGATAAGTCTCTCGACGGACAATGGAATGTACCCGATAGGGAACTTTCAATTGGGTGCTAGCTTGCTCCTGGGTAAAGGTTAGCTGGTTATTTTCATTTTCCTTAGGACCAGTTCGCTGAGTTTGAACATTCTGTTTTTGACTTTTCAGTTGTAATATTGAGCCATCTGTTGGTATGGGGCCATTTGAGCAGATGTAGATTTCTACAATTCTGGGAGCAGATCTAATCGTTCTCGTAAGGCATGCTCGTTTTGTGCCGCATCATATTGAGCTACCCAGAGCAAATGGATTCCTATCTCCATAGGTATGACGGTTTCGCTTTCGTATGTTAGATTGAATGACGTTTTGTCAGTTGCCCTTTGGGGCATGGTACGGTATGACTAAAGGATACTGTAAAGTTCCTTTGCCCATCATCCCTTAGCTTTATCCAACATCGTCTTTAGTTCTTGTAGGATCGTTTTGTTCGTTATCTCGGCGAATGCGTTGGTTTGTGGAAGAGTGACTGATGTAAATCAGTGGTGAAAAGCTTGCTGTAGAACTTTTGGAAGCTGTTGTTGTCGAACTGCTTCCCGTTATTGATGACAAGGATGCGGGGTATGCCGAATCTGGTAATGATATGGGTCCATACGAATGATTGGGCTTTGGCTGTTGATATCTAGGATAGAGGTTTGGCCTCCACCCACTTAGTGAAGTTGTCAATGGTCACTATGAGAAATTTTCGCTGTTTGGTGGTTGGCAGGAATGGTCCAAGGATGTCTATTCTCCATTGGGGAGCGGCCAGGGACTTGCTATGGGGTTGAGCTTGGTGGAGGGTTGTCGAGGTCTCGAAGAGAAGTATTGGCACTTGTCACATCTCTAGACGACTTAAGGTTTTGTGAACTAGATTCTGGGCCCCCAAGTGGCTATCGCATATCCCTTCATGGATATTTTGAACAATATAGTCTCCTTCAGAGGTCAGCACCTCAGATACGGATGAGTGGGCGGCTTTTCGTTTTAGTTTCATTGTCTCCAATGGCGAGTTCGACAGACAATTGTATTTTAGGTAGGCTTCTGTAGGATCTCTCCAGCTGGGGAGACTGGTCTGCTGCAAGGATCCTTTCGTGTTCATTGATATTGGGGTGAGGCAGGCTCTTGATGTATACTATTTGGCTAGAGGCAACCGAGTCGGAACTGACTAGCCTAGAGATTGTGTCAGCCCGTGCGTTCTCTGATCGAGGGATTTGTTGGATGTCGACTTTGTCTAGCTTATTTATCGTTTCGCACAATTTGCTCAAGTACTTGGTCATGATTGGGTCTTTAGTTTCATAGTCCCCATCGATTTGTTTGACAATTAGCTGGCTGTTAGTGAATACTCGAAAGCTTCGAGTCCCCATGGTCGTTGCAATTCGAAGTCGTGTCAATAGAGCTTCATACTCCGCTTGATTGTTTGTGGCCCTGAAGTCAAAACGAAGAGTGTACATCGTCTTGAAATTGTCCGGACCCATTAGTATGAGCCCAACACCACTTCTTGAGGAGTTTGATGACCCATCAACGTGCAATGTCTAGTCTAGTAGTGGCCATTCTTCGTGGTTATCAATAGACTCGTGTTCGGCTAGAACCGGGAGAGTACACTCGAGAATGAAGTTTGTTAGGGTTAGGCCTTTAATTGCAGGTCTTGACTGGTACTGAATGTCAAATTTGTCCGATTCTACACTCTAGTTAATGAGGCGTCCGGAGGTATCCCTCTTTTGAAGGTTTTGTTTCAGTGGTTGATCGGTGAGTATTATGATAGTATAGGTTTGAAAGTATGGTCGAGACAACTAGAGCGTAGGCTATCTTTTCGATAGGTCGATAGTTGACTTCAGATTCTTTGAGTATTCGACTGACATGGTGGATGGATTTCTGTATGGTTGACTCGTGTCTCAAAAGGATAGGGCAAAGTGTTCGGTTAGAGATAGAAAGATATAGATATAGTTTCTCATGTGGAATAGGATGGGAGAGTAGTGGGGGTAACATGAGGTATTCCTTAAGCTGTTCGAAAGCCGTTTGACGCTTGGACGTCTATGCGAACTTCTAAGACCTCTTTAGGGCGTCAAAGATTGGTTTGTACTTTTCTCCAGCTTTCGACATGAATTGGCTTAGAGCTGATATTCTATCGGTGAGGCGTTGTACCTCCTTTAACGTATGGGGCGGTGACATGTCCGGTATGACTTGTATCTTTTTGGGATTTGCCTGAATTCCTCGGTTGATGATCATGAAATCCAAGAATTTGTCAGATGCGATTTTGAATGTGCATTTTATTGGGTTTAGCCGCATGTTGTAACACTCTAGCCTCTAAAAAGTTTCTTTGAGATCGGTGGCATGGGCTTTCGTACTGGTGCTGTTAATGAGCATATCGTTAACATATGCTTCTACTTTCCTGCAAAGCTGGTCCTTGAAGACTTTATTGACCAACCGTTGGAAAGTTGCTCAAACATTCTTTAAACCAAAGGGTATGATCCGATAGCAATGCGTATCAAATTCCGTGATAAAACTTGTCTTCTGGCGTCATTCATATTTGATTATAACCAGAATAGGTATCTATGAAACTCAAAAGTCGGTGGCCTGAGGAGTTGTTCATGAACTTGTCAATGTTGAGAAGTGGGTAGCTATCTTTTGGACACGCCCTGTTGAGATCGGTGAAGTTCACATACATTCTCTATTTACTGTTTGCTTTTTTTACCGGGATCACGTTAGCTAACCATTCGGGATATTTGACTTCACAAATGAATCCGACTGTCAATAGTTTCTGGACTTTTTCTTGAATGACGCGTTGGCGTTCTAGGACAAACACCATTTTCTTCTGTTTGACCGATTTGTATCCACCATTAACGGTCAGTTTGTGGACTATAACCGAGGGATGGATATCGGGCATGCATTTAGGAGACCAAGCGAAGACTTGTGAATGTCTGCATAGGCAATCGTAATCGTTTATCGGAGATGTGGTGGCAAATTAGCCCTAACTCGAGCGGTCTGACTGGGGTCTCCAGTTAAGGGAATTTCAATCACTTCTTCCATGGGCTTAGGTTTGGTCATTGGTTCGACATTGTCCCTGAACTTTAGGGTGTTGATAAGAGAGTTCTCTTGTCTATCTTTAACCGCGAGAAGAGTGTTGGGGTCGGGGTTGCTACGGAGAGTAGCAATTCTTTCTGGTGTTCTGAACTTGACTTTTATATGTTGCGTATTGGGTAGTGCCTCTAATTCTTCCAGACTAGAGCGGATGAGGATAACATTATAAGGTGAAAATAATTTCACCATGTGGAAGATGACTTTAGCGATTGTATTGTTGGGAGAAGTTTCCAAAGTTACAGTGAGAGGAATAACACCTTCTTGATAGATGTATTCATCAGAAAGTCATTTGAGGGACCCGGTAGGAGGTTGAAGGTGAGACGAATTGAGACCCATTCGTTCGAAGGCGTTCCAAATGAGAAGATCACAATTTGCTCCTTGATCGACAAGAATTCTCTTAACGACGTGAGACTCCACTCTCGTGGTGATAACCAAAGGATCATTGTGATTAAGGTCGACTCCGGTGAGATCGTCATCATCGAAGTCAATAATCGGTCTTTTTCTCTTGGCTGCTATCATATTCTGAATGGTAGCAAAAGGCAGATGATTGTTTGGCTAGCGAGTCGGTCTGTATTTCTCACGGATGACGCTAATCTGTTGGAGGTGAGTTTCGGTTCCATGGACTCTAGTTTCTTCAACTCAAACGATTGCTCTGGGAAACGATTCGAAACCTGTAAAAGATTGCCGAAAGGTGTTTCAGTGGGAAGATTCCGATACTCAAGTCAAAAAGAACGGTTTTTGATAGGAATAAAACAGACTAAGCAAGAGAGAGAGAGAGAGAGAGAGAGAGAGAGAGAGAGAGAGAGAGAGAGAGCGAGAGCGAGTTGAGAGACTTGTGGTTTGTGTGTTCAGTGTTTGGTCTCCGAGAGCATACTTGGACTTAGGTGCCGAATGCTTTTATATGTAGATCTCTTAGGAGCCGTGTGTACCCGAAACGTTGTAACCCTAGTTTCCTTGTGAGGAGGTTCGAAAATCTTGGGATTCCATGGTCAAATATTTTCGGGAGACTTACGATCTTTATAACTTAAAAAATTTTGCAACACGGGGAGATTTTTTCCCTTATTAGATTTAAGAGATTTCATTCTTTATCTAGGGGTTATGTTTCGTGATCGGATGGGAAACAAACACCGGTACAAATCGTAGTTAAATTTTACCTTTAGTTGATGAGGATCGAACGATCAGTTCCTTGATGGCTTATCAGTCATCGGTTAAGGAATATGAGATATAAACTTGAGGCTATTGAATGCCTCTATGAATCAATTGATTTACTATCATTTGGAACCAACCAAGAGATTGGTCTACGTTCGTTCCTTGGGGAGATAAATCCCTTATTGTGGTCATGCCAAAATGCTAGCCTAGTGAGGGGCATGTTGGCCTTTTGACATTGCCTCGACGGGTCTTTGGGTCATGTCTAGGGGTGTTATAACACCTGGGTCGAGCTTGGGTATCACGATACCCGAGCTCAGCTCGAGTTTTGTTTAGATGAGCTCGAGCTCGAGTTCGTCGAGCTTGCGTTTCTTGAGCTCGAATTCAACCTCGAAGTGTCATCGGATAGTATCATTATTTATTTTAAAAATTATTTTTAAAAATTATTTTTAAAAACATAATTACTGGGCTCGTCGAGCTTTCGAGCTCGACCCGGTTGGTTTTGAACTCGAGCTCGAGCTTGACCGCCGTGACACTACCCGAATGTCATTACAACCTTGGTCATGTCCCATCAGAATGAAATAATCGAGCTCGATCTCTAGCTTTGACCGCCGTGACACTACCCGAGTGTCATAACAGCCTTGGTCATGTCTCATCAGAATGAAATATGGGTTTTGAGTGGGTTGGTGTGAAGAGGAACATTGGAGAACAATTCTTGTTAGCAGATGATATTATTATGTTTGTGATGTTGAAGCTATGAAATTGACCCATCCTTAATCCTTCAAATTTTGTCTTTTGAGGCTATGGTAGTTTTGGAAAAATTTGGGAAAGTAAATTAGTGCACAAACTGTATGTGCTAGGTAACACCATTACAGTAATTTGACGGTTCCTATCTCTATATTGTCAACTGTGAGTGGAACTGCTCTTACAAATAGCGGCACCACCTTGCTGCCCTTTTATCCATCTGTGGTTTGTTAGAATCAAAAGATATCAATTTCCTGGTTTATGTTCAATGTCAACCTAATATGTGTGGTTTTTTTTTTCTTTTTCTTTTTTTGGATAAATCAACTAAAATGTGATTAGTGCATGTGAAAAACCTTCAGTTGTGTTTTCTGATTCATAAAACATTAGATAGCAGTAATTTTATTGTACATAAGGGATAGTTATTTGTGCATAATGTTCGCTACCTTTAATTTAAGATATTGCTTGATAGTGTGTTTGGGTCCTATACTTTTGGTGCTATCCATATCCCTCATGCGCCTTTAATTACTTACTAATTGGGATCAGGATGAAACACTGGTGAAAAGAACTTCTGATGCTTTCACTCAATCCAAGGTTCTATTAAAAAAAAAAAAACACAGTTTCATTAAGGTGTATGTTAAGGTTGGAGGCATTAAGATTTCATGGAATTAACATCTGCATTTTTGGTGATATCCTGATGGTAAATAATCACTGCCTAGAAAAGGCATTGAGCTGTCATTTAATAAAGTGTGATTATTACAGGTACAAGATGGGCTTTTGTCCAAATGGTCCTGATTGCCGGTATAGACATGCAAAACTTCCTGGACCTCCACCTTCTGTGGAAGAAGTCCTTCAGAAAATCCAACATTTAAGTTCTTTCAACTATGGCACATCAAATAGGTTCTACCAACAGCGAAATGTTAGGCAAACAGAAAAGACTCAGTTTCCAGCAGTTAGTCATGGTGCAACAGTGAAACCTTCTACAGCAGAGTCCCCTGGCTTGAATCAGCAACAATCACAAGCCCAGCAACCTCAGCAACAGGTCAGTCAGACCCAGATACAGAATCTACCCAATGGCCTTGCCAACCAGGCAAACAAAACTGCTTCACCACTGCCGCAGGGAGTATCTAGGTGTGTTCAGAGTCCTGAGGTTTTTCGTTTTGTTCTGTAAATCAATATATGTATGCTCTATTGGACACTTGATTATGAGGTCTAGCCTCATATTTTGGCTGTAATTAGCTCTTTAATATTCTCTGCCACTAAACGTAGCTTTTGACTAAAAGTTGATACTGTACATTCTTGAATTTCATGCTAGGTTTGCAATGTTCTTTTCCTTTGCTTAGCACCAAAGAGACAATAAAAAATTATGAGAACAGTTCTATTTTCTCTTAGTTTGCTAGATCAGCCAGTTTTTGTAACAAGCATTGAATTGTTTTGTTTTGCTCATTTTCTCTTTATTTTGACCAATTGGAATGGTTGTATTGAAGCTAGATGTACTTTCAGAATGTTATGGAATTTTTTTTCTTGTTCAAGAGGCATAAAAATTGATTAAAAACTTTGTTCAATGGATCCTTGCTTTTCTTCTTGCCTAATTAGGTTTGCCAATTCATTTTTTCTTATTTAAATTCCATGTTAAAAGTAACTGAATTGATATCACCGTTCGAGGCTTGTGCCTCTGATCGATTGACCAAAAATGAGGTATACAAACACTTATGTTGTTGGTTGCACCATTTCCACATCTTAATATTGTATTCTGATTTAGAACACTTTCTTGACACTTAAAAATCAGTCAATGGACACATGTTTATATGTTTTTGAACTTTTTAAACCTGTAAAATTTATAAATGGTAGCCTGAAACTCAAAATAAAGCTACTTTGTGCATAAAATGCAGGTGTAATGGTATAAGGTTCCTATAGATAGCGGAAGCTATATATATGCAATGCCATGCCTCTTGTTTTATTCGAACATATTAGTTGAGCTTTTCTATGTGTAGCACATATACAAATCTTTAATGTGTATATCCATCCTATTAGAGGCTGACCCTTAGATACACCAAGAACCTCTCTACCCATACTCTTGATATTATTAGACATCTCTTTTCACATTGTTTGTGAATCATCATTAGTAGACCAATTTGTTACTTGAACTAACTTTGCTGTTTTATATCTTACTAATTTTAACATTTTTGTGTCACTCCATTTGTGCCTGCCATGTCCGTTCTAATCTCTCTTTAGATCCTCAAAAACAATCTCTTGAAAAACTAGCATACTAACACCAAAAAGAAGCAAAGAAAATAGTCATATACCATGAAAATACAATATTTAGGAACTATTTGGAAGTCCAGCTATTTCTTGTAAAGCATCCTTGCAAGGAGCGAACAAAGTAGCAAAAGAAAAAGAGATCAAGTAAATAAAAAAGGAGAATTGAAAGAGTATGCCATCTTTTGTCTCCCCTTTCTAAGATTCCTGTAGTGGTGGCCTAAAGGATGGAAAATATGAGAGATTTCCTATGGTCATGGAGTGGTTTGTCTAGGAGGCATATGGTAAGATGGGGCAAATTTCTAATCTGAGGAGGATTTCAGAGTTGAGAATTGGTAACTTGGTGTCCAAAAACATTTTTCTGGTTGGCAAATAGCTGTGGGGCATTGTCTTAGAATCCAAGTTTTTAAGGTACTAATCAATTGGAAGAATGGTTTTTGACAGAATGGATGGGTTGCCAATGTTAGAGTAGGAATTTTTTTTTTTTTTTTTTTTTTTAATTTTTTATTTATGGCTTTTAGATGTTCATCTCTCAATTATAATAGATCGTCCTTCCTCTAGTATCATTGAAGATGGTTCTAGTCTTCCTTTTGGGGAGAGTTCTTGGATAGGGGATTCTTCCCCTATCTATTACTTTTCATTGACCCAATAAGCTATATATGCTTTATTCAGTCTGTCTCTATGATTTCTATGATCAAGAGGTTCATTCAATTTGTTGGAATTTTCATTTCCTAAGAAATAATCGTATTAATAGGGAACTAACAGAGTATTTCTCCCTAATTTCGTTACTGCAAGGAAGAAGACTTCTTTTAGTGTTCTTGATACTAGAGTTTGGAGTTTTGATATATTTGCTACTTTCTCTCACAAATCATTTTTTGTTTCCATTATTTCATTTTCCCTCCATAGCCCCTTCTTTTTTTTCTAACCAACTTCATTTGAGAGTCAATGGTCCCTGCCAAAGTTGGGTCTAAGGTGCTTAACATGGTCAATATAAATGATTTGAAACTCAAAAAAAAGAAGAAGAAACCTTTTGAATCTCTCTCTGAGTGTTTGTGTCATGTATTACAGAAGTTTTTTTGAAACCAGAGATTATCTGTTTTTGCATTGTCCTATTGCATGGGGGATTTGGAATTACGTCTTTGTTTTATTTGATAATCACCATGTTTGTCCTAGAAACCTTCCTAATTTGCTTTCAATAAAATTTTGAGTTTTTGGAGGGCCAGAAAGATTTCTTTCCTTTGCAGATATGCTTTTGTGGTTTTTCTTTGTTGTATTTAACTGGAGTAAGGGAAATACTAAAATTTTAACCAATTAGAGTGTTGGTTTTTCTCTCCTTTTGGACAACATTGTTTTTTATGCTTCTTTTTATGCGCATGCTTCACGTGCCTATAGAAATTTAAAGGAGTTTAAAAGAGATTGGTTTATACGAAGCAATCCTATTGAGAGCCCCAGCATTCGAGCACCATAAAGAAGCAAAAAACATTATCTCATCTCATGAAAATAAAGTAAGCAGGAACTCTTCTATAAAGGTCCAAGCCTTTGTTTTGAAGCAAACTTGTCACAATAGATATCACAAATAAGTTTTTATCCTTATTGGAGTGAAAACCATTGAACTTGATAATTTGAGAATTTTGTGGGAGAATCAACATCCTTAGAGAAGCTGAAGGTACCAGTCCACATGGTTGTAAAGAGCAATGCAGGTGCAGAAACTTAATCTACTATTTTGTGCCACATGGCATGAATCTTATAAGCATGTTCTGTTTGGCCTCCTTATTTCTGTTAAATTGTGTGGTAATTCAATTTAGACTCACTAACCAAAGCGTTAATCCTGGATGGAACTTTAAATCTTTTGAAGAAGTCTGAAGGATCCCATTATGCTTTGGAACGAGATTGCCTTTTTTTTTTGCCTCTTTTTGGGCTTATACTCTAGGTGTCTTTAAAGATTAAAGCCCAGGGGATTTGAAGAGGGATTGTCAAGCAGTTTGTTCCTTTTTTTTTGTCTTCATTTTGGCGTAGAGGATTTCCTGTGAGTCTTTTGCATATTTTCTTCTCTATTTAATACAATCTCCTTTTCTTGTAAAAAAGGTGTGATGGATTCTATTAGTTATTTGGATGAGATGATAAAAATAAGATCTGAAAGAGAATTAAGTTTTAATTTACCTTCCTATCAGGGATACAACTAAGAGTGTGAGGACTCAAGCAGGTCTATATATCTATATATATCTATATGTATATGTATGTATGTATGTGCGTGTATATATCTATATATATATTTCTTTTGGTATGACAAGCAGGTCTATATAGAATTAAGCTCAAAAACTTTTCTTGTTTAGATACTGGAAAAACAGTCGCCAGTCAAAATGCTTTCCCAACAAGTGTTTGGTTGAAGAGAATTGCAAGAATCATCTAGAAGCAGCCTCTACCTCTCCCATCTTTTGTGGGATAAGATCCTTTGTTTACGAGACACACAACACAATTGGAGTGCTCTTTTATCTTGAGACTTCATTCTTCTGTCTTGTATTTTGCTCTTTGATTTTTTGGGGAGGATAACTTGTCCTATGCTTCACTTCATCATAATTCTTCACTTTATCTCTTTACATAAACCCTTTTGTTTGTTGATTTGTTTGTTTGTTATTTTCCCTATTAATAAAAAGGCCTTCCCAACAACGGGACACGAGTTCCATCCAGCTGGTTATTAACTTCTAAAAAATCTTATTGGCACCTCAATTCTTTCACTTTGACTCAACTTAAAGTCTTTGCTTGACCAAGGACATGCCTAACTCAAGAATCAGTCAAGTCACTTGGCTTATTCTACAACGCATTTGGGGCAATAGTTGTTCTTCCTATACAAGCACTCCAAGTTGGATGTTGCATTAGATAATGCTCTCTTCTGTTGGTATAATTTCGTATGAAATTGTCTTCTTCTGCTTAATCTCACTTGAATTCTCTGGCCTCTCGGGAGTTCATGCATAGTCTTTGAAATTTAGGATCCACGTAGTTAACCTTTTCTCTAGGATGTAGTGCATCATGCCATATTTAAACATCTTGGTTTGCTAAACTCCGTTTTGTGTGCAACAATTGGTACATCAATTGTATATTCTACTCAAAGATTCAAAATATGGTGGTGTAATGATCTTTAATGGGAACCGTTGGAAAGAATGTTCAGAATATCTGGAATTGAGCTTAAATGGCAGTGACTTGGTGCATCTGGATGGAGAGGACTGCTGGAATCTTTACGTGCCTCCCTCTGGTCAAATTTATTGAGGATAAGGTTAATCGTTTTAGCTTTTGTATGGGCCATCCTGTGGTGGCCGCTGCTTTCAAAGGGTTAATTATTCAAGTAATTCAGAAGAATGGGACACCATTTATATGATTGTTTCATGCTTTTCAACTTTCTGGGTCTTTAGGTTCTTTGCTTTTTCATTACTCTTCACTGATTGGGCGTAATTTTTCTTTCCTCTTCTAATAAGATCTATATCTATTCTTTTCATTTTTCTTTTAAATGATAGTTACATAACTGTGTCAGGCCATGATGGGGGCCTAAATGTGGGTTGCCTTCTCATTGTGGTGGCCACAGTAGGTGCCATTACAATTGTGACGGTTGCTAAAATATTTAGAAGCCTTTATGTCTATTGTATTTTTTTGATTTATTTATTTTTCATTTTTCTCTTTTTAATATGTGATGCTGTTTTCACTATGTGATGCCAACTACATTGTTCCATGATTTTGTGGAGGGATTGCCTAGAAGACAGTCAAATTCAAAAATTCAAGCCCCCTTTTTAATTCTATGTGCAATATACATTAGGAGTAGCTATTTTGGATCTTTACCCTTGGGGCCTATAACATGTTGAAACTTGCAAATGGATTGAAGACTTTGAGATCCTGAACCGTGAGTGACGAACAATAATATGGTATATTGTCATCTAGCCTCTTGCTGGGGTTATGCATGGAAAGAAAGTGGCAATTCCTCTTTGTCATTTGAGTCTTTTTAAACAAAGGAAGAGAAACATTGATAAAAGTTCTCCTTACCCTTGTTGTTTTTAGGAGTTAAAGGCACTCTGTGTCATTTGGGTGCTGAATTGATCTTTCTTGCATATTTTGTTTAAGAAGTTGCCCGGGCCTCTTTTCCTCTCAACACTGTTTGAATTATTTCAATTTTGGGCAACTACTAGATGACTCTGCTGTGTGAGGTTTTCAGCACTTATAATGGAGAATAAAACTTACTTGCAACTTCTGATTTATAAGAGAGTGAGACAATTAGTAACTGCATAGTTAGAAATATTCTATGTAGGTAAGTCATTACCAACACTATTTGAAGTTGCTAATTTATAGGGCTAAGTTGGTGATAGTATTCAAACAAGAGATTGCTCCTCCAAAAAAAAAAAAAAGGAACAGTATATTAAATGTTACAGCATGTATATCCAAAGGCCTGTAGCTTGCTTAATGCAGATCAAATTTTTCATGCTCTATGCCTGATTGAGGCAATCTATGATGGAGACTGAATTAAGTTCAATTTCGGATAACATTCCTCAGGATGGCTGTGTGGTTTGCAGTTATTTAGTTGTGTGAGCAGTGAATTTTTCTTGTTCCATTAATGAGATCTTGATGCAATATAGAGTATCTTTGTCATGATAGGCAGTTTAGTATGTATAGTATGAATTTACTAAAAGATTGCCTGATACATCCCTTATGCTGTTATATGGAAGCTTAGGTATTTTATTGTTAAAAGCTGCAACCGTGAAAATTTGGAATTATCAGTTCAACAAGGAGTATGGGCAACTCAAAGGAGTAATGAGGCTAAACTAAATGAAGCTTTTGACTCTGTTGAAAATGTGATTTTGATCTTTTCAGTGAATCGGACTCGACATTTTCAGGTGCTTGTTGCATTTGCAATCATGCTACTTTTGATCTTTTTGTTCGGTTGAATATCATATGATTTTCTCCGGTTGATGTGGTAAATTTGGAGGCTTGGTTGTTTGCCAGGGTTGTGCAAAGATGACATCTAAAATTGGCGGATCCGCTGGTGGAGGGAACTGGAAATATGCACATGGAACTGCACATTATGGTCGAAATTTCTCGGTCAAATGGTTGAAGGTACTTGTTTTTACATTGTTTCTTGCTATTTTACTTTGAATAGATTAGCTTGAAATTCTTTTATGCAACATCAGAAGAACTTTGTCTGATCTTAAAGTTTTATCCTTCCCCCACCTCCACACATCTGTTAAAGTTTGGGAGATGCTGCATTTTTCATAATTACAGTGTGCTGTATAATCTTTTTATTTTGCCCTGTGTTTTGCAAGGTGGCATCTATATTTTAACCAGTAATAGAATTGTCAATATCATGGGTAGCAATTTCAGCTGCAATAATATATAAAATAATGTTGGAAGAGGACCTGGTGCATGAGAGTTCTGCTAGTATGGGGTTTGGTATACAGGTGCAGTTAATAGAGTGTGGTTTGATATAAATATATTAAATTATTAGTAAAAGAATGATCTTCCTTGTTCTTTTGTGCTAATGGTGGTGCACGCAAGTGAAGCATATTTTCATGAAAAATGAAAAACATTATGATTGGCTGAAGAATCATTAAATAATTTTTCTTTTTGCTATGAAAGCCTATTGTGATTCTCCTTTTCTATATATTTGCAGCTCTGTGAACTTTCCTTTCACAAAACACGCCATTTGAGAAATCCATATAACGAGAATTTACCCGTGAAGGTAAGAACTTGGCTCATATAAATTGGGTCTCTCTATTTTTCTCCTTCACATTCCCATTTTCCTTATTTCTTTCTGTCTTCCAAAACATAAATTGTGTGTGTATTAAACTAAAAGTTGTTTTAGAAATTTAGATTTACCTTTGGGGGTGGGTCTGATGGTATCTTCATTCCTATTTGCTTTTAGTAGAAAGTGTAAAAGCATAAAGTGCACAAGGTAGTAATTCTGATGATGTAACATTGAAGGAGAAGGTTAAAACCTTGTTGTGGATGTGAACTACAACTACCTAGGGAGATGTGAATTCCGTGTCTGTGTGATCAAATATTGGATAAGGGAAGGATAGGGAAGGTTGTGCCAATAAGAGAGGAATAAAATAATTTTGCAAAATGCTCTATCATTGTCTTTTTAATTCTGACTAGCTTCTCTTTAAAAGCTTTACACAAACCCGTGTCAGAGGATTTGCTGAAACACTCAATTCCGTTGCTGCTTAGGGAATTAAGTGCTCCCATAGCTATTGTGAGGTGCCTGCCCTGCTCCTCAAAAATGAACTTAACAAACACAGTTCATCAAATATCTTTAACAAATCATTAATTAATTATATTTTTAATTATTATTTTAACTAGAGAAGAGTAGCATGTCATGTTTTCCTGGCTTGGAACTCAGAGGTTCATTTAGGCATTTTGTTTGACATTTTCTGGAAGAAGAATTCATTGACTACGTGTTGCATCTATTGATTGCATCAAAAAATCTTATCTGAAGTGCAGGCCCGTACAAGATAAACGGGAAAATACAACTTTAGACATCTGTAATGACATGACCAATTAATGCGATAACACTTAGAAGCCGCCTGTTCTATTACAAGATAATATCATTTCAAAGAAGCTTCATAGCTCTAACAGCTATTAGATAGATACCCTACTCGGGCATGCTAATAGGTTTTCATGGTGAGATCATGACTTACCTTCTTCAATTTGAAGGGTTATTATCAGCATAAGTAAGAGCGAGTAGTTTTTATGGGAGGGAAGGAGTGGGGACATTTGGGGTCTCTTACAGTATAGTGCCCTACAGAACATTTGGAGACATTTGGGGATTTGGGAAAGGCCTTATTTGTTCAAGGAGTGGGTAAGTTGACTTTGACCTGAGAAAATTCTTGTTTAGTTTGAAAATGGAAATAAAAGAAAATATGAATTTGATAATTTAGTTTTGATCAAATTCATGTCTGAATGAAAATGTTAAAAAAGAAAATGAGATTTGATCAAAATTAAAATTATCAAATTTCTTCTATTTTAAATTTTCCAGCAAAATAACCATTTTCTTGTGGTTTTGTTACATGATAATTTATATTTACACAGGTTATTTATTTATAAGTATTTTTAATCGACCTTGCTATTCAACCGGTCAATTGCCTGTTGGCCCTCCTTGCTGGATTGATGCCAGGTCTAGGTTTGATAACATTGCTTACAAGTAGCGTATATGTTCCCTCTTTCTTGTTACCTTTTTTTTTTTTTTTTTTTTTTTTTTTTTTAAAGTATGGAATTTCCCTATTACCAAACAATTTGCTTCAATTAGCACCCAAACCCCCTTCCCCCCACAGTTGTTAATAAGGTTTTGCTCATTCCTTGGGTGCTTGACCATAGTTTGGAGATCTTGGCCTCTATGCGTAACTTTGGAGCTTATGGCTTTTCAAGATTATTAGTCTTTGATAATGAAGGAAACTGTTTATCTTGAGAAATTCTTCTATTGAACAAAATGTAAAATATGGTCATTCTGCAAAGTAAGAGACTTTTTTATTTTTTTGCTGGCTTGTACGGATAAGTGGGTTTGAGCTCAATTTTATTTATAAATGTCAACAATAAAAATAATTATCGATGCATTGTGATCTAAGTAGTTGTGGAGTCTTTTTGGTGTATGTAGGATGTGAGGTTGCAAAATGAGCCTATTGAGAGTGTTTAGGATCGGCTTGTCTTTTAAATGGGATGAGCTGAATGTACCCTTTTCAAATGAGCTTAAAGTTCTTGTTCAAGCTTGGCTTGTTTAGCTAGTTGAATGAGCTGGGTGAAACTTGAACAAGCCTACCCTTGTTATTGAACCTGAATCTTATGTTCAAGCTCTCGTGCTTAAATGTTTGTTCATCTTTAAGTCATTTAACTAAATGCATGAACCAAGCATAATAAAACAAGTCATTTGCAGCCCTATTAAGTAGCAATTTAGTAGTATGAGGTTCATTTGTTAAGTACAATATGGCATGTATTAGAGCCACCGAGAAGAAGTATGCACCTATTTTACTATCTATGGGCACTGTGAGTCAAAGTGCAACAAGTTGTAGCTTCAGTTGGACTAATAATGCTTGTTACAACAACAACCACCACCTAAGCCTACTATTGCAAATTTTGGGGTCGGCCACATGAGAAACAAATAAAACAACAACAATCTAGACTTTCTGTTGCAAGATTTGAGATCGGCCATACGAGAGACAAATAATGAAATCATAAAATAAGAAGAAGAAAAAGAAGAAGAAGATTTAGTTTGTGCGGATTTTCCTACGCCACTCATTCCTATTTAAGATCATCTACTCAACTAAATCTATCACTATCATATCCTTACGAATGCATTGCATTCACGTTTTCAATGGCCTATCTCTACGTTTTATTAATTCTCCTATATTTAAGTTCTCTACATTCCTAACAGGTGCGTCCATAGACCTTCGCTGCACATAACCAAACCATGTCAGACGGTATTCTCGCATCTTGTCTACAATTGGATTGACTCTCAGGTTATTACGTATCTCGTCGTTTCTAATTCTATCATTTTTAGTTTTGTCACACATCCACCTAAGTATTCTCATTTCAGTTACAGCCATTTTTTGCTCTTGTTGCTGTTTAATGGCCCAACATTCAGTGCCATATAATAGAGCAGGTCTTACTATGGTCCTATAGAATTTTCCCTTTAATCACTGAGCACTCCGGATGCCTTTCTCTATTTCATCCAACCCGCTTGAATTCTATTATTGACATCTCCATCTATATTGCCATCATTTTGGATGATGGAACCAAGATATCTAAACCTTTCGCTCTTTGAGATTTCTCTTCCTTCCAAACTTATCGTTTATTCATTATCCTGATGGTTGTCACTAAACTTATACCTCATATACTCAGTTTTAGATCTACTCAATCTAAATCCTTTAAATTCTAACGTATCCCTCCATAACTCTAATTTAGTACTGATTCCTTCTCTAGTTTCGTCAATCAAAATTATATCATTTGCGAATAGCATACACCATGGTATTTCATCTTGAATATTTTTTATGATTTCATGTATTACTATTGCAAATAGTAAGAGACTTAATGCCGAACCTTGATGTAACCCAATGTTAATAGGAAAGCTATCATTCAGCCCCCCGCAAGTTCTTACATTGGTCACAATTCTTTCATACATATCCCTAATAAGATTAATATATTTCAAAAAGATGCCTTTCCTCATGAGCACCCACAACAACACGTCTCTGGGCACTCTATCATATGCTTTCTCAAAGTCAATGAATACTATATGTAGATCTCTTTTTTGCGCTCTAAATGTCTCCATCAACTGTCTTAGCCAGTGAATCGCTTCAGTGGTGGATCGCCCGAGCATAAATCCGAATTGATTCTGAGACACACTTATTTCTCATCTCAATCTATGCTCTATCACTCTCTTTCATAATTTCATCGTATGACTCATGAGTTTAATTCCTCTATAATTGAAGCAATCTTGAATGTCCCATTTATTCTTATAAATTGACCATTGTACTCTCTCCATAGGTGGGACATTTTCTTTGTTTGCCAAATTTTGTTAAAAAGAGCCGTTAATATTGTTATTCCAAATTCTTCCAAACATTTCCACACCTCGATAGGAATGCCATCAGGTCCTATGGCTTTGTTATTTCCCATTCTCTTTATAGCCTCCTTTACTTCATGGGGGCGGTTCTTACGTTTAAAAATCTCTATTAATCTCTTCTATAGATATCTCTAAATTTTCTTTATTTGTTGTACTCTCAACATTAAATAAATTATTAAAATATTCCATCTACCTCTTTCTTATATCTTCGTTTCTTACAAGTGTACTATTTGTTACACTTTTAATACACCTAATCTCATTTAAATCTTGTCTCTTCCTCTCTCTTAGTTTGGCAATTCTATAGATCTCTCTCTCCCCGTCTCGAGTCTCTAGTCTATTGTACAATTCGTTATACACTATTTTTTGATTCATGTATAATTTTTTTTACATCTTCTTTTGCCTTTTTGTATTTTTTATAAGTCTCGCTACTAATATCATTTTTAAGATTCCTATAACACTCTTTTGATTCGGATCGCAGTTTCTATTTCTTCGTTCCACCACCATGATTCTTTGCCTCTTGGAGCCCCACCCTTGGATACTCCAAGAACCTCTGTATCTATACTTTTAATATTATTAGACATCATTTCAAATTGTTTCTGCGTTATCATTAACAGACCAATTTGTTACTCCAATTACTTTATCCCTAAAACTCGTAATATTTTCCCCTTTCAGTTTTCACAACTTAATTCTTGGCTCCATATATGATTGACATTGCTTTTGTCGTTTCGGCACTCATACGTCTAAAACTAAGAGTCTGTGTTGAGTCGTTACACTTTCCCCCGGTATGACCTTACAGTCCTTCAAATCGTTCCATCACCTCTTCTAGTGAGAAAGAAATCTATTTGACTAACATTTGACCCACTTCTATAAATAACTATGTGACTCTTTTTTCTTAAAGAACGTATTTACTAGTGCCAAATCAAATGCTACTGTAAACTCTAGAATTGTACTTCCCACCTCATTCCTATGGCCGAATCCAAAGTTTCCGTGTACGGTTTCAAATCCCTCGTTTTTCTCTCCTATATGTCCATTTAGATCTCTTCCAATAAATAACTTCTCATTATTTGGTATGGTTTGTATAAATTCATCTAGATCATCCCAAAATTGTTTCTTGCTAATTGCATCTACACCTATTTGGGGCGCATACACGCTAACTATATTAGTTACGTTTCTTCCATTTACTAACTTGACAAGCATCATTCTATCTCCCTTTCTTCTTATCTCTTCTACCTCTCCTAATAGATCTCTATGTGTAATTATTCCTACCCCATTTTTAATCCTATCTCTACCTGTGTACCAAAACTTATGACCATAAGACTCTATTACTCTAGCCTTCTCTCCCACCCATTTGGTTTCTTAAAGACACATGATCATAATTTTTCTTCTATTCATTATTTCACTTATTTCTCCTAACTTTCCGGTTAGACATCCTATGTTTCAAGTGGTTAAGTGAATCCTATCCTCATAGACTATTTTATTTGTCTGCACCCTAACATCCCTTGGTAATTTGTCACTACACCCGGGATCCGATGTAGCGTGTCGCTGAGGAGGAAACGCCCCATACGTTTTTCTATATTTGTCTCCCATTTGTAATAAAAACTATATATAGATGATGATGATGATGATCATCATCATAATCATAATAATCATAATAATAATAATAATAATAAAAAAAAAACAACAATAACAACAACAACAGTAGCAGCACTAATAACACAATTAACAATACTAATAACCCTATTATTAACACAATTAGTAATAATGATAATACAATTAATACTAAAAGTGGCAACTCTAAATAATGAAAACAGAGCACAATTAATAACATAATTAATAGGAATAATAGAAATAATAGCAATTCTAGAACACTGAAGGCAAAGGAGTCATGGGGAGAGCACTAATAATAATAATAATAATAATAATCTTATTGATAATTTTTTTTTTTTTTTTTTTTTTTGCAAGTAGGGGAGCAGACGGTAGAGGAGAAGACACTGAAGGTAGAGGAACAAGAGTGGGAAGGCTACTGAGAGCCGTGGGGGGGGGAGAGGCCGCGGCGACAAGAGGAGAGGAGCAGACAGTAATGGGGTCCTTTTGTCGAAAAAGGATGGCGACGGAGTTCTTGCCAAGATCGGTAAGGGGAGAGAGAGAGAGAGAGGGATAGAGAGAGAGAGAGAGAGATTAGGGTTTTGGGCGAGTGAGAGATATAACAAGCCTGTTCTCGCAAGATTGTGGGAATTAGGGTAAAAAAGGTCTCGAGAGATCTTGTAAAATTGAGATCTCAGGAATGTCAAATATCGCGAAAGATCGAAAAAAATACAAATAAAAATAAAAATTTAAAAAAAAGTGTTGATTTAATTTGTGCGGATTTTCCAACGCTACTCATTTTTATCTAAAACCATCTCTTCAGCTAAATCTATATCTATCATGTCTTTATGATTATATTGCATCCAAGTTTTTAACGACCTACCTATACGTTTTATTAAATCTTTCATATTTAAGTTTTCGGTTTTCCTAACACGTGCGTCTCTAGGTTTTCGTTGCACATGCCCAAATCATCTCAGACAGTATTTTCGCATTTTATTTACAATTGAACTAACTCTTAACTTATTACGCATTTTATCGTTTCTAATTCTATATTTTCTAGTTTTTTCACACATTAATCTAAGCATTCTTATTTCAGTTACAACCATTTTTTACTTTTTTTGTTGTTTAATGGCCCAACACTTAGTATCATATAATAGCACAGGCCTTATTGCGATTTTGTAGAAATTTCCTTTTGAATGTAATGACATCGTGTGATCGCAGAGGACTCCGGATGCCTTTCGCCATTTCATCTAATCCGCTTTAATTCTATTGCTCACATCTCCATATATATTGTCATCGTTTTGAACGATATAACCAAGATATCTAAATCGTTCACTCTGTGGAACTTGTCTTCCTTCTAACCTAATTGTTTTTTCATTATTTTGATGGTTGTCACTAAATTTATATTTTATATGCTCAGTTTTGGATCTACTTAATCTAAATTTTCTGAATTTCAACGTGACTTTCCATAACTCTAATTTAATATTGATACCCACTTTAGTTTCATCAACTAAAACTATATCATCTTCGAAAAGCATACATTATGGTATTTTATCTTGAATATTTTTTGTTATTTCATCTATCACTATTGCAAATAATATAGGACTCAATACTGAACCTTGATGAAACCCAATGTTAATAGGAAAGTTATTGCTTAGTCCTCCGCAAGTTCTCACATTGGTCACAGCTCCTTCATACATATCATTAATAAGATTAATGTATTTCAACGAGATCTCTTTTTTCATCCGCACCCATCACAACACGTTTCTAGGGACCCTATTATACACTTTTTCTAGGTTAATGAATATCATATGTAGGTCTCTGTTTTGTGCTCTAAATTTCTCAATCAATTGTTTTAACAAGTAAATTATTTCGGTGGTGGATCGTTTTGGTATAAATCTAAATTGGTTTTGAGACATATTTATCTCCCGTCTCAATTTATGTTTTATCACCCTCTCCTATAGTTTCATCATATAGCTCATGAATTTAATACCTCTGTAGTTAGAACAATCTTGTATATCCCCTTTATTCCTATACAACGGAATATGTGTGCTCTCTCTCCATATTTGAGATATTTTCTTTGTTTGCCAAATTTTGTTGAAAAGAACTGTTAACATTTTTACGTCAAATCCACCTAAACATTTCCACGCCTCAATAGGAATGCCATTGGATCTTATAGTTTGGTTATTTTTCATTCTCTTTAGGGCCTTCTTTATTTCATAGGGATGGATTTTACGTTTAAAGTCTGTATTAATCTCTTCTATAGGTATCTTGATATTTTCTAAATCTATTATACTCTCAATATTAAACAAATTATCAAAATATTCTCTTTATTGCTTTTTTATGTCTTCTTTCTTTACAAGTATACTATTTATTTCACTTTTAATACATCTAATTTTATTTAGATCTTTTTCCTTCCTCTCCCTTAATTTGGTAATTCTGTAGATCTCTCCCCATCTCGCGTCTTCAGTCTCTTGTATAATTCGTTATACATCTTACTCTTTGATTCGTGGATAATCTTTTTTATATCTTTTTTTTTTTTTTTTACATTTTTATATTTTTCATAAGTTTCATTACTACGATCACTTTTAAGGTTCCTATAGCACACTTTTTTGATTCAGATAGCAGTTTGTATTTGCTCGTTTCACCACTATGACTCCTTGTCTATTGGAGCTCTGCCTTAAATACTGGAAGGACCTCCCTACCTATGCTTTTATTATTAGCAGACCAATTTGTTGCTCCAATTATTTTTCTCCAATTACTAATAATGCTTGTTATTGGAAATTTTTTTTTACATTTTAAAATTTCCTAATTTTCCGTTCCATATATAATTGCATCCTTTTTATTCTGTTTGCTGTGATGCCAATTTAATGGATGGCTACAATGCTCCTAAGCTTTAACAGCTTCCTTTTGTTGCGACTCTAATTCAATTTGTTAACATTAGAATTCTACTTGATGGGTTCAAAAGTAAAATCATAAAATCAAGTTGAGATTCTATTTAAAGTTTGAATCATTGCACTTGTAGAAACTAAATTGGAATAGGGATTTTGACACCATGATCTGCTTCCCTCACTCTTTTCATTATCCTTTCAATTTTGCAGATAAGTCGAGACTGCCAAGAGCTAGAGCCGTCTATTGGAGAACAATTGGCCTCTCTACTTTATCTTGAGCCAGACAGTGAACTTATGGTATATCTTTTAGTTAATTTATCAATTTCTATCTGATTCTTTTTTCAAACATTAAAATTAAAGGGTAGCTCTTTTAATAAAGAAAAGGCAGCTTCTTCTTTGGCTGCAAATTATCAAAAGCAATGGTATTGGGTTCAGAGTTATCCAAAAGAAATCATTCCAAATTGGTAGAAGTCTGTTTGGATGTGCATTAGTTGAGACCTTAAGTCTCAAGTTGAATACTCCTCCATTATCTTGAACTTTCAGAATAACTAATTGTTCACATTTAGAATGTCATCCTGAAACTGAAGATAGTCAAGTTTCTTGCAAATGAAAGCTTCATATGCCAATTATTTGAATTTGTAAGATCATGGAAATTTAACTGTTTCTGCAAGTGTGTTCCATTTTAATCAAGGTTTGAGCCTTAGTTTGGAAATATTGATTTGGATAGCTCCATTTTTTTTATTAGAAACATTCAGCTTGGGCCACCATTCCCCCCCTCCCAGTCTCTCATTATCCCTATTTTATTCCACTATTCAGTCACCAACCATTCAATATTCTGAGTTTCTGTGGTTTTGGCGAGTTTCACCTGAGCTGAAAGTTCTTCATGTGATGGTTTGTGCTGTATGTTACTGCCTGTTAAGAACAGATTTTGCTTTTAAAACATGGCCTTTGCTTTGAAACTTACTTTTGCAATTTTTGTTTGGATTATTATCATTATTATTATTTGTTCAAATCTATGTAGCATAGAAGCAACAAGGTGTATATGATTTAGAGTGATACATATAATATTAACCAAATCAACTGAACTGTAATTTCATACAAATCCCAAGTACTTGTTCCTTCAGTTGATTTTTCAATAGATTGGGTGGTTAAGTCCTTGAATCATAATTCATATCATCCAATGAAATGGTGTAAGATATTTAGGGGAAGAGAGAGAGAGAGAGAGAGTAGTGAGTTGGTCTATGATCTGTCATAAGTTTAAGAGATCCAGAGAGAAGGCAAAACATCTTGTTTCATCCGTGTTTAATAGAAGAATGCCGAGCTTCTTTTAGAAGCCTTGTGTGTATACCAAATTTTCATTTATTTATTTAATTTTTTTTCACTTTATAAAATGAAAAGCAGGGACTTTTTCAATGACAGACTGTCAGATTTATTTGTTATTATTCTTTAATTTGAAAGGTGACGGACAAGTATCCAACCGTACATGAGTGTGAAGGAGTACTGGTGTCTGACATAGCACACTTTTTGGATTTTGTCTTCACGTCCATATCTTCTTGTGTCCTGGGTTCGTGTCTAAGTTACATAGTTACCATTCTCAAGGATCGGACAGCATATGATAAATACAGCATGACACATGGTGCCCCTTCCCAAATAGTTGCAAAATATCTCTTTGGTGATAAAAGGAAGGTTTATTCTTGTTGTATGACTCCAAATATTTTCAATTTGTTCCCCCCCCCCCACTGGATGTAGGCAATCTCAGTTGCTGCAGAATCCAAAAGAGAAGAGGAAAAAGCTAAGGGTGTCAATCCAGACAATGGGGCCAAAAATCCGGATATTGTGCCTTTTGAGGACAATGAGGAAGAGGAAGAGGAAGAAAGTGAGGAAGAGGATGAGAGCTTTGGTCAGGCTGTGGGGTTAGCAGCTCAGGGGAGGGGAAGAGGAAGAGGAATCATGTGGCCACCTCACATGCCACTTGGACGTGGTGCCAGGCCTCTTCCTGGAATCCGCAGCTTTCCTCCAGTTATGATTGGTGCGGATGGATTCAATTATGGTGCTATCACACATGATGGATTTGCCATGCCAGATCTTTTTGGTGTGGCTCCCCGTGGATTTGCTCCTTATGGACCAAGGTTTTCTGCTGATTTTGCTGGGCCAGCATCCGGTATGATGTTTCAAGGTCGACCATCTCAACCTGGGGCTGTTTTTCCTCCAGGTGGTTATGGGTTGATGATGGGTCCTGGTCGTGGACCATTCATGGGTGGGATGGGTACTGGCCCTGTTAGAGCGAGTCGACCAGTCAGTGTGCCACCTCTATTTCAGCAAGGTCAGCTCCCACCTTCACAAAGTATAGGCCGGGGCATGAAAAGGGATCAAAGAGGACCTGCTAATGACCGAAATGATAGATATAGCATGGGCTCGGACCGAGGGAAGAGTCAAGAGGCCATAGGAACTGCTGGAGATCAGTTTGGTGCTGGAAACAGCTTTAGAAACGAAGAAAGTGAGAGTGAAGATGAAGCGCCTCGGCGGTCGAGGCATGGGGAGGGAAGGAAGAAGCGGCGAGGCTCAGAGGGAGATGCTACAACTGGTTCTGATCAGTGGGAGATGCCAGCTGGTGAGCAGCAGAAATAGGGAAAAGCTGACCATGAAGCCATCTTGAAAACCCGCGAGCTTGCTCTGATTCCCCGGAGATACAGTTAGACTGTAATTTTGTGCGGTCGAGAAACTGAGAGCTGAAGAAGACCAGGAGTTGCATTATTATTATTATTATTATGTTAGATGATTTTCAAGATGTGTGTAATATAACATGGAACGAAATCAGGTTAAGGATAGGGGAATTGGGACAGGAGAAAATACTAAATAGACTATGATTTGTGCTGCTGGGGACATGGAACGAGTCATGTGCCTTCTTGTGGACAACATATCTTTTACTAGATCAGAGTTTTAGTTAGCTGTAGAGGTATGCTGCCGCTCTGGAAAAATGTTTTCATTATTAACATTTTGATACAAAATAAGTATTTCAAGTTGACATTGTAAATTGCCAGAATATTGTGAATTACTTGATAATGCAAGTAGTTTGGATGAGTGAGAAGAGAGAATTACAATTTAACTTCTAGGATTCTACTTTCGATAAAACTTCAGATATTTTCAATAAATCTCTCTCTCTCTCTCTCTCGCGGATGTAACCTGCGTAACTCTTAGCTCTTTTAAGGAATAGCCTGTTTTGTCTAAACCCTTTTTTTTTGGGTTAAGAGATCTTGTTTTTAGATTATAAAATAGTGTGGAAAATAAGGGTTTGAAAATTTAAGTAATAAGCTCTTTGATAATTTTATTTAAAAAAAAAACTCATTTGTAAGTTGTAATCTTATTGAAATTATATTAAAGGGAAATTGACATTAAAATTTTTATAAATAATTTATAAAATAAATAATTTCATAAATAATTCTAAAATATTTATAAATTAGTATAAACATTTTAAGTTCATAAGTTTATAAATATTCATAAATAATTAAAATTCATACGGTTGAAAATAATAATAAATTTTTTCGAGGGTGTTTAATAGATAGGCTTTTTGTTTAAAGATTTTTATTTATGAGAAAGTTATAATAGTTGAAATAATTAGAGACAATTTCATTGGTTCGTATACTTTTTATTAAGCCAACCAAAAGATCATCCAAGGAGTTTCTCCTTTTTCTCTATTTTCTTCATTAAAAAGGCTTATTTTTTTTTTTAAAGAACTTTAGAAAAATCCGTTTGACCTAAATCCTTCTATATTTAATTTCCTTTTCTAATTCCTTTTTACTTTTTTTTGGGGGGATTTCTTTCATGTCTTTGCCGAAGAAAGTAGGTTTTTATTTTATTTTTTAAAAATATTTCACATTTCTCTCTTTCTCTCATTGCTGAAGAAGTATTTTTGAAGGCACTTTCCCCATTTGTTTCTCTCATTGTTGAACTTTTATAGATGATTGTGATTTTTTTCCTCTTTCTAAAGAAATCAACTTTTTTATTATTTAGATTTTGAAGATTGAGAAATTGGGTTTTTCTTTTTTATTTCCCCCGGGGGGATCTCTTTCTCCTTTCACTTTACAGATGAGTTATTCATTTATTTATTTTTTGTTTCTTTTGCATATATAGATTTACGGTTTCTCTTATCTTTGTGTGTATTTTTTTTTTTGTTGGTGGCAATATATAGATATACATCACCATAATTCCAAAATCATTGGATAGACATGGCATGGTCATAGTTTCAAAACCATCTGTTCTAATTTTGAAATCCCCAGTTTTCGATTTTAGATTCAGAGGAATCAGAATTTAAAAATAATAATAAAAATTAAAAAAAAAGGAGAGAGAGGATTTGGACTCGATTTTTGTTTTCAAAAACTGAGTTGTCTATATATCCGCATGGGGTGTGGAGTAATCAAAATCCATGTAGTTTGCTTGCGTTTTTACCTCCTTACCCCAATGGCTAAATTGCGGTTCTCCCTTCCCACGCTAAAGTCGATGTCTTTGGCAACTACAAGATTCCAAAATTGATTAAAATATATAGACTCCATCTCAACTTTCATCGCCAAATGCCATTGGTCAGCAACTATATCCGTAACTGTTTCATTGTATCTAGTGGAATCTAGGATATGGTTACCGGAGATCGCTCCAAAGAAACTTTTTTTTCGGTGTTTTGAACTTAGTTCACCATTCAGTATCCGGAATTTTACTTTAACTAATTTAGGTCGAGTCGTGGTCGGGTTCTCATTCGGAGGGGTTTCTTCCAACGTTGTTTTTATCACTTCCAAGAGTCGAAGTTGAACACTTGATGTGAGACTCTAGTGCCCTTCTCACTAGACCTATGTTGTACTCTAACACCCTCCCACTATGACGAGGCTCCAAATTAGTATTAGTGGTTGGTAATTTCTCAGATCAGAGAATGTCTTTACACATTTTGTCTAAAGTGATTCTATTAGGAAGCCTTCATTGGATATTTTGCAATGGTGCTCACAATCGCCTTTTACTCATTCAAGTGATAGAAATATCCCACCCAATTTTACATTTGGATACCCTATGAAATAGCACATTTCACTTTTTAGTTCCAACTTGCCACCTTTGTTATTCAGCATTTAAGCTGGAAAACCCCATTTATGAATGTGGTGTAGACTAAATTTGCACTCCTTCCCAAGTCTTAGGTACAAATTTAGAACGTACCTAATTTAAAATGTATGTTACTATCTCACGGGCATATACCTTAAAAGATATAGACAATGTTATATGACTCATCATCGATCTAATCATGTCCAACAACATCTAAATGCTTTCTTAGCAACACCACTCAATTGCGGTGCTATCAACAGATATACAATTCTATTTTGTGTAAGAAATTCCTTAAATTCACCAAGGAGGTATTCATAACCTTGATTAGATCTTAGTGACTTATGGTGTTCCACTTCTACTTTATATCTTTGGAATTTATCAAAGGTATTCGACTTATGGCCCATTGCGTAAACTCAAATTTTGAGTAATCATATGTGAAAGTCACAAAATATTCAAAACCCCTTCGAATTTGGGAGCTTATGGGGCCACTCATGAGCGTGTACCAATTTAATATGTCTTTAGGTTTATGCTCTTTAGTAGAAAATGATCTTTTGGCCATCTTCCTTTCAAGGTAGAATTCATATTGAGATTGGACTTTATAAGGTTGTAATTGATACAATCCTCTCTAACATAGGAGCGTGTATCTATTCAATTCTTTCCCTACATATTTATTTCCCTATCATGATTAGGAAGTTGGGTTACAAAGGAATACACAAATTACTAAATAATTTTTCACACTATTAAAGAATGAATGAATTATAAAGTGGAGTTTCTTTATAATATATTAGAAAAGATATTTTTACTTCTGTGGTGCAAGTGCGAGTATATATGGTGTAGGTGCGGTCAAATGTGAAGAATTTAAACAGGTTGGGTGAAATGAGAAGGATATTATATTTTGTTCTCAATGGTTTGGGTTTGAATCCCTCTGACAACGTAAAATAATTACGGTGAGAAATCTCCTCCCATTTTGGGCCTGACAGAAAGTCGATCATGTTTAGTCAGGACATAACTTCAAATACCGAGTGGTGACTAAGTCAAGATAAAAAACAAGATAAAGAATCTTGATTTACGTGCGGTTGTGCTTATATGAGGTGTTTAACATGAATTTCTCAGAACCAATGATAAAGCAATGAGCAAACTTTGTTTACTGATACTCTCATTATGTAAATAAACCAAGAAAAATATGAGTAAAAGATTCCTAAATTAACTTATACAGTCAATTAACATAATATGGTCGGAAAGAATTTAGTATATGAGTTTTGACTTCTCTCAAATTACTCTCTGCCTCTCTCGATTAAGAAAATCCACACGCCGACATTACGTCGGTTAGGACTTTATAAGGTTGTAATTATGTTAGAAAGGAAAAGGGATAATGAGAAAGAAAGATGAAAGAAATCAAAAAATATGAAAATTCGATGCATAATGTTTAAATAGATGAGTAGATGAATTTATCACTTTTACCTTCATATTCATATATATATATATATATATATATATTTGGTCTTTATCATCGATATCCAGAATTATATTCTGATTTATTCATTTTTTTTATTTTTGATTTTTATCACCTATATCCAAAGTTATACTCTGATTTATCCATTTTGAGGGTCTGTGGGGAACTAATTTAAGAGAGTGACTTTCTCAATATAATTATTTCTATTCTTAAATTTTAAATCTAAAATTTTAATTAAAAATTTTAACATCTTATCCTATTAAATCGATTGTCCATTAACTCTTTCGCCCCAAAAATAGAAGGTACAACTTTCAAAGTCTACTATTTCACCAACCTCACCTTTTAGAAGGGCATATACATGCTAGAGCCTTTCAATCATTTAGTTTACTGAAAAAAATTATGACTTGATTGTGCAATGTCTTGTCTTATGGCCGATGTTCAAAGCTATAAATTCTGATTGCAAAAAAACCATGGCTACCACCGCGGCTTGGAAGGTGGGGCTGTCTATCAAAGGCTCGAAATGGTATCGCTATTCAGTTGTTCAAGCGTTCATAGGGGCTGATGCATGAAATCTGTATTTCAGTTCACTTCCAATGAGATTAAGAAATTTTTGGCTTGGTCAATATTTATTTGTAATTGCCCATTAAGTTGTTACATTTCATTGCGTTTTGAATCCTATTGGAGGTGAGTTATGACTTCACAAATATTGATTCATTGTAGACTTGAACGGTTATCGTTAAAGGGATATAATAGTTGCAAAAGACCGTCGGAGGGTATTCTGACGGGGAGATTCTGACGGTCAAATCAAAAAGAGCGATTTTCAAATGAAAGAAATAGACTGAGAGTTCGAGAGAGTGATTCCCTGTGATTATAGTATCCAATGTGTGAGAGTTAGAAAGTGTCCAATGTGATCTGCCCTTCGTGGGCAAGCCACGGCAAGGGGCCGCAGCCCTTACGCGGCCCAGCTGCTCGAAGGGGCCGTTGGCCCCTGCGCGGCCCTGCCTCGAGCTGGGGCCGCTGGCCCCTGCACTGCCCAGCCTCACGCTGGGTCCACTGGCCCTGCCCCTTCACTTGTGGCCCATGGGGTTGGGCCCTTGCACAGCCCGGGCAGGCCCATTGGGCCCGGTCCTACCCGTTATTGCCACTTTTATGAATTTTTTTTTTAAATTTTTTTTTTGACAAATGTTATTTAAAAAATGTTTTTATAGTATTGTTTTAATAATATATTAGTTATTTATAATTGTTTTTGATGTGTTAAGATTTGCGATTCTTGAATATTTGTATTAGAAGCTGTTACTGCTGTTGAGATTTGAGCCCATCAATGAATTATTATTTGGTGGTGAGAAATGTTTTATTTTGTACTGTAATGATTGGAAAATGTAATTATGTTAATTTATATGTTTATATTATTTTTATTTCTATATTAGTTTATTTTTATTGTATTTAGTGGTTAATTTAATGATGTTAATGGATTTGTTAATTTTATTTTTTTTATATAAAATTAGAATCGAAAGTGTTGATAATTGATTAGGTGAAACATTATGTTAATAATAATCAGCAATTTATAGTAAATTTTATTTCGATTAGTTAAATAATCAATGTTGTTAAATGTTCAATATTTTATACTTTATTTGATTATATGATAATATTTAATGTTATTGTAATAATTTAGTTAATTTGTTTGATATTAATTAAGTTTATAATATTATTTATTATTATATTAAATTTTTGTGAAATTAAGGTTAGTATTATTGATGATGTTGAGTTTTGTGAAATTAACATTACTTTTATAATATTTAATTTATACTGTGAAATTAACGTTAAATTTTTATACAATTAATGTTATATTTATTATTATATCAACTTAGTTGGGATTAATAATGATATTATTATTGATGATTTAGTAGTTTTTTAGTAGTTTTTATTAATATTTTAAAAATTTTTAATTTGGAGATAAGAAAAATGCAGAACGAAAGAATATGGATGTATAAAAAAAACTTATCTGATCGTCGGGGTTTAACTGATAAGTTTATTTTTAGGTTGGAACAATTTTTAGATTTTGCTTGTAGTCATGTTGATTTTATGGATGGGAATAAACTAAGGTGTCCGTGTATAAGGTGTTGTAATGGTAAATTTTTTCAGTGTGATAAAGTTAGGGAATATCTTTGTAGATTTAGTTTTACCCCGAATTACTATAATCGGACATGTCATGGTGAACCGTTCATTTCTGATGAGGAGTATGGACGAAACAGACAATTCTCAGTTAGTGGGAATCAGAGTTATTATGATCAATTGAATCCATATCAGAGGATGGTAATTGATGCAGCGGGTTCGAATTTTGTTCCCGAACCAAGCGCTGCAAGTTCTAGTTTTGCTCCAACATTTGAACATGGGTATACTAGTTATGCATCACCATTGGAGGAGGTAAAAGTACTAGGTGTTGATGAAAATGTGAATAATGAATCATCTCTCCAATTTCAGGAAGTGTTAAGAGCTGCGGATGAACCTTTGTGGGTTGGTTGTGACAGCCACACTAAGCTATCTCTAACCGCAAGACTATTGAATGTCAAGGCAGAGCATAATGTGTCTGAGAATTGTTTTAATTATTTTGTTCAAATTATTGGAGAAGTATTGTCGCGTGATCATATTATGCCTAATGATTTTTACAGTTTGAAAAAGCTGGTGAAAGAATTAGATCTTCCGGTGGAAAGAATTGATGTTTGCAGAGATGCTTGTATGCTATATTGGGGAGATGATAAAGATGCAGATTTTTGTAAATTCTGTAATCAATGAAGATACAAGAGTACTAGGAGGTCGGATTGTAATCAGCGACGTAAATCATACAGACAAATGTTTTATTTACCTTTAACTCCTAGGTTACAAAGGCTTTTTGCATCTGAGACCACTGCTAAACACATGAGCTGACATGCAAATCATGAAATAGAAGAGGGGTTAATGTGTCACCCTTCAAATGCAAAGGCGTGGAAATAATTTGATAGAACATATCCTGAGTTTGCGAGAGAGACTCGAAATATTATGTTAGGTCTCTGTGTTGATGAGTTTGCTCCATTTGACAAATCAGGAAGAACTTATTCTTGCTGGCCAGTTATCTTAACTCCGTATAATCTTCCACCCAGTATGTGTATGAAGACACCGTATATGTTTTTAACATTTGTCGTGCTTGGCCCGCAAAATCCGAAGAAGTTAATAGATGTTTACATGCAACCATTGATTGCGGAGTTGAAACAACTATGGGATGAAGGTGTTCCTACATATGATGTTCATACTAATTAGATGTTTGAAATGAAGGTTGCTCTTCTTTGGACCATAAATGACTTTCCGGCTTATGGTATGTTATCGGGATGGAGTACCGCTGGGATTTTAGGATGCCCAATATGTATGAAGAGATCAAAGTCATTCAGATTGAAACATGGGAAGAAAGTGAGTTATTTTTATTGTCATAGATAATTTTTACCGTTAACTCATAAATTCAGAAGAAATAAAGAAGAATTCACTAAGAATAGAATTGAAAGAACACCTCCTCCATTGAGATTAACCGGTGAACAAATTTAGCATAGAGTCCTTAACTTTCCATCTATTATTGAAGAGCCACATGGTACAACATATGGCTATGGTCATTCGCATAAATGGATTAAACGGAGTATATTTTGGGATTTACCATATTGGAAGAGTCATTTGGTTCATCATAATCTCGATGTAATACATATCGAGAAGAATACCTTTGATAATCTGATAAATACAGTGATGGATATCACTGGGAAAACGAAAGACAACTTGAATGTAAGAAAAGATATGCGACTCCTTTGTAAACGACTCACTCTTGATATCGATGAAAGTAGTATGGGACCAAAACCGAAGGTAGTTTACACATTGAATAAGGATCAGAGACGGATTGTTTGTGAATGGTTGAAATCATTGAGATTTCTTGATGGTTATGTCTCAAATCTTGTAAAATGTGTCGATTTGAAAGAATGTAAGTTGATTGGTTTAAAAAGTCATGATTGTTATATATTTATGGAAAGACTAATTCCTATTGCTTTTAAGAAACTCTTACCAAACTTTATTTGGGGTCCCCTTACGGAGTTAAGCATTTTTCTTCATGATATTTGCTCGACAGTGTTGAGACATTCACATATGGAGATGTTAGAGAGAGATTCCAATCATTTTGTGTAATTTAGAAAAGGATATTTCTATCGTCATTTTTTGATTCCATAGAACATCTTTTAGTTCACTTGCCATATGAAACGAAAGTTGGAGGTGTTGTCCAATTTCGATGGATGTATCCATTTGAAAGGTGAGTTTTTTATCTTTTATACTTCGTTATCAATGCATAGAAAATTACTAATTTCATTACATATAATTTTCTAATACATTTTGTTTTATTATAATTAGATTCCTATATTATTTGAAGAAGACAGTGAAAAATAAAGCACGTGTTGAAGCCTCTATTGTCAATGCATACATTATGGAGGAAATAACAATGTTTGCTTTATATTATTTTGAGCCTCACGTTCAGTGCAAGAGGCGGAGAGCGGGAAGAAATGATGAGGGTCCTGTTGATCCCAATTTGAAATCATTCTCAATTTTTAACTACCTTGATCGACCAAGTGGACTATGTAAGCGTAGATACTTAACTGGTCAAGAATGGCGGGCAACCCACACATATATTTTACTGAACTGTCTAGAAGTGACGTCATATTTTGAGTTAGTATATATTTTCTATTTTATGTATTTCTTATGTCGTAAATTGTTTGTGTTAAAATTTATTTTCTTTGATGCTAAGATTTTTCAAAACGTATATTCTGAACTTTCGACACATGAATTTGATCGTTTCTGCGATGAAGAATTCGTACCATAGTTCAAAAAATATGTAAGTAGACTATAAATTATTTAAATATTTACTTTAAAACATATTAACATATTTATTTGACTTTAAGTCCATGATAATCAAGCTCAAGTTGAGCAAGAATTGTTAATCCATCTATCATGAGGTCCAAAATCAATGGTACGAACTTGGCCAACATATTTCATAAACGGGTATAATTTTCATACTAAAAAATATGGAATGGAGAAAACGACAATGAATAGAGGGGTTTGTGTTCAGTCATCCAATAATGGTGGAGGTCAAAATGATTTTTATGGTTTGTTGGATGAAATCGTAGAGGTAGAGTACCCTGGTTCAGAATTACGGGTTGTTTTATTTATGTGTCGTTGGTTTGACCCTGTCAAAGGGATGAAAGTGCATCCACAGTTTAATTTGGTTGAAATAAATCATAAAAAATTAGATAAGAGATATGAACAATTTGTGTTGACATAACAAGTGATTCAAGTATTTTATGTTTCATATCCTAGTTTGAAATATGACAAAATTGATTGATGGACTGTTTGTAAACCAAAAGCACGGAAAAAAATTGAGAAACATTGGGAAGATATAGCATATCAACAAGAGGAAGTTGTCAATACATTTCAAACCGAGGAATATAATATTCTAACATTACGAGATCCCAGCGGAGTAGTGATAGATGTGGATGCAAGTGAAATTGATGAAGAAAACGATGAAGAATCTAATTTTGAGACAGATGATGAGGATGAGGATGAGGATGTTGATGATAATGATGTTGAAGAGTTTAATTTTGAGACACATGATGAGGATGAGACTGACAATGAGGATTTTGATTTTTGATGACGGGTAAGTTTTGTTCTCTTAATGTCACGCCCCCCTGGACGACCACCAAATCTCGGTACGGGCGGCGAACCTCCCCATATACCGGGACTCCGCAAGGCTACAAAGACAACAAGACAACAATTCTTTCTACACCCATCATCAATCATATAAAAACAAAAAAACATCACATAACAAACACATGCAAGGACTCATCCGGTCCATCCCTGTACACACGAGCACACATCGGGGAGAGGGAACCTGTACATGCGCGTTTACACATCAACACACAATCGGGGAGAGGGAACCTGTGCATGCACGACACACAATATGGCCATCCAAGCCATTTCAAAATTTGAATAAAGTCCAAATGTCCCATTTATACAATAAGTTTTACCAAAAATGGAAGAAGGAAAATAAACAACAAACCACGTAAGGATTCTATCAATACTTGTTCCTATACAGAAACAAGTATCAATTAAACCCCCAAAATAATTGTACAAGTCTTCCTTTCCATGGAATTCAGCTCAAACCAAAATGACTATACATCTCTATGTATACCTACAAAAGCCACTGGTAGGCCCTCCCCAAGCTCCAACCTCACAAATCTAATCTTCCTCCGAAAAATGTTAAAGAGGGGGTGAGTATTATAAATACCCAGCGAGTGGAGTGCAATGGCATGATTGTGTAATAAATAAGGGGTGAAAGTGGGGAATGTCAAAGCATACTTGAAACATCATTTTCATATCCAAACATTTCAGTAATTCAACATCATTTATAAAATATGCATCCATATCAATCATCTTTTCGAAAACCCCGGGTTCCATCAAAAACCTCCCCCAGACGAAAGCCCGCCAAGGGTTTTTCTATCCAATGTCTCAAAACAAACCCCCTTCCTTGGCGTTGGCTCGAACCTCACCGGGTGCAATCCGGATAGTCCGACGTGGCGAGCAGAGGCCGCATACCCTCTCGCATATAATACCCCAATCCACGTCACCCCCCCCCCCGGCCCCCCCGGGGGGGGAATGACTATAGCCACCCCCCGTGCACCATCATTTCACAATCATTCCATTTCAAACAATGTGCCATATTTTATCAATTCAATCCACAAATCATGCTACGAGCATATACCAATCAGGTAATCAGGACAAATGGCACAAACTCATGTAAAATCACATAGGATGCATTCATACTTCGAATTCTCATTTCAGACATCCCACAATCACAAATAATTGCATAAAAATCATATGAAAATAATTTCAAATCATTTATCAAAGTATTTAAAGATATTTTACTTATTTATTACACAACGATCCGTCCACTCACCTCTAGGGAGGGTATTCACTCCCTATTTTCGAAATCAACTTAAAAAGACTCCCCTCGAGTCTCCAAAGGTCAACCTAGACCAATCAACACGAATCATCATCAATTAAGGCTCTATAAAGGGTTTTCTAATTTCCCTTTTATTTAAAATAGCTTAAATTTACACAACCACGTTCTTACACTTTCATTTCATCAATTTAGGATCATTTCAAATCACCGACGACTTTAAATTTACAATATTCCTCAATTTTACCAATTTTCTCCCGAATTACATAATCCTGATTTAATTCATTCCAATTTCAATTCAAATCTCAAGAACAACTACGCAAATCAATCAAACAAAACTCTAATACTATCTACGACATTCTATCATGCTTCGTAGTCCAATTTACATCAAATTCTAGACCTAACTTCCATCATTTCATACAAACTTTCAAGAATAACGTATTTCCTACGGATCTAGCATATTTTTAGAATATATCCACACTTATTCTCAACCTAAATTAGACAATTAATCTGAGTATTGAAGGGATTGAAAATCCCTCACCTAGGGTTTCTCAGTTTGCAAACCTAGCTTCCAATCGCCGGTGAATTCAAGCCTGTAACAATTTCAATTTACAACAATCGTTAGAATTAAACCTGACTAAGAATATTCAACCCTAGAATTAAAATCGAAAAACCTAGGCTTCCCCCCTGTAACCTTTCGCCCCGCGGCCTAGGGTTTTGAGGTGCAATGGCGGCGGGTTTGGGTTGTCGCAGAAGTGCTCCCCCCGCCCCCCCCCCCCCAACCAAAGGGGGAGGCGGTGGAAGTTACCGCCACCGCGCGCACGGGAGAGAGAGGGAGAACTTTGTTCGGGGGGGGGGGGGGAAGAGGGGGAGAATCCCCCGCTCGCCTGCGTGGAAGAGAGCGACCGAGAGCAATAATGGTGGTGGTGGGAGAGAAAAAGGGGCGACGGAGGAGAGCCGTGAGCGAGGGGAGAGAGTTCGTGAAAAAGAGGGAGAGAGCGAACAGAGAGAGAAAGACGAAGAAAGCAGAGGGAAAAAGAGAGAGAGACGAACACCGCGATGGCGGTGATGGTGTGGTGGTGATGGCGGAGATGAATCGCGAGGGAGAGGGAGACGGCTTCGGTCGGTCGAAAGGAGAGGAATGAGAGACGGGAGTGAGGGAATGCGATTAGGGCTATTGGCCCTAATCGATTTGGGAGTGCTGCTTCCACCCCCCCCCCCCCCCCCTTTTTTTTTTTTTTTTTTTTTTTTTTTTAACTTTATAATATATATATATATATTTTCTCAGCACATTGGATGTTCCCCGATTTACCAAAAATAAAATATACTACGAATTAGGAATACGACATTTCAATTTTACCAAAAATTTAAAAGTAAGACCCCAAAATCGAAAATCAATAAAATTAAAATTTCTCTTTATATTATAAAACAAATTTCAAAAAAACTCGGTGTTACACTTAATATAAAAAAAATCGGATATTTATCTTGATATATGATAAACTTTTTTTTTAGTGGGTAAGTTAGTTTAGTTTTAATTTGTAAATTTCGTTTATCAATTTATTGTCTATTTACTGTCTCATTCTTAAATTTATATATTTGATTTGTTAATGTACTATCTTTTTTTCTATAGGTCATTAGAGAAGATTTGTTGACATATTGGTGTCTTGTTTCGTCGCATATAATTTGTCAAATTAAATATTGTAAGTTTATTCATGTTTTTCATTATGCATCTGATGAATATGTAATTTTTATTTTTTATTTTTGTTAATAATATATTATGGTTGATAGTTTCGACGTGGTGGCCATAGACAAAATTCTGATGGAAGATCACGCTATTCACCATTGCAGTCCGCTTTAACACCTTCACAATCTCATTCCTTTGCCGGTAATGTACCTTCGCCTCCCCCTTCTGTTACAGACCCTTCGCATTCTCAACAAATGACTAGTAATGCACATTCGCCAATCCCTTCGGTGGAACACTCGTATGTAGATAGGGAAGACAATCGAGAGTTGATAGCCCCTTACGGAGATTTATAAGTACAAAATTTTAAAATTTCAGATGTATTATTTCTTTTATTTATAAAACAAATTATTTTTTTAACTATCTTGTTTATTTAACATTGTTTGTTTGAAACTTTATGATAGATTTATAAATTCACGAGCTTAATAGAATAGTGAATAACCATTGGGGAGGGGTTTCGATAACTTACACAAGCACTTCGGAAGAAACAAAAGAGTTATGATGGAACGAGTTCAAGATAAGTTATCCCAATCCGTTTATATATAAAATTAAGTTAATGGTTTTATAATCAATTGGTTTTTCTCTATTGCAGCGAGTATTCACTTGGAACGAGACTGAAGAATTGAAAGTAAGAAGGATTTTCAAGAAAAAATATGACGATCACATCCGACAC
Organism: Dillenia turbinata; assembly: GCA_037126225.1. Lineage (NCBI taxonomy): Eukaryota > Viridiplantae > Streptophyta > Magnoliopsida > Dilleniales > Dilleniaceae > Dillenia > Dillenia turbinata. The sequence goes on along the minus strand of JBAMMX010000010.1, from coordinate 11,211,424 downwards.
GTTCTAAATCATACGAAGAGATATGGAAAAAAGCCAAACTATATCACCGAACAAAATTGGGGCATGATTGTGAATTTTTGGGAATCGGAGGAGAGCAAATGAAGGAGTGAGCAGAATAAAAAAAAATTGAGCTTATAATTGAGGGGAATCGTCTGCGACGTATGCGGGATGCTCGATCAATATTGGTGAACATAGAAATAGATTGATAATTTTATATAAATACTAATTTTTAATCTAATTTAAACTCTTTCATTATTTCTAACGGTGTTTTTTTATTTTAGACCAAGGAAACGGGGACCAAGCCTTCATTTATAGAAACTTTCACGCGCACATTTCAGAAAAAAGACAAGACTTGGAGCGGGAAGAGAGTTAGAACAATTAAAGTTTGTAAAAACTTTCAATTATTTAATGAATATTTTCAATATTGATTTGAACATATTATGTTGAACATATCATAACAATGTAGGAAGATGAATTTATTAAGTTACTCTCTCTCAAATTTATTTTTATTGCTGACTTGATTCTTTGATTTCTAATGAATTATTTGATAGAGATTTTTTTTTCCATAATTTTTAACTTATTCAATGTTAATATAAATGTTCATAATTTATATCCTATATAGTCTCATGATTTATGTTACTAATTTTTTTATTTTCATTCATATATATATCTAATCAAGATTATAAGTGCTTGTATTATATTGTTATTGTAAATTTATTTTAATTTTTCTCATGACAATACATGAGAGCTATGATGAGCTATCACGAAGAAGTTCGAGTGCTAGTGTGATGCTGGCAGATCTGAGCCATCTGTTGATAACATGAATACATGGCTTGAGGTAACTGGTGGACCAAAAGGGGGTAGAGTAGTTGGGTTAGGTTCTTTGAGCAGAACTTACAAATTCGCTGGTTCATCTTCTTCCACCCCACCAGTAGTCAGGACAAAAATAAATCAATTGAATCAAGAGGTGAGCCATTTGAAGGACTTACTGTTGCAAAGAGATCGGGAATTCAATGAACTTCAATCAAAGAACATGCAAGAAATGAACGAGTTCCGCACATAGCAAATGTTAATCATGTAGAATCTTTAGTTAGCCTACGTTTCAAGTCAGATTCTCCCTTTTATTTCTTCTCCTGATAATGCTCGCGATGGTGATGAAGGTGATATTTTTTTCGATGATGATGATGATGATGATGATGATGGTGGTGGTGGTGGAGGTCGTACTTGAGATTATGTAATTTTATTTGACTGTTACATTTTGATACTCGTTACATTGATTTTCTTGGTTATGTATGGTTATTGAAATTTTAACATTTAGACTTGATATTGCTTTTATCTTTGATATTACTATTATGATTTCTTGTTGAATTTTTAACTTATTGATTTTATTGAATAGTTAGTTATATTTATGAGTATAGATGTCTAAAATTTGATATTAAAAATGATTTGAATGATTAGTTGTTGATGAGGTTGGATAAGCATGTATAAAAACAGGTTATATAGGGAAAAATGATCCAAATATGCCAATAAAATTTATATTTGTCGCAAAAATATATATTCGTCGTAAAATTTGTCCCTAAATTTTTTTTTGTTGTTAATTTCCAATAAATATTTTTTCGTGGCTAAATTCGTCGCAAATTTGCGACGAATTTTGCGACAAAAAAATATTTTTTGTAAATTTTTGTGACGAATAATTAATTTTTTTCTCAAAATTTTGCGACGACTTATTAGGGACAAAAAAAATTTGTTGTAAAATTCATCGCAAATTTGTTTTGGGACGAATTTTTCTTACAAATTTGTCACAAATTTTATCGTAAATTGATGATTTTTTTGGAGTGTGTCTACTTTTAGTTATGGTCAAAATTTTATGTCATAGTGCAATTTAATGTTTATAAACATATCCATTGAGATTTAACTATTAACAATGTTCGCCTATGCTAGATTTTTACTTTGACAAGGTCAGGGTTGGTGATGGGTGGTCACAAAAAGAAACTATCAGTATGGTATTGGACTACGACCGGCTCAATCAGAGACTTGGATTGTGTAAATGTAAGTTATATTCATACATTCAAATAAAGTTGTAAAACAATTTTCAAGTATAAACAAAAATAAAGAAATCAAGAGATTGAAATCTGTTGCATCTCGAACAGAAAGATTCTTGTTATCGGGAACTTACTACAAGTTACTACACTATATTACCACTAATTACCGGAAAATTACCACAATTTCACAAAATTACCACCTGTTTTCACGAACTTGCCACATGTTATCCCAAATTATCTCATGTTATTGCAAATTACGACCAGAAATCACAAATGGTTTGATACCTTAACGCTTAAATTTTTATACCGTTTTTAAAGACTATATAGATAAGGCTTAGTAGTCAATATATATGTCACATATAGTAGTCCCAAAAGAGTATAACATTTACCGACAAAAAATAATAACTGTTAGAATATTATACAACATTACAAACAGTATAATATATGGGTTAGTATAGTCATAGATTTATATAGATTGTATGATTTAGAAGACAGTATACTGTCCCTAAAGATTGATATATTTATTGATAAAAGTGATAAGGGTCAGAATTAAATAGCATTTACATACGGTATTGCACTAGTATACTTTAGCAGTCGGTAAAAATAACTTACATAGAAACTGTTTTCAAAATCATCTCTAAAAGAGTGCCAAATTTATTGACAACAACTTATAACCATGCTAATTACATCAATTTTATAGACGATACAATATATAAGTTAGATAGGTATAGAACCTATATAGACACTATGGTTTAGGGTTAGTAAAGAAGTCTCATAAAGAGGACTCTTTCCAAATCTTCATTAAAGGTGGTCACATTTATTGACAACAAGTGATAACCGTCAAAATTTAATATTATTTTTATAGACGGTTGTGTTATTTTTATTAACGATTGATAAACTTTTCTCGATGACCAATTTTATACCGTCAGGAAATGTGATATTTTTGTCAAAAGCGTCTCTATAGTATAAAAAACCGTCAGTATAGATCATCGATAATAAAAGTTACCGTCAGTGTAAGATTTTAATTTTGTAGTGTGGTATAACTCAATAAAAACTAATTTTCTCTTTCTATTTGCAGTTTGTGGATTCTTATCAACATACACTATAAAAAAAACATACTTTTAGCAATGAACTTTACGATAAACAAAAGTTTATCGTCAATTAACAATAAATTTTCTAACAAAAAATTATTTGTCATAAAATTTACAACGAATCGAGAGTTCGTCGCAAAATTTATAATGAATATAGAGTTCGTCGTAAAATTTATAACAAACCGTTGAATTCGTCGTAAAATTTACAATGAACTTTGAGTTCATCACAAAATTTATAATAAACCAAGAATTTATCACAAAATTTATAACGAATCCTTCAACTCATCACAAAATTTACGACGAACTTTAGAATTCTTCATAAAATTTGCAATGAATCTAGAATTCGTTACAAAATTTATTGTAAATTTTCACACTTAGAAAATTTTGGATCCTTTCCATTTGTTTTGTTTCATTTCCGTTTTCTATACTCAGAAAATTTTTCTTTATCTCTTCAAATGGGAGTAGAGGTAAGCTCTCTCTCTCGTGCAGATCCGACGGCTCTCCGCCGGTTGAAATGCTGCCGCCGGATCTGGCGCGGCCTTCGCAGATTCGCGGTCGCGGGCCGCGCGACAATCCACTGCCGCGAAGGCAGTGGCCCTCGCGGGGCCACGAGTTGTCGCGGCCTTTCGTGGCCCTCGCGGTGAAGTTTGGGGGTGGGGTGACTCTCTGCCTCGTCACCCACTAGTAGGCCACCCAATGCAATACCAAGCATTTCTTCCTTTCAAAACCCTTTGTCAGAGTCTCATTTTTTTTTCCCTATCTTCCATTAGCTCTAAGGATAAATTTGAATTTGAAATTGTGGGTTTCCTTTGATTCTTGAAGAATTTGTGAATTTCGATCGTCATTTTTCTTTTCATGGGGAAGAAACAGCACTTGGATTGGGCCTCAGGGTCCATTATGTCTGCTAGAAGTGAAAGAGTGTCTCTTTTGAACAAAGGGGCTAGTTTTCAATTTAATTTCTGGATTTTTTTTCCCAAGCACAATAAATATTGAATTCTTGATTGTTGTTATTTACGTATCAATGTAGTCCGTTATTTATTTATTTATATATATAATGGTTTCCAGAGAAATTGAAACGGAAAGGGTTTTCCATATTTTGTGTGTAGTACGGTCTAGGTTAAGAATTTATTTCTTCTGTTATTCCATTATGTAAATTTTCTTCCTAAAGTTGGTTTTGTTGTGGGTTTGGTTCTATCTTTAACATTTTAAACTCGTTAGCTACTGTAGAGCTATATCCTAGGACTTTTCTTTGGGTTACAGAGATTGGTGCAGCATTAGCCGACACAGTATCCGACATCGGAGGAGTTGAGTATCGGCAAAATCAAGTTCAAGGCCTTCGATTTGGGGGGTCACCAGATCGCTTGAAGAGTGTGGAAGGATTACTATGCTAAGGTTCGTTGTTGTTTGTATCTAATTATATGACGAATGAGGGATTCCCACAATTAGATTTGCCTTTCTGTTTCAAGATCTGAATCCTTATCAGAATTGTTTGTTATTATCGTATATTACTTTTGGGTGTGCCTTTGATTGTTTGGAGAACTTAAGACGTGAATTCTCGTCTGTTTTGGTATTAATTTTGTTTGTATTTTCCGTATTTGGGTACGATGCATGAAGGAATTGGGGGGGTTTGTGTTTATTTTTTTGATGGACCAATTTTTGGCAGTGTTTGAATGTTCAGATTGGGAGGATTTAAGACAAGCTTGGGTTGGAATGAATAATGTCGGGACAGTCAAAGATCAAAGGGACTGTGGCAGTCCACTTTAGCCAGTTTTAAAATTTTCTTTTCTTGATTTGAATGATATTTTGACCATTTCAAAATCATACAAGATTTAAAGGCTCTAATTTTTTTTTTTTCATATGGACTCTTATACAAGATTTGGTTCAATTTGTCTCTGACTCATTTGGTCCATGCAACATTACCTAGTTGGAATATGGCCAGAGAATGACATGCTAAAGCCACCCTTAAAATCGCATGAGTTCCAAATAAGAGTGACTCACTTGATTTTGATTATTTTGGAAGAATTTTAGATATCTGCTTCTGCATTTGGGATGTAGTATGTCCTTATTGAAACGCCACTTCATCCACTTGGCCTTACCCCCAAAACTTTTTATTCTCATTATATTGCATCTAATTAAATCTGGTCACTGAGCATTTTAATAACCTTCTGTTTAATGATTATCCCTTGCATCTCTACATTTTTATATTTTATGGCTATAAAGAATTGTGTCTATTAAGTTTTCTAGGCTTGCAGCTCCATATGTTTGAGAAAATACCCTCCGAAATTATGACTTTCCCTGGAGGCAAGCCTGTGGCTCATAGTCACAAATAAAGGAGAATGGGCTCTAACCTGTTGGTAGTCAGCATTCCTCTCTGTCCTCCAGAAAAGGAATTTACCAGATATAATGTGATGAGAATTTTACCCCTTCAGGGCATATGATATGGAGTTCTATATTACCTTCTCTCTCTCTCTCTCTGTGGGAAAAGTGGGGTGGGAGTTCGTCATTGTCATGTTATGTTTCTTGAGTATCTGCCTTGGCAAGTGATCCTGCATTATGGACTGTTAAAGACTCTTAAATCTAAGACTTAGTTGATTGTCAGAATGTGAATTACCAGACAGCATTGACCTCAAAGAGGTTCTGATCATTACTGGATCTTTTAACAATGGGGAAGAGTGTTTTTAGAATGCTTGGTTGGTTTGGAGGGGATATGATAGTAGGATTTTTAAGAAAAAGCAGAAAAGCCCTTGATGAGTTTTGTGGATAATTGTCCATAGTTGTTGCTCAAAGGCATCAGAGATAGAATTGATTGAGGGGGTTGTATCTCTTGTTTGGATGGGATTTGAAGGTGAATGAATTCCCTTATGTATTGTTTATTATTGCATTGCATTGCTTAGCCTAGACTTTGTTTTGGTGGTTGTAATATAATCTATTAGTGCCCTTATAGTTTCATTAAGTTCCAAAGCATGCATATTTTTGCTTGTTTGTTGATATTGTCACGTATTTCCCTTTATGTGTAAGTTCCTTCTTGTGGGTGTACGGTGCAGTTCAATATTAATATTTTCTTAATATTAACTATATTATTTTGTTACTCGTTGGAACTGTTATAATTTCGAACTCGTAATAGTTATTCAATTTTAATTCTAATGAGAGGATACCTCATTGTTAAATTTGTAATATGTGATGCATATATTATTTTTTGTATCATATTGTTAACTGTCAATGGCTTAATAATTCAATGAAATTTTGTATTTTGAATTTTTTTTTTGATATTATATATGTTGTTATTCTAATTTCATTTGAAATTATGCAATGACAATGTAGGAGAGATATGATGAGTTACAGCGGAATTTGATCGGTAATGAAGATGCTGGCTCATCTGAGCCATCTGTTGATAGTATAGTTTTATGGGTCAAGACAAGTGGTGGTGCAAAAAAGAGAGGAAGAATACTTGGGATGGACTCTTTGAGTCGGACTTGTAGAATCACTGGTCAATTTTCTTCCACTCCAGCAGTTGTAAGAGAAGAAATTATGCAAATGAATAACTGGGTGAGTCAGTTACAGGAGCTACTAGTAGAAAAAGACAATCAAATTAAAGAATTACTTGCACAGCAAAGGCAAAATGAGGACGTAATCAGTGAGCTACGCGCAAACCAGAATTTCATAATGCGGTATCTTCAATTAACTCTCGGTTTAAGTCAAACAACCCAATTTCTGTTTTTTTCTGATAATCCTCCTGATGGTGATAATGGTGACGATTGTAATGATTTATTTGATGATGATGGTGGTGGTGATATTTCTTGACATTTCTATATGTTATTTAATGGTTACATTTGAATGTGATTTTTACATACTATTATTTTTGAGTATTGTGACTTTGTATTGTATTTGTCGTTGACATTATTTATTGTTATTTCATAGTTACTAAATAATGATGTTAACAATGTTGACGATGTTAATAATGTGATTTGTTGATAATATTGTTGTTGGAAAATTGGTTGATGGTGGTATTTTTTGATAGTTGATTGATACTGTTAGATAACTAGTTGATTGATTGTTAATTAATTATAATGTTGGATGAGAGACAAGAACATGGTATACAGGAACAGGCTATACAGAAAAAATGATCAAATTATAGAATTCAATTAGATTTTTATTGCAAAATTTTCAAATTTGTTATAAAATTTGTTGTTAAATTTTTGATCAAAAGTATCCAGATTCGTTGCAAATTTCGTTGCATTTGTAAAATTCGTTGCTAAATATGTTTGCAACGAAATTTGCTATCAAAATGAAAACTGTAACAAACTTGGGTTCATTACAGATCAATGACAAACTTAGCGACGAAAAGAGTTCGTTGGAGATTAGCAACGAATCGGGGTTTGTCGTAGAATTCGTCGTTAATTTGCGATAAATTTTAATTTTTGGTTGTTAAAATTTGTGACGAACTGAAAGTGACAAAAAATTATTTATCGTTAAATTTGTCACAAATAGTTTTTGCAATGAATTTTTTTAAAAAATTCATCGTAAAGTTCATCGCAAAACGGTGAATTGTAAAGTTCATCGCAAAACGGTGAATTTTTTGTAGTGATAATTGGAGTTATATAAAATAGATTCATTTATGTTTCTCTCTCTCATTTTAATTTTGTGTCTGCCTGTCTTTTTATTTCCCATAAAGCGTTTTATTTATGGTAATAGTGGTGGAAGTTCCAGCATGGTGGAAACTTAAAATTGTCCAAGGACATATTCCAATATTTAGATAAGTTGAATTTTAGTTGAATTCTCTTCTTCTTCGTCTTATTCCAAACTGATATTTATTATCAAGAAGGATTGTCATGCAAGGAAGACGTTCATTTATTTTTGTATATACAAACTTTTTGAACATATCAGCACCAAGGCGGGACATGTTCTTTTGGATTCAATTGGTAAGTTGTAATTTTGTGCTAAATCATTGATTAAATTATTAAGATTTACATGTGTTATTTTATGATAAGCCTAATCTTAAAACGAGTCAAGCATAAGCGTAATTATAAATGTGAAATCGAAAAACTCAAAAATAATATATAAAGAATAAAAAATATGAAAAATATATTTAAGAAATAAACAAAAAGTAAAGATTGTAAATATTTTTGTTTAATTAAAAGTTAATAAGATCTTGGTCATTCGATTTAACTCCTTAATTATGAAACCTCGAGTTGGTCCGCCCAAACAAGTACACCAACGCTCTGGAACACTGGTCAGAACCAAGTAAGGAGAGAACACTGGTCTAAGGAGTTGATTTCTTCTTTGTTTCCGCAGCTGGTAAGAGTAGTGATGAGCCTATGGTCTTGACAAAACATGAGCAAGCAATGTCATCTTCTTAGATTGCCCCAAAATAAGGGCACTAGTGGAAGGAGTTTTGGACAAGACAATCTCATAGCCATCATGGTATGCTTCCATTCCTTCACCCATTAGTTGCCAAAGTAAGCCACCCCCAAAACCACCCCCACTTTTTGCAAAATTGTGGATGCTCCTATACACCGTGCTCATGAACGTGTCTCTTGCGCTTACAGTGTAGCCTGCGTCTTTGCTTGACTTGCCGAATTCCGCAAACACCAAAGGTTTCTTCAGTATTGTCCTCGAGTCCATCCAGTGACTTGTCATCCATCTTTGCATAAAATGCATTTGAGAGTGATCACTTTGTCCTGACAGCCTATATTTATTTTGTAATTACATGTTAACTTACAATATTAATTACATATGTAGTCTTTATATTTTTGAAGAATCATTATACAAAATTTGAAGTAATTAATTTACCATATATCAGGATAGGCATGTATGGTTGCGAAATCAATCTCTTTAATGAGATTGTTGGCGATGAAATCAGTGCCAACTTGGTAGCCAGGATTGTTTTGCTTCTTTTCAGGCATTGAGTCTCCATAAAATCCTTCCATCCCGACCTCGAGCAAGTGGTTGCTGTCTATGGATTTCACGTAACTTGCCATCTCTTGTACCCAGCCCTGCAACCAAAACGTTTGACCGTTTGTCAATTATCTATACAAATAATAAGTTAAAAGGAATTGTGAATGGAATGTTGGAGGACTCACATTGATCATTCTCCCCGAGTAATCAGCTTTGCAGCGAGGTTCATTAATCAATTCCCATGCCATGATCGTTGAGTCATCTTTATAACCCACTCCAGTTATAGTGTTATATCTTGTTAGCACACTCTGCATTTACATTTCTTGAAATTCCCAAATTAGTTTCAGTAAAATAAATACATAATAAATACAAAACCTCTGATTTCATGATTCGCTTTTAATTACCTTGACATGATCTTTGTAGTACTGTTTAATTATAGGACTAGTGTAGAAATCATCATCATCATCACCTTGAATACCCGCGTTTTTGGCCCAACTCACGTATTGGGGTCTTCCACCGAAATCATTGTAGTTGTTTACTAAGCTCAGAATTAATCTAATCCCGTATTTTCTTGCTTCTGAAATCACAAAATCCAGACCCTGCCAATACCACACATAATTAGTTAGCGTATATTATATACCATCACGCCATCGATTTTTCTAAGTAAACATAACAAAATAAAAATAGATGACCTGGAATACGCGTTCATCATAGACTCCAGGGGACATTTGCAAGGCGTGATCACCTCCGTCTGCGAATGCCCAAGTCCTGCAAACAGATAGACCGGCAGCGATAGCATCACGGAACACATTGGAGACCTTATATCGCTCACTGGGCTCAGCCGCAACATGCATCATCCAATAGGAATTGAACCCATTGAACAGAAAGGGTGACTCATTTAGCACAAACAGTGTTCCTCGTGTGGTAACAAAACCTCTCTTATTAAAACTACTGGGATATCTTCCCTCGCATATTACAAGAGATACTACAAGTAGCAGAGTTACTCTTAAAATATAGCTACTTTTATTAGAAAAAGCCATTTCTTGATTGTGGGTTCTTACTCACTTAGCAAACTAGAAGTGGGATTGGTGCTGCAATGCATGCTTGACGGGAACCAGTGAGTTTGGTCCAATTATAACTAGGTTAGGGAAGAGATAAGTTACTAAAAATAGGAAAGGGGGTCGGTGTTGCAGGAAATTTGTGCGGCGGGAGAGAGGTCAACAATTGGGATTTGCTAATTTTAGCAATTGCTAAGTTCCGTAAGTTATGGGTTGGTAGGTAACATGGGATTTCAGAACTTTGAGTGGGTAGTTAGTTTGGGTTTGGATTGGCAAACAGGTTGAACGGTGACATGAGGTTGACGGCGAATCACTAATATAGGGGCGTGACCTAAGATCCCATATGCACTATTTTATCTTTTGAAATATAATTTAGTCATTAGGCTGATCTTAGGTTGGTAATTAAGATTAAAAAACGAATTTATCTCATAATTTATGTGATATTTTATACTATTTCTGTATTGTATTTGATTACTAAGACAAAAAAAAATCATAGAAATATAAATTCTTAAAAAAGTAATAATGGGATAATGCTTAAGTTGGATCACTTAGATAGTGAATTTAATGGGTCACATGGGCTAGGTCGTAAGAATGTGTTTAGTTGGCATAGAGTTATATGAAGACCACTAACGTTGGTTGGCTCAGTAGGAAAGAATGCTTATATCTCTTAATCATGTCTGAATTTGACTCGGTATAAGAATAGAAAAATCATGTTGAGATATCCCCATCTTGTAAAAGGACCTATCTGTGGATCGATTCAGATTAGTTGGTATGAAACCCCAGATACTGGGCGGCGATGAGTGTATATCCCGTGGGACCAACAAAAAAAAAAGAAAAAAGAGTTGTATAAAAAATGTTGATTTGTTAGACATTGTCCCGTCCTTACTTTGGTAGTTGAACCATTGTAGTATGAACCGAAGTTTCTCATCAATATGTCCAAATAGGATTTCGTTTACAAATCTTTGTTGTAATGGCTTGTTTCATGAGATTTTTGAAACAAAATATAATTTATTTTACTTATTTTAGTCTAATTTTATGTGATACGGATGTGATTCCATGCATTCACGAACCGCATTGTTACAAAAGGCATTCTCATTTGTTATTGTGTGTTCCTCTGAATTAGAAAGTGAAATTCTTATTCAAAAATTCAAAAATTAATTTAGTGCATGATCAAAGAATCCATGCATCTGAGGAAAGGAGTAGTAGTAGATTTTCATATCGTTGCTCTCAATCTATAATCAAACCCAGAACCAAAGTCGTTTGAATGTTTTATCCTTCATTGCTAAAAATGCATCTTCACAAAGTCCTACAATTGAAATAAAGTCGTTTGAACGTTTTATTCATTATTCTCCCTCTCTCTATCTCTCTCATCAACATTAAACTCAACTTCAGTTCAAGGAGAGAGAGAGAGTCTCCCCCTCTCTCCGATTACTTGTTTTCTCTCTCATCTTTCTACCATCGAGGGTAATTTGAGAGGAAAAAAAAAAAAAAATTTGAGGGAGGGCATCATGGGCAAGGCACGTGATCCAAAAGTGGATAGAAAGTTATGCACTTAATGTGGGGAAGTCTTTGACTGGGCGTAGTTAAAAATAGTTACAAAGTTCAGGGAATTATTGTGGTTTTGATTATTTTTAATCATTTTCTTATTCATTTCTGTTGTCTTTCTATTGTATTTGAAGACTACTTCTATAATACTGATTAGGATATAAATTAAAGTAACAATTTTAGTTGTTTTTACTTTATTTTTTAATAAATATTATACTAATAGTTATATTTTATGATATTAGATATTTTAAAATTGATGGAGGAGCTTTACGAAGAAAAGTGAAGAAAAATGAGTTAATTTGAAATATTTATGAAAAAAATGAAAAAATGGAGAGTAGTGTTCTTTCATTAGTACATGGACACGTGGATCTCGGGGGTTATTGTAAGATTTTCTTGAAAACCGAATAAATATGTTTCATTTCTTGTTGTATGTGAATTCAAGAAAGAATTGAGTTTAATTTGAAAGTATTAAAAATTTTCAAAATATTATCTTATTCTTAATATTTAAAAATAAAATTTATGGAAGTCCAACTTTTCTAATTTTATTTTTTTGACATGTCAATTAGGTTATTTGGTAAAAAAAAACTTCTTTTTATTTATTTAGTAGTTGCCTGATTTAAAAATATTTCTCTTTAAAAAAATAGAAAATTTGTTCCTATTATATAGGGGACTTATATGTTTCAAAAGGGGGTAGCAGGTCACGTCCCTAGAGTCTTCTTCCGGCACATCATTTTATTCCGCAGTAGTGTATTTCTTTTGTGAGTTTTTCTTCATCCATATTTTTTTATTAAATTTATTTTCTAATTAAAGGGTTATTAAATTCTTGATTTCCTATAGTTGTGAGGTCTAAATGAGTATATTACATTGACATCTTATATTTATTTATTTAAATTCTACACTTCATTGTTTACAATTTATTTTGAATTTATTAAATAAAAGGTTTATATTTAATAATTCTAAAATAGTTTACAACCGATTAAAGCGACAAATTCATAATTATTTGTTTATTTTAATATAGTGATGAATAACATAAATTCATAACTTTGTTAGTAGTCTAATTCATGTCATAAAATTAAGTAATCTAATTTAAATAAACCCGTTGTATATTTATTAATTAGAATTTGGTTTTTCTAAATTTTAATACCATTGGAGCATTAAATTCTAAAAGTTTCTTTAGAGTTTTTTTTTTCTATTAGACTAATAATTAAAGAGATTCTCTTAATTATCGATGAAATAAGGAGAGATTGATTATTCAGTATTTTTTGAATGACTATAGTCAATTTATTTATGATTTGTTGAATCCATTAAATAGATTGATAATCAATCAATCCAAATCAAGGTAAATATAATTTCTTTGATTAGAAATTGATTTTTCATTAATTTTTATTTCTTTAGTTTCAAGTTATTTATTTATTTTTAATTTGTCAATTTTTTCTGAAATTAGTTTATTAATTTAGTTAATTTTTAAATCCCTTGTATTTTTATTTTTAAAAGAAGTAAATTTATCATTTTTTGAGGAGACGACTTTATTCACTTCATATTAGTATTTTGTGAAATACGCTAATTTATATGTAATAATTTGACGACACACCAAAAACCCTCTTTCTTAAACATTATTAATTATTTTATTAAAAAATATTTGTATGGTACAATTCTAAAAGTATAAAGGGCTCAAATAAAAGAAAAAATGATAAAAGTTTCAATATTATCAAAGTGATTTTTCAAATGAATGCGACACAAATTTCATAATTATAAAATTTTAAATTTAAATTTATTTAAAAAAGATAAATACTAAATATTTTAGTTATAGAAAATTTTGTAATAATTATAATTTAAATTATTTATTTTTGAATTCAAAAGAAAAATAAAGAAACACTTCATGTTATCCAAGAGTGCTTGAATCCATGATATGCACGTCCAACTTATCACCTGATGCAACAATCAAAAGAACAAAAGAATAACAGGGCGGGACGTGAGAGAGGGAGAGAGAACAAAAAGGAGAGAGCCAGGTGGTTATAGCATACGTCACTAACATGCACACAGCACCCCTCATGGGGTGTTTTGTTACCTCACCGCCCTTTTTAGGCAATTTCTAACTAACCTAATCCATTTTGGCTTGTGTTGCAGACGGAAGCACCAAAATGAACAAATTGAGGCTAAGGCCCAGGGTGGGATTCCTCTCTCTCTCTCTCACTCCCCCACCCCTTTTTTGATTTATGAGTCATCATTCGTTATTTAGCTAATGTTAACACGTTTTGATCTGATCAATCCTTCTCCTGTCTATCCATTTTTCTCGTACTCCGAGGCGAAATCGTATTGATTCTGATTTTCTAATTATAGCAAACCCCGCGATTCCGCCTCCTTCAATTACGCCCAACTCCCTCCTTAAATTACTCGCTCTCCCTGGCCCGCGTCTCATTTCTCCGTCTCCATTGGATAGTCTTTCTTTCCCACTTTTCGTGAGAAGGGCGTCGGTGTTCAGGTTCAAACCTTTTTAAAAATAAAAGAGTTTTTTTTTTTTTTTTTTTTTTGAAAGAATTCGATAATAAATCAATTTAAATTAATTAAAATAAAATTTTAAATAAGACTTAATTGAGAATATAAAAAAAAATCTCTTCTTTCCTTTTTCTCTTTTAATACTTTTCTATAGAAATGTCATCGGGTTAGTTTGAGCTCGAAAACCAATCCAATCGATCCAAAAAAACCTTATCATGAATAGTAACCTGAATCGATCTAACCCGGATACTGTAGAGGTTGGACCGATTCAACCCTTTTTGGAACCGAGAACCGGCCCGAGACCGGCATTGAACCTGTCCAGGTTCGAAACCGGCCCGGGTTCAGAACCGGCCCGCCGGTTCCAAAAAGGGGTGAAGCAAAAAAATAAAAAAAACAATGGAGCCAAAAAAAAAAAGGCCTGGTCAGAACCGGGCTCGACCCAGCCTGAACTCACACGCCGATTCCGGTTACCAGGCCGGGTCGGTTCCACTTAAAAAAAAATTTGAAACCAACCCGACCAAGATTGAACTAGTTTAGAAACCGTTGCCAACCCGACCCACGATTCAGGGAACCGACAGTGAACCGGGCCGGGCCTGCCCGGTCGGTTCCATGTCTAGTTTTCTACCATTACGCAACAACCGAAAAAGAAAAAGAATATTTGCGGCCACTATTTTTCTCTTGTCTCGTAAAAAAGTAGTAAAATAAATTAAAATTTAACATCTACGAGTAGCCCCTACCATTCTAATGTTTACTCCAAGATCAGCAGGAAAACATAATACGTTTGACCAGCTCTAAAAAAGAATTGAAACTGATTGAGGTTTTCTAATTATAGAAAATGCTTTAATTCTTCACTGCACTCTCTCCCCCCCTTCAATTACTCAATCTCACGACTCTCTTTCTATCTCCCCAGCCAAATTACAATCTTTTCGTGGCCTTGTGGTTTGAAAAAGTGTTAGGCGGCCCTACCTGTTCTCAAAAGGCCATTTATAGCTTCCAGCAGTTTCTATTGTTGTTAGACCAAATAATTTTGAAGAATTATATATTTTTGTTTTAGGGTTTTATTTTTATATGATCCGCATTTAAATTTATAAAATAAAAGGCACAGTCATATTACCATTTAAATATCAACCTTTAAGTTAAATTTAAATTCAATTAGGCAAACTTTAGTCTATATTATTTTGCTTCGATTCTATTTTTATTTTATTTATATTATTTTTAATATAATAAAAATAAAAAATATAGGTTTCAACTCAAATTTTTCTATAAATAAGAATAAATGATATTAATAAGTTTTTGCATCAATTCCTCATTTAATCTTAGTAACATCTGGAGTTAGCTTTCCAAAAGGTGATTAATTCATGACTTGCTGTCTTTTGGAATAGTTTATCGGTGATGTGACAATAAAGATAAGGAAGTTCGGTTGAATTTGAGCACCATTTAATGTGATATTGAAAAGGCTTAATTTTGTTCAATTTATTTTTATTTTATTATAATAATTTTTAATTAAAGTAAAATAATTTTTGTAAAAAATATATAATTTATGAAACAAAAATTATTAACAATTCTTTTATATTTAAAATCGAATCTATTAGATAAGGTCAATCTCAATTTTCCTAAATAAATAATTTATATTTTTATAATTATTGAGAATAAACTCATGTCATAGCCGCGGGAGCTTTTCATGTTCTTAGCAATTGAAAGGAACTCCATCCCTATCATTAAAATTACCAAGGCCATTTTCCTTTTCTTTTTTGTTATAAGAGATCGTAAAAAAGCCATTAAAATATATGCGTTTCGAATGTTAAAAATATTTAAACATGAACTCTTTACTATTCGAGTGTTACTATAAGAATCAAAATCATTTTTCTTTCAAAGTATTAGCTTGCCTATCAACACTAAAGAGCTTGGACTTATAAGACCAAACATGCACGCAATCATGTCTGTGTGTGTCTATATATATATATATATATATATATATATTGCATAGCATTTTATGTAAGAATTTGAGCAACTTGGAGATATCACTTGGAACATTATCCCCACAGAACAATTTAGTGCAACTTAATTTTATAAATTAATATATATATATATATATATATATATATATATTTATGTATGTGTATCTCACAAAATCATTTTTTTTCCAATGTTGCTCTCTTTTAAAAAATAAATTTCCTATTTTATCCCTATATATTTATTAAACTTTTCAAAATGTTTTTCTCTTATTTTTCTTTTTCTTATACATTTTGATTTGTCTCTCTTGGGGTTATCCATTTTTTTTTGTATACTTTTTTATATACTTCTATATTTATATATGTTAATATGCATAAAATTTTGACTTATTTAATTTTTGGACCATAAAATTTATATCTTTAGTTTATAGTAAAGAAAGAAACTATATATCTTAAAAGTTAAGTTACTTGAAATCAAAATAAGACCCTAACATATAGTACCTCGTTCAATTATATTTGTTAAATATGTTCATCAACTTTCTATAAAAGAAAACATTTTAAATATGTTTTCCATTAATTTTTAATGTTTTAAAAATAATATCGGTAAGATTTTAGAAGTAATTAGTTCAACCTAACAATTAGGAAGAAAAGAAAATTTTTGCAGCCTTCGAAACCATGTCTCATGTATCATAGATAAATATAAAAATCAAGTATAATTGCAACACAACTAGTGCAAAAAAAACTATTGTCCAATAAAATGTTAAACGAATTGCATAGTGAATAAGATAACATCGAGCACAATTGTAAGAGGAAAGATAGTTAACAAAAATTTGCATCTTTGGAACATAGATTAAAATATATAAAAGAAAAAAAAAGGACTCTTATTTTTACATTTTTATGTCTAGTTATTTAAGTAAGTGTGTAATGTGTTTAGAAAAAAAAAAATATAAATCAAAAAAGGAAGAAGTATTAGAAGATGGAGTAAATCGCTGGAGTAATTCTACAAAAGACGAAAGAGGATAGATTCCAAAAAAATTAAAATGCTAATGAGTTATGATTTAATTTGCGCTATCCTTCTATCCCTTTATTTTTAGAGATCCAGAATTGGTATTATTAGAATAAAACGTGACTCATACACGCAGCAGAAGCAATAAATAAAATTTCGGAATCGTAAAAATTTTGAGTTCGCGATATACTTAATCGATGATGCAAAAGATAATCGGAATCGCGAATTCTGAATATGAATTTCTCGAAGTCGGGATGATAGTTACAATAATCGAATTATCATCGTAATACCACAACAATCCAACCCTTAACTCGGTGATTCGTAAACGATCGGAAAACCCTCGATTTTAATTGTTTTACACAATAATTAATTTTCTCTCTCAAAAAGAAATTTTTCTCTCTCAAAAAAATATGATATTCACTCTTCTCTCTAAGAAAAATGTAATACTTTCTCCTTCGTTGAATTGTCTCTTGCCCAAAAAATTACAAGAGTCAATTTTGGAAAAAATAACTTCCGTGGAAGTGTGGTGAGAGAAAATAGGAGGGAGTTGGGTAATGAGTAACTATCCATTGCCCTTTATTTTTGAAATTCAAAAAAATGTAACTGACCCTACGTGGGCACTACCAATAGCTATATATATATATATATATATGTATATGTATATGTATACACACATATATGTATATGTATTCCGAAACAAAAATCAGAAAGAATTTTATAGAGGAAACTGTCAATATCTCCAAGTCATTAGGAAACTGCACCCACATGGGGGGGGGGGTGTTACTTTTGCCATGTTAATTGGTGCTAAATGAAATTGAAGTGTGTCAGATTCTTGCGGAGTTTAAGGATTTGGATCTTCAGAATACACCCTCATCATCCCATGTTTTCTCTCTCCAACCAGACAACACCACTTCAACAATTCACTTCTTTCTCTGTCCTCTCATTATCACATCATCTGCTACAAATATATTACATAAGCTCTTCACGTGCATATAGTTACATAGCCTTAAACTCGTTTCTCATCCAATGTATGTAGTAGCATTATTGATTAGCTAGCCTCTCTCTCTCTCTCTCTCTCTCTCTCTCTCTCTATCTGACACACTTATAAATAGGAGGGAGTGACCACCCCAAGCTACCACCCAAGATTGGTTTACAATACAAACTCACAAAAATGGTCAATTTTTTGGGAATTTTCTTCTTCTTGTTGGCCTAACTAGCACGCCAAGTGTTTTAGCCTCTTCACAAGGCTTTGTCCAAACAAGAGGCACCCAATTTGTTTTGAATGGTTCTCCATTCCTCTTCAATGGCTTCAACTCATACTGGATGATGCACGTTGCTGCCGATCCAAGTCAAAGGAACAAGGTGTCCGATGTTTTACGTCAGGCCTCAGCTGCAAGCCTCAGTGTGTGTCGCACTTGGGCTTTTAGTGATGGAGGCTATCAAGCCCTCCAAATGTCTCCTGGTGTTTATGATGAACGTGTTTTTCAGGTTCTATTAATCACCTAAAACTTTTATTTGACTTATCGATTACTAATTCTTTAGTTGAGAATGAAATCTATCTTTATTTATTTCTCAAATTATTTTCTTGGATAAGGAAAATTATTGTGTAAAAAATGCTTTGAGATATTAATTGGATGCATTGTACAATTTCATTAGGGTCTAGATTTTGTGATTTCGGAAGCAAGAAAGTTTGGGGTTCGATTGATATTGAGTTTAGTCAACAATTACCAAGATTTCGGAGGGAGACCTCAGTATGTGCAATGGGCCAAGAGCGCTGGAGTGATGGTAAATAACGAGGATGATTTCTACACTAATGATATTCTAAAGGGCTACTACAAGAACCATGCAAAGGTACCTCGTGACCTCCAAGTACCAAATTTAAAACATTACTTTGTTACAATTTGCTTGCGAAATTTACTATTTTTTTTCTTTTGTTGGTGATTTTTGTTGCAGAGAGTGATTACAAGGATCAATACAATCACCGGAGTGGCTTATAAAGATGATCCAACAATTATGGCATGGGAGCTTATGAACGAACCTCGCTGCCAAGCTGATCCCTCCGGCAAAACTGTCAATGTGAGTCTCAATTAAAAAAGGGAAAATAACAAAATGGTGTTTGGCTTATTGTTTGCAATTTATCAAAGAGCAATGCTCGTTCACCTATCATAATATATTCTATTGCAGGGATGGGTTCAAGAGATGGCTACTTATGTGAAATCCATAGATAGCAATCACATGTTGGAGGTTGGCATGGAAGGATTTTATGGCGACTCAATATCCGATAGGAAGCAATACAATCCTGGCTACCAAGTTGGCACTGACTTCATTAGCAACCATATGTTTGGAGGGATTGATTTCACAACCATACACGCATATCCTGATGTCTGGTAAGCCATTATATACATAACATCAGCAAATTTTACCAATATGTATATCACATCAGCAAATCTTTATACAAGTTTAAATCGTTTACTTAAATTACTTTGTTTTTTGACAGGGTTGCAGGACAAAATGAAGATGCACAAATGGCATTCGTACAAAGATGGTTGACAAGTCATTGGACAGACTCAAAGACCATAATAAAGAAGCCAATGGTGTTTGCTGAATTCGGAAAGTCCAAGAAAGATCCTGGGTACAGTGCAAGTGGAAGAGATTCATTCTTGAGTAGCATTTATAATAGTATCTACAATCTTGCCAGAAGTGGAGGGTCTATTGGAGGTGGCTTGGTCTGGCAAGTCATGCCCGAGGGACTGGACTCATATTATGACGGTTATGAGATTATACTGTCTAAAGATCTATCTACAGTGAGTGTCATGTCTCAACAGTCCAGGAGGATGGCAGCCCTCGCGCATTCCATATGAAACGTCTCCTGGTGGACCAAGACAATCGCGAGATTAGGGTTTAAGATTCAACTCATTTCATGGGGAGAAAGGAAACAGTCTTTGAGACAATTTTTCTATCTTTTTGTATGAGTACTAGGTAGTTTTACAATCATATGGATCCTTTTGAGAAGGCAGTATTTGAATTAGCATTTTATGTTGTTTTATTTCATTTCAGTTGCGAGAGAATAATGTACTTCCGAATAAATTAATAATTAATTAAAATTTAAAAATATTTGACTCTTTTAATTACTATATTTCAATATTTATAATGATAGATTTTGTACATAATAATTTATTGAAAGAATGAATTATTATAACTATATTTTTATGACTTTCATGCTTAAAAATCTTTGTTAGTGGTATGCGATTTTGATATCATAGTTTTGAATAAATATACTCTAATCGAATATTGTGTATAGTGCGAACAAACATCGTTCTCATTAGAATATTTTATACTATCAACTATGAATTACTTTATTTAAATTAGACAAATCAAATTACAATTATAAAGATATTAAAAATCAATAAAATACTTGAATTAATGAATAAAAACCATAATACATTAACTTCGTCTATTTTTCATCTTTCACATGACCGAAACTTTTCAATTTTCCAATTTTACTGACTAAAGAATTATTATTGATGATCACAAATTTCCCTATAGATTCACTCAATGGCCATGCAATGAATCCCTAATTTGACTAGTCAAAATCCAATGGTCATAAAATTTTCGTTAGATCGAATTGGATTAAATTCTGTGAAATATCTATAATTTAAGATTTCCCTAAAATCTTACATACAAAATTAATGATTCGTCAATCTCATAATTTTATATGGATTTTATTGTATTGGACTAATTTTCTGCAATTACATTGGTCATGCAAGCATTCAATCTGAAATTATCGAAACGTAGGGTCCTAAATCGTTTGAAGTATTAAGTTCAACTATAAAATCTTATCAAACAATAATTATGCCAATAAATCTTAAGAGAAAAGAATAAATTCAGAACATACTATTAATTAAAGAATAGAATCTATTTTAGGAACAAGAAAATTAGTTAGATATTATAAAGAAAAATAAGAAAAGTAAAAAAACATTACAATTCTTCTACACCAAAACGAGATGGAAATCACGTGTTATAAAGGCGGTGGCTATGGTTTTCATGTCTTCAAAATGCGTAGATGATGCCTTTTATTTATAAATTTAAAACCCTAAATCAACTAAGAGTTATAAACTTTTAGGAAATTTGACTTTTTTCATTTGGACTTGGAAACTTGTTTTGTGATGATAAATTTTATCTTCTTGTTTTCTCAAAATTTGAAAACTTTATCCTTATGCTTGTTCAACAACATTATAGCAAATTCTTTCTAAATTTTGAATAATTTTTAGTCTGAATTATATTCTAAACTCTTCATAAAATTTATAGGCATTGAAATTTTCTTTTTAATGTAATAAGAATCACCTTAATTAGATATAGAGTAGAAAGTTATGTCTAAAATATTGATTATTATCTATTTAATTTGAATTTCTTTAAATAAGTCTAAGATTATCTAAAATAAAATCTATGAGTTTAATTAAAGTTAATAATATGTCCGGTGTCTAAATTGTGTTTTATTTTTATAAATTAGTTCTTATAGTTAGAAATATTATTTTATTATTTTTAAATTTAAAAAATCATAATATATTGATTTTTCTATCGTTGACGGTGATAGGATAGTCGTTAGGTATTATATAGACTCACATGATAATTAATATAGATTGATAAGATAATTTATTTGGACTGAATACTAACGTGTCATGAGAATAAACCTTAAGATATTTGATGTTGCCATGCCAGCATTTTCCTAAAATGGTTGTGCCACACCAGAAAATTACTGACATATAACACTGTCACGTCATCACTCAAAAGAAATCCCTTCTCTCTCTCTCCTCCCCGCCCCTTTTCTCTCTCCTCTCCTTCCCCCTCCCCTCCGCGACTGTAGTCCTCAGTCCCTTCGTCTTGCGACTCAACGACGATGATGGAGAGAGAAAAACCCTAGAGTGACGATGGTGTCCAAGGCGACGAGAGTGATGACGACGGAGATGAGGGTTGCGGAAATGGGCTTTGATTTGAGGGCGTGGGGGAGTGCTAGAGAGGAAGGAAGTGAATGCAGTCGGAGATGGCGGCGGTGGAGGAGAAGGGTAGGATGGGAAAAACGGTTGTTGATCGGGGGTAGGGGTAGATGTGGAGAATGGGAGTTTGGAGGGGGATAGAGGAGTTGTACAGGGAGAGGAAAGGATTATGTTCCTTCAATCTGCAATTTTTTTGGGTTAGTTTGAAGGAAAAAAAATTGAGTGTTTGCGTGGCCTGACTTCATAGTCCTTTAAATCTTTGGTTAAGGCATGTTATTTTGGCATCGCTCTTATCTTTTTGCTCTTGAAGGAGATGTGGCACATCATCCTCATCCTTTCTCTCCCTCTAACCCAACGATCATACTCACCCTCAACCCTCTCTGTTTCCACAAACGCACTCTCTCTCTCTAAAAAAACCCAATTCACTTCCCCTGCAGCACAGAAAGCTGATCGACAAGAAGAGGAGTTATAGAGGTTTTGTAAATTAGGCTAATTTTATAGATAATGGGTTTGGTCTAATTTTGTGATGGGTTTGCTGATTTCAAGCACCCACTCTCTCCAACATCCAATTCACTTTCTCTGTAACCCCAACGATCGCTCACTGGACATTTCTAGTGGGAAAGTAACAATTATAAAAATGAAAATTAGTACACCTCACTCTCAGAGTGAAGCCAAAAAATCAAAAATTAAAGGGTGTGTCTCTGATTGAATTTCATATACTGAAGCAAATAAAGGAACACATGGCAACTTGCAAGCAGCAGAATAATCAGGTTAGCTTATGCTTGTTGACTGTTTCATTAATCAAGAGTTGCACTACTTAAGTTTGTCGCTCATTAACAATTTAGACAATGTTTAGTGATTTGGCCCTGAAGAACTTTGGAGGATAGAGTCAGTAAAATCCCTGAGGTTGCTTTATTTTATTTAGCCTTGCTTAATTGGAAAAGTAAGTTAACTGCGTAGTATATGCCTTTTTTGACAAAAATAATCATGGTTTTCTTCTTCTGTTAGCTTGTCTACTGACAGATTCTTGCACAGGTGCTGAAGCAAATAGCAAGAGTTGTATTTAGCATCTAAGCAATAGTTTTGGCTACTCTTACTGCCACCTGCACATATGTTAAAATTGTTCTTCTCCAGATCTGACTAGATGTTGCCTGATTTTCCTCTTTATCAGGATGCAACCCCTCATGCGCTCCATTGTTCAAGTGTTCTTTGAAGGCTTCGATTACGTGGTGAATGAGCTCCCGATTTCCCGATGAGTTCTAGTGAACCCAGTAACTGGTGTAACAGTCGAAATAGTCACAATCGAAGACCGGAGACTTGTGGTTTGTGTTGGTGGTCTTGCTGTTCTTGGACTTTTTCTTCTTGTCTTCAAGTGCCGACGATAGAATAAAGGTTGTTCGACCTTGTTATCATGTAAGCCAGGACTTCTCGGTCTTCTACAGGGTGTTTTTCTTTCGGTGATAGAGAGGAGAGAAGAGAGAGAAAGGGGGAGGCGTATAGAGAGAGAGAGTTTTTTCCCTCTCTCTCTACCACTCTATCAAGTAGAAAAAATTCTCTCCATCGAGTAGAAATAATGGAATGCGAAAGATAAAGCTGCACACCGGAAAAGACCATAATACCTCTTTGTGCCGATGTCGCAGTGCCATGTCATCAGCATGACACCATGGTGCTGCCACATCAGCGAAAATGTGAACGTGGTAGAGGTGTTGAGGATGTTGACCTGGCCACGACACATCAATGTTTGTATGGACATTAGCACCGGATGGTCACACTCCCCCCCCTTTTTTGAGAAGAAATTTTTTTTTTTTTTTTTTTTTTTTTTTTTTTTTTTTTTTTTTTTTTTTTTTTTATTTTTTTTTTTTTAATATAAAATTTTTTTTTTTTTTATTTTTTTTTTTTTTTTTTTTTTTTTTTTTTTTTATAAAAAAAAAAATAAAATATTTAAAAAAAAAAAAAAAAAAAAAAAAAAAAAAAAAAAAAAAAAAAAAAAAAAAAAAAAAAAAAAAAAAAAAAAATTTTTTTTCCCCCCCCCCCCCCCCCCCCCTTCCCTTTTTTTTTTTTTCCTTTGCTTCTTCCCCGGGGGTTTCCCCTTTTCCCCCCCCTTTTCCTTTTATTTTGTTTTTTATAGTCTTCCTGAGCTTGTCGACATTTGATGTTACCATACAATGTTTGTTTCTTTTTCTTAGAAATGCTTAGTCCATTTTATTCTAAACAAGGGCTTAAACAAAATTACGAAAATGGAATTCGTGAAGATGCAGACCTGCTGGCAAAAAGTGAGAAAAAATATATCCAACCGAAGTAAGCATTGCGGAGGAGAACATCAATGCTCAGACATGGAGAAATACAGAAACATTGAATTAGAAAAGCAGGCATCACCCACTTTTGTAACGTTATAAATCACACAGAATTGAAGATTCAAACCTCCGAAATTGCAAAGTCAAAGACCGGTAATGATTTCAAATTACTCATAGCACCCCATTACAAATTACAGACACCACAAAACTGTATGGTAAACAACTTTTTTAGTCATGAAAATTTTAATGGAATTCGTAAACAACTTTTTTGTGACAAAATTTGTGAAGAAAAAACTTCCGTCGCCAACTCCGCGTTATAGACAAAAAAATTAAGTTTTTGCGGCCAAATTGCAATAAAAAGTTTTTTTGTGATAAAATTCATTCCAAATTAGCAAAGAATATATTAATGGCAAAAAATTGTTACCGTTTATCGATGGAAGAATACGGTACTATTTAGCAATGACATTAATGATGAATTTGAAAAAACATTCAAGTTAGTGAATTTGAAAAAACATTCAAGTTAGTCGCGAAAATTTAACTGCAAACTTAGCCACGAAATTTTGGCTATGGATCTGGTCATGATTGTTTAACGACAAATTTAGTCCCGAATATTTAGCCACGATATTAGTCATGAATATTTACCGACAAATATAGTCATAAATATTTAGTGACGAATTTAGCAATAAAAATTTAACGATAGCCACGGATTTTTATTCGTCATCCGTTGCGAACTTAGCCATGAATATGAAATTATTTCTTTTATTTTTTTAATTGTAAAATCAAATTGAAAAGAAAATTAATTTTTAGAATTTATATTTAACATTAATTAAAGACTAAACCAAATATTCAATAAACATTCAAAATACTAAATAATATGAAAAAAAAATAGATTAAATTAAAACATCCAAAATAGTCTATAATATGAATTCATTAACGACAAAAGGTTAACATGAGAGCGTGCATGTTCATGATAAACTTAGAGTCAATAAACATCCATTAATAATAAAACGTCCACATGAAAGACTAAAAGTACACAATAAACATCCGGTCAATAAACATCCATTAAAGAGGGGAAGTCGGGGAGGAGCAGAGGAAAGAGAAGCTAGAGATGCTAGGGCTAGGGCTACAAAAGTTGGGGTAGTCGAGGAAGAGCATACACTTGTGGTGGCTACAAGTGTGGTGGCCGCAATTGTTGAAACGGGGCCATCAAATGCTGTTTCGCTATTACCTTTGGACAAAGGCAAGTGTGCGGTGCCAGAGGGGAATGCACTTCCTCCTGTGATCCCTATCAAGTCCTTTGACGGGTGTTGGGGCTCGAAGGAATGAGAAACTATGACCATTTGTGTAGGGGACAATCATCATAGTTACGTGGATATTACTAAGGAGAGACGGGTAGTCGATCTATTGGATTTCCGTTATTTGGATTTGGAGCTGAACAAGTTCTCACTCGAGCGGGTTGATAAGGCCTTACTGTCCACTGCTTTGACGGTACCACTCTCCTTTTAGCATTCATTTACATTTCTATCTTCTATTTATTGATTGATGTCCATTTGTCCAGACCATGGTCCTGATAGAGTTCCTGAAAAAGTGGAGGAAGTAGATGGTGGGCCATCTAAGGCTCTGGACTGATCAGATGGGAGCAGACGTGTCTCGATTATAGGAGGCCCTTTTACAGGGGAAAGGGAAATCAAGGAGGAGAGGTCGTTCGTGACTGCTTTGAGTGCTCGTAATGAGGAGGTGGAGCAACTAAAGGCCAAATGGGATGCGGCTCTCAATAAATGTGAAGTGGTATCCAAGAGATGTGAAGAGCTGGAGGCAGAGGTTAAGGTGCATGAAGCATCTCTACGGGTTACGAGGAGGCTAGTCGATGCACATGGGCAAATCCCTTGAGGCCACCGAGCAAAAGATAGCTGAGCTAAGGGGTATTGTTACAAAAACCATTGATCAGCACTCATGCATTTGACATAAGTTATCCGAGAGACTCCAATATACAACGGAGATCATTGGTCAAGTAGGGCTGGTTAGTGCCATGCCCCCTGACACTGAGGGTGCTTCCTCTGATCATGAGCCTATTTCTGACCCTGTGGATTCTGATGTTTCTTCATGCCCCTTGATTGGGATCTTTTTTTTCCCCCTATAATCTTCCCCTTTTGTACTTCTCCTCTTAAAAGGATTAATGAAACATTTGATCGTTTTCCTCGTATCGACTTGTTACGCGATTTAGATATATCACGATTTCAAGCAAATACACCCTAGTCAAGTGTTGTGTATAGTGCAGAACAAGTGTCGTCCCACAAGCATATTTTATACAACCAAGTATGAATTACCGTAATCTAAGTTGAACAAATCAAATCAAGTTGCGAAAATTTTAGAAACTACTAAAAATAAAGTTTAAAATACGAAAATCTAATGTGATGAAAACCCTAGGACATCGATTTCATTTATTTTTATCTTTCTACATGATCGAATCTTTTCAATCTCTAAATTCATTGGCTAATGATTTATTATTGATGATGACAAATTTTTTTAAATTAGATTTACTTAATGGTCATGCAATGAATCCCTAATTCGACTAACTGAAACCCAATAGTCATACAATTTTGATTAAATTAAACCGCATTAAGTTTTGTAAAAATCTGTAAATTAAGATTTCCCTTAATTCCCACACATGAAATTAATCCAATGGTCATACTCATAATTTCATATGGATTTTATTATTTATACTAATCTTGTGTAATTATATTGGTTATGCATGCATTTAATTTCAATTCATTCAAAACGCAGGCCTAAACATTTCAAAGCATTAAGAATAATAATAAAATTTTATCAAAATAATAATCATGCCAATAAAACTTAAGGGAAAAAATCAAATGAAGTCATATATTAATCAAAACTTAAAATACATCGAGTTCTAAGAATAATAAAATTAGTTAGACATTAAAAAGAAAAATAAAAAGATAAGAAGAAATATTACAACCCTTGAATGCACGAACATATAGTTCGAAGTCTCTTGGGATGAAAGCTGCTGCTAGGGTTTGTAATTGATGGAGGGAATGAGAGAAAAATAAAAGAAAAATATGGAGAATAGATGGAGAAAACAATAAATGTCATGGCTGCTAGAGCTGTATATATATATAGGAGTGAAAAGACTTGAAAAAATTGGAAATATGGAATTTTTTGGAAGTTTGGTCTTTAATTTTGATTTGAAAACTTTTTCTTCTTGTTTGGTGATGATTTTCATCTTTTTAAACACTTAAAAACTCTCTTTTTTTTTTTTTTTCAATTTGGATAATTTCTAAAATTACAATCAAGGTAATTCCAAAATCATTACACTTTGTTTCCTTTTTCATTCTCAGTTTCCGTTTTCCAGCACTATAGTAATTTCGACTCAATTGTTGGATGTTTTTTGGTCTGACTCAGCCTCTGAGGTCTTCAAAAGAGTTGTAAGGCTTGAAGTTTTCTTTTTAGCACCGTAGGAATCACCTCGATCGAACCTTGGGGCAAAAAGTTATGGCCGAAATACTGAATACTATCTGTCCAATCACCTCAATGGCCACGAAAATAAATTAATATAAATTCCTAAAATATGATTCAAATCAATCCTAAAATATATAAATAAATCCTAAAAATAATATAATTCAAGTGCACAAAAATATCGCTATCAATAGTGTTGATTTACGACATGTTCATCTGATAGGAAGGGCTGTGTTCACCCAACAAGGAGATAAATCCCTTGATGATATATTTATTTGATAGTAAGGGTTGTATCTACCTGATAGGGAGATAGATCCCTGGTTGATGATACATTCATTCGGTAGGAGGGCCGTGTCCACCTGACAGAGAGATATATCCCTTACTGATGACACGTTCATTCGATAAAAAGAGTCGTGTCTACCCAATGGGGAGATGTTTCCCTTTTTGACGACACATTTGTACGATAGGAGGGCCGTGTTCACCCCACAGGGAGATACATCTCTTATCAATGACACATTTATTTGATATGAGCGCCGTGTCCACCCGATAGGGAGATACATCTTTTATCAATGACATACTCATTTGATAGGAGGGCTGTGTCCACCTGACAGGGAGATACATCCATTGTTGACCACATGTTCGTTCGATAGGAGGGGCCTCGAGACACGTGCTTAGCTTGATCAGCTCGCAAAGATAAGTTAATGAAACGAACCAATTGATAGAAAAAGCACTAAAGCTGGATACCATAGATCACCCATCAAGGGGTATTACGAATGTAGTTATAAAGAGAATGGTTAAGAGCCTACATGGGGGATGCACCGGAGGTTTTGGATCACAGGGCAACATTCCAATGCTAGTTAAGGTTCTGAACTTGACCTTCATGTACTTTGTACTCGGTAGTGCCTCCAGGGTGTTTAAACTAAGTTGTTCCAAGATAACATTGTAGAGTGAGGGGAGCCTAACCACATTGAATGTTGTGGAGGCTGTTGTGTGATCAGATGGAGTCTCGAGGGTGACAAGTAGTGAGATGATGTCTTCAAGGCAAATCCATTCACTCGAGAGCCCCTTGATGGGCCTAACATGAGGTTGTAAGTGCGTTTGAGTAAAACCCATATGCTAAAAGGTGTTCCAGTAAAGGAGATGGCTACCAGTCCCTTGATTAACAAAGATCATTCTGATCTCATATTGCCCAATCTTTGCTGTAATAATAAGGGAATCATGTCGATTTAGATCGAACCCTACTAGGTTATCATCGTTGAAATCGATCATGGGCCTCTTTTTTTTGGGTTGTTTCTCAATGCAAGTGGCAAGAACTTCTTTGGAGGTGGAGCTAGACGGTTCTGTTGTCTAGAAAATTGGGGCTACTAAGTGCCCCTTCTCATTTGATCGTGTGTGTAGTCGATCGGATCGATGTAATACCTATAAGATATGGGCCGGGAGGTAGGGCTCCGAAGGGTCATATCTGCCCTGCATTTGGACGATTACTCCATCTGGTCAGTTGTGGTGTCCCCTTGTTCATTTTCTCGCTTTGAATTATGCAAGCTCCAGGGGGAAGGCCCTCTCTTTCTGTGTTGATGAACCTTTGGAGTCGACCGCTTCGGACAAGAAACTCGGGTCGAGTTTTCATCTTTTATCTTTTTGCATTTGTCTATTAGATGACCATAGTTTTGATGGAAGTTGTAGTACCAAGTTTTATCCTTCTTAGGATCGCCCTCCGTGGGGCAAGACGGCCACCTAACATAAGGTTTGTTCTAGATCTGGAGGAGTACTTGGATAGGGGGGCCTCATTCAAAGGGATGTAACTAGTAAAATTCCACGGTTATAGGGGCCGTTGGCGAGCTCTTGATGGTTTCGCCAACTACGCTCGTTTTGAGTTGGTCAGTTTCATCGTTTGTCAAAGACTTTAGCATCTTCTGCGGCGATATACTTTTTCGCACGAGTGTAAAACTCTTGAATGTTAGAAGGGAGATTTTTGGTGATAAATGTTTTCATCCTGAATGGTCATAACCCAGTAAGTAATACCGCAAGGATGATAGAGTGGTCTAGGCCAAAAACTTTCATTATATCAGTTTTGAACTTCTCGAGGAAGTCTTTTAGTAGTTCTTCATCTCTCTGTTAAAATGAGAGGAGGGATGTAGACTTTCTCTTGGCCACTACTGATAACGAAGTGCGTCTTGAACTACTGCTGAAATCGTGAAAAGCTCTTGACACTAAATTAGGGGAGCGAATTAAACCATGTCAATGCATTACCCTTTAGGGTTGTCAGAAAGTGTTTGCACATGGTAGCGTATGAGATATTAAGTGGTACTTGGGATCAATTGTGTCGTCGTACCTCTCTAGAAGGAGGAGAAGCATATCACGAGGCACCGGTTCTAAAGATATCTTAGGATTGAAGGGTGAGAGACCGGTGAGATATTGAGTGGGTTCGTCCCTTTTCACGTTAGCATATTTATATATCATTCACTATGAGTTCTTCAACTTGTTTCCTTAAGTCATCAGGATCATGTTGGGAAGTCACCGAAAGTTCTCGATGTTCTTTGGTTTCAAGCCTCTGTGAGCGCATGTGACCCAATCCGTGAGAGGAGGTTGGACTCCTGGCCTAAGGGTACGTCTAAGTTC
Organism: Dillenia turbinata; assembly: GCA_037126225.1. NCBI lineage: Eukaryota > Viridiplantae > Streptophyta > Magnoliopsida > Dilleniales > Dilleniaceae > Dillenia > Dillenia turbinata. The sequence goes on along the minus strand of JBAMMX010000010.1, from coordinate 11,180,958 downwards.
TTCTAGCTGTTTACTCATATTTTGTATCTTGGACTCCAGCTTTTATACCTGGGGTTGAGTGGCCATCTCTAGAGAGACAGGAGTGACGAGTGGTGTCGGGTACCTTGGTGGCTGATAGGAGGCTGGACCTCGGGTGGACCAGTAACAATGGGAACTCTTACAAGGTTGTTTGCTATAGGTCGCATGGTATTCATTTGGGTAGTAGTGTACCCTTCCATCAAGGATACGACTATGGAAGTAGATTTAGTCATTCCCTGGGGAGGCATGCTTTCTGGATAAAGCAAAATAGTTCAGGTCAAGTTTCTTTCTAGTTTGTTCTCACAGACGATGTCAATCTATTAAAGTTAGGTTTGACTCCACAGATGATAGCTTTGCTAACTCGAACGGGATGACTTGACCGTTTTGAAGGTCTTGATTGATAGAACCTACAAAAGATTACCAGAGGATGCTTCGGGGGGGAGATTCTGACGTTCAAATTAGAGAGTGATTTTCAAAGAAAAAGAAACAAACTAAAAAAGAGTTCTGTATGCCTTTATGTTTGTATGTGTGTGTAAATCTGGAGAACGTGCCTAACTGGTTCACTAAGTGGTGTATATATAGCTTCATATGTGAGAGTCATGTTCATGTAGGGCTCTAAAACCTTAGTTTCCTTATAGGAAATCTATAGATTTTGGGGAATCACAGCGTAGGATTCTTAGAGATTTCAAATGATTATCGGTTTGGAAAACCCAGTTCATTATGGAGATTTTTTTCCTTATTGGTCATGATTGCAGGTTTCCTTTCTATTTAGGTTAGAATACCTCCGTAATTTGAGGAGAATTAGTATTGTCTTAGCGGATCAAGTGATGATCACCGAATACCATGGAGGTCTAGGAATTGACCAACCTCATAGCAAGCATGATCTGGTTGATAATGGGTCGTGCCTACCCACCAGGGAGATAAATCCCATATTGTCGGCACGTTTCGGTTTGTTGTATCTGCTAGATTGTAGGTTCAGAGGGTCTCAAGTCTCATAACGATGAGCTTTTGGGCTAGCCTGGTGGTTGACCGATCAAGGGGATGCTAACAAGGTCGGCAATATGGCTACCGAGAGCCGTCCCATGGGCCAAGGGCTAATCTTGAGCCCAATACGATTTGGGTCATTTTGGCCGTGCACCATCAGGCTCAATTCTTGGGTAATTTGCTCCTCAAGTCATGTCCTTACAATATCCATGTTGGTGGATGGACGAGTATTTGTGTATTCCCTTAACATGGATCCATCCCAAGTACTGTTCCTCTTTTAATCCCACCTGATGCCTCTAGTCACAATATCATACTATCAACTGATGGCGCAAACGAAACATCATTAGCACTAGTAGAATGAGCCATTGTTCATCATATTTTTTCTGCATTAACAATATAGAAACAACAATTTAATATATGCATTGACCATACCAAATAATAAGAAAAATGATTGAAATTCGTAATAATCATCCAAATGAAGCATTTAATATACATTTAATATGCAATAACTCGACCAATAAAAAGTAAATGGCAAAGTGCTGCCATATATATTTTACATACGCATACTACATATAAATTCCATATCTAAAACATCAATATCAAATTTCATATCATGGTCTTAAGATGAGCCAAACCCCACATTTCTTAATTAACTATTTATAGCATGAAACTAGTGAATATGCCTAATAACATGAATGCAATGACCTCCCACACACATTGTGTAACACCGAAAGAGACAAGAGAGAGAGAGAGAGAGAGAGAGAGAGAGAGAGAAGAAAAAAAAAAGAAAGGAAAAGAGAAAAGTCAAAAACCTATTCTCCCCCCACTTTCTCTGATTTTCACCCAAGAACCCACCTCCTCACTCTCACTCTCACTTGCTCTCTCTTTCTCTCTCTCTCCCCCTCTTAGCACTCTCTCTCTCACCCTCTCTTTTTTTTTTTCCCTTTCTTCTTTCCCTCCAAATTTAATCAAGTTTCCCCAAAAACCCATAGATTTTAATTCCAAATCCTCCAACAAACCCCTAGAAGGTTGAATTTAGAGGGAGATTTAAGTTTTTCTAGAGAAAAAAAACCTAGGGTTTGGAGTGGCTCAACAAGGGATGAAATTGGTGGTCCCCATATAGGTAAATTGTCTCTCTTAATTTATATTTGTATGGTTCTTGCATGAAATTGTAATTTATGCTGAAATTTGGGACTTTGTAGAAAGGGAAAGTTTAGGAATTTGGTGTAACTTGACTTGAAAACAAATTTGGTGTCTCCATTTAAGATAACATTCTTCTCCTAACTAGATTTGAGTTGTTTTATCATATCTTTGAATTATTATGTTGAGATTAGAAGAATTAATTTGGAGTTTTAGGTCTAGAGTTTGTATAATGATAAAATTGAGGGAAATGTTCAATGAAAGATTGTTTCCCCTAGGTCTATGATATATATTAGAAGGATTTGAATATAGTTTTGAAGATGTTGGAAATTTAGGGTTAGGAAAATTAGTGAAAAATCAACTAACCCTAAATTTAATTTAGAATTATCGGTAAAATGGTATTTATTGTCTTAAGTTGAGATAATTGAAAGTTTAAAAGGGATTAATTTAGTTTTAGAATGTGGATTGAGAGTATTAACCCTTCCAAAAATAAGTGAATTATATGTTATGTTTTAAATAAATAAAATACTTTACTTGAATTTTTTTAGATGATTTTAAAATGAGTTTTGAAATGTTTTATATGTGTGGAATATCCCTATACATAAATTTGATATAGTTATACATCCAAATTGATGTAAATAAATAATGTGTCATATTTTACGCGATGTATTGAGTATGATTTGATTTGAGAAATTATTCAATTAAATTTGACACATGTGTTGTATTAGTTAAATATGGAATGGTGTATTTATTAGATTGGGGTATGAGTCTAAACCCTCTATTAGTGGCTATTGTCATTCTTTACCATGGTATAACTCGACGGGGTAACGTGATTAGAGCTTTATTAGACAGAGAGGTTAGTTGAACTCGACAAACACTTCTTTTGTCCTATCGGGCTAACTTGATTACACTATCAGGGTGGTCCTGAGCCAACGTTAAGGTTAGAGATATTTGAAAAATATGAAATATAGGAAAACCCTTTGACAGTTTCGCCCTTGGTCACAGTAGGCCATCGTTGAATAAAGTATTTTTAGCAATTCTCATTCTTTGTTTTAAAACTATGATATGATTTGAATACATAAAATTTGTTTTATTATAATATCTAAATTTGACCAGACAACATTGATATTTACGTGGAATATTTGTGAAATTAAATATGATGAAAATAATTTTTTAGGAATATTATTTGATATATCCATACTCACCCCTCATTTATCGTGTAACATATTATTCCATTCATTAAATATTGTTTATATTCATTTCTCTCATTTTATTTTCTCTTAAAGGATGTTTAGTTTGGAAATTAGCCCCCTGTCTTGAGCCAAGCTGAAGATATTTTTTGAATACGTAGATTGAGGGTCTATTTGATTAACTGAAAGTTTATTTGGAAATTGTTTTTGATTGAGTTAGTTTGGATCCCTTAAGTAGAGACTTGTTTTGTATTCTACGGAATTGATTGGATTGGCCGGCTAGTATTGTGCATGTACTTAGATTTGAATGGCCGAAATGGCCTTATGCATGCATGTCTTGAAGTGGGACGGACTTGACTGATCCTTTGGTTATGTGATGAATGTGTATTAGTTTATTTGGACTTGTTAAATTATTTTGAAAAATGAATAGATATCGATAAATGTCTTACGATACTTTGGTATACAGATTACGCTTACTCGTATCCTAAGGTAACACGCCGGTTATTGCATATTTAATATGATGGTCGAGACGTGACAATTTTATTGGCATCTGAATTTAGGCTCTTGTTTTGTAAAAATTTAAGAGATTTTTCAAATATTCCCAAATATTTTCAAAAATTCTCAATTTTTTTCAAATTATTTTAAACTTTAGATCTTCAATGTGTTTCCAAAGGGTTTTTAAAATGTCTCCTATGCATCCTAGGAAGTTGAGTTTATTTTTTGGGGATTAGGTATTTAGCTCCTTTTAGTTTTACGTACTAAGTACGGTTTTTCTTTTGTAGAACTATACCTTCTCAAAGAAGAATGAGAAACTTGAATGAGATTCCTCCTATTCCACCTTATCAACATGAGGCCGTATCGTCTTCACATATGTATCCTTTAATTTCTACACACCTGGCATCTCCAACCAGGATTCCAGGACTACCACTAGATACCCTTGGTCAATGGATGGAGTGGTGGAACACATATGACATCCATTTACAAGTGCCAGCTCAAACACCAGTTCCACCTCCACTTGCTCCTGTCATCCCATCAACTCCTCCGATGGCACCAGTGGCCTCTCCTACTTCTACTGCTACACCAGCCACTCGATCAACTATTGAGTTATCCAAGCTACTCAAGGAGGCTCAACAATTGGGATGTGGTACCTTCTCGGGAACATGTGATGCCATGGTAGCCAAGAGTTGGGTCAACCAAGCCCGAGAACTAGTGGCCGACATAGAGCTTGATGATGAGAGGAAGCTCATGGTGGCTATGAAGCTCTTAGATGAAGTTGCCCGTGTATGGTGGGATAATTTGAGAGCGAGGTCTTCGGCACCAATTACTTGGAGTGAATTCCTTTGGGAATTGATAAGAAATATTATACTCAGTTTCATCAGGACTTAAAGAGGAAATAGTTTTTCCATCTCCGCCAAGGCAATACGATAGTGACAAAGTACGAGACTGAGTTGAGGAGACTATCCTCCTTTGTTTTGGATATGGCATTCAAGGAGTACATTAGATTTAAGTTTGAGAATGGTTTGAGCTTGAACATTCGAGAGAAGATGTTGGTGACCAAAACTCATTCCTTCCAAGATGTTTTGAAGTTGGCTTTGAGAGCTGAGCAAATTATAGAAGAAAGGGGGAAGGTGAGAAACGGTCAAGGAAAGAAGAATAAATCTGGATTTGCATCAGGGCAAAGTCAGAAGAGTAGGAGCTCGGGCTCCTACGGTTGCGTCTCCATTTCTGGATTCATTTGCTTTTCAAGGGCCTATCGGTACTCACATGAATTATATACACAATTTTTTATATCTCAAAATAAAATTAATTTCCATAACAAAAATTACTTTAGTGACATGTTATTTCAATTAATTCAACTCGATATATATATATATAACCATACTTATAATTGAACCATATCTCTAATTGGAAAATTTTCAATTTTATCCTGATCGACTTAATTTCTTAAAAATTGAGTTATTTAAAATTCAATCTTACCAACCTTAAATTAGACCTACAAAAGTCCAATTTACTAAATTTATCTCATTCATTTTTCTTTTCCTTCCTTATACTTTTATTGTCAGCATAAAACCAAAATCTTCACCTTTTGCTAACAACTGATTTAAAACTTGGCCAATTCACATTTTGTAGCAGGGAGTACTAGGAAAATTTTCAAATAGGTAGTGAGTTTATGTAGAATCATTAAAAAATCAGCTAACCTTAGACTTATCATTGTCTTATTGATAGAATTTTTCTAAACATGTTATGTCATCGCATACTAAAAGAATGACCAGTTTTGAACATAAAAGGGAAAGTAAAGAATGATAAGGATGAAAAATGGGTTCAATTGAATCTGATGAGTTCCAAAACCTTTTACACCCACTGTTAGGTCTGTTTGGACTCAAAATAGCCTATAAATCCTTTTTTGGAAAAAAAAAAATTGATTTTTTTTTGGTTGGAATTCAGAATTTTTTTTTTCAAATTGAAAAGTTAAACATTAAAAGAAGGAAATTGAAATCTGAAAATTTCTTTTTTTTTAAAAAAAAAAAAACAAAAACTGAAATTTCCTTAATTACAATTTATTTTCTAAAATTAGGAGGTCAAACTTTAAAAAATAGAAAAAGGAAATTAAAATTTGAAATTTTTTTATTTTTTCCCCAAAATTGGAAATTTCTTAATTGCAATTCATTTTTTAAAATTGGCACGTTAAACTTAAAAAAATTAAAAATTGAAAGTTTTTTTTTTTTTCTATTTCCCAAAATTGGAAATTTCATTAAAAAATATTTTATTAGAAAATTTTCTTCTAAAATTGAGAAGTTAGACTTAAAAAAAGGAAAAATATTAAAATTTGGAGGTTCCCTATTTTTTTTTTTTATTTATTTCCCAAAATCTGGAATCTCTTGTAAAAGAAATCAAATTGTAAAATATTCTTTAAAACTAGAAATTTTCAAAAATATATATATATATTTGAATCTTGGAGTTTTTTTAAAAGGAAACCAAATTATCAAAAAAAAATTTAAAATTGGAATTTCTCCAAAAAAAATGTTTACTATTAAAAAAAGAAAGATCCAAAAGATTCTTTTCAAAAAGAAAAGAAGTCAATTTTCTTTTAAAAAAAAAAAGAGTATAAAAATAGCAAAAAAAAAAAAGAAAAAGAAAAAGAAAACTCTATCTCCTATTCCTTCATCGGAAAAATGCCCCGCTACTGGGGATCTTGAGAGAAGATCATATACTTCTCTTTTTTTAACACCAGATATTGACTTTGATAAAAATCGAAATTCGATTTTGATGAAAACATTGAATGTTGACTTTGACGAAAACTGAATGTCGATTTTGGTGTAACCTTCTCCATTTTTTATCAAAATCTACATCCAAAAATTTTGAATATATATATATATATATATGTATTTCTCAAAAATTGAAATATTCACATAAAAATTGTTATGCATATTTTCAAAAACTCACACAACACTAAAATCAAATAAAATCTTAAAATATGCAAAAAAATTCAAATGATTCAAGCACGAATGACTTTAATATTACTTGTTGGAAAAAATAATTTAATGTAAAACTATACAAAATATCGTATTAAATTATTAGAATTAATAAACTTAATAAATGAAATTAAAATCCAGATAAAATAGAAAAATACCTGATACCATAGTCGAAAAACTGAATAGAATGAGGTCCTACTCCGGGAAGAATCCTAGATCTAGCCTTTCAAGTCAAATATATCTTCATAAAACTCTCTATATGATAGAGATATCAGAAGAGTAGAGTGATGCATTGAACCGGAGAGCATAACCCTTTTATAGCTATAAGATGACTTTTACCTTCAAAATCTATCTGTTTACTTTATGTCAGCTGTCCTTAACTAATACTTAGACATTCCATATTTAATTCATTACAAATAGTAAATATTCATTGATATTTATATATTTATTTATTTTCATATCTTATGAGATACATTAAAGTTAAAATACCAAATTTTCAAACTTAGTATGTCTCTTTCATATGGATTTACGCATTACATAATTATTTTACATGTAAGCCTAACGTTTGTTATGGTGGGCGTAGATGTACATTCACATTGATGAGTTGTTGGATACCAACACAGAGAGACCTGACAGTAAAACGGAAAGGATGAAGGATAGCTGAAAATGGAAGGATCAGAGGAAGGATGGAAGGAATTCTGGGACTGAGAAGATGGTTCATTTGTTTATTGCTTTTGCAATAAACAAAAATATGTCTTAAACTGTTAGAACAATAAGTGGGGGACTGTTACAGAATTGCCACAAATTTATTTTATGCCCACCACTTGGCATGCGACATAGATTGTGAATACCTCTAAGATATAATGGAACCCTCATTTAATTTTGTTTTAACAAAAATTAAGCCCTCACAAGAAAATGACCAAAAAATTTAGCCCAGAAACCAATTACCCCATCTTGAGGTCTCAAGCTCTGACTGCAAATAGAGATAACAATGGATCGATTATGGTTCGAGTCATATTAATACCATATTCGACTCTAAATCTTAATTCTAATATCTTTATCCGACTCTAATCCGATTCAAGTTAAAAATAAAAAACCATATTCGACTATACGGATTTTTTAAAAAACCTAATCTGACCCATCCAACTCGATATATTACATATCTTTAGAAAACTTATCTGATCTGATCTTAAACCGATCTATATCTGACACATACCCGACCTAAACCCTAACCTAATACATTCTTTTTTAATTTAATAATATTTGTTCAAAAATGAAAATAAAACTCACAAATTATAATAAAGTTTAAAAATCTTTTTATTTTATTTAATAATATTATATTAAAATAAAATTTATTTTATTATAAATTATTATCGGATTGGATTGAATTATTTATAATCTAAATTCGTATCCGAAATGACTCGATCATTTTAATATTAAACCTGACCCTAACCCGATTTTTAGGGAGAAAACCTGATCTGTCAGATTGGATTTTTCAGGTATCCATCGGATCGGATCGAATATTATCATCCCTAACTGCAAACCATACTTCTGATGCCCACTCTCTCTCCGTCTTCCCTCATTTGTCTTCAACCTCTGGCAAACCTAGAAAAGTAAAAACTCTCTCTCTCTCTCTCTCTCTCTCTCCCTCTCTCTCTTCCCCATTCATATTCATCTTTCTAAAAAAAAATAAAACTCACTATTTTCTTTCTCCATTCATATTCATATTCTAGCAAACCTAGGGTAAAAAAACCCCACTCTCTCTCTCTCTCTCTCTTTCTCTCTCTCATTATTTCCCAAAATATTACCAAAAAAGCACAAAATCCCAAAAATGTTTTTCTTCCCAAACTAATAACGTCAACTTCAAAGTTGCCCAATCAAGCTACCCGAAAGCTTAAAATTAAAATTAAACAAAAATGAAGTTAATATTTGTAAAGTCGACTTTGAAATTAATACCCTCAATATCAACATCAGAATTTGATTCTCATCTGGTGAGTTGGGACAGCCTAAAGTTGACATTGTGAAAGTCAACTTTAAAGTTGACATTTAGAAAATCAACTTCATTCCCTTCCAAAAAAAAAAAAAAAATGAAGTTGATATTAATGAAATCAACTTCAAAGTTGACTTTTACAATATCAACTTTAGGTGGTAATAATTTTTTAATTATTATTTTACCACTAGAATTTTATATAATTTTAGTAAAATAAATTCAGTATTATTATTTTACTAAAATTCAATTTAATAATAATTAATAGTCCTTTTGTTTGCCTCGTCCCTTTCTTTTTTCTCTCACTCTTAAAATTTCTTATTAATTGACTTAATTAATATAATTAATAGTGTTTGTGATTAATTTTAAATTTTTGAAATCATTTAAATTTTAAAAATAAAATAATTTTAATTAATTGATTTTTTAAAAATTAACATATATTAAATGATTTATATCAATTTAATTAAATGATTTAAGATCATTCAAATTAAATGAGTTTTATAAATTTAAATGATTTTATAAAATGATTTTGATAAAATTAACATGAAGGTATTAATTAAAGGATTTTATAAGATTAATGTAAATTAAATGATTTTATAAAATTAATATAAGTTGTAATTAATTTATAAATTATTTCTTTAAATGATTTTAAATTACTTCATGTTTATAAATTAAATGATTTGATAATATCATTATAAATTAAATATAAATATAGTTTGTAAGATGATTTAGGTGTGTTTATTTTGAAAACTAATGCCATCCTATGAGAAATGTGAAAAATATAAATTAATTATCACAAAATGAGTTCGTGAAAAATATATATATAGGTAAGAAATATAAACATATTTGATGATCAAATGAAACATATAAATATATATATATAGAGAGAGAGAGTTGTAAAGGTAAATTTTACAAATATAGATCTACAACTGCTGTTACTGGGCTGCACCGGGTCAGCTACGTGCTAGGACGTAACATTATAGTTCAGAGGTAGGACAATGTAACAATCCAACTCAAAGGGAGTGGTAAAATGATAGAGAAAGAGGGATATAGAGAGAAAGATAGAAAAAATGGAGAGAAAAGTTAGAGAGAGACTAGAAAGAGAGAATATAAAGAGAGAGAGAGAGAGAAACTTCAATTTCATTTCATTAATACTCATTACATGGATTGAATTACTATTTATACTATTTTACTAACTAATACTACTAACTATTTAGCCATTTCATCTAACTAACTATCAATCTCATTAACTATTAACCATCTTTCTAACTAACCCCACAATTAAGCACTAACTATTTTTATTAATCATGATTAACTATTAACCTTTATGGTTAATTTTTATTACAATTCTTCCCCCTTGAAGTCATTCTTATCCCAAAAAATGGGAAACCAAGAATTAAGATTTTGAATCCATGAATTTTGAACCAAAACTTGCATTTGTATTGAGAGATAAGGTGATGATGTCGAACAATGCATTTGACTTGAATTGTAGGGAGAATAGTAGGAGGAAAATGAAGATGATGAAGCTTGAGAGGGATCTTCCTTAAACTTCTTCTTAGTAAAGAAATTTGCCCGATAAACATCGAAGTTTAATTTTTGAAGGGTTTGGCAAGAACCCACCATCAATAGTTTCTTTTTTAGACAATTGAAATCCTTCTTCTAGCAAAAAATTTTTCTCAATGAACCTTGGAATTTCAATCTTAGGAAGATTTGGCAAGAAATCACCATTAATAGGTTTTTCTTGGCCATTTATGACACTTTTTCTACCTCTAACATCTCTTTACTAGGAGTGAATAGAATGAGATACTTAGAAAGTGTTTCAATATCTTATTCTTCATACTTATCTTCATTCACCATCTTCAAGAAAATATCAAATTTTGCTTCTATTTTAGCAATGAAAGCATCATATTTTTGTCTTGTTTATCAAACCTTTTATCGACATATAGTCACAATTCGTCGATTTTTGCATCTAGTTTCTTGAGTTATTCTTCATGCCATGTTTCCTCCGCCATTTTTCACCATCTTGCCAAGAATCGAAAACTCTGATACTAATTTGTAACAATCCAACTCAAAGAGAGTGGTAAAAAGATAGAGAAAGAGGGTTAGAGAGAGAAAGATAAAAAGAATAGAGAGAAAAGTTAGAGAGATAGAAAGAACTAGAGAGAGACTAGAAAAAGAGAATACGAAGATGGAGAGAGAGGGACTTCAATTCCATTTCATTAATACTCATTATATGGATTGAATTACTATTTATACTAAGCTGAAATATAGTAAAAAGGACCCCGATGTAACTTTAGGAATGATACAACTTATAATACTTCACAATGTGTATTACCTATATAGAAGCAAACTTAAGAGCATCTAGTAGATCATCGAGTCTTTCTCCTTAAATCATGTATCGAAGTTTGAGAACTAGCCCCACAATATCCAGATTTTCTACGTTGATGTTTCGAAGTCTTTTCCTCATTATAGGCTTCGAAGATTGTTGTGTTTCACTGGGTCCACACAGTTGAGTTTCTTTTTCCTCTACTAGTTTTACTTTGGGGACTATAAGTAGCATATCAAGTTTTAAGCATTTATAATCTACACTACAATCTCCTTTTCCAGAAGATTTGTTTACCTTTTTATCACTTGCACCAGTCAGAGGACTGGGCTTGATATTGACAACTACCTCCGTCCTTTTCCTCGAAGGACAAATTTTAGAAGCCATTAAACCTAGAACAATCTCTCTTTCCTTTGAAACTTCTAAGCCAAAGGGATTATCTGATAAATACTTTCTCTTGACACTTTTTTCCTCGCTATGAATCACAATAACCTTCTCAATTTTCCTTCCTGAATCTCCAAAATGATCATCATCAACTTTTCTTATCGCGGTCTGGGACTTGTGGTGCATCCTATGCAACATATTATCAATAGGGCATCCAACATCATTTTCTTGCAAATCTTCCTAAGCAGTTTCAGTCTCAAAAGAGCTTTGCATTTCTGCTCATGAGATAACTGTGTTCCCATTATAACCCACGTACACAACATTATTATCCTTCTCAAAAATAGATCCCTTCATTTTGCTCTTGTGTGGTAGTTTGCTTTCACCATCTCTTACTTCTTGAGCACTAGTCTCCCTCATCTCTTCTAATTGCTTGTGCTCCAAACCTAACTCCACACCCACACCCATCATCTGAGTATCTAGAACTTTTGCATGTTCTTTCTTTCTTAACAACATTTAGTGCATTTCTTAACAACATCAACTAAATGCACCAAATGTTGAAGCATGGGCAAATATTGTTAAGAAATTCACCAAACGTTGTTAAGAAAGAGCACGCAAAAGTTCTTGATACTCAGATGATGGGTGTGGGTGTGTAGTCAGGTTTGGAGCACAAGCAATTAGAAGAGATGAGGGAGATTGGTGCTCAAGAAGTAAGAGATGGTAAAAGTGAACTGCCAGACAAGAGCAAAATGAAGGGATCTATTTTTGAGAAGGATATTAATGTTATACAGGCTGGTCAAAATGGGAATATAGTTATCTCATGAGCAGAAATGTAAAGCTCTTTTGAGACTGAAACTGCTTAGGAAAATTTGTAAGAAAAATGATGTTGGATGCCTTATTGACAATAGTTTTCATCGGATACACAACAAGTCCCAAACTGCGATAAGAAAAGGTGATGATGATCATTTTGGAGATTCAAGAAAGAAAATTGAGAAGGGTATTGTGATTCATACAAAGCAAGGAAAAAATTGTCAAGAGAAAGTATTTAGCAGATAATCCCTTTGGCTTGGAAGTTTTAGGGGAAAGAGAGATTGTTCTAGGTTCGATGACTTCTAAATTTTGTCCTTCAAGGAAAGGGACTGAGGCAATTGTCAATATCAAGCCCAATCCTCTGACTGGCGCAAGTGGTTAAAAGGCAAAGAAATCTTCTGGAAAGGGAAATTGTATTATAGATTCTAAATGCTTAGAACTTAATATGCTACTTACAATCCCCAAAGCAGAATTGGTAGAGGAAAAAAAAACTAAACTGACTGGATCTAGTGAAACCCAGCAACCTTCTCAGCCTATCACGAGGAAAAGGTTTTGAAACATCAAAGCAGAAAATTTGGATATTATGGGGACTAGTTCTCAGACTTCTATGCATGATTTAAGAAGAAAGACCCGACACTCTACTAGACACTCTTAAGTTTATTTCCATGTAGGTGATGCAAATCGAGAAGCATTATAAGTTGTATTATTCCTAAAGTTACATCGGGATCCTTCTTGCTATACTTCAACTCTTCCTTTTCAATATTTTATAAATGAGTTGTTGTCACAATGTTGGGTTGACACATTGCTTTCTTATGAATATCATCTTTGACACCATTGCTTTCTTCATCGCATCTTGTTCCATCTCATTATTGCTTTCTTCATTAAGAAATAGACGAGCCCTTTCTGGGAGGTCTATTGTACTCATAACCATTTGTCCCTATTCTCATTTCATCACCCCAATAAAGTAGTACTCTAATCCGATCCTCAGTCATCTTCCCTTCATACATCATCACAACAAAATTTTAACACTATGTTGGAATTCTAATAGTAAGACGATTATCAATTATTCTTATTAAAACCACTTCAATTTCAATTTTAATCCCTAAATCCCTAACATTACATTAGTTGTATTGTATAAATTAGTGAACCTCACTTAAGTTTAATTCAGAGCCATTCTGTAACAAGAAGCATCAGAAAAGTTTCCAAGAAAGAGGTAGAGCTCGCATTTTCTTGCTTAAATATCTCTTTCCTTGAACAAGTATTTGTAATTAAACATAACTTTCCTACAAATGCTATACCATCACATACTAAAATCTAATCCTTACAGAAGTTAAGATCACAAATGTATTTTATATTTACAACAGCTTTATTTCTGTATATTAAATATTTAAACATTATGAATAAATTTAATTTACATTTTTATTATTTATATTAAATTATTATAACAATTAATATATTAAATGAATACAAAAAATTATATAAAATAATTTATTCAATTATTACATTAAATTATTTTTATTACATTTATATAAACAATTTATTAAATTTACATTAACTAAACTATTATAAAAAATAATATATTAAATTATTAAATAATATATTAATTTATTAAATATTTAATTATATAATAAAATGTTACTAAAATTATAAAAAAGTATTATTTGTAATATTTACATAAACTAAAGTGTAGAAATTAATATATTAAATTATTAAATGTTTTATTAAATAATTGAATTTTGTTTATTAAATTTTTTAATAAATTATTAAATTACATTTTTTTATTTATATTAAGTTATTATAAAATTTAATATATTAAATAAATAAAAAAATTAATATAACATAATATATTTAATTATTAGATTAATTTTTTATATTAAATTTATTTAAAATAATTACTAAATTTACATAAACTAAAGTGTTATTTATAATATCTTAAAAAAATAATATGTTAAATTATTAAATAATATATTAATTTATTAATTTTATAATTATTTAATAAAGTGTTATTAAAATTTACATAAACTAATTGTTATTTAAATTATTTATATAAAATAATATATTACATTATTACTTAATATATAATTTTATTAAATTTTAAATTATTAAGAATTTTAATAAAATATTAATTTACATTTTTTTTCTTTATCTTAAATTATTATAGAAGTTAATATATTAAATAAATATAATACATTAATAAAATATTAATTGTACCCAAAAACTATCTCAACATTAATTCCCCATCTTCCTCTCTCTCCCCGCTCCCCCTATCTCCTACGTCTCTCCCTCTCCCCCTCCCTCACTATTAAATTATTAAATAACATATTAAATTAATAATTATTAAAATATTTAATATAATGTTATTAAATAATTTATTAATTGCATCTAACAACTACCCAAAATTAATTAACCCTCTTTCTCTCTCTCTCTCCCCTCCCCCTATCTCCTACGTCTCTCCATCTCCCCCTCTCACGCTCCCCTTCTCCCCCCAAACACCTCCCTCTCTATCTCCCCTTCTCTCTATCTCTCCCCCTACTACCTCCCTCTCTATTTTTTTTAATTAAACTCACAAAATTAATTCCCCATCTTTCTCTTTCTCTCTCTCCCCCTCCCCCTATCTCCCATATCTCTCTATCCCCCCTCCCCTATCTCCCATATCTCTCTATCCCCCCCTCCCTCACTCTCCCCATTCCCCCACACCACCTCCCTCTTTATCTCCCCTTCTCTCTATCCCTCGCCTCCCTCACTCTCCCTGTCTCTCTATCTCACCCCCATTGCCTCCCTCTGGCCTCCCTCACTCTCTCGTCTCTCTATCTCCACCCCTACTGCCTCCCTCTTGCCTACCTCACTCTCCCATCTCTCTATGTCCCACCTTGTTTTCTCTTTTTGTCTCCCTCTCTTTGCACCCTCTCCCTCCCTCGACCCAAAAATCATCTTACAAAACAAGCAACAACATTTAAAAATATATATATAATGACAACAATAATAACAATTTAAACAAAAAAAAATGACAGAACTCACCTTATATTTGCTTTTCAAAGCTGAAATAGCGTTTACAACAGCCGAAAAAGTGTCAGGACATGGGTTCCATTGAAAAAAAAATTCAGAATTTGTAACTTTAAAAAAAATTGAAAAAAATAATATTATATTTACAAAATACCTTTTTGTTGATTGACCAATTAAAAATTAAATGACATGCCTGAAAATTGCTACACAATAGTCAAAAAGATAGAAGAGTGTGAAAGTTTCTTGGCCACAAAGAGTGGAGAAGAAGTTTCAAATTTAAATGACTTCTCGGTTGGGTTTTATTTATATAGCTTTGAAGTGGACATCAAAGAAATCAACTTCAAAGTTGACTTTTCTTATGTCAACTTTAGGGTGGTCAGAGTCTCACATGACCGGTTGGAATCTTCAGCTTTTAACCGATTAGGAATTTGAGAATCCTATGAAATTGATATTAAGGATATTAACTTTGAAGTTGATTTCTTTGATGTCAACTTCATATATATATTTTTATTTTAGGCTTCTTGGACTGTGTGATTAGGCAAGTTTGAAGTTGACATCAAGGATGTCAACTTTGAAGTTGACATCTCACTAGTTTGGGAAAAAAAGAAAACAACTCCATTTCTGGGATTTTATGCCATTTTGACAATATTATGGGCAATAACCCCTCCCTCTCTTCTCCTCATGTCCCAGCAAATCCCCAAAAAAAAAAATCTTCAATTTCTACACACCCAACCTCTACTTCTCTCTCATTTGTCTTGCAATATCCACCTGGAAGATCACTTCATCTGCACCTTTATCTTCATCATCTTCAATCACCCCTATTTATTCGATAGTTTAAGAGTTTGGATCTAGAGAGAGAGGTTTCAGATAGTTTTAGGGTTCAGGCTAAGTATAATAGAGAGAGAGTTACTAGCGGAGGAATCGATAACAATCAGAGGGAGAGAGAGGGGATAAAGGAAACATTAGGGAGAGAGAGGGTGAGTTTTTTTTTAATTTAATTTATTTTTTTCCTTTGGGGTGTGTTGGAGGTTGAAAATAATGAGAAAAAGGGAGAGTGAGAGTTTTTTTCTCTTTTTTTGAGTTTGCTGGAGGTTACATAAATGGGGGAAGGGAGAAAGAGAGTGAGAGAGGTTAAAAATGAATGGGAAAGAGGGAGAGAGAAGTGAGAGAGAGAGAGTTTTTTTTTTTGTGTGCTGGAGGTTGAAGATGAATAAAGAAGAGAGAGAAAAGTTAAACATGAATGGATAATTTTGGCAAAGAAATATTAATCTTATATGTCAACTCAGCATTTTCTGTGCATATCTATCAATCTCCATCAAATCTGACCATTTCTCTCACTTTTTACATTTTTGAAAACCATAGGGGATATTTGAATATTTTTAAAATATAAGAGTAGTATGTGATTTTCTGTAAAATCAAGGGGGACAAAGAGTAATTAACCAAAAATTATGACTTGATTGTGCAATGCCTTGTGGTTGATGTTCAAAGTTGTAAATTATGATTTGGAAAAAAAAAAAAAAGTCTATAGTAGTGACCACAGCTTAGAAGGTGGAGCTATCTACCAGAGGCTCGAAATGGAATCGCCATTCACTTGGTCAAGCTTTCATAAGGGTTGATGCATGAAATCAGTATCTCAATTTGATGGGACATGGCCCAAACACCTAACAGGGTAGCACCCGAAGACTTGAAAATCCATAGCCAAACTGACACTCTAGTCATGACAAGGGATTTATCTCTTTGAAGGGTAACGTGGATTGACCCTTTGGTTAACTTCTAATGATGATAACCAAACCGATTTGAGCCATTCGGCATAATTTAAGCCGATGCCACTCTAATTTCAACCGACAACTGATAGTCTATCAGAGAACCGATTGGATGGCATTTGACTAACTCCGTATTAGTTTTTGTTTCCTATCTAGTCATCAAGCATATCTCCCAGATAAGGATGAAAACCTTTATAATTTAATCAATAAGAGAAGAAATTTCATCGTATCACAAAAATTTCTAAGTGGTGAAAATCATAAATTTCTTGAGAATATTTGACTCTAAAATCCTGAAATTTTTAGATCTCCTCATAATGAAACTAGGGTTGTAATGCCCTGAAAACATACGGCTCCTAAGGTAGGAGCATATATAAGTCTTTAGCACATCGAAACCGAAGTATGCTCTCTGAGACCAAACACTAGTCACACAAGTCACAGGGCTATTAGCTCTCTCTCTCTCTCTCTCTCTTTAATGCTTAGTCTATTTTATTCGTATTGAAAACCACTCTTTCTAATTTAAACGTCAAAACCTTCTCTACTAGAGTACCCTCCAATGGCCTTTTGCAAGTCTTCAACCACTCTAGAAGTAATCGTTCGAGTCGAAAGAGCAGGAATCTATGGAGTCGAAACCCACCTCCAACAGATTGGCACTGTTAGTGGGAAAAACAGGTTGATTCCCTAAACAAATGTATCATTTATCTTAGTTGACTATTCCGAACATGGCGACCATTAAGAGAAAAAGGCCAATCATTGGTTTTGACGACGACAATTTAGTCGGAGTCAATCCCGATTGTAACGACCCCGTTAGTCATCACCATCAAAGTGAAATCTTATACTATCAAGAGAGTTTTCATTGATCAATGGGCAGATTGTGACATCCTCACTTAGGATGCCTTCCAATGAATGAGTTTCAACTCATTCCATCTTTAACCTCCTACTTGGTTCCACAAAGGACTTTTTGATAAATATATTTATCCAAAAGGTGTCATCCCCCTCATGGTAACTTTGGGAACTCCTCCCAACCACGCGGCTGTAAAAGTTGTCTTCCATGTGATGAAACTATTTTCTCCTTACAACGTCAGAGGGAATCGTTACCCTTTGTAGCGACCCCAATCCCTATGCCCTTTTCACGCTACAGGAGGACAAGAGAACTTTCCTATCGATACCCTAGAGTTCAGGGACGATGTCAAGCCAATGACCAAACCTGAACCCATGGAAGAAGGGATTGAGATTCCTCTAACTGATGATTCCAACCAAACCATTTGAGTTGGGGCTAACTTGACAACACCTCTACGGGAAGCCATTATCGATTGTCTACGTCGACATTCGAAAGTTTTTGTTTGGTCTCCCGAAGATATGCCAGTCATTCACCCTTCGGTTATAATCCATAAGTTGATTGTTAATGTCAATTACAAGTCAGTCAACTAGAAGAAAAGGGTGTTTGCCCTAAAGTGCTAACGTGCCATTCAAGAAGAAGTCCAGAAACTATTAACCGCCGGATTCATTCGCGAAGTTAAATACCTCGAATGGGTAGCCAATGTAGTCCTAGTGAAAAAAACCAATGGTAAATGGATGATGCGTGTAGACTTCATCGATCTCAACAAGGTATGTCCAAAAGACAGTTATCTGCTTCCTAATATCGATAAACTAATGGACAACTCTTTAGGCCACAAACTCCTGAGTTTCATAGATGTCTATTTTGGATATAATCAAATACGCATGGCGCCGGAAAGCAAAGAAAAAACAAGTTTTATTAGAGAATTTGACATGTACTACTATTGAGTCATGCCCTTTGGTCTGAAAAACATTGGAGCGACCTTCTAGTGGCTAGTCAACAAGGTCTTCAAGGACCAACTCGACAAGAACAAAGAAGCATACCTTGATGACATGCTTGTCATGAGCATCAATACAGAAGCCCATGTTGCCAATCTCGAAGAAATTTTTCAGACGTTGGAGCATTTAAAACATGCGGTTAAACCTAGCGAAGTGTACTTTTAATATCGCATCCGGCAAATTCTTGAGTTTCATGATAATCAACCGGGAAATTGAGACAAATCCCAAAAAGATACAAGCCACACTAGACATGTCACCACCCCAGACATTGAAAGAAGTACAATGCCTCACTGGTAGAATATTGGCCATAAATCGATACATATCAAAAATTGGAGAAAAATACAAACCCATTTTTGATGCTTTGAAGAGGTCCCAGAAGTTTACATGGATTCTCGAGTCCCAGACAGCCTTCGAGCAATTTAAGGAGTACTTTATGTTACTCCCACTACTCTTATGTCCTATTCTTAGTGAGAAATTATACCTCTACCTCTTTATCTCTAACTGGACTCTTTGCTCTACCCTTGTAAGACATGAGTCAACCGCGCAAAAATGAGTCTACTATGTTAGCCGAATACTTAAAGAGTCTGAGGTTAACTATCGATCGATCGAGAAGATAACCTATGCTTTGATCATCTCGGCCAGGCGTCTTCGACTATATTTTCAGGCCCATACCATCGTAATGCTCATCAACTAGCCGTTGAAATAGATTCTTCAGAAAAGAGACATTTCCGGCCACCTCATCAAATGGAGTGTGGAGTAGGGCGAATTTGACATTTAATACTAGTCGAGGCCTATGATCAAAGGCCAAACCCTAGCACACTTCATTCTCGAATGCACCCTCCCTATTCCAGCCGAACATAAATCTATCGTTAGCTATGATGAATGGTTACTACCAGACTGGACATTACATATTGACGGGTCATCAAACTCCTCAGGAAGTGGTGCTGGACTCCTACTGATGGGCCCGAACAATTTCAAGGTGGAATATACTCTTCGTTTCGACTTTAGGGCCCGAACAATTTCAAGGCGGAATATACTCTTCGTTTTGACTTCAGAGCCACAAACAATCAAGTAGAGTATGAAATTTTATTGATGGCACTCCGAATTGCTACGAAGATGGGGGCCCAAAACGTTCGAGTGTTTACCAACAACCAACTGGTTGTCAAACAGATCGAATGGTCTACGAGACAAAAGACTCGACTATGGCCAAGTACTTGAGTAAACTGTGCAAGACGATGAGCAAGTTAGACAAAGTTGACATCCAACAAATTCTTCAATCAGAAAATGCATGGGCAGATGCACTCTCAAGGCAAGTCAGTTCAGATTCAGTTGCCTCTAGCCAAACAGTCTGCATTGAGAGCTTACCACACCCCAGCCTCAATGAGTCCGAAAGGGTCCTCGTAGCGGACTAGTCCCCCAGTTGGAAAGATCCCATAGAAGTTTATTTAAAGCATGTCCATCTGCTAGATTCACTGTTGGAAGCAACAAAACTGAAACGAAAGGCTGCTCACTATGTAATCATCAAAGGGAATCTATACCGAAAGTCATTTACTTACCCTTACCTGAGGTGCCTAACTCTTGAAGAAGGAGACTATGTCCTCTGAGAGATCCATGAAGGGATATGCAGTAACCACTTATGAGCCTAGAACCTGGATCACAAAGCTTTACACCAAGGGTACTATTGGCCGACCATGAAAACCAACTCCGACAATTATGTCAGGAGGTATGACAAGTGCCAACATTTCTTTTCGGTGCCACAACTACCCTCCACTGAGCTTAGTCCCATAGCAAGCTCCTAACCATTTGCCAAATGGGGAATGAACATTCTTGAAACGTTCCTACCAGCCACCGGACAACAAAAATTCCTTATAGTGACCATCGACTACTTTACCAAGTAGGTGAAGGCCGAACCTCTAGCCCAGATAATAGTAGCCAAAACTTAATAGATCGTATGGACTTACATTATTACCAGATTCGGTATACGCCGCATCCTCATCACTAATAAAGAGAGGTAGTTCGATAACTAGAGTTTCCAAGAGTTCTGCAACAAACTGGAAATCCATCACCGATTCTCATCAATCGCTCATCTACAAACCAACAGGCTCATTGAGATAACTAATAGAATAATCCTACAGGTGCTAAAGACAATGTTGGACGAAGTCAAGGGATGATGGGCAGAGGAGCTTTACAATATCCTCTAGTCGTATCGTACTACACCTCAAAGGGCAACTGGCAAAACACCATTCAACTTGACATACAGTAATGAAGTCGTCATACCTGTAGAGATAGGAATCCAACCCAATACGATGCAATACGAAACGAGCCAGCTTTACGAGAATGATTGGACATGCTCCTCGAGTTACGAGAATCTACATCTGCTCAAATGGCCGCATACCAACAACAGATGACATAGTACTACAACCAAAGAGTTGGGAACAGAACATTCAAACCCGCAAACTGGTCTTAAAAAAGGTGGAAGTAACCGACCAACCTCTACTCAGGGGCAAGCTAGTGCCCAATTGGTAAGATCCCTATCAGATACGCTCTATAGTTTGCCTGGAAACTTATCGTCTCAACAATCTAAACGGATCTATTGTGCCGAGGACTTGAAACTCAAAAAACCTACACATCTACTACCAATAAATCTCATCGTCTCACGTGGTCGGAAGAATCTCCCAATCAAGTAAGGTTCCTATGCTACTTTCTGATTATCGTATCAAATATTTCCTACCATTTCATTCCTATCGGTTGTTTCCTATCAAACATAGCAAGCCATCAATAAGTGACCCAACTCCCAGACAGGTAAGCATAGTCCATTCCTATCGGTTGTTTCCAATCGAACATAGTGTGCCATCAATAAGGAACTTGGCTTCCAAATGGGTAGGCACAACTCATTCCTATCGATTATTTCTTATCGAACGTAGTGTGTCATCAATAAGGGACCTGACTTCCAGACAGATAGGCACAGTCCATTCCTATCGGTTGTTTCCTATTGAATGTAGTGCGCTGTTAATAAGAGACCTAATTTCCAGACAGGTAGGCACGACCCATTTCTGTCGTTTGTTTCCTATGGAACGTAATGTGTCGTCAATATGGGAAGTAACTCTCAGTTGGATAGGTATTACCCATCTTGTCGATTAGTTCGTAGCAAACATAACGGGTCATCATAAGGAAGGTGATCTTCGGACAATTGAACTTCCTATTAAGCCTCTATCAGTCGAAGTACGTTAGTAATAAGGGGATAAATCTCCTGGTTAAGTATACTCCATCTCACTGGTTAGACAAATATAACTAACACTTACCAAGACATTCACGTTTGAGGTTAACTCTTACATTGTTCAATAAGTTTATCATATGATCGTTTTGATAATTGCTTCATGAAGCCCTACATACAAGTGTTGTCAGTGGAAACTCGTATAAAGATAGAAACTCACGAGTAAGTAAAACGAAACTCCTCTTTTATTTCCATATAACGAATGCATATTAGATTACATGAATAGACGTAGTTTACAAGTCCCCACATCGGGCTGATTATATCAAAAAAGATACATAAGAAAATTACAACATTGTTCCTGGGTAAAGAGGCTATTCGTCAACATTGGAGAATGTAAAAACAATACAAAGAAATAACGAAAGAAAGAATTTCAAAATTTTCTGCAGCCTAATTGGGACAAGAAGATTGCAGAAAAATGGGTAGAGGAGGGTATGAAACGATCGCGGAAAAACTATAAGAAGGCATCAGGATTCAAACTTTCTGTCATCCACATCTCCTTACACTCAACCAACTTCCCTAGTCTTTCGGCCCGAGAAAACACGAGCCAGATGACAAACTCAAGCCAAAGTGGGAGTGTATCTGAAACTCTTCTCTGAAGTTGAGAACCTCGACAAGAACCTTAACAGAGCCCATCTTGGCATCTGAACATCGAACAATATGATGAGACTTCCGTCAGTGGTTCCATTCTTAACATGACCTTGCATCGACATAAATAATCTATACCATTAAGCCTTGTGACCTAAGGCGCACCATCGAAAGAGTTCACATAGAAGCAAACACTCAATAAAAAGAACTTGTAGACGTGAAACATACAAGTTTTTTTTAGGCAACATAGGGTCACACGACCCCTATTTATAGTCACAAGGGAAAGATCTTCATGAATTCTATACAGACGAAACGGCTCAATGAGAATCATGCACAGTGAATGAGGGGTTTAAATCTTTCCAACTTCCCACAAAACATTTATTTTGAGGACACTTGTTTAAAGATCAGGAATGTCGATGCTCTTTAGATGGTGAAATGGTCAAGAAAGAAAGGCACTCATTTATGATTTGTTTCAGCCTCGCGCCTTAAAGAGTGCATTAAAGACAATTCATATGGCATGAAACGGCGAAATTAAAGGCTTTTGATCCTTCCCAACTTCTAGCGAAAAGACTTTACTCATAGGGCATTTCTCACAAAATAACATCATGAGTCGGGGGCAAATGATGGGACATGGCCCAAACGCCTAACAAGGTAGTACCTGAAGACCCAAAGACCCATAGCCAAACTGACACTCTGGTCATAACAAGGGATTTATCTCCTCAAAAGGTAACGCGGATTGACCTTTTGGTTAACTTCTAATGATGACAACCAAACTGATTTGAGCCATTTGGCAAAATTCAAGCTGATGCCCCTCTAACCTCGACTGACGATGATAGTCTATCAAATAACCAATCTGGTGGCATTTGATTAACTCCGTATCAGTTTTTGTTTCCTATCCAATCACGAAGCATATATCCTAGATAAGGATGGAAACCTTTAGAATCTAATCAATAAGGGAAGAAATCTCCCCGTGTCACAAAATTTCCTAAGTGATAAAAATTACAAATCTCTTGGGAATATTTGACTCTGAAATTCTAAGATTTTCGAACCTAAAACTAGAGTTGTAACACCCCAAAAATACACAGCTCCTAATGTAGGAACATGTATAAGCCTTCAATACATCAGAGTTCAAGTATACTCTCTAAGACCAGACACTAGTTACAAAAGTTGCAGGGCTATCAACTCTCTCTCTCTCTCATGTTCAATTTGTTTCATTTCCATCGTAAACTGTTCTTTCTGATTTAAGCGTTAAAGTCTCCCCGTCGGAGCACCCTCCAATGGTCTTTTGTAGGCTATTCAACTAGCTATAGAAGCAACCATTCAAGTCAAAGGAGTCAAAATCTATGGAGTCGAAACTCACCTCCAAAACAGTTGATTGGGAATGAGATTAAGAAATTTCTGGTTTGATCTTAATATTTATTTGTAATAGCCCGTTAAATAGTTACATTTCATTTTGTTTAATCTTATCCCATTCCTTCATTTATCTTTCTTAGAAAATTTGATTTTGTAATTTTGACAAAAACAGATGTGCCAAAAGGAATATCCTCCTATACATGAAGAAGTTCATGTTATGATCAACTTTTCTTTCCTGCAATGGGTTTGTTGGTAACATAATTATTGTGAACCAGTAGGCACATAAATCGGTTGTATTATTTTTTCTTTTGGTATTCATAAATAAATTTATGAAACACATAAATCAGTTGTATTAAAAAAATCCTATATGGGTTTAAAATTTCATATTTGAATATTGGACTAAGGCATACATCTCTAACCAACTTGCATGCCAAATGAAGATAGTCGTACAAATTTACAAAAAAATATTACATGCGAAAATACCCCGAATCAAAATTTAGGTTGGATCACTTATCTCTTTGACGGACGGGTATTTTAAGTCGAAAAAATGTCACGGATTCGGATCACCTTCTACTTTTTCACAGTCCAAATGCCTTCAGTGAATCATATGATCAACAAACCCTTTACAACCCCTTTCACTCTCAATATAATATTTCTCTCTCCTTTGTAACAA
The DNA here is from genome assembly GCA_037126225.1 of Dillenia turbinata. Classification (NCBI taxonomy): domain Eukaryota; kingdom Viridiplantae; phylum Streptophyta; class Magnoliopsida; order Dilleniales; family Dilleniaceae; genus Dillenia; species Dillenia turbinata. The sequence continues at coordinate 11,156,168 of JBAMMX010000010.1, read as the reverse complement.
AGAAGAAAACAAAAAAAGTCTTCTCCTTAATTTTTTTCTTATTTTCAACGTACTGTCGTTTTTCTCTTGTTCCCATACACTCATTAAAGTGGGATCATTATAGGGAAGTTATTCCCTAGTGAGAGAGAGTGAAAGAAAGAAGGAGAGAGTTGGGAGTTGGGGTGGTTTTTGCAAAAACCACCCCATATTCAAAAATAAAAGGGCGGCGAGTTTACCCTCATGGGCGGACCCGCCCCATATGCTAACATCTTACACTCGTACATGAGGGGTAGAACCACACATAGCGTGATCATTACAATTGAATATCACCAATTTCATACAGGCAAGAGGACCGTGTGACCTACGAAAATATTAAGAGCTCTAGAGCTACACATCGGTTAAGGATATATAGCAACTTATCGTCAAAGTGGTGAAGATGACATCATATCTCGCTATACCCCAGCCCTCTTCTTACTCGACACAGTCAATGTATCTCTCATCCCTCAAAACAATGTAAGAGCATACTTGACTCTAATCCAATCATGTATTCATAATTACATCTCTAAACACTAAGTCATAGACATAATTGACCGGTCTGTGAATATAGAGTAACGTGTCGGTTAAAGACAGTTTTCCTTTCATACTATTAACTTTTAACTTTATCTTAACTGTTTTCCTAGACATGCGCCAAACCGAATCATCCACGATTTCTTGATGACATGCTAAAGTAGCAACACTAAAATAAAATTTCAAGAGATAAACCAAAAGTCCTAGGGGTATAAATTGAGGTCGCGTATAAACCTCTGAGTCTCATACAATGAGATAGACATTATGAGATAAAGAGGGATGTACCATCTCATTACTCATATAGTCACGTAAGCACACGCAGTATGAAACACGTGCTACGATGCTTTCCTTTCCATTTGGAAGAGTATGTCTTCTTTTCTAAAATAACGAGTCGTAGAGATCTTAATCCAAGTATACACAACATTTGACCTGAGTTTTCTTTCTTACAAGTCCTCCAACATCTCACCACATCAAAGAAAACCCACACCTAGCTATTCGACAAGTTTAATGGATTGTGGGGAATCCATTTCGATTACCATATATGTAGTATATTAACAGGTAATCTCATCTTAGTACTTTAACTAAGGCGACTTGTTTTTGTATTAATCTACCACAAATTAACACACCTTATCTTTACATGACACACAAACATTAGAGGTGATTGCTCATGTGAGAGAGTCAATCTCAAAACTTGCCCGACATACTTTTAATTCCAGACACAAGAATTTTGGATACAAAAAAAAAAAAAACAAAATTCAAATGTCATCGAATATGAGTATTATAATATATATATATACTTTCTGTATATATTTATAATCACTACTACAGAAACAAATACTATCACAATCTATGCAATCCATATCATCTAACATGTCTCACAAACATGTTTTAAGGCATTGGCCTCCGAAAAATGACAAGTCACTACCAAATACATAGATACATATCTCAATGTCATTCCCCTCTTTTCAATTATATCTCTGACAAGATTGATCTTTGTATCTATGTTTAGTTTTGTCATTATATTTAGAGTCTTATGTATAAACAACATTTGACCGATTATCACAATGAATCGTCAATCTCCCACTAAATTGCTTACTAATCTCAAATATTGCAACATCCATTTAACCAAACTCATTTTCTGAATTGCGGAAACATTAATCACAATTCTGCTTCCATCACAGAAAGTGATACACAGGTTCGTTTCTTGCTTCTTCATGAGATAGCACTATCAATGAACAAGCAAACATAACCAGAGGTAGATTTTCTCTCATATAAATCTCCTCCCCAATCAGCATTTGTGTATCCTTTCAATACTAGATCATTTCCTTAATAATGAAAGAAATAGTCTGCAGTTCCACTCAGGTATCCTAATATTCTTTTCACTACAATCCAATCATTCTATATAAATTGGACAGATACCTGCCGACCAAAACCCATAGCATGACAAATATCGGAATGATTACACATTATAACATACTTTAAATTCTCAACTGTACTAGAATACGGTGCTCCGGACATTTCATCTGTTAATTAGGAGTTCTAGAGCATATGTCATCTCTTGAACTATCACCTATATTTACAAGAGAATGAGTAGGTTTGTCGTCTTTTAAGCTGAACCGTTCTAGAGTCTTTATAATATAAAACTTTTGAGATAACTCCAATAATCTCTCAAAACAATTTCTCTGGAATTCAATTCCCAATCTGTCTTACCCATATCGTTCATCTCAAATGTCATATTCCTTATCATTCACCGTTAATAATATGTCCTTAACATATAAGGATAGAATTACAAACTCGTCAATAGATTTTTTTAAATAGAAACAATGGTTTTTATCTATCATGATAAAGTCATAAGAGAGCACATCTCTATGAAATCTTAAACACCATTGTCTCGAAGACTATTTAAGACCATCAATTGTTGTCTTCTTAATCTTTAATGACAAAAATCCTTTGGTTATGCCATATAAATATCTTTCCCAAGTTCACCACTGAGGAAGGTAGTCTTCACATCTATCTGAAGTAATTTTAAGTCCAAATTTGTCACTATTGTCAACTATACGCGAATAGAAATAAATCTCACTATTGGGAAAAGGTTTCCTCATAATCAACATTCTTTTACTGAATGTAACCTTCTGCTACCAATCGAACATTTTATCTCCCAATAGTTCAATGTCCTACGCTTAGTTTTGAGAATCTAGTTATTCTCAATAACTTTGCGCCCTAATAGAAATTCAACCAATTGCCAAACATGGTTCGACTTCATTAACTCCTATTCTTTCTTTCATTTCCAATCACCCTTGATAGGACAGGATAGCTGAAACTCTTCTTCAACTTCTGAAGAAACAACAAATACATGCCCTTTAATTCCCAAGTGACGCTTAGGCATATTTTTCCTAACACTTTTTTGAGTCTGTAACTCAATTGGATCATTAGATTTTAAATTCCTCATAACTCTATGTCCTTCACGTCACTTTTGTTAAGAAAATCATTTTTCAGAAATGTGACATCCGTGATCTAATCTTTACTATAGTACCATCTTCTTACTCACAAATGAATACTTAACTTTCAGACTGGTCGGAATGTTTTATAAAACTACTCTTACTTCTATAGGGACCCAATTTTTCCAAATTTATCAGAAAAATCTCAAAATACAGACTGTTGATCCCCAAAGTCTCGAGTCACTGAGACACGACCTTCTACCAATCAAAAGTTTATATCATGTCATTGGTACCGCCTTTGAAGGCACTTTGTTCAAAACAAAAGTCACAATCAACAAGACATCTCCTCAAAAGGAAATCGACAAGTGAACATGCGTTATTATGGATCTCATCATATCCAACAATGTTCTATTCCTTTTCATTATAACACCACTCTGCCGAGGTGTCTAAGGAATGTCAAATATCAAATTGTGTCTCTTTCATTACCCAGATCTTTAAATTGATCAATAGATATTCACGCTATCTATTCATCTGATTCTCTATCTCTCTCGTATAATTTCTATAGCACTTATATGCTTCAGATTTGTGAGAAATCAAACAGATATGGTCAAACACATAAAATCATCCATAAATGTAATGAAACACAAAATTCCATGCGTACCCTTCATATCTATTAGATCACGAATGTCTAAATGGATCAAATACAATAAAAATTTAGCCCGTATGGCTTTTCCAAACAGTTTTCTCATCATTTTTCCGTCAAGACAACATTCACACGTTGATAAATCAACTTTTACAAGTGAACCCAATAGTTCTACTCTCGCTAGTTGATTTATCCTGTCTTACCCCAACGTGACCAGATCTATCATTTCACATTATCAAAATTTACAAAATGATGAAACCATTTGCAAACTGTCCAAAACCACTACACATGTCATTTAAATACAAATCAAACATATATCTCTGAAAGTTCAAATTATACTCAAATTCTAAAAGAACAAGAACAGATAAGATACCGTCGAATTTCTGGTATTTAGAGAATAACATGCAAAATGAGAGTTCGACCACTTCGTAACTGCAGTTTACAAGTGCCAACTCCTGTAACATTCACCTTTGCATTGTTCTTCACATACTATCTACTACTAGAAAGCAATCGGTGAAAAAATCATAAATATCTTTCTATCTGTTCTTATATCTAGAATTGTTCTTTTATTATCCATCTATAGTCTCATTTTTTTCTTTACTTTTGTTCCAGTTCCTCTAATATTTAGAGTCTGAAACTCTCTTAGAACTAGATTCTATAACAAAAGTATCAGCTATGGATCTTACAGCACAAAACTGCTCATCCTTAAGCTCGACATGGAGAGCAATGTTCGAGAAAGTCTTCACACTATCATTGTGAATCAAACTGACTTTCAGGTACTCCCACTTGATAGGAAAGAGTCAGATCAAGATTTCAACTTTTTGTTTATTGGAGAGGACATGATCAACTGACTGGTGTGTCATCAAACAACAAAAAATAAAATACATACTTCACAAAATACTAGTATAGAGTGAATAGGGTCATCTCCATAGGGAACGGTGGATTTACTTCTTTTAAGGAAAAAAATAAAATAAAAATATGAGAGTTAGAAAATTAACTAAACTAACTAAATAAAAATAAAGAACTCAAAAAATAATAAAAATAAAAACTAATGAAAAATCAATTTTTCTAGTCAAAAGAATTAAATCCATCTGGATTTCATGTAATTTATCATTGATTTATTTAAAGATTTTCAAAATTCTTATTCCCAAATATTTAGGAATATTTAAATATTTGTAAATTTTTTATACTTCCAAATTTGTTTTATTTTCCTTCCCTTTTCTTCAAAAACCTCCTCCATCATTCCTATTATATCAATTACCACAAATCACAATAATTAGTGTAATATTCATTCAAAAATAGAACAAAATAAATCATAATTATTACATCAATTTATGCCCTATCGCTTACTCTCACTCTCTAATCATGCTAGACATGACCATTAAAAACCGTTTGATACTGTGATCACTTTGCCTTTTATATGTATTAAACTTCATGGTCAACTGTCTAAAATGAGTCACTAGTATCTCTGTATCTCTTTGAGATACACCCTAATGTCATGAGCAATCAAATATTACTCATACTCAAGTATCATGTCTTCAATCTGAAAGCTAATTAGAATCTCTTGGGTAGTGAAATCTATCATTTTCTATACCTGATTAGCATCCAGTTTTCTCCCCTACAGGGCGGCATTGCCCACTCCAGGGTCCTACATGACATGTATGATGCCTTCCAAAGCATCTTATTCTTTCAGCACATTTCACATTTCACATTTCATGGTGTTATAACTCACGGTCATCACCATTTAATTTGTAATTTTTATTCAAATCCCTAATAAAGAATTTCAATGCTATAGTTTGGGTTTTCTAAGAGGGTAGACATTTGTATTAATGCTCATATCATACACGTAATTTTGTACTTTAAAATTAACATCCGTGACAAATCAGCATTAGATATAGAATCGAAAATTCACTATATTACCAATCATTATCTATGGTCCTAATGTATCACTATTACGAAAAGCTCCCACTTAAATACACTAAGTATTTAAAATGACATTTCAATTTTGGATAACAATTACTAAATTCTACCAATCCAAAATTTCCATTCAAGAGAGAGATCCTACAAGTCCTTTTGTATATATGGTCATCAATAATGAATATAATAGACATATATTTGAAAGAAATTAAAATTTCAAACGTTCATCTATTACATGATCATGATCCTAATCAAACATTCATTATATACAAAAGAAAGAACATACAAATGAATTATCTAGTTCAAAATACATCCATTCATGATACCATGTTTACAATTTCCTTAGATAGTCTATCTCTAGCAGCGAACCTCCTTACAGCATTTGGAGAACTATTCATACTTTGGGAAAACCTTTTCTTCACTTAGATCTCTAGATTTTTGACTCTCCATATTTTTATTAATATTGGCCTTACAACATCAAGAATCATGTGTTTATTTTCGACAAGTAACTTATCAACCACGTTAGCTCAAAAGGGAGGCAGAGAATTCCTCAGTATATATACGTCATCCCCCTAAAAGGAATGACCAAACTGAATGAGTTCCAAGCGTTTCTGCTCCATAATCTCTAAATGATCTAGCAAAGAATGAGATGGATCTATCTTGTACATCAACATTTGACCCAACTTCATTAAACGCTCTGAACTTCTCAAATCTTTCTCTTCCCCGGAAGCCCAAAACTCTCTAAGAATACGTCTGATTATTATCTTTTTGTTCGAAAATGGGGACAATATTAGGTTAGACACATAGCCAACCATAATATTATAATAAATAACAAAATTATTTATTTTAAATAATATGCTCAATCATTAAACAATTTTATATTGAAAAAATAAATTTTTTATACATAAAAAAGAGCATAAAAATAAAACAAGTGTGAATAATTTACATTCAAGTAGCCAAAATTAAGATAATAATTTTCTAGTCCCACTAAAATTTTTCAAAATTTTCTAGGATAGCAAAATGATTTTTCTATAATTTTCTAGTATTTATTGATTATGAATCAATAAATAATAATTTTCAACTCCGAAAAATATATTAAAATTGACAGAAAAATCTAAACTGAGTTTTCACACTCATACAAAATATTTCAAAATTTTCCAGACTGAAAAACTATTTTTCATCATTTTCTAAAATTTATTCATTTAATAATGAAAAAAAATATTTTTCATCTCCGAAAAATAAATTATAAATTATAGAAAAATCAAAATAAATATAAAATTTATTTTGGTGAAAATTGGAACCAAAATAAACCATTCATACGCTCCCACGCACCAAAAGGATCTAACTGTCACAAAACAAAGTTCTGTGTGATTTTCACACGCCTGTGGTGGTGCGTGAAGGACACGCGCCCCTTTCCGGTGGCTCTGGTTCACCATATTTTGGCTACCACCCCATTTTTTATGTCTCTGAGTTCAATGGTAGTTTCAGATTTTTAATCAAACTTCTTTAGCCTGAGGATAAATTACACTTGCCGTTGTCGAGAGTGAAATTGAACATTTTACTATTCATCTTATTTTCTAAATTTTTAGATTTTGAACAAATTTTCGACGGGCCATATCTCTCTAAATTCTTAACCATTTTTTTGCGATCTTTATATAGTTGGAAAACATTTTTATGAAAAATCTAATCATATAAATTTAATATTACAAAATTTAGTATTTTAAAAGTTATGAATACATTAAATTTCGGTTATGATTTGTAATATCTTTTAATATACTTATCCGTTGTATGCGAAATTTTACAAATCAGATTTATATCTCATAAACATGTTATGGTATAAAATTGAGAATATTTCGATAAGCCAATTTCAATATGTCATTGATGAACTTCTAAGATCATGTATGACATTTTTAATTCTTTTAAATATCCAAATTAGGTAGGAAATAATTCATACATGCTCTGATACCAATGAAGATATTCGTACAAATCTACAAGAAATATTACATGTGAAAATATCCCGAATCGAAATTTGGATTGGATCACTTACGTCTTTTATAGACGGGTATTTTAGATCAAAAAGATGTCACAGATTCAGATCATCTTTTACTTTTTCACAATCCAAATGCTTTCGGTGAATCATATGGTCAACAAAGCCTTTACAACCCCTTTCACTTTCAATATAATATTTCTCTCTCCTTTATAATAAAGAAAACAAAAAAAATCTTCTCCTTAATTTTTTTTCTTCTTTTCAACGTACTGTTTTTCTCTTGTTCCCATACACTCATCAAAGTATGATCATTATAGGAAAGTTATCCCCTAGTGAGAGAGAGTGAGAGAAAGAATGAGAGAGTTGAGAGTTGGGGTGGTTTTTGCAAAAACCACCCCATATTCAAAAATAAAAGGGGGCGGGTCTACCCCAAAAACCACCTTATATTCAAAAGTAAAGGGGGGGGGGGGGGGGTCTACCCTCACAGGTGGACCCGCCCCACATGCTAACACCAAACATGTTGTGTTTAGCCTTACAGGGGAGAAGTGGCAGAATGGAAACAAATAATTATTGCATTTTCCTCCCACCGGTAATGGCTCGACCTGTGCATGCTTGATGAAGGGGAGAATATTAAAAAGTGAAATTGCATAGTGTAGTTTTAGATAATAATTTTTTTAAAAAAAATTGCCAATTTAAGAAATAAATTGGTAACCAGCAACTGATTATTGATTATTATTATTATTATTATTATTATTATTTTAAAACCAGCTTCAATAGTATTCAAGTTTTAATATCCATATTTGAAGATTACCCCTATATTTTATTCTATATTAGCTCACAATGCTCCACCTTACAAATTAGAATAATAACAAGATGAAAACATTTGTGCATGTTGTGAAATGATAACCAACTACAAAAATCTACATGTTGTGCATCACTCCCAAAAATAGCTTCACATTCAAGATTAACAAGATGAAATTAATTCAGATTCCAATGACAAGTCTTAATGCTAGATTTTAAATTTTTTTGTAGCTCAAACTCAATTTCAAATCTTAAAAATATTTTCCAAAATAGTAGAAAAATAAAAAAAGCAATATCTTTTTATTTTCTTGCCAACTATTTTGTTGATGAATGTAGGAGAAAAGCTTAGCAAAATGAAATTCAGTACTTCTATAATAAGACTTCAACTTCAACTTATATGATCAAAATATTTAGAACCCTTACATTTTTTTTTTTGCGATAAAAAATAACAAGAAATCTAGAAGAGAAGCAAGTCTGATGGGCCTAAAAACTCCTATCTTCTAAGAAAAGGAAGAACATTAGCATCCTCATGGAGAATTTGCATAATTCCGGGCGGAGGTAAATGAAGCTCATACACCCTGAGGGCAGAAGGTGCCCCATGCTTGCAAGGAAATCTACCCTTATATTACTTTCTCTGCAAGTGTCATTCACTGAGTTCACTTTAGGAACTTTCAAAAGCTTGATGAAGTCAGTGATAGGGTGGTGGAGAAGATAAGATCGAACAACACCATGCTTCAGCAAAAGGACCAAGGATGCAGAGTCAATATCCAATATGATTCATTTAAGGCCCATCCTCTTCACCATTCAGAGACCCTCCCTAGCACCCCATAGCTCTACAATGTGGTTGTTAGTGAAGCCAATGTTGAGGGAGAAGCCTGCCACCCATCTTCCTTTACAATCTCTTAAAAGGGCATCAGTCCAGCTACTTCTATTGATTTAGCCATTAGTGTTGAGTTTGAGCTTTTCCTAGGGTGGGACGACCAGATGATCCATCTAGTCTTTAGAAGCTGAGTCCCAGACTTGGGTTTCCTTGCTATATTAGTGTTTCTGGAAAACTTAAGACCTATTGATGCTATAAATAGTGATGGAGGAGAGAGCGATCGAATACCAGCTGACAACTTGCATTCCATATGGTCTAGATCACTGCAGTGAAGCTTATATTCCAGAGAGGATCTGTAAAGAGCTGGGGAGTGATGCAGTTGGCTTTAAGCTAGGCATGGGAAGGCTCAAGGTTTAAGGAGGCCTTTGTAGTTAGATTGGGGGGGAGATATACCTCCAAACCTGTTTGGACTAGATGTAGTCTCTAAGAATGTGAAGAATAGTCTCCTTTGAATCCTTACAGATAGGGCACGAAGAGTTGTTGGTGAGCTTTTTTCTTGCTCTTTCCTCATCTGTAAGGATTTTTGCCAAACTTGATAACCAGAGAAAAGCTCTTACTTTCTCTGGGCACAAAATATGCTAAATCTAACTCCAAGAAGAGTCCTGGGCAGTGGAGTGATTGTCATGACTCTACAGGACTTTGTAAACTAAGGCGATTGAGAATGTGCCATTTGTAGAGCCTTTCCAATAAAAGGAGTTTTGAAATAGCCCTCATGAGGGGACCATTGTGGCTCTGATCTCCTCAACTCTGTCATAAGGAATGACCTTGCGAAGCTCACCTGTCTTCCACTCTCTGTCCTCAGAAAGTTCTTCCATCGAGGCTTGATCTAGGTGCATAGTGGCATAACTAGCTAGATTACCTTCTCCAACTAACTGGTCTTGCCAGAACCTAATGCGTTCTCTATCTTCTAGCCTCCATTATAACCCTTCTCTGATACGATCTCTGCTCTTCATGGTGCTCCTCCAAACAGATAAGCTTCGTGGTCTCTTACAATGGTTCAACAGGTTGTCCCCTTTCAAGTATTTCCTACAGACTTCACACCAAAGTGCATTATTGTCTTTTATTAGATTCCATCCAAGCTTGGCTAAGAGAGTTATGTTGTTCAATCTCATCTTGCACAAACCTAGACCTCTTTGCTTTTGTTTGATTGAGTCCAATTTAATGGGGTGTAACTTCTTTCATTCCCTTAGGACCTCCCCAAAGGAAGTCTCGGTTAAGTCTGTCATCCCTTTTGTAGATACTTTTAGGCACCCAGGATGATTGCATTATGTGAACTGGTACTGCAAATGTGACTGGTTGTATAAGTGTTTTCTTGCCTGCAGTACTGAGCAGTTTGGATTTCCGGCTACAAAGCTTACTTAGGACCTTTTCCGATAACTGTGTATAAGGGTCTTTGTTTACTCCCTTGTGCAAAATGGATACACCAAGGTAAGTGCCAAGATTTTCCGTGAGGCAAAACTTGCTTGTTGTAGCAAGAGAACTTTTGAGAGACCATGGGCCTTGGGAGAGATCCACAGCTTGTATTTTGTTAAGTTGATTGCCAAGCCACTTTCTGCATCAAATTCTCTTAGACAGGCCAAGATATTGCTCATGTTGAGATGATCGGTTTCTTCAAATAGCATAAGATCATCAGCAGAAAAAAGGTGAGTCCATTGCGAAAGGCACTAATGGTATTCCAGGTATTTCTCTTTACCTAATCCTAGATCATGTATGCAAGTTTTTCCATGACCAAAAGGAATAGGTAAGGTGAGAGTGGGTCTCCTTGCCTCAGACCTTGCACTGGTTTGAAAGGAGGGAGCTCTTCTACATTCCAATGGAGAGAGATCTCACTGCAGGAAATGGAAAGCATTATTAGTCTAACTAAGGGAAGCGACACTTTGAAATCCAACAACAAATGGCCTAGGCAGCTCCGATTCACATTCTCAAAGGCTTTTGTAAGGTCAATCTTCATTACCATGCTGTGCTTTTTACTTTTAGAGGTTTAGATTGAGTGTATGAGCACTTGAGTTATGATAATGTTATCAGGATGTTTCTTCCATGTAAGAAGCTACTTTGATGGGGCCCTATTATCTTTTGCAAGATTGGGCTGAGTTTTTGGACTATAAGCTTGGTTAGGGTTTTGTAAAAAGTGTTTAACACACTAATAGACCAGAGGTCATGCATTTTCTCATGTTTTCCCATCTTTGGGATTAAAACTATGTATGAACTAGCCATTGCAAATAGAAAGAATCCATCTCTGAAGAACTTTTTTACGAAATTGTATATGATTTCCTGAATGAGGTCCCAGAACTAGAGGTAAAAGATTGGCAGAATGCCTCCTGGGGCCTTTGGTGCCTTCATGCTGAAGATTACAGTCTTGACTTCATTGATGGGGATATCTTTAACTAGTTCTGCCTAATCATCTACACGATCTTTGGTTGGAGGCTTAAGTATCTTGAGTTGGGAGCTTTTCACAGGTTTTCTAGATTTCTTCTTATGTTAAGACTTTCTAATACTCCTCAAGCAGCTTTTGTTCTAAGCTCTGAAGGAAAGAGGACTACCCAAATGAGGTAGAGTTTTGTATTCTATTCATATTAGTCTTGCCTCCAGCTTCTTCTTCCTATGAAATATGTTGCCAAAGACTTCTTTATACCTTCAGCCTTTTCGTAGCAGACTATGTGCCTTGTAGCAGGGAAGATGTGGAGTTTCGTACTTCTTTGAAGACCATTTTGAAATCTGGATGTGAAAGGTAATCTGCCTCAAAGCGAATGGCTTATTTTCCCTAGAGGGGGATGTGTTAACATGGTTTGCAGCATCACAGGGCGGTGATCCCCATGAATTTTGGATGTTGATTATACAGTGCTATTCTGACTTGCCTTTCCTGAAGAACCACCCTCCCTTCATACTTCTTAACCTAGGAGAATTTTGCTCCGGTTGCTCCCAGGTCTAAAAGAATGCATTTGTTCCACCAATTAAGGAGACGTTGGCCTTTGTGAAGAACTCTTGCTTTACGGTTGCTAGTTTCTTCAGTGCATGCAAATATCATTGAAGTCTCTTATGGCAAAATAAGGAAGTTGGACTTCCTTTGCAAAGCACTCCATTTCTTCCCAAAATGACTCTTTCATATTGTTGCATGGTTGAACATAACTTAGAGTAAGAATCCAGTTCTTGGTAGGCTTTTTAACTAGAGCATGCGCCAACTGATTAGAGTTTCCTAAAATCTCCAAGTTAACGTTGTTGGTGTTCCAGTTTAACTATAAACCGCCTTTGAGACCCATCGTGGGTACCATGAACTCTTTGTCTATTCCTATTCATTTGAGGAATACCAGCCTCTTGTTGGTCTTAGCCTTGGTTTCAAGCAAGCAATGATCTGGCTTGTGGGTTATCAAAATCTCTCGGCCAGCTCTTCAAAACTTGTTGTTGCCTATGCTGCAGCAGTTTCAAGCAATTATTTTTTTGTTCATTGGGGATGACAACTAGTGTGGAAAGGTGAGGCTATATCGAGCTTTTTCTGTCATGGCCTCCTTGTAGTCTACATCGGAGGTATTGCTTCCTTCCTTGCAGCTCACCTCCTTCCTTGCAGCTCACCATGTCTTCGTCTCCATCAGTGAGCCTTTTCAAATTGAAGACTAAGTTTGGGCTTAGGTCGCCTGGGTCATGGACCCATCTGTTTGTCCCTTCTAGGCTACTAACTAGGCCTGAGTTTTGTCATGTGGTGTTGAAGGTGGTTTTGGCTCCACGGATGATGGTTCTGCTAACTCGAACAGGATGACCAGCTTGCTTAGTGATCTCGATTGATGATACCTACAAAAGACCGTCAAAAAGTGCTCTGACATAAGAGATTCTGATGTTCAATTTAGCAATTTTCAAAAAGAAAGAAGCAGACTGATAACGAGTGAGAGCGAGAGCGTGAGGGCCCTTATGCTTTGTGTGCCCTGTGTAGGTTTCTAGGACTTAGCTAGGTGGTGGGCACATTGGAGTTTATATAACTATCGCATGCGAGAGTCATATGCATTCGGGGTGATAAAACCATAATTTTCTTATGAGAGTGTCTTGAGATTTTAGGGAGCCGTGTCGTAGAATTCCCAAAGATTGCAAAATCTTACCCATTTGGAAAGTCTGGATTGTCATGGGGATTCTTTCTCTTATCAATTATGATTGTAGATCTCCTTTCTATTTACGCAAGATTTATTTTGTCGTTTTAGGTAAGGTGAACATCTCCCTAGCAGATTGAACATTTTATACCGAGCACTGAGGAAACTTTGGAACTGGATAGTCGAGGTACCGAGCAGTTGGCTATAGAGAGAGAAGTGATCGACGAATGCCAACAAGGTCCGTTACCAACCAATGGGCCTAGCTGGTCAAGGCCTTGCAAGATTTAGGCCATGTACTATCACTTACCCCCTACTTCTTATGTCGTTTCGAAGGAAAGGCATAAGGAGTAAACTATAGGTAGTTACTTGAGAAGTCATGAGAGCATAAATACATTCAACTCATGGGCAAATGATCTCGGAATAAATACTTAGTGGGAAGTTAAAGAGGTTAAGACTCTCCACTCATTGTGCACGTTTCTCATTGGTTCATTCTGTCTACCCAAGATTGCAAGGATCACGTCTTCTTGGTTATAAATAGGGTCATACGACCCACCATTGTCCCAAAGAGGTCTTGCGTGCTTTCATGAGCGATTCTGCGAGTTGCCACTACTAAGAGCTTGTTCTTCGGAGAGATATCTTGTCCATGGGTTTTGAGTCACAAAACTCAATAATGTAGGAAATTTTTTGCCGATATGAGGCTCCATCAAGGATGGGACTGTTGATGCGAGGTTTCATCACGTCATCGGGAATCTGGACGTCGTGATAAGATCTATCAATGCCCCTCATCAGGGTTCTTGACCTTGTGAAGGGAGAGATATTTGTCAGGAGAAGCTCTGTTCTTAAGGTTAGACCGTCATCCTACGTAAGTTATAGGAGATAGCCAAGGTATTTCCTCTGGTCGGGCAATAAGAGGTGGTCAGATATAGCTATCCTGTTCATTTTTGGCCATCTTCCACCTTCTTCAAAGTTCTTTCCAACTTCTATTGGAAAGGCTTTATAGTTATTACCCCCTTAACTCCATCGCTCCAGGGTGGCTTGACGAATTGAGGGGACTTTTGCAGTCTTTTTGTATCATTGTGTAATGTCGATGGGCCACTGGGTTTCTTCCGGTCCTCGATTTGCATTCTACTATGTATTTCTTTTGATGTAGTTCGATCCGACTTTGTAGTCGTTTGTGTATTCTAACGTGTATTTGCCATATTAAAATAAAAGAAGAGTATTTATTACTTACTTGTCAATTGCTTCGATCGTTAGTAACCTGTCAATGTGTGTGATGGGTGTCAAATGAATGACTTTACTAGTTGATAGAAAACTTCATGGCTAGTCGGCTTCTTTACTGCCAGACACGAGATGATATTGTCCTTTAGTTCTTCATGTATGCTCAAAAAAAGGGTTCTTCTCCTTGAGTACAAGTATTCGTCTAAGGGTCTAACTGAGTGAGAGGGCCTTGTACATCTGTTCAGGAGCACCTTCGTTCGATAGGTCAGGCAATGTTTGTCCATTTTGGGAGGTAAGTCCCCACCAATAAACTCGGCTCAGGAGAACTACGCGACATCGGTTTGTTTGGGGAGACAAATTCCTACTGATGAACTCCATTCAGGAGGACTGGGCGACATTGGCCCATTCAAAGAGATAGATCTCTAACGATAGACTCCGCTCGGGAGGACTGGGAGACGTTGGCCTATTTAGGAAGATAAATCCCTACGATAGACTCTGCTTGGGAGGACTGGGTGACGCTAACCCATTCAGGGAGATAGATACCTAACGATGAACTCTGCTCAAGAGGATTGGGTGACGCTAGCCTATTCGAGGAGATAGATCTCTAACAATGAACTCCGCTTGGGAGGACTAGGCAACGCTGGGCCATTCGGGGAGATAAATCCTTAACGATGGACTCCATTCAGGAGGACTAGGTGGTACTGACTCGTTCGGAGAGATAGATCCTTAACGATGGCACGTCTTTAGAGGTATGAGATCAAATCAATAGGTTAGCACAACAAAAATAGAGGATTGCAGGGGTTTTACCTGACCATTAGTTCATCATAGAATGAGACGTGCTCGTTCGATAGAGTATTGACCTTTATTGATAATAGATACGCATGTTCTTGGAGTTCCATGTTCTGGGTACGACCGAGTTGTCTTGGTGGTTGAGGCGATAAGTGTCTAGGTGAATTTCTAAGCGTATCTTATAGGAGCCTTCCCAATTAGGTGCTAGCTTGCCCCTAGTTAAGGTTGACCGGTGGCCTCCATCTTCTTGAGTATCAAGTCACCTAGTTTGAACATCCTGGCTCTGACTCATTAGTTGTAGTACCTTTTCTTCTGCTACTGATAAGTGGCCATTCAAATAGATGTGGTTTCCCTTAGTTTGGGAAGTAAGTCAAGGTATTCGCATAGCATGAATTCGTTCCGCCCCTCTTTATATTGGTCCACCCTTAGTGAATGGATCCCAATTTTCGACCGGTATGACGATTTCGCACTCGTATGTAAGGTTGAATGGTGTCTCTATTCTTACTTTTCAGGGTATTGTTGCTATAGAGCTCATCAACCCTTATAGGATCATTCAATTGGTCACCTCGGCGAGGCCATTGGCTTGTGGGTAGGCAACAAAAGTAAAGCGGTGTTGGATCTCCAACCTATCGCAGAAGCCTAGAAAGCTTTTGTTATCAAACTGTTTACTGTTATCTGTGATTAGGATGTGAAGTATGCCGAATCCAGTGACGATAGAAGTCCACATAAAATGTTGCATCTTTCCAGCGATGATCTAGGCCAGTGGCTTGACTTCCACTCACTTGGAGAAATAGTCAATGGACTAAGAACTTGCATTGTCTAGTTACTAGTGGGAATGGTCCTAGAATGTCTATTTACCATTAAGCGAACGGCCACAAACTAGCTATCGGGTAAAGCTCGGTAGAGGGCTGTCATGGTTCCAATGAGAAACACTAGCATTTGTCATATCTTTTGCCACATTCGTCCGCATCGGTCTTCATGGTTGGCCAATAATACCCTTATTAAAGGGCATTATTTGCCAAATTTTGGGCACCCAAGTGACTGTCACATATTCCCTCATAAAATCTCTTTAAGGACGTAGTCCCCTTCTTCGGATGTCAAACACTTAAGATACGGGTAAGTATAGGACTTTTTTGTAGAGGTCACCATTAATGATGGCGTAATGAGCGGCCTTGCGCTTCAACTTGGTGGCTTCAGAGGGCGAGCTCGGTATTTGCCCTTGTTTCAGATAGGTTTTGATGGGATCTTTCCAACTCGATGAGTTGTTTGTCAACAAGATTTGTTCGAACTCTTTGATGCTGGTATATGGTAGGCACTCCATGTAAACGGTGCGGCTGGTTGCTACTGAGCCAGAGTTGGCTGACTTTAAGAGCGTGTCGACTCACATGTTCTCAGACTAAGGGATCTGTTGTATGTCCATTGGTCAAATTTGTTTATCGCTTAATGTATCTTAGAGAGATTCTTCGCCATCGTCGATTATTTGGTCTCGTAGACCCCCTTGATCTATTTGATAACCAGCTAACTGTCTATAAAGACCCATATATTTTGGGCCCCTAATGATGCTATAATCTATAACCCGATTAGAAGGGCCTCATATTCAGCTTGGTTGTTGGTCGCTCAGAAGTCCAACTGGAGGGCGTATTCAGCTTTGAAGTTGTCTGGCCCTACTAGAATAAGTCTGGCCCTGTTTTCCAAAGAATTGGATGACCCGTCCACATGAAGGGTCCACTTGGGTCGTGAGTGTTTTCTCTGTCATCAGTGAAAGGCAGGTGGACATTTGGAGTGTGCATTCGATGATGAAATCCGCGAGGGCTTGACCCTTGATAGCTAGTGTTGATTGGTACTCAATATCAAGCTCGCCTAGTTCGATGCTCCATTTAATAAGTCGACCCGAAGTATCACTCTTCTGCAAGATCTGTATCAAGGGTTGATTGATCAGCACCACTATGGTGTGGGCTTGGAAGTAGGGTCTGAGGCATATGGCAGTGATGACTAGGGCATATGTTATCTTCTTGATGGGTCAGTAGTTGACTTTAGACTCATAAAGTATATAACTGACATAGTATACCGGCTTCTGTGCAGTAGATTCCTATCTCAGAAGGACAGAGTAGAGTGCTTGATCAAAAATAGAAAGATAGAGATAGAGTTTCTCACCAGAGAGTGGTCGGGAGAGGAGCGTAGAGGACGTGAGATATTTTTTGAGTATTTCAAATGTGGCCTGATACTCTAATATCCATGCTAACTTTTGAAACTTCTTCAAAACATCGTAGAAGGGTTTATACTTCTTCCCTACTGTAGACATGAATCGATTAAGGGCTGCAATTCTGTCGATGAGACGTTGCATGTCTTTTACCATGCTCGGCGGTGCCATGTTGAGTATAGCCTGGATTTTCTCTAGATTTGTCTCGATTCCTCGATTGGTGATTAGGAAACCTAAGAACTTCCCAGATGTGTCCCGAAGGTGCACTTCGTTGGATTTAACCTCATGTTTTATCATTCCAATGTTTGGAACGTCTCTTCTAGTTAGACAGCATGATCATTGGCATCAATACTTTTGACGAGCATATCATCGACATAAGCCTCTATGTTTCTACCAAGTTGTTTACGGAAGACCTTGTTGACCAAACCTGATAATGAGTGAGAGCGAGAGCATGAGGGCTCTGCATGCTTTGTGTGCCCTGTGTACGTTTTGAGGACTTACATAGGTGATGGGCGCATTGGAGTTTATATAACTATCGCATGTGAGAGTCATGTGCACTAGGGTGATAAAACTCTAGTTTAATTATGAGAGTATCCCGAGATTTTGGGAAGCTGTGTCGTAGGATTCCCAAAGATTGCAAAATTTTGCCCGTTTGGAAAGTTTGGAACGTCGTGGGGATTCTTTTCTTTATCGATCACGATTATAGATCTCCTTTCTGTTTACACAAGATTTCTTTTGCCGTTTTAGGAAAAATGAATATCTCCCTAGCAAATTGAACATTTTATACCGAGCACTAAGGAAACTTTGGAACTAGATAGTCAGGGTACCAAGCAATCAACTACAAAGAGAGAAGTGATCGGCGAATGCCAACGAGGTCCATTACCAACAGGCGGGCCTAGCCGATGGGGGCCTTACAAGATTTGGGTCATGTACCATCATATGGGAAAGCCCAGAACTAGGTGTTGTGACTCCTCTTCCATAATCATGTTTGTGGACTGTGTATTATAGGACAAGACATAGGAGATTCATTAGCTTTAGTGGGCCCCAAGTGAGCGGACTCAGCCTATTAGGGAAGGCCCATCACTGAAGGTTGTTGATGCTCATGTGTTTGTACTCTCTCTTGCGTCACTAACATCCCTTGTTTTCCTAGAGACATGTACGGAAATGACTTAAAAATTTTTCTATAAAGACCTACCATGAAAAAATTTTCAAATGTGACACAGATTTGTTGAGTCTTAAAAACTTAACAAATGTAACTTGACAAACATTTGTCGAGTCTTCAAGACCCGACCAATGCCTCTCCCCCCAGCCTACCTCATTTCCAATTCTCATATTCAAACTGTACCAATTCTCATATCTAACTTCTCACCAACATAGAATATCCAACTTCTCACCAATTCAGCAAAACCAACAAATAAACTATAGCAATTCACAATACAATTATTAATAAAATATAATATAATTTTCATTAATATAACAAAATATACAAAATACAGATTATATAAGTTTTAACATTTTCTTCTTCTCTATAATGCCTAACACCAAAATCAGGTCTAGCATTTATACTATCATCATGAAACACTAAACCCAAGTCATCTATCTGTATGATCTGAGAGGATCCAACATCATTGTCGTGGGGATCAGAAAAAACTGGTGGGGACATGTGAAACAAGGGTGGTACATCATCTCTCTCAACTTTTGTCAATCCCTCACCTATGTAACTATAGGGACGAGCTCCCCTCTGTGGATCCCTCGAAGTCAAAACATGAGAGAAATCATTATCCACAGGTGTGACGAAAGATAAAGACTCTACGTACCTAATCAAAGGCCCTACGATGTTAGGTGGGTGCCGAGATGTGGAGACATGAGACTATGGTAAATATGGTGGCGATGATGCATGATGTGACGATAGTGGTGGTCTCCTAGGAGTGCTCTCCCTCGTCATTATCCACATTCTCGATCCACATGCTTTTCCTTGTCACCACCTCTAACTAGTCTAGGTCTCAAAAGGTGTGTCATATCATCTACCAAGACTGCAATAAATGAATCCACCATCCCACGGATGTTGACATCGGAAGAGTCTCGTATTGGATGTAGAATATCCCACTACAAGAAAGTATATATGTATAAGTTAGACTAACAACTCTACGTTATTGATATAAATCAAAAAATAGCAAATTGTACACTTATCACATAGTTCAAACAAACTCCTCAATGACCTATGAAGTGGTGAGTGATGGCATGGAACCAGATACCATAAGCAAGATCGATCGCGGGTCCAAGTGATGTGTCAAGTGGAGCTAAGTGGTCACGTCGCACTGTCCAAATGTCAACATATTGTGCATACTCGACGGACCAATCAATCTCATATGGACCACATGTGCCAGTCTCGTGGAGTCGATTCTCAATATCATAATCAATCAAAATATATTGTATATCTCCAAACTGACGAATCACTTTATCGAGGAAACGCCACTTCACGATATTAAATCAGATAAGTGGTACACGAGCATGCCCAATATCTTAGCTAGTGGACCGTCCTCCTCTACGATCAGTGTTCGCCTAATGAGAGCAATATAAGGAAACTTCTTCCATGCCCAAATTTGGAGAAAAATGAGTGCCTCACATATCTCATGTGAGTTTACATGCATGCCTATACAAAATTGTTTATATAATTATATCAAGCATGCTGAACCCTAACTACGGCGACCACGAAAAGCTAAATCCTCTCAAAGTACCAAATATTGTAAATGTACATAGTGTGCAATGTTATCACAAAACAACACACCCTCTATCAACAACAAAATATATGTTCATGTCCATCATAGAAAATGTACATCATAAACACCCTTGGACAACTCAACAAAAAACTTAAACAACTAAGGCATACTTAGAGAACTACCCTTAAATGCTAAATGTAGAGACTTAAAACCTAACAATCTCTCACACTCATCATCCTATGAGACACCCATCAACTTATCTACCACGGGAATCCCATCTATAGGCAACCCTAAAAAGACCTCCATATCCTGAAGTGTGATCGTGACGTCACCATGAGGTATATAAAAGTCGTGTGTCTCATATCTCCATCTCTCCACTAAAACAGTGATCAAATGTCAATCTAGCTAAATAAGCCACAGTCGAGCAGTGCCCAAAAATCATGACTACTCTAGGAGTGAGAGTACCCGCTCATCAATATCGTTGTGCTCCCAATGCTATAAAACTGCCTCACGTCAATGGCAAGTAAGCCAAGTAGTGTCCTCTCCATCCCAAACTCTCGACGAACGCTGATCTCGTTGGAAGTGTAGAGCGCTTTGATCAATAGGTTCGGGATCTATCTGAGACATAATGAAAAAAGATAGTCATTAAGAGAGAGAGTGAAATATCTAGAAGCTATGAGTTAGTGAAATGATAATACGAGAGATAATTGATGAAATAACAGAAAATATGAGTGAGCATTTTTTAAAAGCCATAAAGTATAACAACTGTTAATGTTCATTAAGAAATACATTAATACAAGATGATATCTATCACATTAAGTAATGCAAGAAGTACACTTAAAATACATGAACAATCAAGCATTTTTTGTTAGAGTCAGAAATGTCTTTGATAGTCTCCTGTCTACCACAAAGTCCACACCTGATTAGGCTCATACATCTCCTCTTATTAAGACCCTCTATACTACAATTTCCACATGATGTCCGCGATAATGATTTTCGAAGATCCATCTCGTTGTGATATCGAGATGATTTAGATCTTTTTTTCTCCTGTCAAAGTGATACGTTAGAAATGACAGTTGAGTATGAACCCATAGGCCAACCTCAATGGTGTCCTGCCAGTAAGAAATGATGTTCTTAAACTCTAAATTGATGTTCCCATGTTATCCATTTCCTAATGATCATATGTTCTTCAATCATCGTCTATGTTATTGCAGCAACTGCGTGAGAGCAAGGAATTCTATATATTTGTCATTTCCCGCATGTGCAATACTTATTTTTTACATCCACAATCTATTTATTACCTCTCTTGTGGTTATACCGTATTTGTCTATAATTTATTTCTATCTCAAAGATCCCGTACTCCTTGCTAAAAGAGACAACTATATGGAGGTTAGCCGTACTCATCTATCTCTCTAGCATGGCTGAGATATATTTTGTGTACCACTCTTCTCTTGCCATTTCCACTCTTGCCTCACCCATTCAAACCTCAAAGTAGTTCACCGAGTTGTAGAAAATTTTAAACACTAAGGTAGAAACGGACAGATTCCTTGCACCCTTTAATACAATATGATAATTTTCACTTATATCTGCCATCATATATTCAAAACGAAAGTTACCATCGTGAGACAGAGTCCATTGTTTAGGGGCAACATTTGCAAAATAATCAAGAATATCTTCTTTTATCTCCTTCATCCTTACCATATATAACTCAAACTTCTTACGCTGTGGCTGTAATGTAGTAATGGTGGCAACTCTCTTACAAATTTGATTTTTGTGTGCGTGTTAAAATTGTTAACAATATAGCGCATGCAAAATCGATACACAACATTCGGAGGTGACCATCCAAACTGTGGACAAGCAATGTTACCTTTATCCTCTCGTGTTATTCTAAAATTAAGCAAATGGGACTCTTCTTATCTCCAATAACATACTCTCGCACACAGCTTAAAAATCACGATCACAAAACAAGCGACTCTCCATCAACCAACTCAAATGCCAATGGGACAATGTGATTAGCATTGTCCATAATATATGCAATCAACAACTTGTATTTGTATTTCCTATAGAGATGAATCTCATTGAAACTGATTAATGGCCTACAACTCCTTAAAACGATGACGCTAGAACCAAATGTCCAAAACACAGTTTCAACTAACTCGTGTTCTCGGATTCCTTTGCACTATTGTGTCCACAACCAAGGCAGTTGTTTGTAAGAATCATCCCAATTCCCGTATACCATCTCTATGGTCTTTCTCTTCGCTGTCCAAACTTTTCTATAGGAAAGTACATATGTGGTTCTCTCCGTCGTAATAGTCCCTAGGAAAGAAACTTTGACACTGGAATTTTCCTTCACATAGTTAAGAAAATATTGAGTCATCAAATTTGAATTTAGCTGCCTATGATCCTGTATCAATCTAGCATTCTCACATATGTGTGGTCCGTCAACAATGCTAATCACAAAAGCACCGATATGTCTTGTTCTACGAGTATGCAACCTCTACCTACAACCTTCATTCCTTTCAGTACATATTGCTATCCAAAGTATAGGGGTTGATTTCCCAATACGAAATTGATAGTGATGCTCCACATAGTACATTTTGACCACATGAATAAACTACTCCTTCAACTTAAAGCCCATCCCCTTCTTCAACTAATTGCTGAAACTCCAACTATCGCTTGTCAATCTACTATTTTCCTCAAAAGTCATATAACCATTACCTCCAAGTACAGTGGTCATGAAGGAGATTGAGTCGTCTATTCGGCCATAGGTGTTACCACCACCACCATTTCCGGGTTCAGGAGCCGAGGAGGTCCTAATCATTAACTTTTTGGCATCACTACCACCACCAACCTATCCATCATCTTCATCATCATCCTCTTCTTTTGCCTATTCTTTCGCCATTGCTTCATCATCAACGTCGCTCTCCACTTTTGCAAAAACAAGATCCACTCAAGATTCAATATGTGAATAATCATCGTATAATCACAACCTTGTCGCGAGAACATTCCGCCAATTATATACAACTCATGAATAAAACCCATACCCATGCTTACTGCAAACTCTATCAAATTAAGAACATTGTCATCATCACCGATCAGTACCAATTCATACCATATGTTCCCACATTCGATGTTTGAGATGGAACATCGATTAAAAACCTCCACATGTTGTGTCATAAAATTTATCTAAAAACTCTTACCTATCACAAACATTAACTCATTAAAATAGACATTCTTCCTCACTCTAATAGATTTAAAAAAGCCATGGTCATAACCAACTCCATCCTTACCCGTGACAATGTCACCATTACTAAAGCATAACAAACTTATCATATCCGTCATTTTTTCTAAATATCAAAACTATACTTGTTAATACATAATTCAATTTGTCACAAACTTATACAAATAACTCAACTTTTGTAAATTGTAAATCATTCAACAAATTTATAACAATTAAATTTATGCCAGATTAAATTATTAATTTACCAACATCTAACTAAACATCTAACTAATAATGAAACCCTAATCTATTGGCATTAAAAGTTAAACAAATATTCAACAAACATATTAAACCTTAAGCATACTAAAGCCTAAATTTATAATAATTAAACTTCTCAATAAAATTATTTCAATGAACATCATTAAAATAGACATCATTCAGAAAACATCAATTACCATCAAAATAAGCATTTCAAATAAACCAAAGAAGTTACCAAGAGAACAATATACCTTCAGCCGAAGACTAACGATCGCTTGCAGAGGCTCACAAATGCTTTGTTGTGGTCGTCGGAGGTTGCAATGGTCACAAAGTCCACCGGAATGCACTCAACACTACTGGAATACAGTAGTTAGGGTTAGGGTTAGGATTTTGGCCACGGGAGAGGAGAAGAAAAGAAAATAGGAGAAGAGAAAATGGGGAAAGAAGAGGGCGGGG
The DNA here is from genome assembly GCA_037126225.1 of Dillenia turbinata. Lineage (NCBI taxonomy): Eukaryota > Viridiplantae > Streptophyta > Magnoliopsida > Dilleniales > Dilleniaceae > Dillenia > Dillenia turbinata. Next base: position 11,132,022 of record JBAMMX010000010.1, on the reverse strand, counting down.
GAAAGAGGACCACGAATTTTTCGAGTCTTCATGACTCGACAAACAGTTTGTTGAATGTTGAAGACTTGACAAACTAGGTTACATTTGAAATTTTTTTTTTTGTGCGGTAAGTCTTTTTAGAAATTTTTTTTATAAAGGTCATTTTCGTACATATCTCGTTTTCCTATAACTTTCATTCTGCATTTCTTCATATAAGATCTCTTTAGCAAATTAGATGGGTCTAGTCTCTGATCACTTTTCTTTGCTAGATCATTAGGATCAGGAAAAAAAATAAATAAATAAATTGCCATTGTAATGTTCCTTATCTCTACTAGAGTTAACTCTCTGCTGTCCTCGTTTTACAACTCCATCACTCGAGGCGTCTTTAATGACATACAAGTTCAGGAATCTATTTTGATATGAGCTTGTCTTTTTGCTCCTTTCCTCTAAAGTTTCCCATTTTGGTGATCCTTTGCCTTCTAGGGGCTAGGATCCACGGTTCGAGCCCCTCATCATGTTCCCCCGTCGGCGCCATCTAAATTGTGGTTGTGTTTTGCTAAGAATCATTGGAGACTAGCTCACTGAGTGATTGGAGCTGTGTGATCGCTGCAGCTCTCTCAGTTATGACCCACTTTCCCGTACTTGAGTAGATAGTATGGAGCCCCTCATATTCTATTCCTTGGATTCTTCTTCTGATTTTTACTCCGGAGATTAGGGGTTTGTCGAGGTTGATCTCAGTGCATAATCATGCATATTTGCCCCTTAGCGCTTTTGCGGTGTTGGAGTCGATTTTTATGGATTTGCCAATGGCTTTGCCAATTTTGAATAGAATGTCTTCGTAGAAGAACTCTATGGGAAGCTGAGGAGCCTCACCCACACTGCTGTACTTTCGATCTTGGCAATCTCGGGGTGAGAACTGGGACATCCATTTTTGAACAGTGAGATAGTGATCATGAATTAGGCCCCTCCAGTTAGTGTAGTCTAGGCATAGGGAAAATTTGGTGAGGAAGTATCCTTATACCAAGTCAAGAAGCTCAAGGCTCCATTCTAGTTTCCGCATGAAGGAAATTTTGACTAGCATCTAGTGATAGCCAATGTCTGTAGTTTGATTATAAGGGATTGCCTCCTTGGTCTCCAAGGTTTCTTTAGGGCATCATCTGTGATTGGGATGATAATGAGTCCATGTTTTCCTCTCCCAGAATGTCAGTCTCTTGAGTCTTCCTCGTAACTTTTGTCAATAATCCCAAGTTAGTCGAGTTACTTAAAGAGCATTTCCCTAAAGGAGGCTGTCGAAGGTGTTGCAGAAGCGACGGTTGCTTTTACATTTTTATTGCTTCGCTGCAGGTGTTCGCCTGTTGGCGGGTTGTGCTTCCATCATGCCGCTTAAGTGGATCAATAGTGGATTTGCATCAATGTCTATGAAACGCCCTTACCTTTGATACAGATAGTGTTCAACTCTTATTCTATCCCTATGACCACGAAAAATGGAAAATTTGTAAGTCTACAAAAATAACTCTTCGTAAACAAAGACCAACTAAAGATAAATTGGAACGAGATGAAACACGGAGAGGCCAAGAAGGGATTTCAAAGCAAATATATTATGCTGCAAATCATATTTAGATGTAAACTCAACGAACAAGCCAACCATTGAAAATGGAGTTTGTTATATATGAACATATTCTTTTTGATTAAACATCAGCACTACCTGCGTGAAACCCGTAGGGCAGAAATGGAAGCAAGTAAAAGAAAAGCAAAATCATGGCCATCAAGCCCTAAACGACTTCGCTGTGAAAAGTTTCAAATGAATATCTAGAGAGAGAGAGAGAGAATCATCAGCCCTACTTGACTACTGGGAGATGATGTACACAAGGCCCCAAGTTAGACGATGGACTGGTCAACCGAGTACGTGGTTCCATAGCTTATCCTCCCACCTCACACATGGCACCAATGGAGTTAGCGCAACGTAATTAATTGATGACAATCTAATTAACTTGCATCTTGCTTCTCAACTGCATCTTTCTTCTCATGTTCAGCAGCCCTAACAGTACTCTTCTCTTCCACTTCAGCATCAACTATCCCACCAGCAATCGGCTTCAAACATGGATCCACAACACCTGGTACCGACAAATCAGGAGCAGAACTAGGTTTGTCTTCCACTGCATCAAGTGCTTCTCCTGTGTCTGCCTCACTGTTACTTATGCCTGCTTTAGAAAGTGCAGAAGGCTCAGTTGTAATTGGGCCAACGTCACCGCCCTTGTCTGCCACTTCCACTTCAGGCTCACCATTTGGCAGAACTGGAGGTTTGTCTGCCTCGGAGGGGTCACCTGCATCATCAGTTTCTCGCCATTCAACCCATTCAGCTGGCTTATCACTATCACCAAGTGCTGTTCTTTTTCTACTCTCAGAGTGTGTGTCAACATTGGCTTCCTCTGGGTGTTTTACAGGATCTGCAGAGGTAGCCGTATCCTCTAAGTCATCATCCCCACCAACAATTACTTCATCATCTCCACCACTGTTAATCACACCAATCTCCCCAATATTGGGTGATGGCGAAGCAAGTGAGCTAGAAGACCGCTCATTGGCAATTCTATCATCTTCAAAGGCAAACCAGTTGGAGTTTGTAAAAAGAGACCCACTGCAGAAACCAGAAACAAACCATATCAATTCAGGCACATTTTGAATTGATCCTACTCAAAATTTCGATGAAGCAATATGAATAGTGGCACTTCAAAGCTTTTATCCCAAGTCCTACATGCTCTTAGAGAATTAACTGGACAATCCAAACTACTTCAAAGCTTCCATTCCAAGTACTATTTGATTTAGAGACTTCACTAGACAATCCAAACTACTACAAGGTTACAATGGGACCAAACACTAGTAAGTATCCAACAAGTGGCAAGTTCGAACCTAAATGCATGCTTTTGGACAATAACAAAGCAAACCCGCAAAATTAGAATGTTCAGTATGTAGAGGATATTTCACTGTGATTACATTACAAATCGATCATTAAAGAGCAAAAAAGGAAAGCCATCAACTAACCTGTCCTGGTCATCTCCCAGTCGCAGGGAAGATATAACAACTTCAGCAGATTCATCATCAAAGTAGACATCCTGCCAAGGAACGCCGTGAGGAACCTTCCGCTATGGATAAAAGTTTTACAAATATCAAAGTAACTCAGAAAGCTATAAACCATATGATGCGTAATCAAATGCTCGTGCGATGGTTTTATTCCACATCCAATTTTAGAAGCAATTTTATGTAAGAGGCAAGGAGGCCTTGCACATCCCAAATTAGACCAATTAAAAACTACTTCTTTTGTGTACTTTGACATATTTTTATATTTATACATAACTATTTTATACCTCTAAATATAGTACATTGGAACTTAGATAAATGTAAACTAAAATATTTTAATATATTTCCTAAGGAAGTTTTAAACAAAGATAAGAAAGATATTAATATTAACAAGAATATCATATAAAACAAATAGGAGTGTATGGTAAATTAAAAAACATACAAGAATATAATAAATAAGAAAATGAAGATCTAATGTCAATGAAACTCAAAAGAAAAAATAAATTAAATTAAAATTCAACTATCCTCTTAAGGATACAAGATTTAAATATTAATTTATTGATAAAATGATTGAGAGATAAATTAAAAATACATAGCCTATTTCAATCATAATTGAGAAATAGATCAAAATTACATAATCTAATTCTATATTTTAAATTATAATTTTTCTAAATTTAATTGACAACGTGAATGGTGGCAAATAACTGAAGATGTAGGACGATGAGGCACATTCAGATATGTTCAAGTAAAAATAACAATTGATTTGTGCAAGAGAAAATTGTGAAATAATGTAATTCCATTCAAAGGGTAAAGATATGTTGAACTCATACAACATATTTCATAAGTAAACCTAATTGACAACTGAATAGGAGAAAATTATCAGCATTAGGTTTCACGCTTAATTGCAATGCATGGTCAATGACAGCGAAATCTAGAGGGAATTACTAACCAAATTCAAACTGCTTTTCGAACAATGATGGTCCAACAAAAACAAGAATATTAGAATGCAGAAAAAGTTCTCTATAAGAAAATATTTATAGAGAACTCGCTAATCACATTACCTCGTCATCTCGATCAAGGGAACCATGACCCTGCATGCATTGAGAGAAGAAAAATTTATTAGTGAACAATCTGTTTCTGAAGGTTATCAAAATTGGAAAAGAAATATATTGGGCCAAAATGGCCCAAGAAGCATCTGGTGTGGATGTGGCAACACCCCAGAGGTGCTGAGATATTTATTTCCCTTTTAATGTCACCACCATCCATGGGTTGGAATCACATTTTCTACTGATGCTCCTTAGGCTGCCTTGGCCATGAAGAAAAGAAATTCCCATTTGAACACTCACAAATACATAGAAAATGCTGATATTAAATCATAAAAATAAGAATATAGTGAAGTTGTTCCAACTATGTGTAAAATGCTGCTAGTAAAGTTTGCATGCCTATCAACTCAATATAATATTCTCAATCCCCAAACATACATCAAACATAGTTTCTTAAAGTTAGTTAAGAGGCTCTTGCAATGAGAAAGGCTATCGATAACCATAACAAAAATATTCAGTAAAGCAGAAAGCATCATAACTTGATTCAAACACATTTTGAGCTTCCTTTTTTATTAGGAATTAGAATATTCATTACTAAGTGAGAAGACAAGCTAAAATTTTTCTCTCCTGACATAGAAAAATGTGTGGGAACAAATGCACTCCACCAATAAACAATAAGAATGGATTGAGTAGCAACTACCTCCCTTTTGTAGGTTTTGGATCTTCCAAACTAAGGCTGGATTTCAAATTAACAAGGTAATTGTGCCTCTATAATTTATTATCCTAGGCTCCAACTTGGAACATTTTGCCATTGTCCTATACCCATTTCTAGTTATTATGGTCAAAGAATTTCCGACAGACTTCTGTATTCCCATCCACTAGTTTGACATAAGCTCAGGTTAAAAGCAATTATCTATCCACATGCGTGCGCACACATATCACAGAAAGCATTTTTGTGGCTGGGCAGTAAACACCTCATCAATCTCATCATTATTATAAATGCCATATCGAAATGCCTGGCTTAAGTTATTTGCAAGTGTTGCGACATCAAAATCTCTATCTTGGTAATCATCATCGTCACTGTCTCTACCTCGGTCTTGCAATGCTGTTGGCCTCCTGTTAAAAGATGAAACCATGAGTAAACAGCTCAAAAACCAAAAAAAACCCGAGGCTTAATCCCAAAACTTGGGGTCGGCCGCCTGAGATATAAATATAAGATAATTAAAAATTAAACTATAGTACAAGTAAAAAATAAAATAATAAAAATAATAAAAAAAAAAATCACACACACTATTCAAATAAACTTATAATACGAAACATGATGATTTAACTTGCTCTAATTCTCCTACGTCACTCATTGCTGTTCAAAATTATCTTTTCAGTTAATCCATTAACTGTCATATCTTTGCAAATACATTGTATCCAAATTTTTAGCGATCTATCTCGTCGTTTCACTAAATCTCCTATATTTAAACTCTCAGTCCTTCTAACTAATGCGTTTTTGAATTTTCGTTGCACATGTCCAAACAACCTCAAGCAATACTATCGCATCTTATCCACATGAACCTCACTCCCGATTTAGTGCGTATCTCTTTATTTCTAATTCTATCTTTTCTAATTTTTCACACATCCACCTTAACATTCTCATTTTAGCTACAGCCATTTTTTGTTCTTCTTATTGTTTAATGGCCCAACATTCGATGCCATACACTAGTGCAAGTCTTACTGTCATTCTATAAAACTTCCCTGTCAAATACAGTCGCATCATACGATCGCAAAGAACTCCCGATACCCTTCTCCATCTCATCCAACCTGCTTGAATCCTATAATTTACATCTCCATCTATGTTTTCGTCGTTTAGAATAATGGACCCAAGATATCTAAAACGTTCACTTTTTGATACATCCTATCTTTCTAATCTAATCGTTTTTTCATCGTTCTTATGATTATCACTAAACATACATTTCATATACTCAGTTTTTTATCAGCTTAACTAAATCCTCTGCACTCTAGTGTCACTTCATAACTCCAATTTAGCACTAATACCTTCTCTAGTTTCATCTACCAATACTATATCATCTGTAAAAAGAATACACCATGGTATTTCATCTTGAATGCTCTTTGTAATTTCATCTATCACTATTGTTAAAAAGATTGGACTTAATGTAGATCCCTAGTGGTGCCCAATGTTTATTGGAAAGCTATCACTTACCCCCTCACAAGTTCTTATATTGGTGACAGCTCCATCATACATATCTTTGATAAGATTAATGTATTTGATGGAAATCCCCTTTTTCAACGCCCACCACAATGTCTCATGGAATCCTATCATACGCTTTTTCTAAATCAATGAATATCATATATAGGTCTCTCTTCTATGCCCTATATGTTTCCATCAAAAACCACCAATATCAAAAATTAAAGATTAAGTCAAATGCCAGCAAAAATAAAAAAAAAAAAGGAATAAATCAATCAATTACATAATTAACATTCGTTAATTATTCATTAAAATAATTAACATTCATTAAACACAAAAATTCATAAAAACCGATAATTTTGGTTCAGAAGCTAGTAAAGGGACCATATTTGGAGTTGTAAGGTTGAGCCATAAGCATTTTTTGGAAATGGCTACCATCTGCATGCCCAAGGAAAAGGACCAACTCCTACAATTTATCAGATTTCTGTCCAAAATAATACACCTAGGGATGTAAAAGGGGCAGGGTAGGGCTGAATTATAGTTCCCCCACCTGAGCACGCACCAAACAATCTTATCATTGGCCCCACCCCTGCCCCCACCTCAGGTAAAGACTTAATTTCCATCCCTACTTCCCCCTGAATGACTGATTCCCCTCCACCCAACCTGTATCTCTGCCAGAATTTTCATTTCTTAAATTTTATCAAAACAAACATGATGCTCATTGAGGAAAATAATCAAACATTTAAGATGCATCTTAGAACATGAAAAAAAAGAAAACACACACATGCGCGCGCGCTCAAAATAGTCACTATTGGCACAGAAGCAGAATATGAGCATCAAGGTTTTAATGAATCCTTCTTTTCTATTTAAAAAAAAAAAAAAGAACGAAGGAAAAATGAGAATCAAGGATTGCAAAAAAAGGGTAAAAGAAGATGGTAAGAAGGAAATGATTAAGAGGTCTCTGTGTGTGCATGTGTGAGAAAGACAGAAAGACATACAATAATACCATAGTGATAGGTAACGAGAGAGAGAGAGAGAGAGAGAGAGAGAGAGATGAAGCAACTGCAATTAAAGAGACGGAAATTGAAATTGAGAATTGGAGACAGGAAGCAGCCTGCTTGTGTTGATGGGGCTTTTAAATGCTGAAAAGAAAGAAGCCTGCTAGGACTTATAACAAAGGGCAAAAATGTAAAAACATTTTTCAAAAAAAAAATCTTTAAAAATATATAAAAATGGGGGAGGAGGGGATTAAGTAAATGGGCCTAGAGTACCTAAACTGGCACTAGGCTACTTACACCTCTATATCTGCAACAGATCTTAAAATTGATACCCATTCTTGCCCTCTCCCCCATTTATTCCACCCCATTGACATTCTAGATTTGCCAAAAGATAGCAGAAAACGACCACAGATTCTCTCTTTCTTGTTCACCTTATATATTCAGTTACTTTCCCTCAGGTTTAGACATTACAACTAGGAAGTATGCCCTCTTCCAAAGAAGCTCATCACATAAACTTGGGGGGGGGGGGAGTGGAAGGAGACCATATTCGCACATGCATATTCCCCTCTATATATGATCATAAAACAAACCAATCAGTTCAGAAATATTATCCTCACAGTCAGGAAGACGAAAGAACAAGGCATTTGCAGTCCATGGAGAACATATATCCAACCAGAGGCCCACTATTACTGCTATAGAACATGAGTTTGCTGTCTTAGCCACTTACGTCAAAACATTGGCTATGCCACAGGAGAACACAAATTTTCAACTGTAGCTTTTAGAATCTTAGAACCTGTTTTTTGTTCCTTCGGCCTTTATTTTGTCTAGTGATGGGTTCTCATGTGCTTTCCCAATAAGTAGACCCATGGCAATAAACAAATTCCAAACCAGTAACAGCACACAATCTAATACAGCACACAAAATGATGGTATAGGTATTTCTCAACCAAAAAAATTAATATTTGGAGAACAAGGAAGAGTCAGATACAACTCGAAAGGATGATCTTAAATGTCACTGTTGGGTTCACCATTTCTTCACCCTTTTACTTTGTTTGGAAAGAATCTTTTCCCTACCCTTTCTTGACAAAAAAGATTCCCTCAATTTGTTAATGTGTCAATTAATGGTAACAAACAGTGAAATTTTCACACGTGACATAATAACACCCAACTCAAAATCTCAAGCCATGGGTGTTACACTAGTCACATGCAAGATGCAAGGCAACTGACCCATGGAGTAGATCCAGTGACAAAATAATCAAAATATAAACTGAAACCCTGAAAAAGTGGGTGGCAAGTTTTGTTCAGATTGATATGGCTCCAGTTTTGACCATAGAAACTAGTTTCACTTGGTTTGGAGCAAAGGTATCTGAGTAACATTAATCAAGTTGTTTGCTGTTGTGTCGACATCATTTCAGTAGTGAAACATTCAGTTAAAACTAAATAATGAGACATTTGGAAAACAAATAAATACAGAGACATTTCGCAAATTATATTGTTTAAGAACATAGCATGCAAGAGTCACATGGTTCAAATCAGGGAAGAAAACGCAATTTTGAAAATGAAACTGGTGACAAAACAGGCTTCTAGACACCATATGAAAAGAATTATGTAGCCATCATGTCAAAAATCATTATATTGCCTGCATCTTGCTTTGATATTAATGAACTCTGAAGGATGGCGATGCCCAGTATCATTTAACTCCATTTTCCAATTTGGGCATGAAAAAGTGCATAGAAACAAATATAGGCATAAACTGCATCTCTAGGTGTGGGCCAACCTAAGAAAAATTTTCTCCCATTATCAGATCTTTCTCCACCAAAAAGTATCATATCTAAGCCAAGAGTAGGTTTCCCTAGCTGCCATTACATAAAGTAGTCCAACTTAAGTAACAAAAGGTACAAGCAAGCTATAGCAGCACTATTATAGCAGGACGTATAATGTTGTCAAAAATCATTCACATCACCATTGGTGAAGAAAGCGCCATTGCAGGAAGAACAAGAAATAAAGGGGTCAAACAGAAATGATAACATAATTAAGAGTACATCACAGTTGACACCTACCCACAGGCCCACTGATAGACGTTTTCCACTGCATTACGCTTGAGCAGTACATTCGTATGCCAGTCCGTCCATTCACTATTTCCCTACCAAAGAGAGACAATTTTAGAAATGGACACCTTAACAGAAACAAGTAAAGTAAGTCGTCTTCAGGCTGTTGCATCTTATCACGACAGCTATCCTATTATTCTGAGCAAAAATAGCAAGAGCTCTATCTCAAGTTGCAACACAGAAGAAGCCTACAGAAATGATTCATCTGCAAAGCGAAATGCTTCACATAACTAGGGAACAAAAAACAAAGCAGGCAAGCTTAGGCCTTACAATCTGGTCATATTTCAGATCCCCCCTTGAGCACCTCAAACACAAAGGAAAAGGGAGTTGATCAGATCCCAGGCAAGGATCTGAGCCAATCGGGTGCATAGATTTCATACAATAATGTCACAATAGAATAAAATCACCATAAAAAGCAAAATTACTCAATTCAGGAATCCTCTCTTGTCAAATACACAGAGTAGGTAGTAAAAATGGTTACAAATATAATTTCAATAGAGTATGCAACAAAGATGGTAAAATTTGCATCATATCATATAATACACAATAAAAAGTACGACACAGACCACAAGAATTGCACCACGTCCTGTAGCATTTTGTACATAGTACTTTTGTAGGTCTTCTCTTCCAAGAATAATAGTTGAACATGTATGTATAGAAAAAATAGAGTCAAAACAAAAGACCAGTCAAAGGTAAAACACAAACAATCATTTAATCTCCTAATGAAATAACTCGCATCATTTTCAATAAAAATAACCAAAAAAGTGCAGAAGTTCAAAAGACATTTTTTGAACTTAATCAATAGATGATGTGGGTAACTACATCACTCCAAACCTCATTGCCAGGCTAAATGTAAGTGAAGCATACAAAACAATATACTGATTTGGTCAAGCCAAGCAACATTGGTCTGCATGACGTGATTACTCAATACGACATCATTGCTCTAAAACTTGTCCCTACCAATTTTAACGTCCAGTAGTAACTTCATTTGTTCAACATTTATTCAGTCATATCATTTTCAGCAATACTGTCCCAATTATCTCTCCAAAACTAGGTATCGTCTTGGAGATGCATATAAATAGTTCATTTGAACACAAGGGGCATTATCATGAAAACCTGGTGAAAGTACTATCACTTGTAGCATTTTCACTATTTTCCACCCACATCCATCACTATTTTGGTCAACGTTTCCTATATTTTTGTTTTTTAATGTTAACCGAAGCTTGATCTTGTACTAGATAAGCTTGCTTAATTTTGTTTCCACTGTGGAATGTATCGAGTTGTACAGGAAGCAATCTGAAATAGATATAAAACAGAGATAGTGCTCTACAAGAATGATAAATTCTAACCTTAAACCATTGTAGCCCCTTTGAATGTGATGTGGATGTATTTTTTCCCCCAGACCTCTAAATATTGTTTAAACACTATGCCGAATACATAAGAGATAGCTTAGTGGACCAGAATTAAGTATCTGTTAGCTAATGTGTTATCAACAAAAGAAATACTGGTATTTGCTATTTTGTACCTATTGAATAGTTTTTCACAAAGCAAAAGATGTACTATGTTGCAAAAGCGAGGATGAACTACACAATTGAAACATGCGAACATATATATATGTGTGTATATATGTATGTATGTATATATATGTATGTATATATAATCAATCAGAGATTATCCATAAACGTGTTAACTTCATCCTAATTAATTAGCAGTAAATGTGAAACAAATTCATTGAACTATAACAAAGTACATATATGTCAGGTTCTCAACTATTAATTACTCTAGAAGCAACTGCACGAGCACTCCATATTATTACTATACAAGTTCAATCAGACATATCATATATCTGAAATATATTGATGACACTTAAACCAAATGTGCTTCACAAAAATAACACTTATCAGTATGTAATACACATGTGCAATATATATATATAGACATATATCAAAAGAATTCAGAGGATTCCAGAGAACATATGCCTAATGAGGTGAGGGACCAAAACTAAATTGTTCGTTACATTGTTAGTAAGAGACTTAATCAACAGAGCCAATCAACGAATCAACATCAAAATAAGCAAGTCAATTCGGAAATCAAGGGGATTCCATCAATCTACAAGTCAATTCAGAAATCAAGGGGATTCCATCAATCTACAAATCAATTCGGAAATAAAGGGATTCCATCAATTTGCTAGTCAATTCAAAAATCAAGGGGATTCCATCAATTTGTTTAATTATACCACGTACATAATTAGATTATCAAAATTAGAATATATAAATTAGGAATAAGAGAAGATCACGATTGTAATTTAAAAACTTTCCTGAATTATTTCTGTACAATTTTCTATATATATAGAATAACAAAGGAGAAGAGACTCATTCAGACAAATTGACATGGTATCAAAGCTTTCTATCAAAATCTAAATAGTCGTGTCATTGTTTTAGCCCTAGGGGCTCTCAAATATCTTTGGTTCAGTTCTAGGGACTTTAGTGTCCTTGTTTCAGCTCTAGGGGCTCTAGAATATTTGGTCTTCTCCTTTGATTTTAGTAGTTCTGACCTTGGAATTATTTCCAGATCACATATTGTGGGTTTTATTTTGGAGAGTTACAATTTTTTTTTCACACTTGAGTTTTCTTTTAGATCATTATGACAACAAAAAACTTTTCTGTTCGGTTCAGTGGAAAGAACTATTCGGCTTGCGAGTTTCAATTCAGGATATATGTCAAAGGCAAAGGACTGTGGGAACATATTGATGGGTCTTCTACTGCACCAAATGACAAAATTGGCCTTACTACGTGGGAGACAAAAGATGCTCAAATTATTTCTTGGATTCTAGGATCTATTGAGCCACACGTAGTCAACAATTTACGAAGTTTTACAATAGCCAAGGAAATGTGAGAATATTTGAAACGTATTTATAATCAAGACAACAATGCAAAGCGTTTTTAGCTGGAGTTTGACATTGCAAATTACAGTCGGGGTAATCTTTCAATTCAAGAATACTATTCTGGTTTTCTTAATTTATGAACAGAGCATTCAGTCATTATACATGATAAAGTACCACAAGAGGCACTATCTATCCTCAAAGAAATTTATAATACTAGTCGACGGGATCAGTTTCTCATGAAACTTAGACCAGAATTTGAGGTTACAAGGGCTGCTTTGCTGAACCGAGATCCAATTCCCTCTTTGGACATGTGTTGGAGAATTACTTCGGGAAGAGCAGCGATTAATTACTCAAGAAGCTATGACACAAGACAAACTCACCTCAGAGTCTGTAACAGTTGCCTACGTTGCTCAAGGGAAGAGAAAAGGAAGAGATATAAAGCTGATTCAGTGCTACTCATGCAAAGATTTTGGGCATATTGCTCTAAATTGCAGCCGAAAATTCTGCAACTATTGCAAACAACGTGGTCACATTATTAAAGAATGTCCAACACAACTAGAGAATCGTCCAACCAAAGCCTTCCATGCTGCGGTTCATTCCTCTTCCCCTACAGAGCCAGCAGATCAGGGTCCCATGACAGCACTTCCGAGAGTCTCTAATCAAGTTGCCTTTGACTCCAGAAATGGTGCAACAAATGATTATCTCAGCATTCTCTGTCTTAGGCATTCAAGGTAAGACTAAACACACTCTTCAACCTTAGTTTGTTGACTCTGCGACTTCAAATCATATGACTAGTACTTCTGATTATTTGCACAATGTTCGTCCCTATTGTGATGCACAACATATTCAAATTACGGATGGTAGTTTTCTTCCTATTGCTGCTGTTAGTGATATTGATTCATCTTTTCGTAATGTGTTTGTGTCCTCTGGGCTTTCATCAAGTTTAATTTCAGTTGGTCAATTGGTATATAACAATTGTAACGTGCATTTCTCTCGTGATAATTGTCTTATGCAGGATCAGGGGTCCAAGAAAGTGATCGCGAAGGGACCTAAAGTGGGAAGATTATTTCCTATACATTTCCTTAGTCAAGGTATTTTTTCTTTGACTTGTAACACTGTAACAAATCTAAGTGAGGTCTGGCATAAACGTTTGGGCTATCCTAATTCGCTTGTCGTGTCTCACCTATTGAAACATGGATTCTTGGGTAATAAAAATCAATCTTCCTCTTTATTTTTTGTTTGCTCTACGTGCAAACTTACTAAGAGTAAAACTCTACCATTTCCTTCTTCTAATCATCATGAAGAAAAGTGTTTTGATATTATTCATAGTGATGTTTGGGGTGTTTCTCCTGTACTCTCTCATACAAATCACAAATATTTCATGATATTTATTGATAACCACAGTCGATTTACTTGGATTGATTTTCTTCACTCTAAAGCTGAAGCCTTTTCCGTGTTTCAAAGTTTCTTGGCATATATTGAGAATCAATTTTCTACTAGTATTAAAATCTTACGATCTGATTCTGGGGGAGAATATAAGTCAAATGAATTCCAAATTTTCTTACAACGCAAAGGTATTATTTCACAGCGCTCGTCCTTATACACCTCAACAGAATGGTATTGCTGAACGTAAAAATCAACATTTGTTGGATGTCACTCATGTTTTACTACTTGAATCTTCTGTTCCCCCTCGATTTTGGGCTGAGGCCATGTCTACAGCTGTCTATCTGATTAATCGTCTTCCATCTCAAGTCTTGAATTTTGACTCACCATTTTTTCGACTCTACAACACTCATCCTAGTTATCACACGCTTCATGCTTTTGGGTGCGTCTGTTTTGTTCACTTACCATCTACTGAACGTCACAAACTTGATACCCAATCTGTTAAGTGTGCGTTTCTGAGTTACAGTACCACTCAAAAGGGATTTGAATGTTATGATGTTATTGCTAATCGTTTTCGTATCTCTCGAAATGTGATTTTCTTTGAGAATCACTATTTTTTTCAGTCTAATGTGGTCTTTTCTACTAATCCTCCTATACTTCCTCACTTTGATGATGTTCCATGTCTTATTGAGCGTTTCAAACCATATGTTGTGTATACGAGACGTAAAACCACTTTAACTCCTTCTGATACTGACCCGCCACCTAAGCATGTACCTCCGGCACCTCGAAGATCTACACGTGTCTCCCATCTACCAGATAGGTATAGATTCCCACATACATCTCTTAATGTAACTTTATCGAATATTCCTATTCCTACTTGTTATTCTCAGACAACCCTACATGCATGTTGGAAACAAGCAATGCAAAATGAGTTCCAAGCACTTCAAGAAAATCATACGTGGATATTGTTCCATGCCCTCCAGGTGTTAAACCTATTGACTGTAAGTGGGTATATTCTGTGAAATTGAATTCTGATGGATCTCTTGACCGTTATAACGCTCGGTTGGTTGCTCTTGGCAATAGGCAGAAATATGGGATGGATTACGATGAAACATTTGCTTCAGTAGCCAAAATGACTACTATCCGAACTATTATTGCTATCGCTGCTTCTAAGGGATAGTCACTTCATCAAATGGATGTTAAAAATGCGTTTCTGCACGGTGATCTTAAGGAAGAAATTTTTATGACGACTCCTTCAGGCTTATTCTCTTCCTCTTTTGGTGTGTGCAAACTTAGATGTTCTCTTTATGGCTTGAAACAAGCACCTCAGACGTGGTTTGAGAAATTTCGTTGTACTTTACTCAGCTTTTCTTTTACCCAGAACCAATATGATTCTTCTTTGTTCCTTCACAAAGCAGCGAATAGTATTGTTCTTCTTCTTGTCTATGTTGATGATATTGTCATCACTGGCACAGATGTTTTGATTCAACAGCTTAAACGACAGCTCCAAACTTCATTTCATATGAAGGATCTTGGTTCTCTCCACTATTTTGGGTCTTGAGGTCCGTTTGGATTGGAAGGGTATTTTTTCGCATCAACACAAATATACAGAAGACTTGATCTCTTCAGCTAGACTTCAATCTGCTTCTCCTGTTGACACCCCTCTTGAGGTTAATGTGAAATTTAGTCGTGATGAGGGTGACATTCTTCTTAATCCAATGATGTATCGTCAGTTGGTCGGAAGTCTTAATTATTTAACAATTACACGTCATGACATTTCTTTCGCTGTTCAGCAAGTCAGTCAGTTTATGCATACCTATTGACACCTTCACTTAGCTGCTGTTCGTCGTATCATTCGCCACCTAAAGGGTACTTCTGGTCGTGGCTTATTCTTTCCTGTTAGATCCTCCCTTCGATTAATTGGTTACAATGATGCTGATTGGGTAGGCTGCCCTGACACTCAACGCTCTGTTACTGGTTGGTGTTTGTTTCTTGGCTCTACGTTCATTTCTTGGAAAAGTAAAAAACAAGTTCAGGTATCTAAATCTTCCACCGAATCGGAATATCGTGCTATGTCTACTACTTGTTCAGAAATTATTTGGCTTCGCAGTTTATTGACTGAAATTGGATTTCCTCAATCTGATCTCACACCTCTTTATGCAAATAATACTAGTGTTATTCAAATTGCTGCTAATCTTGTTTTTCATGAACGCACCAAGTACATTGAAGTGGATTGTCATTCTATTCGTGAAGCTTTTGAAAATTAGGTTCTCTCCCTATCGCATATTACCTCAGATCTTCAACAGGCTGATATCCTTACCAAGGCACTACCTCAGTCTCGTCACCAGTTTCTCATAAACAAATTGATGCTTCTTGATCAATCGCATCAATTTGAGGGGGGATGTTAGTAAAAGACTTAATCAACAGAGCCAATCAAGGAATCAACATCAAAATAAGCAAGTCAATTCGGAAATCAAGGGGATTCCAACAATCTACAAGTCAATTCAGAAATTAAGGGGATTCTATCAATCTACAAATCAATTCAGAAATAAAGGAATTCCATTAATTTGCTAGTCAATTCGGAAATCAAAGGGATTCCATCAATTTGTTAATCATACTATGTCCATAATTAGATTACCAAAATTAGAATATATAAATTCGGAATAAGAGAAGATCACGATTGTAATTTAAAAACTTTTCTAAATTATTTCTGTATAATTTTCTATATATATGGAATAACAAATGAGAAGAAACTCATTCAGACAAATTGACATACATGACCACTCACCGAGTTCACAGCACAAAAATGTAAAGTAGTCCGACATTTAACCCTATTCTGATTGAAGTACTAAAGCAGGAAATTGTAGAGCAATACCAAGCAACTAAGCAGGACAGATGCATAAAACCAGGTACACTAATGATGACTAAAATGGGAAATGCAGTTGGGCTATTAGCAGCCAACAGAGCCCATACAATCATTCTTTTGACACAATAGGTAAAGATGTCAACAATGAGAAATAAACAGAACTCCAGCTTCAGACAATCAAGCTTCAATTACTGAACAAGAAGAATACACCGACTATTACACTAAATGAGTCCCAACTCCAACATTGCATTGCATGCACAAAGTTTCTTGACTAAAAAAATAAAGGAAAAGGAGAGGAAATAAGATCTAATGCAATAAACCTGCAGCAATGACTGAATTTCACTGTTGTTATTTCCCAATTGGACAAGTTTATTGGATATGCAGGTCAGGTGCCCAATATTCCCAATCCTAGGTGGAGTTCTTCCGTCAGCAGGAACCGTTGGCTGCAAGAAGAAATAAAAAGACCTTACTTTTATAATTCTAAATCAGATAGTGGGAGAAAATCACAACAAAAAGTAAACACATTAGTCACCAAAACTGATAATAAAAGCTTCTAAATACTAACAGCAACCTTGTTTGGATCAGTCGTTAATGTGGAATTTTTCTCCACTTCGAGGATTCTCCCCATAAGATCACAGTCATGAAGAAGATGGTCAACAAGAGGGGCATTCTTGTTTTCCAAGCACACAATAATTATATTCTCCACATGGTGATGCATGAAATTGTGGTATGGGTACCTAGCGAGAACAAAAAACCAGAAAATCATGTCCATACTTCAGTCACCCATCAGGAAATGTTTTCCCTTTTTTTGCATGGTGGGAGGGGGGGTAGGCAGCTTACTCAAAAAACAATTCCAAAACCCGCTTTATTGCGCCCAGCTGAATAACCTCCTTCTCAGCAGCTTCGCTGCCAGTTGCAAGTAAGACAGCAATGAACTCCACAATCTGAATGGTTTACAATTGAAATAAGTTGTCAGCATACACTGCTCAAATTTGGCTCACTGCTTCCTAAAATGACAAGTAGAAGATTTTGGTGATCTAAACTAACACAGCTTAATGCTATATCAACTACTATGAACTCCAGACCAGTACAAAAATTCTTAGAAATTTGCGGGATACTTTTCCCAACTATCTGTAACACTTTCGTTAGAGTTTTCTTTATTTTTGCCTTCAAGATTAGTTGTAACATCAAACCTCCTTACTACAAACAAAAACTGAGATTTTCTATTATGAATTGCTCCCCTGCACTCAGTCACAGAACATGGCTGCCCTACCCTGACTGACAGAGAAATGGCTTACACATGTTCAATTCTAGAGTTAGGCAACTATAGATTTTTAAATGCATGCATATAAAACAACACCATTTGTTTTCGTAAGGACCACAGAATAGCAAATTGATTACCTTCAAGCGGTGTTTCCCAAGAGGTGGTTGCAACTTTCCAAATGTAGTAACCAAAACACTCTCCCCAGAAGAAACATCTAAAAGCTTGAGAAGATCACCTACATAACAGAAGCTTACAACAATTTAGCAGCTTGGCATCCACCTGCATCAAGAGCACATCTCACCCAAAGGATATATTGCACCAAGGGGGGAGAAGGACAGAGGCCGCGGGTAAAAGAGTAAGGTGGTAAGAAAAAATTAGCAGCTCCAATCTTGAACTATCTGCAGCACATCATGGCACTGCCTTTCGGAGATCTTCCTAGATTCAACCCATATAAGCAATTTTGGAAATCGGATTATGTTTCCTCATAAAAAATACATAGGGAAAGTTAATTTTGGTGAAAATGGAGGGTGGGAAGCGAAGAAATTAAAACTCCAACATCTCATCCAATTGTTGCTGAAAAACTAAACTTTCACCGAAAAGATCGGAGTTTGTGTAATTTCATTTTGTTTGTAAAAGTTTGTACATCTTCATTATAATTTTTAATTGTCTTTTAATGCTAAGAACTCATAATTGGCTGCCATGCCATCCATTGACCGCCACCACACAAGTTGAATGCTCTAGGAACCATTAGCGCCACAAAGAACATTTCCAATTAAGCTTTTGACAAATGATGACAGGGTTTAAATTAACGTTTAGATATTCGTAGAGACCACTTATTTGAATTAGTTGCTATGATTGTTGTGTCTAATCTCAAGAGACCACTTATTTGAAACCCAGAATGAAATTAATTATTGGTCATAAATTATATGAGAATCAGATAAGTTCAAGTTTTTTGATGTGGCTCATTCGATAAATAAACTTAAGCCAATATAACATGAGGCCATGCATTAAGCATTGCATGTTATATTCACGTTAACTATTTAATCAAGACAGGTAACTAAACACGAAATCAATGAAGGGTCATACTAGCACATATAAGTTATATTGCCATTCTTAACGATAACATGCAATCAAGCATCAAACAACAGAGAACTCCAAAAAGGATCCAAGAATGATGTGCCTAATTAATCAATAAATGTCATGCAAGCATAAATTGAGGCAGTAAAATATTACAGAATAGCCAGCCATTTATGATAAAATTGGATATCAAGGAATACAGTTCAACTATCCATACAAAGCTTCTACCCTAGTATACCTTTATATGGGAAAGCACAAGCTTTTGTCATAAACACCACAAAGGTGCCTACCTAATAAGCACTTGCACTTTTGGTATGAAAGAAACACTAAAAGAAGGATCCAGAGGGAGCAACCCTTACAGTCTAACAATGGAAAGGATAATCTACAAGCTAGAAAGAAACACTGAGGATGAAACCAAAAGGATTTTACACCAAAAGAAGAAGCTTTCTTCTCCCTCGGCCTACATTCCTTTCCCTCCAAACTAACTAAACAAGAAAGATGAATCACAAGAAAGATACTCCTAGCAGCACATGGCCCAAATAACAACCTCCTTGTAAATGCAGTCTAAGAAAGAGCGTAGGAACTGATGGATTACTTAATTATAGTTGTTGGCGTCAACAAATAGTAAATATGACAAACAGTTTCCGTCATCCTCACTTCTGATCTAAATAATGTCGGAATTGGAACGAATTGGATTCAACATGCATCAAACTGGATAGAAGCTACTTGCAAACATGATATATATAGAAGGATGAAAGATGGATAGAAAGGCAGAAAAGGGTAAACACAAGACAAGACAACCCTGCTCAATGCAACAATGCAAAGTCAGCTTCTCTCCAACAAGGAGAAATTACATAAGCAGCTGATAAAGAAAAACCAAACAAGCAGGCACAAAGAACATTGTTTGCCTCATTTGGGTAAGAACCACATCACAAAATCCAGATGAAAATGTTAGAAGTGAGCTTACCTAGTTTCTCCAGCATGCCTTCGATGGTTTCAGGCTTAGCAGTGGTATTTGATCCTTGAGCCATTTGTCGGTTGTACATATGATAAGACCCCAACATAAGCCTCTTAGGATCTAATAATGATATGCATATAGACAATGAATTGACCAAAACAGATCTTGGTCGTGAATCTTCCAGAGCATGTTGAAACAATCTTCTTATAAAACTGTAAAATTACAACCAATTGAACTGTTAACAGAAAAAGGATGCAGCTAACTTGATTTAATGAGATATGCAAAAAACAAGAAGGTAGCTACCTTGGGCTGGAAATCTTAGCAGAGAGGCCTGGAGGGGCATAACAAGTAATGGCACAGAGTGTCTCTGCAGCATTAGTATGTACTTCAGGCGAGTCCTGTAAAGGTCATGTCAACATGCAGATCCATCAAACATGAGTTAGACAAGTCAGATTATCATTTTGCATTCCCGAAAAGGTTATCAGGTGGGGTTATTAGAAAAAGAGGTGTATATTAGTTGTTAGAGAAGACCAAGACAGAAGAAGAGCAACCGGATGGTACAGATTCTGGAATATATTGACCATAGCACCATGATGGCTACAAATAAGCTGAATAGAACTTTCAATTTCACACATTTTCCAAACTTATCACTGCACTAAAGAAACAAAGAACAAGCAGCAGCAATAAGAACTTACAAAGAAAATGGTTGGTAAAAAAATCTTCACCCTAAAGCCTGAAACACCTTCCATTTCGGCCAACCAAATAAGATGTTTTTTATTCCTCTATAATCCCTATACTCCTAAAGCATGAGTCCAAAGAGAGAAGCGTAGAAATCTTGTCCCAAAAGAAAGAAGGACCAATAGTCTATTTTTTAGAAATCCTTGCATTCTGTCTCTAAAAATCCTGCATTCCACTCCCTCCAAATGCATAAGGAATGGCAACATTTCCAAAGCAAAGAAGCATGTTCCCCCCTCTAAAACCTCTAAGCTTTGTCCAAAGCAAATCAAGGAGAGTTATACAACAAGCCCATTCATTATAACAAATAACAACTAAACCACAAATTTTTTGAAGAGGTAGTTGATTGATTCTATAGGATCCCTAGCTTTGTAGCTCATGGCCATGCACTTTCTTGGTGTTTGCAGATATCATCCTCTTTCTCGAAAACGGGGAAAAGAGAGGCAGTTTTGAATCTCCCAAGCTTTAGACCAAAGCAAAAGCGTTTTGTTTCATAACAAATACCAGGTAAGTTTGTGACAACTCATTTGTAGTGATTTTTATTTATTTATTTTAGAATACCTCAACTTGAGGATTTTGCAAATGTATGTGTGTCGGTACCATAATTCAAATCTTGGCCTAAGCTTTTCACTATCACAGGGAGCTATAACCACTAGCTCAAGGCTCCATGGTCATTTTCAGTGATGCTATTGAACACCATAGACCAAGTAAAAGACTGAAATCCATCAAGACCTTTATCCTTCCAAATGTATTTGGTTAAAGGAAGCAGGGTGTGCGAAATGTAAAAATGTGATCAAGGTAAGTTACCTAAAGCATCAAGACTTTTAACTCTAGTATTTGGGACATTTAGAGATTATTTCCTTGAAGCGAGAAAAAAAGGGAGAAGGATTCTATAGCTTCCGTGTCATCAACATTTCTTTAGAAATGAAAATTTCAAGAGACCAAATTAACTTCTGAATAAGCATAGAAAACACATAGATATTGGAGCAGGAAGGGAGGAATCGTCAACCATATAAGATGTTTGGGCAGAATTAAAGCTACCTCACAGCAACAGGAGTTCAAGCATCTTCAGATTAGAACAAAGGAAGCCCAACAAATACATAAACTAAAAAGATTTAACACAGGTAAGTCAAATGAAGAAACTTACTGAAGAGCTGAACTTATCCAGAATCAACTCAAGTATATCTGTGTCTTCTAGCCACTGCAATACTTCTGTGTGGTTGGAATACATATGTTCATCAGCTCCAATAAGACGTATTAAAACCTGTTCAGCAAGAAAAATTATTCTCATGAACCTTACTACGGGACTGAAAGTGAATCAACCACAAGATTAGGGAATTAAACTGCATGAGAACAGATAAGGAGATTCATTATAAAGGATTAGGAACAATAGGAGCTTGAGTAGACCTAGGAGAGATATTTGGATAAAATAAATATGCCACACGTGCATACAATCATGTTCAAGTGCCTCACATGAATAAATATCCAAATTTTGTGATTTTATATAACATGTCAATATCTACTGCTACAATCGCTTTCAGATTAGAAGTCTCATACAAAGCTTTTGAGGAAAGGTGTATATGAAATTTATATTAACTTATGGCCAAATTTTGTAAGTATCATATTAAAGTTAAATAATGTAAAATCTTTTTAATTGAATTTTAGACATTCTTGGATTTTCAATAAAGTAAACTTGGAACATTTGATGATAGAGATAACAATTGCATTTGAATTTCAAAAGATAAAATTTGATGATAATCATGTGAACAAGGAAAATGAAAATGACAAAGAATGGAAAAACAGCTCAGCATAAAAAACCATAATATACAGATACATATAGAGATAATGATAAAAAGTTGCACAAGATGCTGATAGTTCAAGTCATAGAAGAAACAAGAAATATAACAACCAACCTCCATAATTGATGTGATCCCGATTAGGTCAACCAGCTGCTTGAAAATTTCCTGATGAGCCTGGAAGAGGCAAAACAATATATCAACTTGATTAAGTACATAATTATACAATACAACTCTTTTTTTCCTTTAAAAAAAAAAAAGAGTACTTCATCGCCAAAAGGACAAATAACTTGGTTGCATTCATTATAGAGTGCAATTCCCCAGATGATTACTCTATATTAGGCAGACTTACGCATCCAATTGTTGTGCCTGCTAATGTGATTGGGAGTGTATGAATCTAAAGAATGATGAGTCACCACATTTTTACAAACTTTGAAGTAGAAAAACCCTTTTTAACCTGGCTAGACACCCAAAGAAACTGGTCACGGCAGACCTCCCAGTCACTACAAGGAAGCAGACACTTCCAACAGGGGAAAAAAAAAATGGAGAGAAAG
Organism: Dillenia turbinata; assembly: GCA_037126225.1. Classification (NCBI taxonomy): domain Eukaryota; kingdom Viridiplantae; phylum Streptophyta; class Magnoliopsida; order Dilleniales; family Dilleniaceae; genus Dillenia; species Dillenia turbinata. The sequence continues at coordinate 11,109,106 of JBAMMX010000010.1, read as the reverse complement.
AATCATGAAGTGAGGCGCAAACCCCCCCCCCCCCCCCCCGCGGTTGGCCCAAAATAAAAACCCTCTGACCAAGTAAACTGACCATTAAAAAGCAGACCGACAGATCACTTTTCTGGATAGACTAATTAGAGGCTATCATGCTAGTCATCCATCTATCCCCCCCCCCCAATAAAAGCTAGGCATCTATGTATAGCCACCTTTCTTCTCTAGAGGAAACATAAAACCATTAAAATCATCTTTTAAAGTGACAGAAGAAAAAGATAAGCAATTCCATACAGCTCCTACCAAAAGTTGGATTATGATCCTGGAACTAAGGGACAATACAACAACATCAAGCTGAACAGATATAGCATGACATCCAAAAAAGGCACCATTCCTACCGGCACACCTCTCCCACATTTTTTATAGCAAACGACTTATATTAGAGAAAACAATATACAAATATCTTAAAAGATCAGAAATCCTAAGAATCAAAAAGAACATTAAACCAAAGTGACAGCTAATGAAGGATTACTATCCTATGCCTCTTCAAATCCCCAAACCTGTAATATATATATATATATAGACTCCTTAAGCACAAGGCCATAGACAAGCATAGAAGACAATCTTGTCCGAAGCCAAGAAAAGTCAATGTTTTAAATTCTAAAAATCCTAGCATCTCATTTCTGCCAAACACACCAAGGAATAGCAACAAGAGTGCATCTCCAAAGCCAAGAGACATCTTTCTCCCCACCAAAACCTCTCAACTTTATCCAAAACAAATCTTACATACTTTTAGGACTGACCCATTTAGCAAGGAGTTGGTCCATCTCCCAAGCTGTGGAGCAATGGGGGGGGGGAATGCTGATAGAGTCCAGGAAAGGTAATGGAGAAGGGGAAATCCCTGCTCCAAGAATCCTCCCAAACAAGAATACAAGGCGTACCAACTTTAAAAGATATTAGAAGAAGAAAGAACTCGTATCACTTGAGACATGAATTTCCAAAGGCTAGAATAAGAGACCCTCGCCTCAACCTTGGCATCCCATCTAGGGAGGGGTGCAACTTGGGTTGACCCAGCCCAAACCAAACTGGTTCCATCAATTTCAATACCCCACCTAAACCAATTCCATTTTGGGACCAACCAAGCAACACAAATATAAATATGCATACATATGTTATGTATATATGGGTTAGGTATGGATTTGAATTTCAACTCATGGAAATAAATAAATAATATCGCACTTTAATTTCAAAACAAACATATTGGCTTTAAGTTTTATCTTTCTAAAACTTATATTCTCTCTCTAAATATAAAATATTAATTTTCTCTCTAGAAAAAAAAAATCTTTTAGACTCACTCTATAAAATTAATTTAATTTTGTAATCTCTCTAGATTTTAAGGCACAAGTTTCTCTTAAAAATTAATTTAAATTAGATTCGGTCTCAAATTAAACACATTAGTTTCCCCTCTCTAAAAAACCCAATCATTTGAACTTTTATTTTCTTACTTTAAAACTAAATGAATTCCTTTTCTAACTGTAAGGGTGTACCCAGTGTCGAAACTCTCACTCACTTAAATGAAAGATGTAGCAACTAAATGAACTTTTATTCTCTTACTTTAAAACTATAATGGCTTAGAGCAGGTTAAGGTGTTGCGCAAGCGAATAGGAAGATAATTCATTTAATCCCTCTCACTTATTTTTGGTTAGTCTAGAGAGAGAACAACAACAACATCAACAACATGTGCCTTAATCCCAAAATTTGGGATCGGCCGTTTAAGAGACAAATAGAAGATTAAAAAAAAATTCAAATACATTTTATAATACAAAAAATGATAATTTAAGTTATTTTAATTCTTCTACGCTATTCATTCCTATCCGAAATCATCTCTTCAGTTAACCCCTTAACTGTCATATCCTTATGAATACATTGCATCTAAGTTTATTTTACTAAATCTCATATATTTAAACTCTCGATTCTTCTAACTGGTGCATCTTTGGGTCTTCGTTGTACATGCCCAAACTATCTCAAACGATATTCTTGCATTTTATCAACAACTGAGTTCACTCCTAATTTACTACGTATCTCTTCATTTTTATTTCTATCTCTCTTAATTTTACCACACATCCACCTTAACATTCTCATCTCAACTACAGCCATTTTTTGCTGTTGTTTTTGTTTAATAGCCCAACATTCGATGTCATATAGTAATACAAGTCTAACTGTCGTTCAATAAAACTTCCCTTTCAGATAGAGTAGCATCATGCGATCGCAAAGAATTCCAGATGCTCTTCTCCATCTCATCCAACCCGCTTAGATCCTATGATTTACATCCCCATCTATATTGCCGTCATTTTGGATAATAGACCCAAAATATCTAAAACGTTCGCTTTTTGATACATCATATCCTTCTAATCTAATTGTTTCTTCATCGTTCCGATGACTATAACTGAATGTGCATTTCATGTATTCCATTTTAGATCTACTTAATTTAAATCCTCTGGACTCTAATGTGTCCCTCCGTAGCTCTAATTTAGTACTAATAACACTATATCATCTACAAAATGCATACACCATAGTATTTCATCTTAGATGCTTTTTGTGACTTCATCTATCACTATTGCAAATAGAATTGGACTTAATGCCGATCCCTGGTGGAAACCAATGTTTATTGAAAAGTTATCGCTTACCCCCGCAAATTCTTACATTGGTGATAACTCCATCATACATATCTTTAATAAGATTGATATATATGATGGAAATCCCTTTTTTCATCAACGTCCACCATAATATATCTCTTGGTACTCTGTCATACGCTTTTTCTAAATCAATGAATATCATATGTAAATTTCTCTTCTATGTCCTAAATGTCTCTATCAGATTTCTCAGTAAGTGGATTGTTTCGGTAGTGGATCTTTCTGGCATAAATCCAAATTGATTCTGAGACACGCTTATCTCCAATCTCAATCTATGCTCAATTACTCTTTCCCACAACTTCATAGTATGACTCATAACTTTAATTACCCTATAATTAAAGTAATCTTGTATATCCCATTTATTCTTATATAATGGTACAAGTGTAATTTCTCTCCATGCTTTGGGTATCTTCTTGGTTTGCCAAATTTTGTTAAAAAGATCTGTTAACATTGCTATCCCAACCTCCCCCAAGCATTTCCACACCTCAATGGGGATTCCATCGGATCCTAAAACTTTATTATTCTTCATTTTCTTTAAACCTTTATCTATTTCATGAGAACAAATCTTATGTTTGAAATCTCTATTGATCTCTTCTATAGGTATCGTAATATTGCCAATGTCTTTAGTACCCTCTGCATTGAATAGGTTATCAAAATAATCCCTCCAATGTTTTCTTATATTCTCATCCCTCATAAGTATACTATTAGTCTCACTCTTGATACACCTAACACTATTTAAATCTTTTCCCTTTCTCTTCTTTAATTTGGCAATTCTGTAAATCTCTCTCTCCATCCTTGATTTCTAACTTCTTATATAATTCATTATATACCTTTTTTTTTATTCTTGGATAATCCTTTTTACTTTTTTCTTCGCATTTTTGTATAATTCAAATATCTCATTATTTCTCATAATTTTAAGATTTCTATAACACTCTCGTTTTGTTCGTATAGCAATTTGGACTTCCTCACTCCACCACCATGACTCTGCCTATTAGAGCCCGCCCTCTAGATACACCAATAACCTCTTTACCTACATTTTTAATGTTATTAGACTTTTTTTCCCACATAGTTTCTGAATTATCATTAGCCGACCAAGTTAATTTTTGTACTAATTTTTCTCTAAAGATTACTTTTTTTCTTTCAATTTCCACCACTTGATTCTTGGCTCTGCCAACGGACGATATTCCTTTTGCCTTTTAGGCACACACACATCTATAACTAAAAGTCTATGCTGAATTGTTACTCTCTCCCGGTATAACCTTACAATCTTTAAAAGTTATTTTGTCATTCCTCCTAGTTAGAAAGAAATCTATTTGGCTAACATTCAACCCACTCCTATATGTAACCATATGCAACTCTCTTTTCTTGAAAAAAATGTTTGAGTATCAAATCAAATATTATAGCAAACTCTAAAACGGTTTCTCCCGCCTCATTCCTACTACCAAAACCAAAGTTTTTTAGTCTAGAGAGAGAGATTTAAGAATTTTTAGGGATAATTCCTTTCATTTCATAATGAGATTTTTGGATTAAGTCCTTTCATTTCGTTCCCCTACTCGGCCAATCGGACATAGCAACTAAGGTAGATTCTTTGTTTCTCTTGTTGTTCACATTGCATCATCTTCGTGCTTTTAAATGAAATCATCCTTTTTATTTATATAAAAAAAAAGGTCAAATAAATCATCTTTTCAATCAAAAAAAAAAAAAAATCGAACAACTCTTAACTCACCCAATTGAGGAAGGCAATTATTGTCCTGGTTGCTACATCTTTCCCCCAGTTGAGCACTTAAAAGACATATATCGCACGGGTATCAAGAATGACCATGTAGACAGAAAGATGTAGAAGGATCATTTTTTAGTATCAAGAGGATTGAAAGTCACAACAAACGGCAGGCTATTATCCAGGATAGCAAAATTTGTAGGAGTACCCGAAAGATTTGAGACCAGCATAGGAGATCCAAATAGAGTTGTCACTGTCTGCTTTCAAAAACCTTCATCAATAGCTCAAAACACCACATCTTGTTAAAGTGCCAAGCAGCCATCCTCCTCTGACCACCCACGCATGACTTTCACTAGTGGTTTCTAAAAGCCTAGAGCTAGTAGCTCTTAATTGAAATTCAGGTATTACTAAATGGGTAGTGTAAAACACTATGTTAGGTGTCAATCATGATTTATAAGAAGCCTGGGATGATTTTGTAATTTTCTTCCTACAGTTTAGAATATGTTCCTTGAACAGCATCGCATTTTGATGCTATTTTTCTCGTTGCCAGGTGAAACCTAGAAAGTTAACACACAATAAGATTTGGGATTACCTAATGAGATTTGGAGAAGTTTCCAAATAAGGAAAGTTTCTAATTATGGAAGGAGTTCCAAAATTAGAAAGTTCCGGGCACACATTGGTCAACAGGAGTTCCGGGATTAAGATATGTTTCTAAATTAGTCAAAGTTTCTAAATGTCCACAGTAGAGAATAAAAGCAAAATTGTAAAATAAAAATAACTCAGCTTACTTACTTGGACATAACGCATAAATGGAACCGTTTTCCTCACTAATAGGCATATGACTACCTAGAAGAAAGAAAATAATCCATGAATCACAGAGCTCAAATCAAAGCATAAGCATTCAGACAAAAGGAAATACCAAAAACCTTAATTATGATCTAGTCTCAGATAAATAGTGATGCTTTTATCAGAAAAAAGAACCACTGTTAAAGTTGAACAAATACCTTGCTAAAATAGCCAGCCAATAAAGTGCTATGTGAGCGCTCTGGGCTTAGGAAGGAGAATAACAAGTCCATCAACTGTTAAACCAGCAATTTGGGGGGTAAGAAAAAGGGGGGGAAAATTCAGTAATTGGGTATATAGGGTCTTATCTCTTTTTTGAGGGGTTGGATATGGGGCATGCAATCAAAGAGAGAAGAAGAGGATCCTGTGGCATCTTACCTCCTCATTCTCTACCAAGGTTTTGAGTATGACATCGACTTCACAGGTGAATATCTCACAAGCAATAAAAGGAAACCTGCAAAGATAAAATAAATGATATTTATCACATTTCAAGATCTAGGCCAACAATGTAGTAACAATTACAATGTTCATCGGAGTAAAACCTACTTAAAAGTTCGTCTCCTTTCTGCATCCTCAGGAGCTTCTTCCACAATGTAACGAATAAGTTGTTCCACCTGATCTCTTTCTCGCAGACTGCATAGCAAAAAAATAACAATAATAAAAAATAAGGACAAAGACTATGACCCCCAAGAACCCAACAACAGACATGTATGTTCATGTGCAATCAACTAGTTTCAGAACATGACAAACAGTATAGATTACTGAAATAATCTAATCATGTGCAATAAAAGCTTAAGAAAAAATCACAATTACTCCCCAATCATTCAACATGTACAGAGTTCACCATATGGAACATGGAATATGGAATCACAAATATATTTCCAGAAATCAAAGTACATCTCGATAGGAATATTGCAACCAAAAATAATATTTCAAACATAATTTGTACACTGTGGAATTAGGTTGATTCACCTCTCTAAGAAGAAGATAAAAGGAACATTATTTAAACAGAGAAACAAAGTGGGTATCCTCCTAAGATAACTGAGTAGAAATAAACAAGTATATAAAGAAGAGAACCAAGAAATAAATAAACTCCCAAAAAAAAAAATGTATCTTTCCGGTCTCTATTAACATCATCAAAGCTAACTTCTTTGACATACCAGCAGCCATACGACCTTCTTCCCTAACATTGTGTACCTTCACTTAAAAACAATGTCATCACTCGTGCAGTGTAAAATAATATTTAAGTATCAAAAAAGCATGAAGCTAGGACACTTAGTGAGTTAATTGATGTTATAGGGTGTATATACTTTGATGCTGTACACAAAGAAAAACACTAAAATACACAAGAAGCAGATTTTCTAAAGAAAAGAACACAACATCTGCCCCATAAACAAATCACAAGGAAATACAAAAGTAGTTGACAACTGCATAATGTGTAAAGATAAAGATACAAGAAAAGATGACAAGAATACTCTTTAAAAAATCAAATGAGTTCAACAATGATAAAAGAGCATATCCACATTCATTCAAGCTGAACTAGGATTGTCTTCAAATGGCGGTTCATGTTTCTTGATGAAGGTAACCCATTTTGGTTAAATATATGCTGACCAAGCAGGTAAAAGAGTCGCTTGGAATATTCAGTTTACTAGATGCTTAATTTTCGGAGTAAAGACTTGCTTCTTGATTGCCAACTACCAAGAATACAAGAAATTTGATGGGGAAGCCTCCCAGTTTGATGCTTTCTAGGACAGCTGTGCTTGAAGTTAGAAGCTTCTATAAATCCTTAAGTAGAGAGGATAACTTCTTAACATGCAAGACCATGAAGATCCATGCAAAGAGTCCAGTTACCCAACAAAGATGTTAAATCTTGAATTAATTCAACCTTCAAAAGAGAAGGAGGCGCTTCAATAACACATGTAGATTGCAGAATCAGTGAAAAAGAGTTCTCAAGGATGAAGAAACTTTGGAAAACCAGATCTTTTATTCCGTTATGTATTTGTCCTACAGAACAAGATATTGGTATAATCCTTTACCTAGATTATACACAATAAATATCAGCCAGAATTTACAAATACAATCTAAATATGTAACATGAGGAAATGAACTGAAACTTAGAAGACCCTCAAGATAGGGCATGCACAATAAAGATCAGCAAGAAACACAAAGACTAAATCACAAATATAATATTTTAAGTCCACAGCATAGGCTGTAGCAGTATTAATCAAGCAACAAAGAATGAGGAGGGTATTATAATCTTGCTCATCAGACTAAAACAAGTAATATTTCAGGAGATCAAACAGCCAATGCTACAAATATTAACAACAAACCATACAACCAGATATGCCATATTAGGCGACTAAACTTACAATAAGAATAAAACATTAATCAATAATCAAAAGTAAGAAAATAAAGATTGAATTACAAGTTGATAAGGCGCCCATTGAGAGATTTGCATTCTTGGATTATTTCATCCTCGTCAAGAAGCTCCTCTAATGTAAAATTTTCCTTATCCAATATCGTCTCGACCTGAAATGCATACACAGCATAAAGACAAAAGAAAATGCAAGTTCATATACAGTTCCTTAATTACTCCTGAGAGAAAATTAACAAATTAAATAAGAGGGGGAAAAAAAACAATATAGCCTAAAGTTTTCATCTGTGAGCTGGCCACAAGAAGTAGAGGATAAAGTGGTCTTATCTCCTGCATTGTAGAATTGGATATCAAAAAATATGAATTCACGAACAGATTCTTTCTCGAAGTCACACCCTTGACAATGTGATGGTCCATATACTGGTCTAATATAACTTGAGAAAGACTACCCACATATAGTTGACACGTTATTTAAAAAGGCTCCAAGAGTCTAGATCTGCAGAGCTGAAATACAAAAATCTGTTTGCCAGAAAAGATACCCAGCAAAGGCACAAGAATATAACCCAATGTATTATTCTGCAAGAATCTACAGGATGAAGGATGGAAACATGTGAAAACTATTTATAAGCTCCCATATTCAACCAAAAGGTTCCAAACAAGAACAATGCTTGAAGAAATTTCTCATAGCACTTTCATGAACCAGGCATGCAGTTACTAGGATACTAGAGCATCCCACAATATATGGTATCAGGTCTTGTATAAAAATATCAGCTGGTCACCAATAAGAGTCCAAAGTGCTTTCACTTTAAAATTCATCAAGCATCAACAATTTACAACAACAATTTACAAAAACCTGTTTTACCAACTTTTTCCTTAATAATCATTCACCTTCAGAAACAAATCTTGCACTTTATATTTGGTCTCATTCAACTCAATGCCATTCTTATGGCTTCTCATATCTTAGTCAAGAAGCAAAATACTTACTGTTCCCAGCAATTACATATCTTATGGTCCTCTATCAATGGTGAATGAGAGACAAACTTTTGTCAGAAAACAGAGTGAAACCCCAAAAATTCTAAAGCAGATGGAAAACCACTCATGCTTCAAACAACAGTTGGTTCAAGACTGCAGATAGCATGCAAAGTATTTATCGATAACATTGCTATCATGGATTTTGTATATCATATCTCTTCTGCGTTCTGCCCATTCTTATCTGCACTTTGATTGCAACCCCTTAGTGCTACTACTTCCTTTATGTGATAAAAAATAACCAGCACTAATTTCCCCCATAAGTTTCCCAAATTCTAGCTCGCGTAATTTATTACAGATTACACCTAATTAATTATCTCACCTACTCCTCGTTCCCTTACTATTTATGATTCAGCTTCATCTCTTCATGCTACTATAGCCCAGAGAGAAGGCTTTCTTTGAGGTTGTGTTTTCTGTGGGGTAAAATCTTGGAAAAGAAATTATGATTCAGTAAAATAAGATTTTCTAATGTCTGTTTCACATAGTCCTAGAAAAACTAGGAGAATATGTGCCAGAGGGGAAAGAAGATTAGAAAAAATTTCACAGATTTAATTTTCCTCGATAAGAGAAGTTGTTGAAAGAGGAAACGAAAAAAAAAAAAAAAAAAAAAAAAAAAAAAAAAAAAAAAAAAAAAAAACTAACTTCAATTTTCAAAAAATAGAAGAGAAAATATTTCTATAAAACTTTCATTAATAAACAAAAAAGGAAACATAGGAAGTTTTCCTAGAAATTAATTTTTGTGAAATTATATTACCCTTAAGTCTTTATATAAAAAAAAAAAAAAAAAAAAAAAAAAGAAACACCACCCTCATTAGAGAAACTAAAGTTACAAATCAATCCACTTTAAAAATATTAATCACATATATGTAGAATGGTTAACAATTAATAGAGATGCTTTCTTTGTAAGGAAGGGAAAAAACAAAAAGGATACCATATAGAGGAGCATAGACCACGATAATACAACCCAAGAATCCACCCAAATATCTCCATAATTTGCAACATCCATGTCAGGTCCAAAGAAACTAAAGGAAAAGCCAGAACAAATGATCAGACAACATACAGATAAACAGAGACAGAGGCCTTTAAACAACCTTAAAATTCATCCTATTGAGCTTTCTCTATACCACCTACAATCAGCCTCTTCATCAGTGCAACTCCCCAGAGGAGGGTTGCAACTTTGACGTTGTAGAATTCTTCCAAAATAACTGGCACAAGAAGTCCTCCCAATCTCCAACAAAGTACAGCTCCGAATGAAACTTGTACTTCCTTTGAAAGAATGAGATGGTTTGTCTTTATTCTAACTAGTAGTAGAGAGAATAATTTGCATTATAGCAGGAAAAAAATCCACTCAGCTTTGTTTGATAAAGCTTCCCATCCTGAAAACCCTCAAAAGCAGTATCCTGCTCAATAGGCTGCCCTTTTCTACTTAGATTTCAAACGGAATATACCTAGATACCCAAAGGAAAGTTGGTTTGTATTAAGAAGAATGATTAAACCATATAGATTTTTTATAATCTTTTACACCAAAAAAGATAATTTGCTTAAGAATTCCATACATGCCAAGAATCCTCACAAATGCAACTTTCAAAGGGGGGAGCAGAGGCATTTTGGATGTCGTACAACTTTCTAAATCAACTTCCATGGGAAACCACAGATCTCAACCTTACTAGCAATAAGCAAAATATACCTTGTATTTCTCATTAATGAAGTGAGAAGGCCAAATCCACCTATCCTTTCAGCCACCTATAAAAGGCAAATAGATATAAGAGCTTAAATAATGGATCTAGAAGCTCTTAAAGGTAGACCACTCACCCTTTTCGACATTTTTCCTAGTTGACAAGGACAATGGAAGAATGTTTCGTGGACTTCTTTAAGGAGAATGAAGCATCCTCCAAATAAAGAAGATTAAAGAAACAACAACAACAAATTGAACATTAATCCCAAATTTTGGAGTCGACCGTTTGAGAGACCAATATAGGAGATGAAAGAGAGAAAAATAAATAAAATAACATAAAATTAAATTTTGAAATCAAAAATAAAGAAGATAAAACTAAAAAATAAAATTATTGAAAAGAAAAAATTAAAAATAAACTATCTATAATAATAATAATAATAATAAAGTCTCACTCCTCCTAACTGGTGCATTTTTTGGATTTTCGTTACACATATCCAAACCACCTTAAACGATATTCTCTCATTTTATTCACAATTAAACTCACTCCCAACTTAATACGAATCTCTTCATTTCTAATCATATCTTTTCTAGTTGTACCAAACATCCATCTAAATATTCTCATTTTAACTACAACCATTATATATTATTATTGTTGTTTAATAATACAACATTCAATGTCATACAATAATGCAGGTCATACTGCGATTTTATAAGACTTCCCCTTCAATTGCAATGGCATCGTACAATCGGATAAAAAAAAAAAAAAAAAAAAAAAAAAAAAATCTCTAAATGTACTTCTCAATTTCATCAAATCCACTTGAATTCTATAATTCACATCTCTATTTACGTTCACTTTTTGGTACGTCCTATCCCTTTAACTTAATCGTTTCTTTATCATTTTAATAACTACCATCAAACGTACATTTCATATATTCACTTTTTGACCGACTTAATCTAAATCTTATAGATTCTAGTGTCCCTCCATAACTTCAAATTTAGCGTTAATGTCATATTTAGTTTCATCGACCAACATTATATCATCAGCAAAAAACATATACCGCGGTATTTCATCTTGGATATTTTTCATTACTTCATCCATCACCATTGCAAAAAGGAGGAGACTTGCCAAACCTCAGTGAAATCCACTCTTAATTGGAAAACTATCAATTAAACCCCTAACAAATTCTTACATTGACAATACTCTCTCATACATATCTTTGATGAGATTAATGCATTTCAATATCTCCTTCTTCATCAACGCCCACGTCTGTATGTATGTATCTGGGAATCATATCATATGTTTTTTTTAGATCAATGAATACCATATGCAAATCTTACTTCTATATTCTAAATGTCTCCATCAAATATCTGATCAAGTGAATGGTTTCGGTGGTAAATCATTTTGACCTGAACCCAAATTAATTTTGGAACACACTTACCGCCAATCTCAATCTATACTCCATCACCGTCTCCCAAAACTTCATAGAATGATTAATAATTTTAATTCCTCTGTAACTGAAATAATTTTGTATATCATCTTTATTCTTATATAATAATAAAACCATGCTTTCCCTCTTTACTTTGGACATTTTCTTACTTTGCCAAATTTTGTTAAAAAGATTCTCTACATGTATTGCGATATCGTTGATATATCTTGTGCTCTAAATATCAAAAAAGTTATCAAAATAATCACTCCAATGGTTTCTTATACCCTCATTCTTTACAAGGATGCTACTGGTGTCACTTTTAATACACCTAACACCATGTAAATCATTTCCCTTCTGATCTCTTAGTTTGACAATTCTATAAAGTCAAAGAAGATTAAAGAAACAAGGAGGAAAAATACATCATTTGAGTACAGATGTCCAATCCCTCTGAGCATGTGGAGAGTTAACCCCTTTTAAGGATCTAGAGCCACAAGCCACAATAATCCTAAGAAAGCAACCTTATCTCCGATAAGAAAAACCAGGAATTCATTTCCATCCACATCCACCAAATCACTGTCATCATTGCATAAATGCAGAGTTTCATCATCTTTCCTACCATCAAAACCTTCAGACTTAAAAGGGAGGGGGGGAAAAACCTCTAAATTGGAAGGCAAACCAAACTCTGCCCCAAAAAATTTTAAAAAAAAAATCCAGTAATCTGCACCTGAGAGACTGGGCAACTAACAGGTGAGCAATAAATGATTCCATGATTCACCATGGTGCTGACACATTACACACATCATAATCAAAAAAGTACCATATCAAAAAAGAAAATGGGATATCATATATGCAACAATTTCAATTGCATTTTTACTTCATCTTCCCTATAAGAAGTCATTAAATTTGGATCTTTCTCATTTATGAACAGATGATGAAACCACAGTGCTTATAGTGCTTGTCAAGCTGGAAAGAACATCAAGAATGACATGTCCACCAGAATTACACAATAGAGAATCTATAAAGTCAGCAAGCTCAACAAAGACTTGAGCAATAGACCAAAAGTGCAAAGGAAATTGTCCATAAAATATTTAAGGGCTTCTCAGCACCCTTAAAAATTCACCTGTTCTGTTCCCTCCACAACAACCAAAACATGGATAGGAAGCACTCTCAAAACATTCCCCACTGTACAAGCTTCAGCCAACTCCAAGCCCAAACATGACTCTGTACAAAGCTTGGAATCACCCGCTTTATATTCCCAAAAAAAAAAGGAAAAGAAAAGAAAAGAAAAAGAACAAGATCTTCAGTCCAAGTGCAATGAAGCAACAAATGGTCCATGGCCTCCAAATTGCTTTTACATAAGGTACATCTGTTAATCAAAATAATGCGACTACTACGGAGTTTATGTCGAGTTAAAATCCTTCTCAAAGTGGCCTCCCAAGGGCAAGAGGATTCATGATGAACTTCCATGGAAAAAGGCCTATCCCTCCTTCCACATTACTCGATCTCAACCGATGGTTGAAGTCCTTGACCTCAAAATTCCAGAGTGAGAGTTCCACCAAAATACCATGTTTTCTTCTCCAAGGTCTAACTTCGCCTCCTCCAACATTGGGAGGGGGGATTCCCAATCCCTATCATTCTCTTGCCTTGTGAAATACACATTCCATTGATAATCACCCTGCAAAGTGACAAAGGATTGCATCGGAGCATTTTTTCCATGGACAACTCAAAGAAAATTCAGGGAAACAACTTCTTAAAAGGTCCTGAGGTGCAACACAAATATACAAGAAGGAGACTTTTGCCCGATTACCCACCTTAAGACCCACATAATCCAAAAAACACCCAACCCCATTGAATCTCCTTCCACACCACCACCCTGGAACCCATTAGATATCCACCCATTTTGAGCTGTACAATATCTGGCTAAGATCATCTGTCCAACTCTCAATCTCACCGGCTATCATATTTGCATATTCCCTCTTTCAACCACATATTTTCACTCCCCTCAGAGACCCTCTTGGTCCTTTCCCTTTTATCTTGGCAATCGAAGTTTTGAGTAAGATGCTTAACAAAGCAATGGAGTTTGGGTGGATTATGGGTTTTGTGGAGGGCAGGGAAAGGGAACTTAGGTCTATATCCCATCTTTTTGCAGATGACATGGTCATTTTCTGTGACAATGATATCATTAGATCCTCTTTCTGAAATGCAATCTTTCAAGTTTTGGGATAGTTTTGAACGGTAAAGGTGAATTTTGCCAAAAACAGTGAGATTATCCCACTAAGGCAAGGTATGAATTAGAGTCAGAAGCCTCCAGCTGTTCATATCTCGAGCTTCCTCTAGGGAAAAAACACAAATAAAGGGATACTTGTGATGGGGTCATGGAAAAAATTTGAGAAAAGGTTAGCTGGTGCAAATGGGGATAACTTTCCAAAGTTGTGGAGCCACCTGACAGAGCATACTCTTGAATTTTCAAATACGCCTCGAGTGTGTGTTTCCTATACCACATGGTTGACAATATTCATATACGAATTTCATAGGGACACAAGAAGAATGGCAGAGAGCTGTTTAGTTTGATAAAATGCAGGTGATCAAGCACCTTTTGCAAGCAGGAGCCTCCATATTAGATCCTTGATGGATTTAATAAAGCTCCCTAACAAGAATGTCTCTACAATTTGTTGTTTCAAATGACCCTCCCCCCACCCTAAAAGAAAAAGTCTCTCCAAAAGAAGTGAGATGCAGACATTAACTTGTAAATCTGACATCCTTCCTTTAGACCAGAAGAGCTTTGAATCAGTCAATCTACTTTTTAATCAAGATTTAATCATTCCTTGGCTTAACAATAATGATCAGATGCATAGAACCTGAACACAAGATTGTCCCCATAAAGGAAGTATTTTAACATCAAAAAGCCAGTTAAGTGTTTGTGAAGCATAGGCACTTCAAAATGAAAAGCATGTTTGCATTCAACACGTATCAAACATGACACTAGACAAATGTCCAAACATGCCACATGGTGTGTCTAGTTTTTCTCTTTGTTTTGTTATAAGAGCCATGCTCAACTCTTTCTGTTATTCCCTCCGGCACCAGGCACTTCTCCAACACTCTTTGGATGTTTCTAGGGCTGTTTTTGAACATTTTTGAGAAAATTTATATATCTACCACTAATACACCTGGAAAGTTTATATAGTTTAAGATGTTCATTAGGGCCTCACAAAAATTATAATGTTAGTCAAATTTAAACAATATAAATTGCTTATGTTCTAATTTCAAAATGTTTATAGGCAAAGTTTATTTCTATGATACATATTATTACATGCATACGTTCTTAAAAGTAATATTATAACGTTGTGTCTGTCTCCTAATTTTTGAATACTTTCCATGTCATGATGTCAATGTCATGTCATGTTCATCGTTTATGCCTCGTGTTCCATGCCAGCAACTCATATGCAGTTATAATGAAGAGCTAATCACACACGAACAAATGCCCTCCCACATTTAAAAGCTCTTTTGCGGGGCTTAAGATGTCACTTTACCAGTAAGAAAGAGGAGAATAGAATGAGGCATTTAACCTATTATATCATGCCCAAAGTACTTCAATATCGTATTTTCAAATTTGCACAGGTGAAGAGTAAAATTCATTCCATTTATGCTGCTTTGGTTACCAGGAAGTTGGAGAGAACAAATACAAGAATCTCCCCGTAAATCGTGCTTATAAGCTAGAAGTCATTAAAATCTTGGCTAGGGGTTAAAAATCTACTAAAGCTTTCCCATAACTATTGGAAATACCAAATGGTGATAATATTAGGATACAACTCAACTCATCTTAGATACCAAAATAATTAGGGTTATATATATATGCAATATGTATTGCTAGTCAGAGTTTCACAAAGCTTTCCTTTCAATTAACGGTCAATTGGATGTTAATATAAATGAAAGTGGTGATTCGATACCCATATCTGCTACAAGCTTCAATTTCCACAGTTTGTGTTTTGCTTTGAAGAGCATAAGGAAATTGGAGTCCTATAAAAACAATGAACTCTTTTAGCATCACTCCTACCAGAAGAAAATGTTTACTAATCATAAAAATTTCAAAATTTTGTTGTGCTTGGCTAGGTGTGCCTAATGTGAGCTATAAGATATCTTTTCCCTAATTGCTTGTCAATATTCCAGAGAACATAATGAGCCATTTAAAGATGTTCTTTTGTGATCAAATAATATCAACAATGACAAGTGCAGTATTTTAACAAATAGCACCTCGTTTGTGCTTAATGTGAAAGATACAGACTTAAAGGAGGAGTGTTGACCACATGTTATCGCTCTTGGTTAGTTGATTTCTTTTTCTTCATTGAAAGTTTTTAAGTCTCCAACATGAACCCCCAAACATATTCATTCTTCTTGTGCAGGTCTCTCTGCAGAATATGCGTTACTTAATCCCCAATAGAAATGGGAAAAAATACAAAAGAAAAAATATGTTTGAAACCCTCAAAAGTAGAACAATGAACTTGTTCATAACCTCAGGTTCCAGCATCTGAAACACCCCTTGCACATAATAAAGTTTTATTTCAAGGGCGAAAGATCCATCTCTGACATCCAGACATTACAGATTAGAGGAAAAACTATAATACACTAATTCAGCAAGCTTAGCGTATGCGCAGATAACGAAGCCAAATTATTGATTTAAAATGGTAAGAAAATTTTGACAAGCCATAATAATGCTTGAGACGCGACAAAGTAGTAAATGCAGCTAAAATTTTCACCATATCATCAGTAATGAACTCAGGTGATTTTGCAACAAAAGGCACATAATTAAGGAAAAAAGAATATCGCTAGTAATTAAGCAAGAGACTTTCTCATAAATCCACACAAGAATATAAGAACTCAACTTCACATTAAATTTCCCAATCTAACTAAAAACAAATTTTCGTAAATTGCAATTGAACCACACAAAAAATTAACTCCCAAAAACAAACATAAATGCTAAATCCCAATTCAATCCAATTAAACAGGAAAGAGAAGATGGAGCGAGAGGGAAAGATATGGAGCAAAGAAATGAAACTCACAGGAGACGCAGTGGACAAGCCTGCCATACGCCAAAACATTTTGAATTACAGAGAATGACCCGCCTCAATAATCAGATCTGCACAACTCAGAAACCCTAACACCTCCAACAAGAACCCTAGATACTAAGAAACCAATAGATTTGCTCTGTCATATGAAAGGATCACGTCTGCAAAGTCACGAATTTTGGCCGTCTTCGAATATTCGATTCAGCGATGGAGACGCAGAGCAAGCATACAATCAACGAAGAGAGAGAAAGAGAGAGAGAGAACAAAACACCTGCAATCGCGGGAGGGGGTGAGTGTTTCGGAGAGATGAACAAAAAGGTGTATGATATATTCATTTATGGAATATAATTATTTTCTTTTTTTGGATAATAATAATATATTTTGGCGGAGATCTTTTATGTGAAGGATTTTTGCGGAGAGAGATCTTGCGTTGGAGGTTTGTTGTCCGAATGGTGGCAGCATTTATTGTGTCACTCAACCCCACAAGTAAAGCTTTTTTAACCTTTTTTTTAAATTTTAGTTTTTGACCTTTTAATTTTATTTCATGATGGTGACAACAGATCTTTCAAACCATTGATTGAATCTTTGGACCAAAAGACCGAGTTTGTTTCGGTTTAAGAGAATATTTACATGGTTATTATGGTCATTTCATTGCATGATTTTTTCATGCTCTTTTTTAGGAAGAAAATGGATAATAATAATTATAAAGGGGTAAATATAAATTTAAAAAAAAAATTAACACAGTTATTACTCATTGAGATGAATTTTGAAAATGTATTAATTCAAGAAAATACCAATATCTAATTATTCAAGGGAATAGAATAGTTATTAAATTCCTATTAATGTGAACCCCAAGATTCAACATAAATTTTCTATTGCAGACCTTATTTTTAACATGAAAAATTATGAATATGATAATAATTTTAATTTTTTTAGAGATAAATTTAATTTCTATTTAAAATTTTTATTATTTTTATAAAACACTTCAATTAAAAATTTATGTAAATAAATTTATGGGTTAGTGAGTGACGTGCTGACCGATAGGTGAGTATTTATAGAATAAAAAGAGACTAAGCATAACATGAATGATAATGGCAAGGAAATATGTCTAATATCAATAAGTTGGCATTATAGGTCATGGTAGGGTTTACTAATATTGATAAAACACAAATAAGAAATTCTTGAATGGGATAATATGGCTTAAATGGTAACATTATTGTTGGATATGGGTTTGAATTCATAGATAATAATTCTGTAAACTTAAACGGGATAACTTAGTCGTCTGATAGTATTAATCGATAAGACCTGCAAAAAATCACCAGAGAGTATTCCAATAGGGGAGACTCCGACACTCAAATTAGAGAGTGTGTCACGCCCCGAACCGAGAATCGTGAACAGTCGCCCGTTGCTCTGGATGCCGGCTGTATTTCTACAGAAAATCGGGCAGAACCTCCCCATAAATCGGAGGTCTCCCATGTACAATTAAACCTGTATACCTGTATAAATTAAAATCATCCTGTAAATTAAACCAATGGTCATCCCGACCTCTCTAAAACAATCCATCAAATCTCACAACCGACATCCAGACAACGCAAGACTAACAAATCACCAACAGTTCTAGCCACAGACCTCTACTGTCATGTCCAACTAGAGCATGAGCAGCCGCCACACCAAGCGAACCTAAATTTATACAAACGTATAACAAATTTCCCAAGTAACATTCAAATACGTACAATCACCTCAATACAAATGAAATATGAGAGTTTCGCAACAAAAGTCCAAAAATTATACAGTCATCCCATAATATGTACACGGTCAATTACGGACCTCAATATCAAGACCATGCAGGGTCAACATAAAGTACGAAATTCATATTTTCAATTAAAACTTAAATCTCACCGTCGTGAATCCAATCCACCAACAAGCTATCATACCTCTAGAGCCAAATGCGTCGCCCTAGCACCATAATCCTGTCTGGGGAGGGAAAGAGGAGGGGTGAGTACTCAGAGAAGAATACTCAGTGAGTGAGTAGGTCAATGTAATCGTGTAATATGGGGTGTGAAACTGGAGTGTCAAAGCATAAATATATAAATCATATTTCAAATCATCATGCTTTTTATTTCAACAATATATCATTTACACGCATTATCAAGTCAAATATGCATCCAAAACACTGTCAATAAAATCATAGAGCTGCCAGCCGAAAATGTCCCGACAGAGGTCTACCATGACCTATGACAGGCGCACCGGAGGTGTTATATGCGATTTTTATTTAAAGTACTCTCTACCCCGGCGTTGGCGACGAACCTCGTCCAGGTGCTAGACTTGGAGAGTGTATCCAAATCCTCCCCCTTTCGGGTTCAACCTGGCTAGTACCGTGTCGTAAATATAATCTCGACAACTCGTGGGATACCCCAGGCCTAGGCATATCCGGACACCACCCAAGCGCCTCTCACGGTGTCCTTCGTAGCTACGGAACAATACCTACCACAGCCCTTAAGGCCAAAATCTATATCATATCAAATATGTGCCGTAAATCAGGTTCACAAACCAAATGCAACATATAGCATAAAATGACACATTATACATTTCAACCACATGCATGCATATTTTTCATAATTCAACCAAATTTTAGGACACTCCATCGGTTCACAAAAATCATTTCCAAAATCAGTCAAAACATTTCAAACACACGATAAATCATGCTCATTTATCAAACTGTTGTAAAATAGGGTTTACATATTAAACGAAAACATTGAAATAAATCTCACTCACCATATACGGGAGGGTCAATCACTCCCTACAATGCACAACAAGTGTTGAAACTGTGCTCCCCTCGATCGGTCTCCAAGCGTCACTGCAATGACAAAACACAATATGTATATATATGATTTGTGCTACATATTTCAAAAGCCACTATGTTAAATTTATACTTTTAATTAATCATATGTCTAGGATTAAGACTTAGGGTCTCATAGCTAGGCTTCACATGTGCACAAGTGCTGTCCCCTTTTCATCACCAAATGTAAATTTCAATTCCTCATTTCCGAAGGCACATAATTCAACCTATAAGCTCTAAGGTTTCCCATACCTTCCTAACAAACAATGCTACTTTAAATTATCCAAAACCACCCCTTTCACACCCTATCAAAGGTACAAAATTAAATCAACACAATGTCATTTTTAACCATCAAGATCATCATTCATACATATACAACTCAAAATTTACATAACCCTTTATTTCCAAATCTCTTCAATGTTCTCAGTCAAAGTAAATACACACATTTACACTCCAAATTCTTACAAACTTCTCTCTTTCGACATACCTACACAACACGTATATAACAACTATACAAGGATACATATTTACTCTTTACATATGCTTTGCATTCGGAAACATAGTTTTCAACTCACAAATCATATTAGCATAATCTATCCTTTTGGCCAAGGTTCATACACACACTCATACTCATATACCTTTATTCAAATCTCTTCTTCAACACCAATACACACATACATTTTCTCATACATGCACATACACATATTCTTCTTTTCCATTTCAATCAATACACATACATCATTCTCTCCCTAACACTCTACACATCTTTCAACTTCATCTCCACCAACAAACACACATATAATACACCACTTTAGCACTACAATTCAGCACATACATTTGTACATTAAAACCAAATTTTCAACACTCCAAAATACACTCAAATCATCCCAAATTCTAGCCACACAATCTTGTCATCAATGGTATTTCATTTATAAATAATTAACAAAATCAAATTCGAGTCAACTTCAATCCTAAAAATCTCTCAAAGTCGGAAGCAAGTCTAAAATAATTAAATTTTCTTTAAGATAGAAAATTTTTGAAAAATTATACACTTTTCGATTCTCATCCGATTTCTTCAAACCATATGTCATTTTAAAGGTATTGAAACCTATTTTCATAATATAGAGAGTGTATTTGACTTACCTATATGCAACACCAATTATAAAGTAAAACAATGCATCAATCCTTAGGCTTAAATCCCAAATTTCAACTATTTTCATACATATGTCAAATTAAACTCTAAAGGAAAGTATTCAAATCAATTCAACTCGATCTCATTATCCTTTAATATGCTTCTTCCATACTAAGCAACCTAATTCGCGTAAATTTTTAAACTTAACCCTCACATTCAGGCATATTCCAATCAATTTTCAACTAAAGCTATACAAACGAGTTAAACAAACCTCTATTATTATCTAACACATTCTATTATGCAACGCAGCCCTATTTATATCAAATTCTAAGCTTAACATAAATAATTTCATATGAAATTGCAGGAAAGTACATTTCCTTTTAATCTAACTTATTTCAAAGCATACATATAGTTTCCAATTCTAATTTCAATATTAAATTCGATAAAATAACTCAAATATCAAAAGGATTGCATTTCCCTCACCTAGGGTTTTCATAGCTCACAACCCTAACGTCCGTGCGCAACTCAGTTCGGAATCCTGCAATGTCTCCAAATTGAAACAAGCAATTAGACTTAAGCACTATGGAAATCAAAACCCTAGAACTAAGATTTAACTCAGCCCTTACCTGCACACAGAAGGAATCGTAGCTCAGCCTAGGGTTTCTGACAGAGGCTGTCGATTTGGGCTCTGCAAGAGTGGCAGAAGGCACGCGAGCGTGCAAGCAGGGAAGGGGCGCTGCAGCCGCGTGCGCAGTCGCGCGCGCAAGGGCTAACGTGGGCTGGAGCCATCGCGCACTGCACGGGCGCGCAGGAGGGGCTGTGGCCCGTCACGCGTGCATAGGGGCTGGGCTGTCGCGCGCGCAAGGAGTTGTCGCGCTCTATCGAGCGTAGGGAGAGCCGTCTGTCGCGCGAGAGAGAGAGAAGAAATAGAGAGAGGCAGAGATGGTCAGATGAGAGAGAGATGGTGCGGGACAGACAGGTGGCGACCGCGGTAGCTCGCGGTGGCCGCGGTGGTGGCAGAGGAAGGCGAAAAACGCGAATGGGAGAGAGCAGGGAGTGAGAGAATGAGAGATATAGTGACTGTGAGGGAGAGACAAGGTAGTCAGAACCACCGATGGGTGGCGGCGATCAGCGGCGGCGGCGGAGGAAGCCGCGGATGGCGGAGGGAAGCGAATGGTCGCGGGAGAGGGTGAGAGACAAAGAGGCGGAGAGATGGAGAGAGAAGGAAGGAGAGAGAAAGATTAGGGCTAGCCCTAATCTTTCTTTGGGCAAAACGCAGCGTTTTGCTGCGTTTTGTCCCACCTTTTTTTTTTATAAATTAATAAATAAATAAATAAATAATTATCAATATATATATTATTATATCCACTTTTCTCTAGCGTATAAATTTCGTATAAATGTGATTTACTGCGAATTACGGATGTAGCATTTTAAAATATACCGAAAATTCAATTTAATACCCCAAAATCAAAAATCAAAAAATTTAAAATCTTTCTATATAAATATATATATATAAACGGAGGAAATATTTTATATATATTCCATGAACAGTATACTTGTACGAACACCGCTGTGTCGGTGTTACAGAGTGGCTTTCGAAAAGAGAAACAAACCGAAAGAGAGCTCTATATACCTTGTTTACAATGTGTAGGTCCAGAAAAGCGTACTTGACCTAGTGGCTTAGTGATGTTTATATAGTCTCAGTATGTGAAAGTCGTGTGCATGTGAGATGTTGAAACTCTATTTTCCTTACGAAAGCACCTGAGATTATAGGAATCATAATGTAAGATTCTAAATGATTTCAAACTCTTACCGGTTGGAAAAATCCAGATCATTATGGTTATTCTTTTCCTTATTAGTTACGATTGTAGGTCTCCTTTCAATTTACGTGAGATTGTCCCCATGATTTAAAGAGAACGAATATTATGTTAGTGGATCAAATGATGACCGTCGAGTACCGAGAAGGTCTAGATGCAGATCAACATTGGATCGAGTAGTTGGATACTGAGGAGAGATCTGGTTGGCGTGCACCAAGAGAGTGTCTTTTGATGAACCGCAAACCTGATTAGCCTTGAACCCAACATGACTTAAGTTGGGTACCATCATTTACCCATACTCCTGATGTCGCTTCGAAGAAAATGTGTAAGGAGTAAGTGAAGGGTCGCTTCTTGGAAGGTCGTAGGAGCGTAAATGTAGATAACCACCAAATAAATGATCCCGAAATAAATGTTACATGGGGAATTGGAAAACCTAAATTCTTTATTCATTGCGCACGTTTCTCATTAGGCCGTTTTGTCTGCTCAAGATCGCTGAGGTCGAGTCTTCCTGGTTATAAATGAGCAGTTGAGATCCATGTACCATGTTAATGCGATATGGAGTACTTCTGAGAGTCATTCAATAAGTCCCTTCTATTGAAAGTTAGTATTTTCAAAAGATAGCTTGATCATGGGTTTTGAATTACAAAACTTGATAGTTTAAAAAACTTCAGTCGATACAAAGCTCCATTATGAATAGGACAGTCGATACAAGGTCCCGTCATGTCATCCAGAATTTAGGCGTCGTGGTGGAATCTATCAAATCTCTCATCAGGATTCTGGCTTTATTCACAGAGAGATTTTAGCTCGAATAAAAGAGATTCTTATTCATAGTGGAAGCTCTCTTCTCAAGGTAAAAAACATCATTTGACTGATAAATGTAGCTAAGGTTATTGAAGATACTTCTTTGGCGCTCCGTCGGGTGGACAATAAGAGTAGTCTGGGAGGTGGTCGGAGGCTTGATACATTTGTACTATCCTTTTGGCAAACTCCTACCTTCCTCAGCTCCTTCTGCAGTCTTCTTATTCTGATTGTGTAATGTTGATAGGCCACGGAACTTATTCCAATTCTCAGTTTACATTCAGTTGGCTTTTCAATATGGGGTTTATATGTTATTTTGGGCTCTAATATATTCCTTTTGATGTAATATAGTCTGACTCTAAGACTTGTAAATTTTCTTTCACATTGTATCTCTGATGTGTACTCATTGTGTTGAAATAAAGAGAGTTGTGTTACTTACTTGTCGATCTTACTTTAGTCGAAAGGGTAATTACCTTGTCTGTTGGTATTCCATTGATGCGAATAACAAATACTGAACTACCGAGTGAGCAATCTGGCCAATAGTATGTCTCTTGGTCAGTAGGCTTACTTAGTCGCTAGGCACGGGCTCCACTACCCTCATACTCATTATGTTGATAGCATCTGAAAGGGTGAGTTGTGTTTACCCGAGTATGGGTTTTTCTCACATTGACAGTATGTTTGTTTAATGGAGCTCAACCAGGCGAATAAGCCGTTCCACCCAACGGAGAGATAGATCCTTTACCGATGACACGTTCATTTGATAGAAGGGGTCGTGTCCATCCAACAAGGAGATAAATTCTTTATTGATGACACGCTTTGAGAAACATAATTACAAAAATAGATCGGTCGGTTGATAGTGTAGTATAACAAGGGAGAGGACCATAGAGGCCTTGATCATTTGAATGGGCGTGGAACAGAGGATGTTCCCATGGGCGAATGTCAGTTGTTATTGATAATAGATATACAGGTTCTCGGAATTCCAAGTTCTAGACACAGTCAAGCCATTTAGGTGATCGAGGCAGTATGTGTTTGGGCAGACTTCTGAGCATACTTTATAAGGCCCTTCCCAGTTAGGCGCTAGTTTTCTCCATGGTTGAGTTTGATTGGTGGCTTCTACCTTCCTAAGCATCAACTCACCCCGCTTGAATGTTCTAGTTCTAACCCGTTTATTGTAATACCTTACCATTTGCTGTTCGTAAGCAGCCATTTAGATAGATGCCATTTCCTTTAGCTTAGGGAGTACATCTAGCTGTTCACGTAACACTGTTTCATTCCGGCCTTGTTCGTATAGATCCACTCGCAGCAAATGAATGCCAATCTCCACTGGTGTTGTTGCCTTGCAATTGTACGTTAGGCTAAATAATGTTTTTTCTATTACCCTTTAGGGCATTGTTCAGTAGGCCCAAAGAATACTATATAGCTCATCTACTCAACAACCTCTGACTTCGTCTAGTGCGGCTTTTAACCCTTGTAAGATCGTTTAATTAGTTACTTCTCTAAAACCATTAGTTTGCAGATAGGTGATGGAAATGAAGTGATGCTAGATCTCCAATCTACTATAGAAGTCTCAGAAACTTCTGCTGTCGAATTGCTTGCTGTTGTCGATAATCAGAATGTTAGGCACACCAAACCTGGTAATGATAGACGTCTACATGAAATGCAGCATCTTACCGTTGGTAATATGGACCAATGGTTTGGTTTCTACCTACTTGGTGAAATAGTCAATGACTATAACTAGAAACTTTTGATGTTCGGTGGCTGGGGGGAACGGTCCTAAGATATCCATTCCCTATTAGGTGAACGACCATGGGCTGGCTATCAGGCAGAACTCGGTAGAAGACTGACGTGGTACCGATGAGAAGCACTAGCATTTGTCACATCTTTTGATATAGTCATCCACATTGGTCTTCATGGTAGGCCATTAATACCCTTGCAAAGAGCTTTGTTCACCAGATTTCAAGCACCTAAGTGGTTGTCATATATCTCTTCATGGATTTTTCAGAGTATGTAGTCCCCTTCTTCAGATATCAGGCACTTTAGATATGAATGGGTGTAGGACTTCTTGTAGAGATCTCTATTGATGAGAGCATAGTGAATGGCCTTATACCTCAACTTGGCAGTTTTGCAGGGTGAGCTTGGTAGCTGCCATGCTTCAGTAGGCATCTATGGGGGCTTTCCAACTCGATGAACTATTCGTTAACAAGACTTGTTCGGGCTCTTCGATACGTGGGTATGGTAGGCTCTCTGTATAAACTATTCGATTGGTCATTACTGAATCAGAGCTGACTAACTTTGAGAGTGTACCGACTTGAGCGTTCTCTGATCAAGGGATCTATTGTATGTCTACCCTATTGAATTTGTCCATCGCTTCATGTATCTTAGATAGGTACTTTGCCATTATTGGCTCTTTAGTTTCGTAGACCCCTTTGATCTGCTTAATGATCAGTTGGCTGTCGATGAAGACCCGTATATTTTAGGCCCCTAGAGATTCTACGATCCTCAATCCGATTAAAAGGGCTTTGTATTTGGTCTAATTGTTGGCTGCCTGAAAGTCGAAATAGAGGACATTTCAGTTTTAAAATTGTTGTCCCACTAGAATGAGTTCGACTTCGCTTCCTGAAGAGTTAGTTGACCTATCTATGTGAAAGGTCCATTCCAGCTACGAGTATTCTTTTTGGTCGTCAGTAGGGGACTAGTTTGATGGGTGTTGGGAACGTGCATTAAAGGATAAAGTCTGTGAGAGTCTGGACTTTGATAGCTGGCCTCGACTGGTATTCAATATTGAATTTGCCTAGTTCGATGCTCTACTTAATGGGTCGACCCAAGGTGTCTCTCTTTTGTAGAATTTGTTATAGAGGTTGGTTGGTCAGCACCACAATGGTGTGAGCTTAGAAGTATGGTCGAAGAAGTCGGGCGACGATGACTAGGGCAAAAGCTGTCTTCTCGATAGGTCGGTAGTTAATGTCAGACTGATGGAGTTTGTGACTGACATAGTACACTAGTCTCTGTGCGGTGGATTTTTATCTCACGAGAGCAGAGTAGAGCATTTGGTTAGAAGCAGAGAGATAACTGAAGAGATTCTCATTAAGGATCAGCCGAGAAAGGAGAGGAAGTGATTTAAGATATTCTTTGAGTCGCTCGAATGCAGCCTAGCACTCGGGCATCCATGTGAATTTTTGGGACTTTTTTAAAGTATCATAAAATGACTTAGACTTCTCCACCACTTTTGACATGAATCGTTTTAGAATTGCGATTCTATCAATAAGGTGTTGAATGTCTTTCACCATCCTTGGTGGTGCCATGTTAAGTGTGGTTTGAATCTTTTTCGAATTTGCTTCGATTCCTCAATTGGTAATCAGGAAACCTAGAAATTTTCCTAACATGATTCCAAAAGTGCACTTCACCGGATTCAACCTCATGTTATAATGCTTTAATATTTGGATGTCTCTTCTAGATCCGCGACGTGGTCTTCGGCATTAGTGTTTTTGACGAGCATGTCGTTAACATAAGTCTCCACGTTTCTGTCAAGTTGTTTACTAAAAACTTTGTTGACCAAGTATTAGAAGGTTACCCCGACGTTCTGGAGGCCAAACAGCATGACCCTATAATAATAGGTACCGAACTCTATGATGAAACTAGTTTTCTCCTCGTCTTCTGGAGCCATATGTATCTGATTGTAACCTGAGTAGGTATCTATAAAATTTAGGAGTTGGTAACCTGATAAATTGTTTACCAACTTATCAATATTGGTGAGCTAATAGCTGTCATTTGGACATACCTTGTTGACGTTGATGAAGTTCACACATATTCTCTACTTGTCGTTTGTCTTATTTACCATAATTACAATGGCTAACCACTTTGGGTACGATACTTCTCGAATGAACTCTGCTGCTAGGAGTTTCTAGACTTCTTGTATTGCACGTTGACATTCTAGCATGAACACCCTTTTTCTTCTGCATAACTGGCTTGCGACTGGCATTTATAGTCAGTTTGTGAATTATAATCGAGGGATGGATGCCTGGCTTGTCTTTAGGGGACCATGCAAAAACCTTTGAATGACACCATAAGCAATCAACAATTGCCTTTCAAAGGGATATTGGCAGATAAGCACCGACTTGGACAGTTTGACTGGGTGTGTCTATGATAGGGACTTCAATTATTTCCTCTCCGGGTTGAGGTTTAGACTGTTACTCGGTTTTATCTCTGAATTCCATAGAGTCTATTGCAAGGACTTCTCTTTCTTCTCCCATTACGAGGATGATTGACTGATTGGGATCGCCGTAGAGTAATGCGACCCCCAAAGGTATCCTGAATTTGACCTTCATATGTCTAGCGCTTGGTAATGCTTCGAGGCTAGTCAGGTTAGGGCGACTTAGGATGGCATTATAGAGAGATATAAGTTTTACCATATAAAAAGTGGTTTTAGCGACAACTTGATGAGGGGCCGTTCTTAGAGTTATGATGAGTGAGATGGTTCCTTCTGGATGTATATGTTCGCCAGTGAATCCTTTAATGGACTAGTCAGAAGGTTGGAGATGAGATAGGCCAAAACCCAGTCGTTGGAATACATCCCAAAGAGGATGTCGTGGTGTGTTCCTTGATCTATAAAAGTCCTTTTGACGAGGTAAAATTTGATTCTTACCATGATGACTAGTGGATTGTTTCGATTGATATCGACTCCTATCAAGTCATCGTCATCAAAACTAATAATTGGTCTCTTTCTCTTGACTAAGGCCTTGATGGAGAGAGGAAGAAGATGGTGATGAGAGCTGGTTTGGTTAGGAAATCAGTCTGTTTCCACAGATAGCGTCAATCAGTTATAGGTAGGTTTGACTTCACAGATAATGATTCTACTAACTCGAACGGGATGATTTGGCCGTCTAATGGTCTTGATTGATGAGAGCTGTAAAAAACTACAGGAGGGTACTCCAGTGGAGGAGGTTCTTACGCTCAAATTAGAGAGCCATTTTTGGGAAAAAAAAAAAGAGAAACAGACTGAAAGAAATCTCTGTATGCCTTAGGTGCAATGTGTAGGTCCAGAAAAGTGTAATTGACCGAGTGGCTTAGTGATGTTTACATAGCATCAGTGTGTGAGAGTCGTGTGCATGTAGGGTGTTATGAGACTCGGCTAGTATCACGGGTAACCGTGACACTATCCGATCAAAGTTTGACTCAAACTCGGTTAAACTGGGCTCGAGCTTGAGCTCGGGCTCAGGTAGTTCAATATCAAGCTCGAGCTTGAACTCAACTATGTCGATTTTGAAAACTCGGCGAGCCCAATTAGTTATATTTTTTAAAATAATTTTTATATGTGAAATTACGTTTGTTTAATAAATTACCCGAGATCGATTAATTAATAGATACTACCTAATGATACTATTCAATGATACTAACCGATGACACTTCGAATTCAAACTCGAGTTCGAGAAATGCAAGCTCAACGAGCTCGAGCTCGAGCTCACCTCACCAACACTTGAGCCAAGCTCAGGTATTAACACTACCCGACTCGACTCGAGTATCATAACACCCCTAGTTGAAATCCTAGTTTCTTTATGAGAGCACCTCGAGATTATGGCAATCATAATGTAAGATTCTCAAAAATTTCAAACTCTTACTAGTTGGAAAAGTTCAGATCATTATGGAGATTCTTTTCCTTCTCAACTATGATTGTAGGTCTCCTTTCCATTTACGTGAAATTATCCCTGTGATTTAAGGAGAATGAATATTACGTTAGAGGATCGAGTGAAGACCGTTGAGCATTAAGGAGGTCTAGATGCCGATCAACATTGGACCGAACTATTGGCTACCGAGGAGAGATCTGGTCGGTGATCACCAAGGGAGTGCCATTTGATGAACTACGGGCTTGGTTAACCTTGAGCCTAACATGACTTGGGTCGAGTACCATCAATTATCAAGAATAAAAATCGGTACTTGGTCAATTTATCTACCTAATTAGAGTTTGACATTTACCATAACTCTAGTTAAATCTTGAAACAAAGGGTTTATAGTACATGGTATGCATGATATTATGTTTTCTATGTATGTGATTTTGATATCACAATTTTGATTAAATATACTTTAATTGAGTGTTGTGTGTAGTGCAAGCAAGTGTCGTTCCCACGAAAATATTTTGTACTACTAACTATAAACTATCGTATCTAAGTTGGATAAATCAAATCAAGATTATGAAAATATTAAAAACTACGAGAATATAAATCGATTAAATCTATGGATAAGAAAAACCCTAAAACGTCAAATTCATCCATTTTTATCTTTCATCTGGTCAAATTTTTTTAAATCCCATAAGTTTATTGACTAAAAAATTATTGTTGATGATGATAAATTTTTTCGAGATTAGATTTACCCAATAGTCATACAATGAAACCCTAATTTGACTAATCAAAATTTAATGATCATGCAATTTTGATTAAATTGAATTGTATTAACTTCTGTGAAAAATCTGTAATTTAGGGGTTTCCCTAAATCTCCACACATGAAATTAATCTTCTTCGGTCAATCTTATAATCTCATATGGATTTTATTGTATTTGACTAATTCCTACAATTATATTGGTCATGCATACATTTAATCTCAAATCATACAAAACGCAGGCATAAATATTTTGAAATATTAAGATCAACAATAAAATCTTATCAAATAATAATTATACTAATAAATCTTAAGGAAAAAAAATAAATTTAAATCATACTATTAATTAAAGAATAGAATCTATCAAGTTTTAAGAATAAAAGAAATTAACAAATATACTAAAGAAAAACAAGAAAATAAAACTCTAAAATTAGTGTGAAGAAAGTCATGGGAGAGGAATGCTCCCTAATGCCCTAGGAAGTGCTATATTTATAGAATTAAAACCTTATATAACATATCAATAGTTTTAAAAATATAGTGGCATCAACGAATTCTAGAAAAATTGTATCTCGAGGTCAATACACTAGGAAATTGATGAGTGTTCTCTTGACTTGATCAAACCATTCATTAGCCATAATTGTGTAACCAGTTTCCTTCATGTGCTATAAAAACTCTCCACAAAGTCTCTAATCTCTTCAACATGTTTTAACAAAAAATACCCACGAACATAATAAAAGTTAGGTGTTTTATACCATGAACACATGCTTGCAATTGCATCCATTGTTTGTTGGTAAAATTTAGAATTGACTGCATTAAAAGGATTAAAAGCATCAATCATCCATTTAGCTACTACTAAATCAGCTTTTTCTTTACCTTCTTTGGTTTGTAATGCACTCTTGATGGTTGATTGAGCACCCGATGTAGTTCTTGGCATAAAGTAAGAATAAGAACCCATACCAATTGGTCCGGTCCTTGATTTAGATTTTTTTTTTTGTAATACCGTGTCTCATTATCAGTAGTCCTGTTCCTTTGTCATTGTTTGGGACAAAAAAAAAAAAAAAAGCTTCATTCTCATCATCATCATATTGTCAGGAGCCAAGAGGACTTTATTCTTCAGCCAACATCTGATTTTTTTTCCATTTTTTTCAACAAAGTCCTCTATATTTTGTTGCATTTGACATTAAATATTATGATAAACTTGCATACGTAATTCAATAACTCCACCTTTAACTCTAACTAAATGATATTTAAACCGAGAAATACCTCCTCTTTTCAAAACTTTTTTGCAAAACATGTATACCAACCACCTTTCTTTTTTCCACTTTCACATGATCCTTTTTCCATACAATAATTCCAAGCAGGATCACTTCGACCTCTAACTGATTTAAAGGAAGGAGAAAAACTTGGGGTTGAGCCTAAAGGAGATGGTGATGTTGATAAAATATCTGCAATTAAAAAAAAATATAATATTTCTGAAATGCAAAGACAATAAGTTGCTACAATGTTGTGGGTCTCTCACCAAGTTGATACTATGCAAATACACAAAACTATGCAGAATTATGTACTAGAATATGACATTATATGATGCAGGTGGCAATTGAAAAACAAAATATCAGTTGACAATTGTACATGCAGGTGATATAGCTAGGTTCATGGTTAATTTAGCAGTAGCCAGAATTATGTACTAGTAGAAATAGATAAAATACAGGGTGAGCTTTGGGTAATTATATATTGTCATCTTCATTGCACAACATTTCTAACTTCTAAGCTCTGCTGGATAGCATTTAGTTTGGCTGCATGAAAAAAATCCAATTAATTTAATAAGACCATTTAAGAATACAAATTATATATTATTTGGATAGGAAGAACAACACAATAGCAAGAAGAAAAATATCATAATTAGAAAACCTTTGAAAATATTTCATGGAGATTTTCTACAATAGATAATGTTTAACAATTCTCACATATGATTTCAAGTTTAGATGCAAATTCTGCATCAAATTGATGGTGGCTGATGGAAGCAAGTTTAGAAGCAAATTTTCACATATGTTGTTCTAGCTAAAATTTTTGAAAATATTTCATGCAGATTTTATCTATTTGAGATTGTAGATTTAATAATTGATAGCAGATTATTATAATATTTGATATTCCAAAGTGCAAATTTGTAATCTACAAAAATCAATTATTAAAAAATACAAAATACAAGTTCATTTATATTTGAGATTATTTGATAAGATTTTCTATAATGGAGGGCTAACAAGATTATTAATAACTGATTGCAACGTCTGCAATGTGCAAAGAGATAGCGGAGACTGAACAAATCGCAGATTGCAGAGTTGACATTAAAAATAAACCTTAAGCTATACCACCAAAAGGTGGACACATTGATTGCACATTACAAAATCTAAGAAATTAGGATTGCATATTTTAGAGAGAGAGAGAGAGAACTGAACATGGACATAGACACCCAAAGATTGCAAAACCTAAGAGAGAGAGGGAGAAAGACAAATCGCGACTGTAGAATAGAGGCCACTCACCTACAATTACACATTCAGAACTAATTAAACTAATTAGAAATTAAGATAACCGAAATAGAGAGAGATAGAGAGATTTGAGATTATTACCTTAAAATCCTAAAATTAAGATCCAATTCTAATGAAATTGAACTTGAAGATAAATATGCGAATTGCAGAGGGAGGGAGAGATAGGGAATGGGATAGACCTTACCTTAGGTCAGAAATCTAAGTGGGACAATGAAGAGACGAGAATGAGAGCGAAAGCAAGAGTGAGGGTGAGAGCGAAAGTCAGAGAGGGAGAGTCATTCATTTGAAGAGTCGAAAAGAATGATTTTAAGTTTTTAACCCTAAAATACTAAACCCACGGTTTTGTTTTAACCTGCGGGTCACACGGGTTGCAGTTCACCTGCAACTGACCGGTGGGTTTTAATGGTTCAGTACACAGACGGTCTTTTCATTGAACCGAACTATGAAAGGATAAAATGGTGGGTTGAACCGATCTAACCGGTGGGGTCGGTCTGGTTTTAATAACACTGAGCAAAATAGGTTATATTATCAAAAGATTAGTTTGAAAAAAATAGCACTAATTTGACAATGTTAAAAAATAGAAAGCTCAATTTCAGAAATGAATAAATCGAATCATCTATGAGCCAAGTCGACTTGCTAAGTGTAGAATAATCATGAAATATGAATAGAGTGTTAGACAAGTTAACTCGAGGAAAAATCAAGTCAACTTGCCTTATATTACAAGCAAACTAAATTTAAACAGTAGATTAGTCAAGTCGACTCACCTAAGGAATCTAGTCGACTCAAAGAACTATCTGGGAAATAGGATTAAGTCAAGTCTAATGAACAAGTCGACTTATCCAAAAGTATAAATTAACTCACTCACCTAATACAACAGTAGTGTCAAAAATTTCAAAGTGCTAACACTTGAAAATTTAAAAGACCAATAGTCAAAATGAAATATGACAAACTACATTCCGGTCAATAGTCCTAAGTCGACTTACACATCTAACACATAGAAAAATTTGCGAAAAACAAGTGATCTCATGAAGTTAGGTCATGGAATGCTAAGATACAAGCCACATGAGCCAAAATATACCAAGATACATGCCAGATCTTAGAACTGAAGTCATGCATTAGGTCAAGTCGACTTACACTCTGCACCAAGTCAATTTGCACATTCAGGACTTAGAAAAATTTGTGAACATCAACGTAAGTATGCACGAGCCACAGCACAAGCATGGCATAGGCCATGACATAAATATTAAGTCACATGCTAGGTCAAATCAACTTACACATTACATCAAGTCGATTTCCACATCCTGGATGTAGAACATTTTAAGTGAGCTCAAACTCAAGTAGACCTAGGCAATATATATAGTCAACCTATACATGTACAGTATATCTTAAATCTCAATAGACATTATGCACAAGTCAACTTACATACTTACCTAAGTCGACTTGCACAAGACTTTATCTTTATAGAGCACTCAATTAGTATACTAACAACAATAGCAAACCAACTTGTACTGAGTCAAAATGAAAAACCCACTGAGTCAAGTTGCACCAAGTCGACCTGGCATAGACAATAAGTCAACTCGCATGAACCACAATGCAAACACACTTAAGCAGAGTCAAGTACAAGTCGACCTGAAAGCAATGCCAAGTCAACTCGCATGAACCATGAAGCAAAAATGCTTAATTACCTACAAGCTCAAGTCGACTTGAAGCATAAGGGAAGTCGACCTACACAAGCATTACAGTAAATACACTTAAGTTGGATGAATACCAAGTCGACTTGAAGAAAAGCATGAGTTGACCTGAAAAGATAAATAAGCAGACTTGCATAAACATTTAAGTATAAACATCTAAATAAACTGAAGAACAAGTCGACTTAACACATATAGGAAGTCAACTTGTACTAGCTCTGGACAGCACAAAATTCAAATCTAAGTCAACTCAAAGGAAGAAGAAAGCAACATGATGTGAGTACTGGCTAATTGTTTAAAAAAGTTGTTTGAGCATTAAATGAAGATTCAACCACTTCAACAGCTATATTTGTGTATTAAATAATTCTCAATGGCTATCTCTTTATCGAATCCATAAATACAACACTCCATTTAAAGATTAACAACTTTTGAAATAATTATTGAACTCGATTGCATAGAAATCTTCAGTGAGATTTAATTTTCTTATGTTGTAATTCTCTGTGAGTTTTAAAGATCATATTTGAAGTTAAAATTTCAAGATTATTTTTTGTTTTCATTTCTAAATCTTGTAAAAGACCGAAAGAAAAGATTCTTTTTGGTCTGGACTTAGATTGCTTAAGTGAAACAATTGTATCTAAAGATCAACAACTTTTGGAACAATTATTGAACTCAATTGCATAGAAATCATTAGTGAGCTTTAATTTTCTTGTGTTGTAATTTTTTGTGAACTTTAAAGATCATATCTGAAGTTAAAGTTTTAAGTTGTATTTTTTGTTTCAACTTTTAAATATTGTAAGAGACTAAAAGAAAGAGTTCCTTTTGGTCTGGGTTTAGATTGTCTAAGTGAAATAGTTAGGGTTTGTTAGCATCTGTTGTAAACTAGTGGTGAGTGTTTAAGTGAAACACTTGTAATGTCTGACCAATATCTGGACAATCTAGTTGTTTGTACTATTTTGTGAGAAAATAGTATTTTAGAAAATTTGGATGAAATTTAGAAGTGGAAGTACGTCAAGGAAAGTGGAATCATTATAAATCCCAAAACGGAGAAATGAGATTTAGGAGAGTCAACCGTTTATATGGGCCTCATAATACTCAAATCGAATTAGATAGGTAAAATCCGGATACCGATTGGTAGTAAGAATCCATTTACACCAAAAGAAAATATTAATTACCCCTAAAAGCAATTATAAACAACACACTAAAAGTAATTTCCTTAATTGATGACGCTTGTTGCGTACCAAATTTCTTTTACATATTAAACATATGTTGATTATCCTTAAATGTATTCATAATAATTCCTTTCGTTTAACATTATGAATATCTAAAACAATCTATAAAATGACAAATCAATTATAAAGCATTAAAACATGATAATCAAATAATTCATAAAAAGAATAAACAACTATTGATTCAACTATTTAAACCAACATTGTTCCTATAATAGAGTCATAGTGAAAAATATTTAGCCACTCATAGATTAAAATATAAAATAAAAATTAAAAGGAAACATTAAAAGAAGAAGAATTGAAAATCTCGGGATGGATGCCTCCTCTCTCAACTATGCAAAAGTATCTCCGAATAAAAAGATATGCTCCAATTCTCCCTTTACATATTTATAGTTCTTCTCTAGAAAATACAAAATTAAGGTTATAAGGGAGTTTACAAAATAACTAATTAATCACTCACTTAGATTATTAGACAATAATTATAAGATAGAAATACGAAATGCTTATGACAAGAAATTAGGTCTTGTTTCTGCATCGGTATAGTAGTACCCCAATTAGATACAGGTGTTCTGAGCCATGCAAGATCGATGTCTGGTCGAGCTGCACTTATCTAGGTGTAGGTGCATCCGACTACTATTGGAGAGTGATTTTCACGTTTTTTTTTTCTCTTTCAAACTTTCAATTTATGATTTATTGTCTAAAACTATTTTTAACAACAAATAAATGAAAATATAGTGAAATTACTTAAAAATTATACAAAATTGAGTGAAAATCTAAACAATTAATGGACATAAATATATATACAGATTCCATGCACATCAATCATAATTTTAGATTTTTATAATAAATTAAACAATATTGTAAAGTGTTTATTACTAGTTTCATCTCTTAGTATTATAAAAATGCTTAGCTATATTAGTGGTGGAGCATGTACATAGCAATAAATAGAGGGGGATTCTTTTTGGGAAAAAGCTCATGATTCTATCTTAAGCACATACAGACTTCGATATCTATTAAAAGCAAACACATGGCCATTATTTTTGTTTTACAAATTAACAAAGAGTCTACATATAAAGACATAGAGGGCCACACACAAAAATAGAGAGATTTACTAGGTCACTACATGAAAGAATATAAATAAGTAAAATAATACTATATACATGCATGTAGAGAACCATCAACTGAACAAATGGAATTTTATGAGATAAAATTCATCAATTACTTGGTAGTGCTGAGTAGGTACCGTGAGATTTGAAAGTCAAAACTCAAAACACTTACATGATTGAGAGCAAAACTTTGGAAGTGAGCATAAGACAAAATCAACTAGCAGAGAGAGAAATATTGAATTCGGATTTAGGGATTATTTATATGAGACTTAAGGGATGACTTTCAACCTTCAAGACTCTTAAAATTTCTTTTGTATATCTTTTTTTAGGTTTGAAAAGAGAATCTACATTGAGTTATGAGTTCTTTATGATCTTTGGAACTTTTTTTGCCCTTACATGTGAAGGTAGTAGTAGAATCCGAATGAATCAAATTAATTTTAATACATATTAAACATTAAGTTATGATATGGCTAACTTATCAATCAAATGAGTCCGACACCTACAAACTCAAACTCGATTCATATTTTGTGTGAGCTAAAAAGTCAACTCATATATCAGCCATTTGGTTCTTGAACATCACTTGTCAAGCTAACTATGGAATCAAATCATGAGTTGCATGTGAGTTGACACAATTCATTTTCACCCATTATCAAGAGTAAGAGGCCAAAAACAAAGGGGAAAGAAAAGAAAAAATTACTGAAAATCATAGTAGAAGATTGAATCCAACAAAAAATACTTAATAAATAACTAGTTGATAGAGATATTTTAAAAACCTAACAAGGGTGGCAATTGTGATGGTGTATCCACACTTTTTTGTGTCTGTTTATTTGTTTTGGTGTATTTGTGCTTTGTATTTTTCAAATCAAAACATAAATAAATAAGTAGATAAAATAAGAGATGCCCCATGGGTTTCAAAATCTACAACTTATCCCCCAAGGTTGACATTTTTGAGAAGTTACGCTGCCATTAGTATTTTGCTTCCACGTGATTTTCTTTATCACCCCTTATGTTAAGTTAGCATGTGAGACATATGTATTCTCTTAATCATGATTTCCTTATTTTCTCTCATGTAGTCATCTTTTTACAACATTTTTTTTTTGTTTTCTATCTCTCTCCTATTGATTTATTAATTTCCATAAATTTTACTTAGAGTAAGTTTGATTTACAGAAGCGGAGGGGGAGGGGGAAGGGAAGATGGAGATTTATTTTCCTTGGTGGAAGTAAATATATATATATTTTTATTTTGTTTGACAGGAGTGGAAGAGAAGAAAATATGTATTATTTTCTTTTATTTGGTTAGAGTGAAAAGTGAAAAGAAATATTGTCTTATCCTTTTAACTTGACTAATATGTCCTTGTAGTAGATTTACTTTCACTGTCTTTTACTTAATCCATTTTACTGTTGTTTCAGATTTATCACTGTGTTGTAAATTAGCTTGAGCTTGAAATTCAAAGGTCTTCATGTCCCTGCAAGTCACTTCAATCCATATTCCATAGAAAGTTTATGCTAAGGACCTGATTTGAAGTTTTCATGTATTTTTAAGACCTCTTGGACCATATTTGGAAGGATTTATTTATGCTTCTAGTCACGCCTCTAAATGGTAATTAATACAAGAATAAGGTATTATGAATTTGGCTTTTAAATTGCATGGCATAGCAAAAATGCATGCTTTAGTTTCAGTGAAAATTCTATAATTGATAATATATGCTCTATATATTTGGCCTTTGTAATATATAGATCTTTAGATTCATTTTTGCTAGTACTATTTTTTAAATCCACAACCTTTTAGCCTTTATCTTCTATGCCTGAGTTTGTTAACTGGGTCTTGTCTGATCCAAAATTGCACATTCTCTTTTCTATCCCATAAATAGGCTATTCATGTAACTAAAAGTCTCATCATTTCAACAATTCAAAACTTTTAGGAATTTTGGCATATAAATCAATTAACAACATCATAGTAATGTTTAATAACCCAAGGTACCAATTAAGGCTATCAAAATAGATATAGCACTATAATATTTTAAAATCCAAAAGCTTCTACTGCTTCATATTTTATTGGCCAAAGATACCCATGATCTTGTACAACAACTCTACACATATTTCAACAGGCACGACAAAAAATGCTCTCATGTCAATTGGATTCTTTAACAAGTAGAGAAGAGCATCAACTTGATAATGTTGAGACACACCAATATTTTTTAACTCAGTAAACAGTTCTTCTTCTTCCAAAAAAAAATGTGGTCGTGAAGTCTTAACAATTTCAATTTACTTTTCATCTATTGCAATTCCTTTTTCAGCAATTACATTACCTTCTTTCAAAGTCTCAGCTACTCCAATCATCCCACTGTTAATAATCTCAATTTATTTTTCAAGTAAATCTACCATGGCAGCCTTGCGTTTCTTTAAAATATTACTTTGAGATGGAACATCACTAGGAGATGTGTTTTCAAAAGAAGAAAAGCCAGAATCAACAGCAGCAAAGGATTCATCAACCTCTCTTTCTTCTTTTGCCCATTGGTGAACCCTTTCTTTAGCACTTATAGCACCTTTTCCATTAGCATGATCTTTAGAGAAAAGTATTTTGAACTTATCATAGTGAGAGATTGATGTATGTTTCCATTTCCCCATATCTCGGATTAGCTTATAATAGATAGGAATAATATCAAATTTTTTATTTCACTATTGGACAGAAAATTAAGAAGAATATGATATTTTCACAAAATAAAGAATAATAAAAAATGATAGGGTGGAAAATTTATCTCTATTTTCTCTTTCCACAAACTTGGTTTGGCTTTAAATAGTTTAATATCTGAATTCCATCAAAATCCACTATTTCCATTGAAAAGATCATTGCAAATTCTAAAGTTATTTTTTAAAATGCTCTCAAATAATTTTTAACATGCTCTTTATCAATGGTGAAACCAAATTTCTCATTACAAACTTTCACAATATTGTTGTAAATTGTTGTCATTCGTATACTATCAAATCTATTTCCTTTCTCTTGCTCCTCAATGAATGCATTAAGAAGAACCTCATCCATCTCATCCTTCCATGTCAACTTCTTCCTCCTACCGTCATTATCTTGAAGTGTTGTTTTTTTTTTTTTTTGGATTTTCCCATCTGTATGTAAAATGCCAAT
Source organism: Dillenia turbinata (assembly GCA_037126225.1). Classification (NCBI taxonomy): domain Eukaryota; kingdom Viridiplantae; phylum Streptophyta; class Magnoliopsida; order Dilleniales; family Dilleniaceae; genus Dillenia; species Dillenia turbinata. The sequence goes on along the minus strand of JBAMMX010000010.1, from coordinate 11,069,646 downwards.
AAACAATTGATATATTCTAAATGTGGTTAAACATAACATCAAGTAAAAAATTATCATTATAAGACACAAAATAGAATATAAATATATCATCTTACAAAAACAATGTAAAATATGAAATAGAATACAAATAAAACATATCTTTTTACAAACATACAATTAAGTCATTGGCGATGTAATAAATAATTATCCCACATTTTATTTTTAATATCATACCTCTATTTAAATCCCTACTCATAGTTGGCATTATTGACTGAATTAACATAATTGTTTATTTCAATTTCCTACTCCATTAGTTCCCGATCAACTTTAGCCAAAATATCATCATGAGGATCAATTCCTAATGAGAAGTTAAGCAATATGCAACATGCCAATATAATATTTGTCACAGTATCGATATGATAAGTGGCAACTTGTCCTCCACGAGTGATTGGAAAACATTTTTTAAGTACTCCAAATACTCTCTCAATTACATTTCGCAATGATGCATAGCAAAGGCTAAACTACTCCTTAGCATTTTCAGTGAGGTAGGTGGAATACTTCTTCAAGTGATAGCGTACACTTTTAAATGGCGAAATAAATCCACTCCTTAACATATATCTCGTATTTACTAAATAATATTTTCTCATAAAATTTATAACATTAGTTAATAAAATATAAGACACAATCTATGATAGTCTACAAATTAGAATATTTACAGCAATAAGACATACCTCTAGGTATATTAAGATTATCCTTTTTAGTCAAAGCATTTTTTTGGGATTATTGAATTAAATCAGTTCCTTTCTATCTAGGTAAAACATATGTAAATTTCACATCAAAATCACATGTTGCCGATACATTTTGTGTTGGTCACTCTTTTCTCTCACGATACTTTGGTGCATCAAATTTAGAGACTTTTACTCGAACATGAGTTCCGTCAATTGCACCGACGCAATTCTGTAACTTAGAGAAAATTTGCATTAATTTATCATATAGTGCTATAGTTATATTAACAGTAAAATTATTATAGATATAATTACCTAAAAAAATGGAAAATATCTTAAATTATGCAAAATCTGAGAAGGAACAACAGCTCTTGTTGGCTGTCTAAAGAAAACATCTTCAAGTATAATTATTACTTTCAAATCATCATGGAAATGACGACTTATCGTCTCAAATGATCGACGAAAAAAGAATAAGATATTTTTATTTTTAGTATGATTCAATCAGAAAAATTTTGCAACTTGTTCTTTAACTAGTGAGTTTCTATTATTATAGAGTCGCACGGTGCCTCGGAGTATCTCATATAATCTTAGAGAAGCATGTGGTCTTATACAAATTACATCTTTTGCATAATTGTTAGTACTCAACTGATACATTAATACATTCTTGATTCCCCATCTTTTTAGATTTTCAGTATCGAGATTTGGACTATTTTCTATATGACTAGTGTGCATGGATATTCCTATTAAATAAATTGCATTTATTACATAGCAAAGAACTTGAACGGTAGCCATATGATGTCGTTATTCTCACTCCTAAAATTTGAAAACATTAATCCTATCATTATCTTCTAAATCACCATCTTCCATGGTTTTATTATTTCCAAACCAAGAGTAAGACATGTCCATTTAGTGTATTCAATGTAACACAAATGAGCAAAAATTAACAATTCCAAATAGTAAGAATCGAAGGGAAATCAAAATACACAAACCATAAGGAAACCCATAACGAAAAAAATATCAGATTTGGGGAATCATCACAGAAACACTTCTTAGAAACTCCTATTAACAATTGAACTACAAACACTTTCATGGTTCAAATCAAACAATTGCCCAAAAAAAGGTCTTTGTCTTAACTTGTTATGAATATAGTAATAGATTTACAAAAACTAGATCTGATCAGGGTAAAGAAAATCAATACTAAGGCACAAAATTCACAATTTACATCATACAAATAAACATACACTTGCGATGATCAATAGCAAACAAAGAAACCCATTTGACATATAGATTCGGGAAAAGGAATAACTTATAAAAAGTGCAAGAAATACATCCAATTAGGAAAAAAATAACAAAATAAAGATAGATCAGAATAAAAGAATTCAATCATATATAAAAGGACCTTCCCAAAAAAAGTTAAAAATTTAGTATAAAAATCAAACAAAATTCAAACATTTCTAAGAAATCACCATAGATGTATTGGCAAGAATAAAGGAAATTAATTAGAAATCAAACAACACATGAAAGACATCAACATCAAATCCAAACCTAAAGAGAAAGAAACAGACTCTAAAAAAGCATCCTTCTATGTTCTGCAACTTCCTGGAAATAGAGACGAGAGAGGGAGGAGAGAGAGGGTTTTCTTTTGTTTCAGGGGTAGTACAACTAACAATAATTAAAGGGATTATATTGATATATAAAAAGGGAAAACAGAAGAAGATGTGAAAACATCGATAATCTTACTTGATAACTTCCAATTACCTTGAACAAATTTGCTCTAAAAAATCATAATCAAAATTTTCTGAGGCCTTTGAGAGAGCAGCGGTAATGGGAAGAGCAGAGATAATGGGAAGAAGGGTTTTGTTTATGTAATGAAATTGCTTTTAGGTTATGGCAAACATGTTATATTGAAAAAAAAAAAGGAGAGTTTTCTCCACAAATTTCATTGCAGTCCTAATCTATGCACAAGTGGAAGTAACTTTTTATTGATATGGAGAGGGTGCTATTTCACACTTTTTTTTTTTAATTTCCATCTCCCTTTTCACTCCGAACAAAGCAAGGGTAATCTCTTATTTCAATCTCATATTTATTTCCCTTCTCATTTTCCTTCCAAGTTACACCCCATCCAAACTTACGATTAATTTTCTTAATTTTCTACCTATCCACCATAATTTCCTAACCACTGTCAGAGCATTATTTACCAAAAACAATATATATATATATATATATATATTTTGGCATCACCATCTTTAATTCCCCTTTGTATTCAATCCCTACAATTTTTACCTCGACTTACCACCATCATTTATTAAACGAGAATGAAAATATATTTTTGTTTGCTCAGGTATTAGGTTTTACACTTGCATATGTTTTCATGAGCACAAACATATACATACAAAAGCACATCATCCCCCCAATTTAATCCAATGCTTCACACCTATATACAGAGACTTCGATAGACATTAAGTGTTTTACTTTGGGACATCCAATTTAAAAAGGGAACTCAAGTCCAGTTCATAGAGCATCATCTTTTTCCTTTATGTTACTACACCATTTTATAGTGTTATTTCTTGTTTGTTTGGGACATATGGGTACGAAAGCTTCCCATGGTCAAACATCACCTTATCGAGTGCCTCACTATTTAGAAAAAAGTCTCAACACATCACTTAGAAAATTGTAATTGTCCAAAAAAATTGTTGAAGAGTTAAGTGAAGAACTAGTTGTGACAACCTAGAGTGGGGTGAATAAATTGTTTTGGTACTTTAGGTTTTCTATCTAATTCAATTTGAAAATCTATATTTAATTTAATTTAAAATTTTATTTTAATTTAACTCCTGATTCATTTTAATTTAAATTAGGTTTTCACAATAAATAAAGATTTCAAATTAATTTAAAATTTCAAATTAACCTATAATTTCAATTTAATTTAGGGTATCAAATCAATCTAGCATTTCAAATTAAATTGATTTGGAATTTTAATTAATTTGGAGATTTGAATTAAATTAGAATTTTAAATCAGATTAGGATTTCAAATTGAATTTATTAGAGTAATTCAACATTATAAATTAAATTAAAATTTGAGGTTGATTCGAAATCTTAAATTAATTCAAAACTCTTATTTATTATAAAAGTCTAATTCAAAATCATAATTTTATTATAAATGAATTATTACTTTTAAATAAATTAAGATTTTAAATTTATGATCAACTAGATATACAGTTTTTCAATTTGGTTCTTATCATATGGTAATTTCATGACATCACATAACGTGGCACATGCTATTTCATCATTTTGTTAACATGAAATCACATAATGTGGCATGTACTATTTCATCATTTTGTTAACGTGATATATATCATATCATTATTTATCGTAGGACATTATCACATCATTATTTTGTTATAATGCTAATTCAACAAGTGTCGTTTCACATTAATCGTCATATTATTTCACCTCAAATATTTATTGTATGGTGTAATTAGTTATGGTGGGATTAAATTATTACATTTGTGGAGATTTGTGCATTCAATTATTGTGTATTCAATTTGTTGTGAGCTACATTTGACAAATAGTTTTTTTAAATTATCCCAAAATAATAAATATTAATGATGGAGAGATGTACAGAATTAACGCTAAAAAATAAAAAAAAAATTAAAACAATGTTGGATAGAAAGAAATTCCATTTCTAGCACCCACATGTTGCGTCTTCAAGATGCGTCATGCACTTGCAGCTCCCCTCTATAGCCTGCTGCTGCTTAAACCCGAGAACAACTGTTCAAAAAACCTGCTGCAAATAATATAAATTCATCAATTCATCCAACTCATCAACTCATCCAAGTCTCTTATCCAAACTCCAAACAATGTCAATTCATTCACTCATCAACAAAACTATCCATTGAACAAACAAATAAAATTATATACATTCATCCAAGTCATCAACTTATCAAACTCTCACCCAACCTCCAAACAATAGCATTTCATCCATTCAACAAACAAATAAAGTCATCCATTCTCCATTCAACAAATAAACGAAAAAACCAATACAACAAATATAGAGATCAACACCAATATACAATTTAATATAAAATTTATTAATAATAAGAAAATTTACAAAGTACGGAGTACATAAATCTCAACGCTATCGTTTACGCCTAATATATTGCCTAACTACTAAATCGGGTCCAGCATCTATACTATCATCACGAGAAACTAAGCCCAGATCATCTATCTGCGTGATCTGAGAGGGTCCTATATCCTCGTGGTGAGGCTCAGAAAAAATAGGTGGGGATACACAATACACGGAGGGTGCATCGTCTCTCTCAACCTGTGTGAATCCCTCATCTATATGAATACCGGTCTGAGTCCCCCTCTGTGGAGTACCAGGAGTGAAAACCTGAGGGATATCATCAAACACAGGTGTGTAGAAAGATGAAGACTCATCGTCTACAGGATAAGGTTCTGTGACATCTGGATGTGGAGACGGTGGTGGTGGAGATAGTGGTGGTGACGCATGAGCTGACAATGATCGTGGTCTCCTCGGACGTGCTCTCCCTCGTCGTCGTCCATGTGCTCGGTCCTCGTCATGTCCCTCGTCAGTATCTCTGGATGGTCTAGGTCTCAAAAGATAATTCATGTCCTCAGTCATAACTGAGATGGTTAAGTCCACCAATGTATGCACGTCCACACCCTCATCGTCTCTAATCTGGTGTAATGTATCCCACTACAAACAAGATATGTATGTTAATTAAAATAGAAATACAAATCATTGATATAAATGAAAATTAAGAAATTATACACTTACCACGTAACCCAAACAAGCACCTTGACGATTAATAAATCGACGGGAGATGCTCTGATACCTACTAAAATAAGCATGTGAAACGAAGGGACCATACGTCGTGTCTAGCTCAACTAAATGTTCGTATCGCTCAGTCCAAATATCTACGTATCATGCATGCTCCATCGACCAATCGATATCATGTCCACCCCTCGTAGTAATGTCGTGGAGTCAATCCTCAATATCACAAGGAATAGGAATATGCTGGAACCCTCCATACTGTCGGATCACTCTATCTAGAAAGTGTCACTCCATGATACTAAAACAGATTAACAGTACGCGTGTGTGCCAAATATCCCTCCCCCTATGATAGTAGTCGGGGAGGGTAGACAGTACCTCCTCAGTATACGACACTCATACGACGTGATTTATAGTCTGCCTATCAAGTGCCTCTCTATACACTAATACCACGTGTGTAGAGAGAGTAGTAACATCAAAATCTGCCCTCCACTGCACAGCGAGTGGACCATCCGCCATCTGTACATCCCGTTTAACAGGAGCTAAGTAAAGAAGCCTCTCCCATGTCCAAATCCATAACAAAACTGAGGCTCCCCCATCTCACAAGACTCAACGTGCGAGGCTATGCAAAGCTGTCTATATAAGTATGTCAGGCACACTGAACCTCATTTACGTGTATCTGAGACACTTAAATCCTCTAACAACAGTAAGTACTGTAAATGTACATTACATGTTGTTTTATCAACAAACAACATACCCCCTAACATCAATAAAATAAATCCCCATGTCCACTGAATAATATGAACAATATCGTCACCAATGGGCAACTGAACAACAAACTCAGATAACCAGGGCATACTCAAACTGTAATCCCTAAAAACCGAGCGTGGAGGCCTAACTCCCAATAATCTCTCGCAGACATCACCCCAAGAAACACCCGCCATCCTACCTAGTACAGGAAGGCCATCTACGCATAAACCAAAAAGCACTTCTACGTCCTGTAGGGTGATAATGAGCTCACCATAGGGTATGTAAAAGGTGTGTATCTCCGGCCTCCAACGCTCTACTAAACCTGTAATCAAATGCTAATCTAACTGAATAAAATGTAAACTAACTAGTCCTAAAAAAATTGATTGCTCCAGAAAAAGGAAGACTCGCTCGTTAAGTTGACCATCCTGCCAACGTCGTAAAACAGCCTCATGTCGATGACAAATAAGCCAGGTCTAGTAGTCTCCCGCCCAGACCGTCGAAGAACGGTGGCGTCGCTGCAACCGTAGAACACTAGGATCAGAAGGTCCAGGATCCATCTGCAAGAAAATAAAAGATTAATATTTAATTCATTCAATACTAAATACATAAAAACTTAGAAAAGAGCATGCATTAAAAAGGAAACCGTAAATACTTAAAACATTATAGAAGACAACACCAAATCTTCATTAACTTTGAAGAAAGAAGTACATCAATACATAGTACAAGAATTACATAAACATATCACCACTTAAAAGACAAATTCAAGTACACCAATATATCATGCGTTTGGATTCGATTGGCTTGGACAATGCCTTCGATTGTGCCCCTATCTGCCACAAATTCCACATCTAATTTGCCTCGCACATCTCCTTTTATTGTGACCCTCTGCACTACAACTCCCACATGATGTCCGCGAAGATAATTCCCAAAGATCCATCTCATTGTGATATCGAGATGATTTAGATCTTCCTTTCTCACGTCTAAGTGATCTATCGGGAATAATGGTTGGATATGAAACCACGGACCAGCCGGAATGGTCTCCAATCGATGAGAAATGATGATCATACACTCTAAGTTGATGTTCCAATGTATACCATTTCCCGACTATCGTATGAACATCAATCATCGGTCTAGTAAGTGCAGTAATTGCATGCGAGCAAGGAATTTTATAAATTTGTCACTTTCCACTTGTACAATACTCATTTCTCACATCTACGTTCTGTTTATTACCTCCATTGTGACCATACCTTGTTTGTCTATAGCCGGTTTCTATCTCAAAGATCACATTCTCCCTGCTAAAGGAAGCAACCGCATGGAGGTTTGTCGTGTTCGTTCGTCCATATCCCAAAAATGGCTGAGGCATACTTTGTATATCGCTCTCCTCACTTATTCCCGCCCTCGTCTCACCTAGTCTTGCCTCAAAATAGTTCACCGAATTATAAAAAGTCTTAAGTACCAAGAGAGCAACTGGTAGATTCCTTACACCCTTTAACACAGCATTATAGCTTTTACTTATATTTGTCGTTATATATCCAAAACGAAAAGCACCATCGTGAGAAAGAGTTCATTGCTCAGGAGCAATATTTGCAAAATAATCGGGTGCATCATCTTTTATCTCCTTCATCCTCGCCATATATAAATCAAATTTCTTAGGTTGTGGCTGTAATGCGGCAATGGTTGCAATTCTTTTATAGGCTTGACTTTTGTAATGCATATTGAAATTACTTGCAACATGGCGCATGCAAAACCTCCACACGGTATTGGGAGGTGACCATCCGAATTTCGAACGAGCAACAATTGCTCTTATCCCTTCATGTCAATCAGAAATTAAACATATGGGACCCTTTCTATCTAACAACATATTCTCACACATACATAAAAAACCACAACCAGGAGGCAAGTGACTCTATATCAACCAATCCGAATGTTAACGGGACAATGTGTTTGCACCGTCCATACTACATGCAATCAACAACTTGTGCTTGTATTTTCCATATAGGTGAGTCCCATTGATACTTATTAATGGCCGACAACTCCTAAATGCCATGATACTGGGACCAAATGCCCAAAATAAAGTTTCAAAAACCATTTCACCATTTGCATTTGACGGACCCAACTTCCAACTCACTTGTGTTCCCGGGTTCTTGTTCACTATGCATTCAAAAGTCGAGACAGTTGCTTGTAAGAGTCATCCCGATTCCCATATACCATCTCTATAGCTTTTTTTTTCACTGCCCAAACTCGCCTCCAGAAAATTGCATATGAAGTCTTCTCAGTCATAATAGTTCGGAGGAAAGTAACTTTGACACTTGAATCTTCTCTCACATAATTCAAAAAATAATGAGCCATCAAATTAGAATCTAACTGCCTATGGTCTTACATCAACCCAGCATTAACACATTTATACGGTCCCTCAACAACAGTAATCACAAAGGCATCAAGTATCATAGTCCTACAAGCACGCAACCTCCACCTACAACCTTCATCCCTTTGACTACATATTGCTGTCCAAAGTGTAGAGTTTGATCTCTCCATACTAAATTGATGGTGATGCTCAATGTGATGCATTTTGACAGCATGAATCAGTTGCTCCTTCGACTCAAACCTCATCCCCTTCTTTAATTCATCGTCGAAAGTCCAACTATCATTTGACAATCTACAATCTTCCTCAAAGGTCACATAGCCATCACCTAAGGGTGCCGTGGTCATAAAGGGAATTGAGTCGTCTACTTGGCCATAGACAAATCTCTGACCACCACCTATGGGTGCAGAGATGGAAGATGATCCAATCGTTATCTCGTTTGCAGCACCACCCCAACCACCCGCACCAACTTCTCCATCTTCTTCTTCTTCGTTATCCTCCTTTTCTTCTGCATCTTCTTCTGTCATTTCTTCCTCATCAATATCATTACCCACATCCATATCTGCAAGAGTAAAATCCACTCGAGTTTCGATACATGGATATTCATCCGTATAATCATCATCTTGTTGCACGAACGTTCCACTCTCGTATGATTTGATATACAACTCATGAGTGGTACCTACTCCCATACTCACCGCAAACTCCATTAAATTAGAAATGTCATCATCGTCACTAATTGGCACCAACTAAAATCGTGTATTTCCATTTTGCATGTACGACACGGGACAACGATGAAAAATCTTAACATGTTATGTCATTGAATTGATCCGAAATCCTTTACATATCTTTAACACCAACTCATTATAACATACATCCTGTCTCACCCTAATCAACTTCGAGGGGTCTTCATTATAACCAATTCCATCCCCACCCTTTATAATTTTGTTATTGCAATAGCATAACAATCTTACCATTTCCGTTATTTTTTCTGAATAACAAAAATCAACTTGTCATAATCTAATAGAAATAAATTAATTTTTGCAATTTAAATGATTGATAACAATATATAATTGCACCACAATTTCAAAAAACCCTAATTCAAAAAACCCTAATTCAAAATATCCTAAACCCTAATTTTACACTAATATTCAACAAACCTAATCTCTAAAAAAACTCTAAAATCCTAAAATTCAAAATAAAATTTTCAATTAATATAACTTGTCATAATCTAATAGAAATAAATCAATTTATATAATTTAAATGATTGACAACAATTTATAATTACACCCCAGTTTCAACAAATCCTAATTCAACAAACCCTAATTCAAATATCATAAACCCTAAATTTATACTAATATTCAAAAAATCCTAATTTCTCAAAAAACTCTAAAATCCTAAAATTCAAAATAAAATTTTCCAATAAAATATAATTTGTCATAATCTAATATAAATAAATCAATTTTTACAATTTAAATGATTTACAACAATTTATTACACCCCAATTTCAACAAACCCTAATTCAACAAACCCTAATTCAAATAACCTAAAGCTCTAAAATTTATAATCAATTTTTTCAATAAATAAACTCAAATTAAACATTTCAATTCCTCAAAAACTACTCTAAAAATTTATTTTTCTAATTAAAAAACATCCATCAACAACTTTTATTTCTCCCTTAGTCCACAGTTTTCAAATATATAAACATTTCATTCTTTCAATAAATATAAACTGTTCAACATACATCATTCATTCAAATGAAAAATTTTATATTCGAAAACTAAGAACATAGTTGTAACGAGCAATATACCTTCGTAATTTTGTAGATCTGTACTGATGAGCGTTGAGGAGTGAAGCAAAAGGTGGATCACTCGCAAGGTACTGAAGTTTGTTCATCGTTCGTGGCTCACGAGGAAGAAAGGAGGTCGCGGGCACTGTCGATCACGATGGAGGAAGAGAGAGGAGCGTAGCAAAAGAGAAAGAAAAAAAAAAGAGAGAAAGAAAGAAGGTCGGGTGTTAAGAAATCAAGTATGATGCGTCTTCAAAACGTGACATGTATAATGCATGACGCGTCTTGATTGAAGATCTAATACGTGTTAAAAAATTAAATTACTTTCTTTACAGCTTCGTTTTAATTTTTTTTTTTTTTTTTTTTTTTTTTTAACGTTAATTCCGTACATGGCTCGTTAATGATCATGGGTTTGAGACGCAAAACCAGTGAAATGAAATTCAAGCTCGAGGGTTTTCTTACCTGAACTCAGCCGAGCCGGAGGTCGATTCGTTTCGCAAAATTTCATCTTACTTCCTGTGAAAAATTCTTGGCATCAATCTTCACTCTGAATAATCTCTAATTCGTTATTTGCTTAGGTTCAAATTACGATCACCTACTTCTAGGATTTTCAGATTTTCAAGATTCAGGGTTTGTTTGAGCAAAACAACAATGCTTGGAGGATTATACGGAGATCTTCCTCCTCCTTCATCCATAGATGAAGACAGAACCAACAATTCTTCTACTGTGTGGTCAAGCAGTGTCAAAATGGCGCCTCCCACTCTCCGCAAGCCATCTTCAGTTTTTGCTCCTCCGCAATCTGTTCTTAAATCCCAGAATTCGCAGTCCAAATCAAAAGCCTCCAAAACCGTAGTTTCGCGGGCGCCGGTGATTGCACCGTCTCCGGTGCTTCCCGAGCCGGCGCTTGTTGGGGTTACCTCGACGGTTATCGATGAGTACGACCCTGCGAGGCCGAATGACTATGAGGAGTATAAGAAGGAGAGGAAGAGGAGGGCCATGGAGGCGGAGGCGAGGAGGAGGAGGGAGGAAGAAGAGAGAGAGAGGGAAAGGAGAGAGAGAGAAAGAGAGACGGAGAGGGAGAAGGAGAGGGAGAGGGAGAGGGAGAGAGATAGGGATTACGGGGAGTCAAGATCCGCAGCATTGAACATATCAGGGGAGGAAGCTTGGAAAAGGCGGGCGGCCATGAGTGGAGGAGTGCCACCACGTTCGCCTTCTCCGCCGACAAATGGGGATGGGTTTAGTATAGGGAAGTCGGAGACAGTAGGGTTGGGGGTTGGGGCTGGTGGGCAGATGACTGCCGCGCAGAGGATGATGGCGAAGATGGGGTGGAAGGAAGGGCAGGGACTTGGTAAGCAGGAACAAGGGATTACTACGCCATTGATGGCGAAGAGGATTGATCGACGAGCTGGGGTTATTGTCAACGCAAGTGAAACCAAACTGGAGAAGAAGGTGAAGAGAGTGAACTTCAGCAGTCCGCCAACTCGTGTTTTGCTGCTCAGGAACATGGTATGGTCGCTTTCTCTTTTAAGGCCATCTGAATTGTGTAGTTTTCAAGAGCTCTTCGTTTTGCAATTGCTTACTCTTATCAAAGACCATTACTATCAATATCTCCTCATGAATGAAGTGGATGTGAATTTAAAATACTAGTAAGTAGTATCTGCATGATAATTGCTTAGTTTCAATCCAATTTTGGCGTAGAATTTATGCACATTTCGAATGTGTCAGACCATGAGAGATTGTTTTGACAAAATAAATAGCCAATGTTACCTTGGCTGCTTGTCGCTACAGACCTGATAAACAATGTCTTTGACCTCAACGTGGAGCCTCCAGGTGCATGAAGAGGTTATGTCTGCTTGCAAGAATAGATTCCTCATCAAATGACATTTTGGTGAAAGATAGGCCTAAGGAATTTGTGGAGGGCTAATTGTACTGCGGTAATTAACAGTTGTTGGCTTTCTAATTTGAATGGAAATTGGCTGCAATTTACTATAGTTTTGGAATGCTTTTCTTAGAACTTCAGCTTGTGGTATTGTATGGTCTTGGGTTCCAAGTGAGAGCTAAATAGTGGCACCAAGTTTTGGAGCCAATGGTGGACCGAAGACCCAAAGGCAGAGGGTGCAAAAAAATAATAAGGTATTTGTTCAAGTAACAAACATGAATTATAAAACGATTTTAGAAAATCTAAAATATTAACAAAAATAATTCAATCATAATTTTCTGAAAATTAAAAATTTTAATTGAAGATATGTACCTTTTTCATTTGATAAGAGTAAGCAATTGCAAAACGAAGAGCTCTTATTTGGGAGTAGCTGAAATGAAAATATTTAGATAGATGTGTGGTAAAACTAAAAAAGATAAAATTAGAAATGAGAAGATACGTAATAAGTTGTGAGTTAGTTCAATTGTAGATAAGATGCAAGAGTATCAGAGATGGTTTGGGTACGTGCAACGAAGACCTAAGGACGTACCTGTTAGGAAAACCGAGAACTTAAATATAGGAGAGTTAATAAAATGTAGAGGTAGACCGTTGAAAATTTGGATGCAATGTATTCGTAAAAACATGATAGTTATGGATTTAATTGAGAAGATGGTTTTAGATAGAAATGAGTGACGTAGGAGAATTTGCACAAACTAAATCAATTCTTTTTTCTCTCTTATATATATATTTTATTTATTTATTTATTTATTTATTTATTTATTCTTTTAGTTTTTATTCTTTTATTATTATTATTATTATTATTATTATTTATTTCATTTTATTTTATTTTTATTTATTTATTCATTATTTATTTATCATTATTATTTTTTTACCTTCTCTCTTTTTGTCTTCTCTTCTTCGAATTTGTCTCTCATGTGGCTGATCCTAAATTTTGGAATAAAAGGCTTAGTTTGTTGTTGTTGTTTATATGTACCTTTTTCATATAATAAATAATGGATTTTTCTTCAAATTTGAAGACAGATTCAATGGTTAATCGGAGAAAATTAGAGAATGGAGATTCCGGTGTTCGATAAATGAAGGAAATATAATGAAGGAATCAAGAATGTGGAAATGAAAGATTGTAGAGAGCCAGAGAAAATGGAAAGGAAAGGGGAAAGGATGAAAGGGAAGGAGAGAGAAAAACAAAATGGATGGGAAGAAAGGCCCGGAGGGAGAGGGAGAGGAGAGGAAAAGTTGGGGGAAGGAGGGGAGGGAAAAGGATGAGTGTTAAAGTGGGGTTGTTAATGTCAAATTAATAATTTTTAGGGTTGTAATATTATTTATTTTTTTCTTTCTTGATTTTAAAGATTACAAAATATATATTTTTTTTATTGATTTAAAGTATGTGATGGTATGTCATATTTTGTTTTTGTTATGTGATGGGTTTTGAAAAATGATTTATGTAAAATTTAGTAAAATGAATGAGTTTAAAAAAGACAAGTGGATGCAAAATTATAGTTAACTAGGTACAAGATAAATGTAGGTTTTAAACATTAATTGAATTTAAAAAATTGAGGGGGTGCAATTGCCTACCCTCATCCCTATGTAGGTCCGCCTCTGTTTGGAGCTCATGGTGATGCCATGATGCATGACTTGACTAGATGGTTGCCAGTAAAGAGAGAGGTATAATCACTTGAATACAGGAAAATGAGGCAGGTATCCTTCATGTTCACACTGTATTATGGCTTCTGGGAAATATTTAACCTTATATGCATGTGTATGTGAACCTCCATTTCCTTTTAGTTGCCAAGCATTCTCGCTGTTTGAAAGTGCTCCTTTTACCTGCATATTTGGACAAACTAACTGGCTTGTGTCTGTTACCCGTACATTTTGTTGGAACTAGCGTGATGTGTATCATTTCCTTTTAGGAGGGTAGTTTGAGATACCTTGTAGTGTCTGAGCCAGCATGCTCGGGTCTTATGTGGATATATGGGAAGGGTGTTCCTAGGTGTTTGTGGGGATTGTGTTTGTTTTGGATAATGGGTTCCTCATTAAGTCACATTTTGGTGAAAGTTTAGGTCTTTGGAATTTTGTAGAAGGCTAGGAGATTTGTATTAGGGATGTTGAGTGTTGGGTTTCAAGTTTGAAGGGATGAATAGGCTAGAACTTAAATAAGTTGTTTTTAGAACTTCACGCAGCTACCAAGGGTTCAAAGAAAGGCAAAACATTTTAAATTATGGTTTTGAGTTCATGAATCTGATGATATGACCAGGATACATGACCATACAGTTTCCAGTATTGTAAGGAATGAAGGTTAATTTTGTAGGGTTTAGGCAAGTGAAGTTGACAACCTTTTGTGTTCAGACTATATTCTAAATGCTAGGGAATCTCTTTCCTTCTCTTTCTCAAAACTTGAGCTATTAAATATTGATCAACACAATATAGAAGTTTTGACCTGGAAATCGAATTGTTTATAATAAAGTTGCCAAGAGGCAACTTAGTTGATCTACTAACTGAGCAGCTTCACTGTGTGATGCAGCACACTGAGTAGCTTTAGTTATATAGAGTTGGACAGGGTTCTGATTTGTTTCTAATTGCTTTGGGTCTAAGGCATATAGTTATTGGCCGAGGATTTTAAAATTGTTTAGGCTTTTGCTAATGAATTGAATAGTTCAGTCATCCCTCTCTGTCTCTCTCTGTCTCTCTCTGTCTCTCTCTCTTTCCCCTTCTCTCCCTTTTCCAATTTCTCTTCTCCATATTCTTCTCTATTCTTCCTTTGTGCTATTGCTTCCTGAACCTTTTAGACATCCTGATGTCTTCAAAAATTAAGAATTCATTGAATATATATTGGTAGCCTTGAGGAAAGTATATCCAATATGCAGGGTCCAGAGTGGGCACATCTTCATTAGCAACTGCCACACTGCATGACTTGAGTCTTGAGCAATATTTTCTGAACCTTGGTCATCCTGTAGGGTTTGTGGACATTAATTTGAGTGAATTTAATTTCTTGATAATGCATAAACTACAAGTTTATTAGGTGAAATAAGATATCTCTGCACTCCCATAATTTTTAGAGCTGGGCATGGATTATGTTCGTTTTTTTGGTGGTTAGCCTGGCATGAATTATGCTTGCTACTATTTGAACAAGTTGTAGGGTGCATATATAGGTTTAAGGGTAATTCATGCAGTGAAGTGGAAAATAATGCAAAAAACATGGTTTTATCTTTTGTATTTTTACTCTCTGCTCTGGTAAAGATAGGTTTAGTGGAAAGCTTCCTATGTATCCACCGTTATCTACCTTCCCTCTAAACTTTGATCTTCAGGATTTAATGGTGAAAGTTTTATTGCTTTGAGGGTCTCATGATTCTTGCATCCATTTTTTTCCTCTGCCTTTTTGTTTTTCCCCTTCTTGCTTGACCATCATGAAGTTGTGATTTTATTGATGTTTGCTATTCATGGAATTGTTTGCTTCAGTTCTCTTGTACATATTATTGTTTCATTTTGCCTACTTGTTTGTATTTGTCTTTCAAATGGTTGACTCTAAAATTTGGGATTAACGTTCAGTCTGTTGTTGTTGTTGTTGTTTTGCCTACTTGTGCATAATGATTGATGGCTATGTATTTTAATAGGAAAGTGCAAAAGGAGGAAAGTTCTGAGAAATTAAGGCGTGTGTCAAAACACTTATTGCATGACATGGGGAATAGCATTCTGATATGCACGACGCATTCATTAGGAGAATATCTAGGAAATAATAGTTATCTTTCAAAAGAATATTTGGGAGTTGATAGTTATCTCTTTAAAATATTAGTATTCTTATTTTTGAAATTCTTAATTTTAATAGTTTGTGTTTTAGTAGAAAACCTATTCTATTATAAACCTTATTTAGGAAATAATAGTTATTTTTAAAAAGAATATTTGGGAGTTGATGGTTATCTCTTTAAAATATTAGTATTCTTATTTTTGAAATTCTTAATTTTAGGAGTTTGTGTTTTAGTAGAAAACCTATTCTATTATAAACCTTATTTAGGAAATAATAGTTATTTTTAAAAAGAATATTTGGGAGTTGATGGTTATCTCTTTAAAATATTAGTATTCTTATTTTTGAAATTCTTAATTTTAGGAGTTTGTGTTTTAGCAGGAAACCTATTCTATTATAAATCTTAGTTTCCTCTATTTAAAGAGGTATAATCAATAAAGAAACAAGTTTAATTCTCATAAAAGAAGTGTGATAGGAAATTTATTAGGGAACAAGTTCTCAGCTGTTTAATCTAGTGTCTAAGAGAGGGAAAACTCTAGTAAGGGAAGAGAGAAATTCTTTGCACGGTATCCATTAACTAGATCCTCTATTAGGATTCATATCAATTTGGTGTTAGAGCTAACTGCAATGGAAAACTCTGTCGAATGATTTAGCGGGATGGAGAGATTCATGAGGGAATTTGAGCAGCGACTGGTTAGGGTGGAGGAACTCCAGCAGTCCCCCAAGAAGTTGCTACAGTAACAGCATAGAATGTTGAGCTCGCAAATGGAAGGGTTTCTACGAGAACTGCAGGGGCTCAGCAAGGGCGAGGAGGTGGGGAGAAGCAACAACACACTTACAAACCACAGGGAGAAGCGAAGCGTCTTGGAGGAAGGAGGGACTGCATTCCTAGGCTCTCTAGACTGGAATTCCCATTATATGATGAGATTGAGGATCCCTTGATTTGGATCCATCGATATGTGTAGTTCTTTAAAAATCAATGAATACTCGTTGGGAATAAGTTGGGACTAGTAGCATCCCACCTTAAGGGGGAAGCGCAACTAGGGCTTTCCAAGGTTAAGCAACTAGGGCTTTCCAAGGTTAAGCAAAAAGGAGGAGCATGGACGGGGAGACATTTATCGAGCAAATGCCATTTGAGATTCCAACCTCCCTTAAGTCTCAACCCCCTTGATGAGTTGGCCAATTTATAACAGGCAGGGATAGTGGAGGAGTATCAAAGGGAGTTTCAGTTCTTGTTGGCTCGCACTTTAAAACTCATCACAAAACAGTAAGTCAACCTATTCATTTCTGGTCTCTGGAGGGGTTGCGTTTGGAGTTAGAATTGCAGCAACCCAATAGCTTGGGAGCTGTTATGAATTTGGCCCGCATGTGTGAAAGGAAACATAGGAGCAACCAAGAAGAGGACGAGGGAGGAGGCTTATTGGGAGTTTCTTGACGAGTTTGAGAAGACCTATCTTGAATTCGTGCTTGAGGGCAAACTCTACTCTTTGTCCAGGAGGGGAGTAATGATATGCATGATACATTCATCAAGAGAATATTTAGGAGATGATAGTTATCTCTTAAACAAATATTTAGAAATTGATATATTTTTTTTAAATAGTAGTTTTCTTATTTTTGGAATTCTTAATTTTAAGACTTTCTGTTTTAGTAAGAAATCTATTCTATTATAAGTCTTAGTTTTCTCTATTTAAAGAGAGTATGATCAATAAAAAGACAAATCTAATTCTCATAATAGAAGTGTGGTAGGAAACTTGTTAGGGAACAAGTTCTCAAACATCAAACCTATGGTCTAAGAGAGGGAAAACTCTAGCAAGGGAAGAGAGGAATTCTCTGCAGAGTATTTATTGACTAGATCTTATATTAGAGCTCATATCACGTTCATAATTATTTATCCCTTCTATATTGGTCTCTCAAATGATCGATTCCAAAATTTGGGATTAAGGCTTAGTTTGTTGTTGTTATTGTTGTTCCAGCCTTCTTTCTACAAACATCATATTATGGTCAGCAAAGATCAACACCACCTCCTTTTTACTTCCAAGGCCTTCAATATAAGGGACTAAATAATAAGATATTGATGAGGACACATTTGTTCTCCATCATTTCAATAAGACCTTCTTTTATGTATCTTGTGCAGCTAAGAATGTGCAGTGATGATTATCAGTCTCACAGTATGACCATGCACAACAAAATATTGGGACTTGAAGTCTTGTATGTTGGGCTACCTTTTCTTTAATAACTTTGACCTGCTGGTCTTATGGACAGCAATCCAGCTTAGAAGGAATCTTGGCCTTCCAAATAGAAGTCCTTGATGGTGAAGCAATATTTATAGATGGGGATGGGGGGGGGGACATAGAAATAGAAAAAAGGAAGCAAGGAGGCCGAGAAGGTGTACCTCCTATCTATTGCTTAGGTTTCTAAGGAAGTGCATCACTGAGAATGAATTTTTTTCTAAAGTCTATAAGATAGAGAAAAGGGCACTATAAAGACTAAAGATGCTGTAGAGATGAGGGTAATGCAACAGAAAAGGAATATCTCAAATCCAATTGTCTTGCTAGAAGCATGTGCAAGGTCCATTACTAGCGTTGAGTTTGGTAAAAGGAAAAAGAAACGCTAATCTTGGAAATGATATTTCGACAACTCACAAGTCACATTTCCTTAGCATTTTAAAAGATGTGTTGGAAGTGAAGATGCAAAGAGGATAAAATAGTGACCCAGAGTAATGATAACACACGCCCATACCACCAAATGAATGAAGAAATTGCTACTTTTTGCAACTGGCCTTCGGGGTATTTTGTTTCACTAGCCACCTCATAGGGCTTATCGCCTATCGATTGACCCACTTTCCTTAAACTATTGGGCTCAACGTGTGGGCTATAGGTTCAGCCATGGAAATGGTGGAATGCACAGAGATTAGATTAGTGTGAAAGGGCAGGAAAAATGAAGAGAATACAGAGGAGAACAAACCTGAACGTACTGCTACATCAGACTTTTAATTTTCTTTGCAATGCTTAAGCCTATCTTTCTTCCTTCTATAGTTGTTTGAGTCTTGACATTTGGAGTTTGCATGTCACCAAAGGTTTAAACTATTCATCTATATATCTTCTGGAGATGAATCTTCTGGAGATAATACTTTGATGACTAACCATTATGTTGGAGGGCAAAACAAAGATAAACACAGTTTGCCAAATTACAGAATATTTATTTACAACATTTGTGAACTCTTGTCTTCATTGTTATGCTTTGATAAAGTAAGCATGAGATAGGTCCCTTCAATGAAAGGAGAATCTGGATTATGAGGTTTCTGCAAACTTCCCAACCACCCATTCCCCCGCGGTTTGATCTCAACTTTGTTTATGGCGATTTGCTTGATTGTAGTGATTTTACTTTGGATAGGTCCCTAAGAAGCCTCCGCATGGCACATGTTGATTGCTGGTACTGCCTGGATTTGTGGAAGATACTTCAAATATACCATCTGGCTTGCCTGTCTCCTTGGAGATGTCCAATAGGACCATTTGGTTTATCCATCTTTCATTATATTATAATACAAGCTGCTCACTGGATGGCTGGGTAATTTTTAAGGGATTATTGGTATAAATTTGTTAAAATATTTGGAAGAGATGTTGAGGATACCAAGGATTGTTATATGCATGAAAAATGTAATTCCACATTCCATGCCATGAAAAGTTAGCTGAAACACACACATAAGGAAATGAGTATTGATTGCTTTGACGTTATTTGTTTAGACAAACATATTCCTTTCAAGTGCAGTGTTCAAATGACATTGTTGTGCTGACCTTGTGCCTTTTACTTGCACTCTAAAGCTACAGCACTTTATAGCTTCAATATTTGTAGTCTATAGGCCGCTTTGCTCTCTTGTTTGCCTTCATGTACACAAGTTATGTCTCCTTGTCTTAGGGACCACCAATATAAGGGTGATGACAACCCTCTTCTTTGTTTAGGTATTGATCAAAGTTATCCTAGATGATTTCCCCTCATGTTTGTTTAATGTCTCTTTGTCCCTTATCTATGTTATTTGGAAACTAAGAATACCAAAGATAATTTTTTCTACTTGACTATCTCAAAAGAACGTAGCTGGAATGTGTAAAGGGGCTTTGAATAAGAGTTTGGTGGACTATGGCAGTAATGCCCTGAATTGATTGTAAGTTCCTGCAATGGAGTAGCTTGGTCGGCCCGTGCTATTATCAAAGGACTTGATTGGTTTCCTATTGAGAGTTCTAGAACCTCTTGGCTAGAGAGACCTTTTGAAATGGATGAAATTTGAGGAGAGGTTTTTGGTTTTCGGCTTTTGGGATGTTATATGCAAAAATATGTTTAGTCTTTGATGAATTTTATAACAAGGGGCAAGGCAAGTGTATATGCTTTAGAAATCTTGCTCCTTGAAAGTGAAGGATTTTAGACCCATCAGTTTGACCATCTGTCTTTATCATATTGTAGCTAGTGTTTTAGCTAATAGACTATGTATGACACTAGATGAGGCGATTTCCTATAACATGGTGCTTTTATTGGAGGTAGAAAGTTTTTACTGCTGCCCTTTTGGCTTGTGAGAAAACTTATGATGGGGTTAGTTGGAGCTTTTTAGATGATGTGTTGGAGAACAAGGGGTTTCAGAGTTGCTGAAGGCGATGGATTAAAGGGTGCTTGAGTTTGGCTTACTTCTTTGTTATTATTAATGGAGAGCCACAACTTTGTTTTTAGCGTCGCTTGGGCTAAGACACGGAGATCTTCATCATTTGGTGGATATTAGTAATTGTTCAAAGAGGGAGTGGCGTATTTTCCATCTAGGGGTTCCCTTGGGGTAATCCTAGGATTGTTTAGTTTTGGGATTATGTTCTAAATAGAATTTGTAAAAGATTAGATGGGTGAAAGGGACCTTTTTTTTTTTTTTTAATCCTTAGGTGTGTATATTACCTTTATCGTTGCTTGTATGTCTAGTATACCTTTATATTTTTTCTCCCTTTTTATGGTTCTGGTTGGGATAGCAAATATGGCTGTAAAGTTGATGAAAGATATTCTTTGATCTAGGAGTGGGTTGACTAACAAAGAGTATTTGGTAAGTTGGGATCAGGTTTGTAAACCTGAGATCGAGGGTAGGTTGGATTTCGGTAATATAGTATCCAAAAGCATCTTTTTGGCAAGCAAATGATTTTGGTGATTCCCCTTAGAACCCAATTTTGCCGGCATAGGGGTATAAAGAGTAAGTATGGTTATGGGTTGACAATTTCGGAGCGAGAGTTTCTCATTGCAGTCATTGAAACTTTATTTCTGGTTTATACAACACTTTCCTTCCTTTGGCGGTGTCTTTTAAGGTCGGCGACAATTCTTGTATGTCCTTTTGGGAGGATTTGTGAATTGTGTATCTATTTCCTTCCCTTACATTTATAGGTTATTGAAACTTTACTTTGTTCCTATAAAAGATTTTTATATTGAAGATGGATATTCGTCTTCTTGGAACTTTGATTTTTTAAGGAATTTTGACAATAAAGAAGCTATTGAGTTTTCTTTTTTCATTTCTCTCCTTTAGGGTAATGATTTTTGTCCTCATATTCTTGACAATAAGGTCTGAAGTCTCCTTTTTTTTGAAGGTTTTACATATAAATCTATTTTTCATTATCTTATTAGTTTTTCCAAAAGTCCTCCTTTTCAATTAAACAATTTTATTTGGAAGGCAAAGATTCCTGTTGAGTTAAAGTCTTTTATTTGGTCTATCGTGTTTAATAGAATTAATACCAACAAATTCATTTTTTTTTTTTTATTATTTTTTTTTTTATTAAAGATACCTTGTAAGGCTCAATCTTCCTAAAAAAGATCTATAAAATTATCTCCCGAAATGAATGTGTCATATGTTACATTAATCTTAAAAGTAGAGACTTATTTTTACACTATTCTATTGTGAGGGAGATGTGGAACCATCTCTTTAATGGGCTGACAATGTTTGAGTTTACTAAAAGGAACTTCCTGATTTATTCAACACGATATTTAAAAGTTTTTAAGGAAGAAGAGATGCTCAGCTGCTTTGGATACGTATGGTTTTGGGCATTCATGGTGTATTTGGAGAGAGAGTAATACAAGAATATTCAGTAATCTGACTGTTAAAATTTTTCTATTTTGTGACAAAATTGTTTTTTATACTTCCTATGGATTTATGCTTCGGGAATTTATAAAACTTAGAGTTTAGAAGATTTGAAAAGGGATAGAAGAGAACTTGCATATTAGGCTTTTGCAATGTTTTGATTTTTTTCTTTGCTTGAGGATCTTCATCCTTAGCAAACTTTGCACATTTCTTTGTATATCTTATGTTCTTATTTTTCTATCAAAAGCTCAATCTATGTGAAGAATACTAAAGACCCTTTGCTTTAGAGACGTGAGGATAAGCTAATTTAGATTTAGAATATTTCTTGAGGGTCTAGATTGAAAAAATTATTTTGCATTCCTTAATTAATGTGGTAATATTTTAGGAAATGTTTGTAATATGAAAGACAAATTTCTAATTAAATGTTGGTTGGTCACCATGAGTAGTAGTTTGGTGAATCTAAAGTTGAGCATTAGGGATGAGTTTTAAACTGTTTCTAACTCACTATTGTGTGTGTGTGTTTTTTTAATAACTAATTTGTTGCTATTATTGTTTTTATGTCTGTCTTAAGAGATGTGACTTCAGTATTATGTTTCTCTCTCTGGGTACAGTTTCCTTTGCTTAAAATTGGGCATATATGTGATTGACTTATTTGCGTGTCTGATGACTCTAATTTTCGTCTCTAGCGATTGAAGGTCTTGGGACTAGTTAACAAATTGCTAAGGACTAGCGATCTGACTCAGACAAATGGTGTTTCCATAGCTTATTATTTTTGTTTTTTTTTTCTTTTTCTTTTTGATGAATGCTTCTGCGACTGAGTATGGTCCTGATACAACAAAAATTGGATTTGATGCTTGTTTGGAATGCAGTTGTGCATGATATGCTTTTCATCTCTAGTCATAAGCAGTATTACAACTGTACTTTATAAGGATTTATTGGAACTTCTTTACTCTTTCACTGCCTTAGGCATTTCTTATTGTATTTACGAAGATAAGTAATCAGACTGTAAGCGGATGGGGAAAATTGAGTTGATAACTGATTTTGCTTCTTTGTTACTTTAAGGTTGGTCCTGGAGAGGTAGATGATGAGCTCGAAGAAGAAGTTGGATCAGAAAGCGCCAAGTATGGAACAGTTACTCGTGTTCTCATATTTGAGATCACAGAGCCAAATTTTCCAGCTGATGAAGCAGTCAGAATATTTGTACAGTTTGAGAGGTCAGAAGAGACAACTAAAGCACTAATAGACCTGGATGGTCGTTACTTTGGGGGTAGGGTGGTGCGCGCAACATTCTATGATGAGGAGAAATTTGGTAACAACGAATTGGCTCCAATGCCTGGAGAGATTCCAGGATATCCTTGAAATGGTAGTAAGAATTTGCATGAAAGCTCATAACTATCACAGGGGACGATGCCCCAAAAACTACATGGGGCAACTGATGAATATGGTCTCGTTGAAAAGCAAGCCAAGTGGCCTTGGGGCAGTTTGCATCATTTTGTGCTGTTGGGTCGATGATGGCCACTGCGGGGAAGGAATACCAGTGCTAATGAAATCCAACTGCTCATACGAGGACAGACACTATTTAGTCGTTCTAATCATAAACATTCTGATATATTTGTGATTGTTTTGGAAACTCGGGACTCGTGTCTTGCTGTTGTTTAGGTTAGTAGGAAGGAAATGCATGGACATAGAGTTATTGAGGCTGTGTTTCTATATGCAACAGAACTTATGTTACTTCTGCTCGGGCGGTTCTCGAAGGCGGTCTTTAGGCAAAAGGGTCATCTAATGTAATGGACTAATTTAACTGGAAAAGAAACTGTCATATGTGGTATTTGCCATAATGCATGTCATTTATTATCTTTTGTATGAAGTGGCATGAAATATCGCGGGGGGCTTCCTCGATGCTTTTTTTGGTCTCTCTCTCTCTGTCCAGCTCGCTCGCGCGCACAAATGCATTGAGAACTGATTTGTACATGCATACAGAGACAGAGATTCAAGGTTGGCACAAATTGTAAGGTTTGAATCATCGTCATCACATTCATAGGTAAGACATAAGAAAAGATCAAATACCTGGTCTCATTCTTGCAGGCAAAAAGATAAGGCAGGAAGGTTCAATGATGTCCTTTTGCTTTATGTATATATAATATATATATCCACTTCTTAAAAGCCAAAAACCCCATATCCCTATAAACCGTAGTCTTTACTCATTTGTCTAGTTTTTAGTTTCCAGTTCCTAGGTCTCACCCTCAAACTATAGGTTGGTTCCCTCTCCCTTCAATGGATCAAGCACGATGCTGCTGCGGAGACCCCACCGGCGTATTCTGGTTCGACGCCCTTGCTTCTTCCATCAGAGTCATCTGCTGCTGCTGCTGATGATATGGCATTACCGCCATTGATGGCCTGCCACTCACGGTGGTCGACTGGTGTAGCCTCCCTGCAAGCCCGCCGTGCATGTTGAAGTAGAAAGAGACGGGGATCTCATTACTAGGCGCATTTGGACAGAGGTGGTAGGACGGCACGGGCCCAGGTCCTGGCTCACCAACGAGCCCAGTTGCAGATGATTCTCCCACACTGATCCACCGTGGCGAGCCCGTGGTGGAACTCTCTCCTCCTCCACCGCCACCCACGGCGGCAATGCTGCTCGTCGGCGTCGGAGTTCCGCTTCTTTTTCCACCGGCGCCGCCGCAGAGTGGACATATTTCATACCCCTAAAATGTTTCAATGCAGGAGACCACCATTTTTATATGATTAATATATATATATATATATATATATATATATATATAGAGAGAGAGAGAGAGAGAGAGAGAGAGATACAGATTTGTTGTTGTTGGGGGATCGGTAGGTGGTCCCATCAGGCTCAATAACCCAGCCGGCTTCACGAGCAAGCTCGCGAAGGACCTCATTGATGTCAGCGCGAGGAGGAAGAGAGTATCCGCCGTGTTTACGGAGGCCGTGGAAGATCTTGGTGGTGATGGAACGTCTTTGTCTCTCTCTCATCTTCGTCTTCTCTTTCTCACTCGCACTTCTCCCACTCCCCGCCATTTCTCTCTCTCTCACTCTCTAAGTTAACTGTGAGTTTTTTTGTGTAACGCTTCAGAACCCCAGTAGTAGTGGCGTTTTACTTTATTAAGGTGGAATGGATGTGAGAGATGATCGGAAGGGTGCGGGAGTGCCACGAGGGCAAGGCAAAAGTGGGGACGGCAGAGATTTTATTTGGGGTTTATGTAGGGGAAGCGAATGATGATAAATGGGGGAAGGTTGTTTTTGCATGACAGAGTGAGAAGGTAGGGCATTTCTTTCCTATTGCATTGCATGTCTACGTCTACATGGCTATGTGGCTATATGTCTAGAGAGAGAGAGCGAGAGGAGAGAGAGAGAAGATGACGGCTGCAGATATGATAAATAGGGATTGAAGGGTGGGCGATAGCGGTGCGGAAAAGTACGTTTTGATGTTAATGTTGATGCGTTCTGCTGTGGGCACAGCAGATGAGAGGATATCTCACATATGACTGATTTGATTGGTGTCTAGCAATTGCAACCAATTACAAACGCGTGACCAGCGGTTCTTCTGACCCCCCGTCTCTCTCTCCCCACTAAAATGCTGCAAATAAAGTAGCTATTGATAAAGAGAGTAAAAAGAAAAGAAATTACTCGCAATGAATGTATATATATATTTTTTTATTTTTTTTTATTTATCAAAAATTTCAACTTGATTAATCTAAATCGATTTGTTGTTAAATTCTTTTTAAAGTGAGATTTTTTAATATAATTTTTTTTATATCTATAAAGAGTCAAATTTATGATCATAATTAAGAAAACTCAATTTCTTTTTAACTGAGTCAATTAATAATAAATATTTCTATCGACAGTTTATTAAATAAATTAATATACAAAGTTTTTTAATGTTAGACTTAATTCACTCCCATAATGTAATGCTAAATACTTGTTTTGGGATTCAGTTAATTTGATTTTTTATTTATTTAATTTTTTTTCACATTTTATTTCTAGATAGAGAGGAAAAAAAAAGATAGAGAGAGAATGTTTTCTCATTTTCTATATCTGATAGACACATTGACATAGGCCAGAGGAAAAAAAAAGATAGAGAGATAATATTTTTTCATTTTCTTTACTTGGTGTGCATATTGACATTTGTATATCTATTATCTCTCTATATTTTAATCTTCAATTTTTTCTTTTTGTAAATTAAATTAGAATAAATTATTTTTTCTAAAGTAAACACATTAATCCTCTCCTTATAGCAAAATCAACTTACTTTATATTTTCTCTTTTTAAATAACAAAGCATTATTTTTATTTTTTTTTTCTTTCTGAAAAAGAATGAAATTTAGTTTTTTCTAAATCTTATTAAATTAATTTTCTCTCTAAAAAAATTAAGTTATTTTAACATTTATCTCTCTAAACATATTAGTTTTAAATTTTCTCTTTAAAAATAAATTAATTCATATCTTTTTATCTCTAAACACAATTATTTTACTAATGTTTAGTTGGTTTAGTAGTTGTATAGTAATACCCCTTAAGCAAACTTTCAGGTTTTGTATATGACAAAAATATATGTCGAGAGAGTTTTATTCATTAAAAACCTAATTCGGTACGACCTGATTTAGTCGAGTTTTAATTTTTCTCTCTCTAAAATTAAGTATATCAATTTTCTCTATAAATTTTTTCTCTTCAAAAAATTAAATAAAATTTTTAGTTTAAAACTAAATATATTAGTTTTTTTCTCTCTAAAAATCAATCTAATTCACATTTTTCTCTCTAAATACATTGATTTTAAGTTTTATAACTTTTTAAAAATTATTTTTCCCTCTCTAAACCTAAAAAGATTTAATTTTCTATCTAATAATAATTTTTTTTTTAAAAAAAATTTGTATCTCTTAACACATTAATTTTTAATTTTCACTATCTAAAAAAACTAATTTCAATTTTCTTTCTTTAAAACTAAACACGTTAATTTTAACTCTTTTAAAAAAATCAATTTAATTCACAATTAAACAAATTAATTTTAAACTTTCACTGTGTAAAAAAAATTATTTTTCTTTTTTTAAAACTAAGCTGCACATTAATTTTCTCTTTTTAAAAAATTAATTTGACTCACATTTTTTCTTTAAATACATTGGTCTTAATTTTTCTCTCCAAAAAATACCAAAATTTTAGTTTTCCACTCTTTAAAATGAAGCATATTAATTTTTACTCTCTAAAAAAATTAAAATTACATCTCACTAAACACATTATTTTTAAATTTTCTATATATAAAAAAATAAATACAAATTTTCTCTCTAAAAATCAATTTAATTTGTATTTTCTCTCTCTATGGACATGAATTATAATTTTTCATACTAAAATCATGAATTTACTTTTTCACGCTCTAAAATAAAATACAATAACTTATCATATCATTTTGCTTTGAAAGGGGTATTACTTTTAATTTTTTTATAGAAAAATTTGAGTATATACTTTTATCCTCTATTTGGGAGTATTTTAACCCTACTAAATATAGAAAAATATGGTAAAAGGATGCCTTATTATGAGTGCACTAATTTAATGAACAATTTTATTATGTGAATTACGAGATTGCTTTGTTGTAACTTCTCAATTGTCATATACAAGAAAATTTCTTCTAATGATAAAATTCCATGTAGCATCGAGAAGAACTTTTTCATGAACTTTTTCATTTATACCTGAACTATTGATCGACAAAAGAAGTACTAAAATGTTAATTTGTTCATTTGGGGATTCGCTTGTATCTATTTTACACTCACCTCATTTTATGGTTTTATCGATATATTTTTTTTATTTAATTATTGATATTTAAAATTTAATTAATTTAATTCAAATAGCTAAGAAATTTAATTTAAAAATTAACTCTTTTATCGTTTGAATTTAAATTCAAAATTTAAATTAAAAAAATTAATATTATATTATTAAACCCATAAATCATGGATATTTAAAACAATCTGTAAATGTGTGATACTATTAAAATAAAAAATTTTATTATCTTCACAAATTTTGATGTGACACATTTTTACGTGGAAAGGAGGGATTCGCTTTGGCTAAAAAGAGAAACAATTTGCTAATGACAAAATTACCCTTCTTATTTATTACCCCAGAAAAATAACAAGAGTTAATTACATGTCCGATCCCTAAATTTTATTTAAATTTTATAAATTAGTTCTTATAGTTAAAAATACTATTTAGTGGTGTTCAAACTTTCAAAAGCGTAATGGATTGGTCCTTCCATTACTGACGATAATAGGATGTCCATTAATTCCTGACGCGGAGTGACGTGGTAGCATAACTGAATATATGGATACTGATGTATCATTGTTAGGTTATCAACAGAAGACATTTCATAATACCACGTTGTCACACTAAGAAAAAAGAGGAGGAAAAAAAAACCTCTCTCTCTCTTTCTCCTCCCCTCCCCTCTCCCTTTCCGTGTCTTCTCTCCTCTCTCTCACTAAGAAAAAAAGCTCTTCTCTCTCTCCTCCCCTCCCCTTTTCTCTCTCTTCTCTCCTCTCTTACTGGGGAAAAAAAAAACTCCTCCCTCTCTCCCCCTCCCCAACCCTTTTCTCTCCTCTCTCTCACTGAAAAAAATGGGTTGAATCTTAGAACTCGAACATAGGGCTACAAAATTGAACAAAATTAGACTGAAAAGCTCTAATTTTATGATCTAAATTGCTCAATTCAATTAAGTGCAAATCTTCTAAAAGAAAGACGTAATGTTGTTCGATGTATGATGCCAGGTGTTATGGAATTTTTTGTGTCCTCCTACGATCATGGAAGTAGAAAAAGAAGGCCAGGAAAAGGGTGATGGTGGCCAAGATGATAAGAGTGATGATGACAAAGATGAGGGTTGCGGAAATGGGATTTGATTTGGGGGCATGGGGGAGTGCTAGAGTGGAGATGTTCACTGGGAAGGAAGTGAATACAGTTGGAGATGGTGGCAATGGAGGAGAAGGGTAGGATGGGAAAAGGGTTGTTGATCGGGGTAGGGGAAGCGAGCAATTGACGACACGAACCACATACAAACTAGCCCATATCTGTTATCCAAAACCCCAAAAACATGTTTCTCCTTCTTCTTATTCCCTACTTCTACTTCTTCCTCAAAATTCAGACTCCACTGTGTTGGGAAGATGAGGATGATGACGATGGACCTCCACCGGGTTGGGAATCTCAATCCCTGCTCCTTACTTCTCCTTCTTCCTCAAAATTGGAGTTGGATTTTGAGGAGCAAGTGGAGTTGTCGGGTATGGAATTGGAGCCAGAAGGGGTAGAATACGAAGAAGAAGAAGAAGAAGATGACGATGATGATGGACCTCTACCAGGTTAGGAATCCAATCCCATTACCTATCCTCCATCTCCATCTCTATTCCCATCCCCACATTCTCCTTTAATTCAGACTCCCATTCACTATTCCCCGAAAACCCTTGATTTATCTTCAACTAAAACTATTGACTCAATGGAGATGGATGAAAAAAATGTCAAGGACCTAACACTTAATACTCCTCCTCGGAATTAGTCTCTCTCTCTCTCTCTCTCTCTCTCTACATATGTGTGATTGAGAAGTGATTGAGAAGGGTTTGTGGCATTTTTTTCTCAGTGAGAGAGAGAATAGAAGACAGGGAAAGGAGGAGGGGAGTAGAGAGATAAGTTTTTTTTTTCCTTTCTTTTCCTCAGTGAGACAATGTGGCACTACCACATCAGCATTTTGCTGATGTGGCATTATGAAATGTCTTCAGCTGATGACTTGGTAATGACAAGTCAATATCTATACATCTAGCTATGCTGCCACGTCACTCCATGTCAGTAGTTAACGGACACCCTATCACCGTCAGTAACAGAAAAATCAATCCGTTATGTTTTTGGAATTTTGAACATCACAAATTAACATTTTTAATTGTAGAGACTAATTTGTAAAATTTAGACAGAGTTCAGGAATTGGACAAGTGATTAACCTAAATGGGTTGGCTTTGCTAACTCAAATGGGTTGACTGGTCATCTGTCAACCTTGATTAATGAGACCTACAAAAAGCCACCGGAGTGTTTTGGCAGGAGAGATTCTGATATTCAAGTCAGAAAGTAGTTTTCAGAAATAGAAACAGATTGAAAGAGAGCTCTATTATACCTTTCTGTGCTATGTATAAGTTCCTTGAGTATACCTAGCCGATAGGTTTAGTGACGTATATATAGTCTCCGGGTGTGAATTCTGTATGTAACTGGGGTGTTAAAACTTTAGTTTTTTTATGGAGATGTCCCGAGATTGTGGGGATCATAGTGAGAGATTCCCAATGATTTAAAATACTATTACGTAAGAAAATTCAGATAATCAAGGATTTCTTTCATTATTGACAATAGTCAAAGGTTTCCTTCCTGACCACGGAAGGTTATCTTCATATTTTAAGAGGAACTGAACATTGCCTTTAGCAAGACAGTGGCACCAAGCACTGAGGAGATTTGAGAGCCGATCAGGTTGCTACCAAAAAGGGTCTGGTTGGTAGGTACCATAAAAAATGAGCCGTGTCTACTAGTCTGAGAGATAAATTCCACATTGATGGCATGCTTTGGTACGCCATGTTCATTGGGCTATTGATTTAAAGGTCTTCAAGTCTTGCAATAATGGGCCTTTGGGCCACATTTTATCATTTTTCCTGACTCTTGGTATCATTCCATAGAAAGAGTTTCAAAAGTAGCATTAAACGGATAAAAATTTGAAAAAATGTTAGTGCATCGTATTAAATGCGGCATGTACTGCTTCAATTTCCATGAATCGTCTTTGATATGCTTTATAAGACATGGTGTCCAATTGGGTCGTGCACTATCATGTCTTCTTTTTGACAACTTTATCATTTACATAGAGAGGTAATTCAAAATTTTGTCAGAGATTCGCAAGCGACTCTTAAAGAAAGGGCATATCGAAAATGGCTAAGGGTTCATTATCGCGCACTTGCTAGGGTATCAATGATATTAAGAGCACCATGATGAAAGATAAACTCCATGCTGTTCAGAATGACATGTTGGTAGGGGACGATTATGTCCTTCAGTCGGCTACGAATGATGATAGGGCTAATAGGGCGCTCGAAGGTTGTTCCAGTGTACAAGTAGAGTGCTAATTTCAATTTAAAAGTATCATATACGGGTCCTCTTACTCGGTTCCTACTTCGTTGGAACATATACTCGACGATGTTGATTCCAAACGCTTGGTTCTTGGTGATAGCCGTGATGTTGTTAATAAGTTTTTACTGCCTCCATTTTGACTTCTAGATCTTGACTGCTGTTTTTACCCTCAAGAGGTGTGGTCGTGGAGGTTCTATGGAAGGTTGGTACTATCTACAGACCAAGTCAGAGTTGGGTTGGAATTCTTCTATAAAAAGACCATTGATAAGAGTTGGATGTACAAATACTTCTTTATAGAGTTTTTAAATAGAGATTTCATACCTACATTGCCAAGAACTGATGAGGAGCCATTCTCAAGGTTGAAGACTCCTCAGCCTTCCCACTACTCCCTGTTTATTCGGTTTGTTAGCAATTACTGTAGTATCAAGAAGATACACATTTCGGTTGAGGCTCTCTTAAATAACGAGATACTGACGCTGGCGGGCCTCTTGTTGGGGGAGAAGAGAAAGATTGGAAGGCATCGTTTGGTCGAGAAGAAGGACAAGGGTCTTAAGAGCATTCTCTTTTGTTCTAGAAGAAAGAGACCTCGAGGCAGTGACTATCGACAAAGAGATGAGGCCAGGGTCAAAGAGAGAGGCGACTGGAGTGGCGAGTGCATCCGACATGGGCATTGACGCCCATCCCTTTTCATCTTTGGTGCAAAAGAGGAGAAAAGCTCAGCCCTCAGTTTTATTGGGTGAGGGCATTGAGGAGAACAGGGGACAGAGTTCCCCAGGTGTTACGAGGGTTGCCGAGGCCGAGGATAATGAGTTTGAGGCTCAAGAAGACGCAAGTGTTTAGGTAGAGTGCCTAGAAGGCGCCGAGATGTACTACGAGGAGGTCGAGGAGAGAGAAAGAAAGGGGGTGGAAGGAGAAAGAGAAAAGGAGAAAAAAGGTTGAAGGTCGTGCTGAAGTCCTTGAAGAAGAGGGGGAGGAGATGGAGATGTAGGCCGCTGGGGAACCCATAGTGTCCCTCAAGAGCTAACCAGAGGACTCGATGCTGGGCTATCTTTTACCATTCCTCTGACACTGAGGAAGGGTAAGTGTAAGGTGCCCGAGGGAACTACTCTTCCCCCGATCATTGTTGTTCAGTCCTATGATGGTCGTAAGGGTGAGAGAGAGAGGCACCATAGCGATTAGTGCAGGAAATTGCTGCTATAGCTATATTGATGTAGCGAGGCTAGGCGAATAGCCGACCAACTTGATTTCTATCGTTTTGAGCTGGAATTGAACAAGCTTTCTCTTGAACAGGGCAGCAAAGCCATTATGTCACTAGGACTTATGGTATGATTGTATCAGTCATATTAAGAGATGATTTTCCTGCAGTCTTGGCTTTGTTTATGACCATCTTTGTTTTGTGCAGACCATTGTTTTGATAGAATTTCAAAAGTTAAAGAAGGAGCAAACGATAGACCATCTGAAGCATCAAGTAGAACAGATAGGCATGGAAGTTTTTCGGCTAAAAGATGCTTTGTCACAGAGGGAGAGGAAGATCGAGGAGGAGAGGGCATCTACAACTGCTCGGAATGCTCGAAATGAGGAGGTGCAACGGCAAAAGCTGAGCGGGATGTAGTGTTTCAACGGTGTGAAGTGGTCTCCAAGAGGTGTGAAGAGTTGGAGGCGAAGGCCAGGGTGCATGAGATACATCTGCAAACCACGCAGAAGTTGGCCGAGATGCACAATTGAAAGGCTGTAGAACGAAAGATAGTGGAACTAGTGGAGACCATCGCAAGGTCTATCAACTAGTATACACGTCCTCGACGTAGGTAGAGTGAGAACTTTTGGTGTGCCAAAGAGATTATCAACCGGGTAGGGCTGTCGGGGGCTATGTCCCCGGATATGGAGAGGGTTGGCCCTGAAGCACCCAACTGTGAACTTGCAATCATTCCTGTGGGTGAGGTTCCTTTGGAAGCAGTGGATGAGAGTGTTGCGGTCAATGTGCCTCAAGCGCCTCATGTAACATCGAAAATCCGATGTTGAAATTTTGTAAATAACTTTATAATATAATGAAAAATTTTAAATTTTATAGATTTTTGATTTTGAGGTATTAAATTGAAATTTTTGGTATATTTAAAATGTCCGTGTTTGCAAAAGATTCGTAGTGCATTTCATTTTGATAAATTTGGAGTTTTATTGTAATATAAGTACAAATATACACGAATATATATTTATTTATATATATATGTTTAAAGAGAGAAAGAGAGAGAGAGAGAGAAGAGGAGACACACATTTTCCCAAAACCCTGCGTCCCCCTCCCCCATTTCAATTAGGGTTTGAAACCCTAATCTTCATCTCTTTCTCCCAAAATCCCTCTCATCTCTTTCTCATCTCATCTCCATCTCTCTCTGTCTCTCCCGATTCTCTCTCTCTGTCGCACTCTCTTCCTCTCTCTCACCGGCGAAGCGCTCCTTCGCCTTCCTCCAACCACCGCACGCGGTCACACATCTCATTCTCTCTATGTTTCTCTCTCTTTCCCTTTCTCTCCTCTCACCCGACAGAGCTCTTCTCTCTCTCCCTTGCTCGCTTGCGCAGTGCTCTCTGTCAAGACTCCTCTGGAACCTCTGTTGCAGCGTTCATCATCAGATTTCGAAAACCCTTGGCCGTGAACTCCATTCTCTGCGCAGGTAAGGTTTAGCTGAATTCTGACCATAATTCTAGGTTTCGATTTCTCTCGGTAATTAGGATTAATTGTTAAATTTTGCTTCGATTTGGAAGCATTGCAGGTCTTAGACTGAATTGGACGGTACATGGACCACAGGACTGCGAACCGTGAAGCCCTAGGTGAGGGAATTTCTAATCCTTTTCAGTAATCGAAAGAGATTTTTGCTGAATCTAGGATGAGAGACTTGTATATGTCTTGAAAGTATGTTGAATCAGAATAGAATGTATTTTCTGAAAATTTTACAAGTGATTATTAGAGTTAAGTTTGAAATTTTATAGGAATTTAGGTTAACTAATACGAAAGAAACATGTTCGATGAAATTAGAACTTTGTTGAGGTGATTATAATAGTTTTCCTTAGAGTTTGATTTAAATTGTGTATAAAAAATATTAGGTTAATGTAAATTCGGAAGAAATTGGAAAATTGTTAGAAATTAGGAAGAATTGTAGAATATTGGGAAATTAAGGTCATTGGTGATGCAAATGATTCTGAAATGATGAAATGAGAATCTTGGTTCGTGAAATTGAAGAATTAAGTATGTGCTAAATATAGAGAACTTCATAAAACCTAGAATTTGGGATGAACTAATAATGAAATTGTGATTATTGATATATGATAACCCATTTGAAGGTTGAAAATGGTTTCCTTGGATTAAATTTGCAGAATTGAGAGTGGATACCCTCCCAAGAGGTGACTGGATGACTATGTTTCATATGAATAAGAAATTGCTTTCAACCATGGTTTATTAATTGAATTTTTAAATGAGTTTGTGAAATGGATTTATAAATGTTTTGTGATTGTGGTGAACTTTGAAATGGATTTTGTGATAAAACCATGACTCTTGAATTTGAACGATGAGTTATTTGTACCGTGTTACGATTGAATACTCATACGAATTGTGAAATGTTGCTCTATTTTATATATTGAGCATGAATTGATTATGAAATTGAATGTGGTAACATGATGTTGAAAAAA
Source organism: Dillenia turbinata (assembly GCA_037126225.1). NCBI lineage: Eukaryota > Viridiplantae > Streptophyta > Magnoliopsida > Dilleniales > Dilleniaceae > Dillenia > Dillenia turbinata. The sequence continues at coordinate 11,034,677 of JBAMMX010000010.1, read as the reverse complement.
AACTATAGTCTGAGTCTTGGCACGGACCTATCCAGCGGGGCGGCGTGGTTAGGGTTAACTTGTGATTAAATTAGAGGCTTGGAGGTGGTGGGTTGGAGAGCTACTCAAGTCGGCCGGATGACGTAGTGGCACCCCGAGAAAAAATTTCTGGGCCAACGCGAAAGTGAAGGGTATTTTTATCCAAAATTGTAGAAAATCCTTTGACGGATTCTGCCAACGGCCATTGGCAGGATAATGATTTTGGCATACCCCAAAATTATGAAAAAATGAATTTAGACTGTTTGATTTGATTATATGAGTCATGGTGGTTTGATATGAATGATTTTATGTGAATGAATTTCTTTTTGGTATTAAATTATATTTAATACATGTATTTGACATCACCACACTCACCCCTCATTTATATGCTGCATACCATTGCACTCCATTCACTGGGTATTTAAAATATTCATCCATCTCCTTTATATTTTTCAGAGGAAGTATAGAGGGACGATGCCTATTAGTGCTGATTGGAGGTTTATTTTGTTGGATTTGGGTATGTATGGATTATATAATTACTTTGGGATTTGTAGATCATTAGACTATGGAAAGAAAGTTCTGTACATCTCATATCATGCGGATTTTATTGATATTGGTTGAATTCTTCAAGCAAGTATTGGTAAAATCTGAACAACTATGATTTGAGACTTCATTCTTTTGATTTAAATTATTTTTGAAAAAATGTTTTATTTTGTATTGGGACATTTGGATTATAATGTTGGATTTCGATATTTTATTTTGGTTTTATAAATTTTATGAACTGTCTGAGAATTCTGAATTGACTGGGATGACCACACTGCATGTATGCATATACATGGATCCCCTGATTGTGTGCCGAAGTATGCATGTGTATACAGGGATGGGCCGGATGAGCCTCTTGCATGTGTATTATACATATGATTTCTTGTCTTGATGGATTTATTATTTTGAAAGATTTATTGTACATTTGGAATGCCTTGTGTTATCCCGGTATATGGGGAGGTCATGTCCGTATGCCGAAATAACGATGCGGTTGTTACGTGCTCGACGAGAGAGTCAAGACGTGACAATTCTATTGGTATCAGAGTATAGGCTCACGATTTTAAATGTTTAAAGGTTTGAAACGTCTTCAAATGTTCTAAAGGTTTTTTAAAGGTTTTAAAAACATTTTTCTTTTAAAAATCTCAATTTTTAAAGATTTACTTTCAAGAGATGTATAGTGCTTTGTAGCAGATACAGGGTGGAGGCATGTACCAGTTGTTGCTGAGGAATGCGTTGATCTAGAAAGTGTTGTTCCTTTTATATCCAAAGGTTTCAAGTTTTAGAACAAACAAGGAGATTCATAGATTATTGATTTTTGTGCTTTATTTGCTGCAATTAGCAAAAGGGAACTAGAGGAACCTCAACATCAAGGAATAACACCTACCAAGCACTCATATTGGGACAAGACAATATTTCTATCATTACTCTGGGGAATTTTCTTTCCTTGGGGGAACCCAAGCTTCAATTGCTTATTTTCTTTATCTCTTCATTTTGCCTTTTTCCTTCGTTTTTACCTCCATTTTACTAGATGATGCCTTTTCCCGTTCTCTTATAATTTTTGTAACTTCAATTTCTTATCATTAATTTCTTCCTTTTATTCTATAAGTTGAGATATTGAAGGTAAAACTCTAGAAAATGCATACAAGGTTGAGAAGAAGTATTGGAGAAACAGTAAGATGAAATTTGAGACTACCTGATCAGATATACAGATTCTCCTGAAATGTGGTTTGTGGATTGCTTGCTTGAATGGGGACTTCTTAATTCCTTCATTGGATTAAAAGGTTTTCTTATATATATTTATATATATATTGCTTTTGATGATATAGAGCATGATTATCCCTTGGTTCAATGGTTTGTTGTCAAGGAGATTACCATGCCTTATTGTTAAATAATGATAAGTAACCGTTGGATGCATTCCAAACTCGTGGAGCTAGAGCTGCATCTGGTTGGTTAAGAGTTGGTCCATTGAGAAGTCTTTGAAAAATAACTTCCATCTACAAATGCAAAATGAAACAAGAAGAATTGAAAATTTGTTCAAATCCTGAAATACTAGGCCTTTAAAATTTTTAATAAACTTGTTAAGATCTCTGATATTTCTAGCTAATGTATTGTTTTTCACTATTGTTCTTCTCTAAGCCTTCTAAAGTTTTAACGACTATTGTGATACGTTTTTTGATGGAGCTAGCCTTTCGGAAGTCGACATTGGTTGGAATATATTATAGGGTATGATAATATATTTGTAGTTTGAATTTGGTTGATTGGAGACTTTGTTATTAATATGGTGTTGAGAATTTGATAGTGATGTAATCTGAGAAAAACAATAGTAGTTGAAGAATGTGGACATGGAATTGATAAGCACATGATTATTGGATGGGAAATTTCAAAAGAAAAAGGGGGTAACTATGCCCGTATACCCTTGATGACAATGATGTTAAAGTTAGAAATTATGACTTTATGTTTAGCTATATTATACTCCATACTTGGTTCATATTAAATGAGATTTGGAGAGTTAAACCTAGGGGTCAGTTTGTATCAATAGAAAATTGGTAAACTGAAGATGTCAATGCGGAAGCAACATCCATAACTTTTTGATGTATAAATTGTATTTTAAAATTTCGAGGACGAAATTTGTTTTTAGGGAGTTAAGTGTTGTAACACCGAAAATCTAGTGTTGAAATTTTGTTAATATCTTTATAATATAATAGAAAATTTTAAATTTTATTGATTTTCAATTTTGGAGTACTAAATTGAAATTTTTGGTATATTTCAAATGTCCGTGTTTGCGAAAGATTCGTAGTGCATTTCATTTTTGATAAATTTGAAGTTTTATTGTAATATAAGTACAAATATACACGGATACATATTTATATATATATGTTTAAAAAAAAGAGAGAAAGAGAGAGAGAAGAGGAGATAACGTTTTGCCCAAAACGCTGTGTCCCCCTTCCTCCATTTCAATTAGGGTTTGAAACCCTAATCTTCATCTCTCTCTCCCGAAATCCCTCTTGTCTCTCTCACGTCTCTCTCTCGAATCTCATCTCCGTCTCTCTCTATCTCTCCCGATTCTTTCTCTCCACCGTACTCTCTTCCTCTCTCTCACTGGCGAAATGCTCCTTCGCCTTCCTCCGACTACCGCATGCAGCTACACGTCTCCTTCTCTCTCTGTTTCTCTCTCTCTCGCACGACAGAGCTCTTCTCTCTCTCCCTTGCTTGCTCGCGTAGTACTCTCTGTCGAGACTCCTCTACAACCTTTGTTACAGCGTTCATCATCAGATTTCGAAAACCCTTGGTCGCGAACTCCATTCTCTGCACAGGTAAGGCTTAGTTGAATTCTAACCATAGCTCTAGGTTTCGATTTCTCTTGGTGATTAGGATTAATTGTTAAACTTTGCTTCGATTTGGAAGCGTTGCAGGTCCCGGACTGAATTGGAAGGCGCACGGACCACAGGACTACGAATCGTGAAACCCTAGGTGAGGGAATTTCTAATTCCTTTCAGTAATCGAATGAGATTTTTGCTAAATCTAGGATGAGAGCCTTGTATATGTCTTGGAAGTATGTTGAATCTGAATAGAATGCATTTTTTGAAAATTCTACAAGTGATTATTAGAGTTAAGTCTAAAATTTTATAGGAATCTATGCTGACCAATACGAAAGAAACCTGTTAGATAAAATTAGAACTTTGTTGAGGTGATTAGAATAGCTTTCCTTAGACTTTGATTCAAAATGTGCGTGAAAAATATTAGGGTAATGTAAATTCGGAAGAAATTGAAAAAAATTTTAGAAATTAGGAAGAATTATGGAATATTGGGAAATTAAGATCATTGGTGATGCAAATGATCCTGAAATGATGAAATGAGAATCTTGGTTCGTGAAATTGAAGAATTAAGTATGTGCTAAATATAGGAAACTTCATAAAATCTAGAATTTAGGATGAACTAATAATGAAATTGTGATTATTGGTATATGATAACTCATTTGAAGGTTGAGAAGGGTTTTCTTGGATTAAATTTGCGGAATTGAGAGTGGATACCCTTCCAAGAGGTAAGTGGATGGGTATATTTCATATGAATGAGAAATTGCTTTCAACCATGGTTTATCAATTGAATTTTTAAATGAGTTTGTGAAATGAATTTATAAATGTTTTGTGATTGTGGTGAGCCTTGAAATGGATTTTGTGACAAAATCATGACTCTTGAATTTGAATGATGATTTATTTTCATCGTGTTACAATTGAATATTCATATGAATTGTGAAATGTTGCTCTATTTTATACATTGAGTATAAATTGATTATGAAATTGAATGTGGTAACATGGTGCTAGAAAAAGACTATAGTCTGAGTTTTGCCACGGACTTGGCCAGCAGGGCGGCATGGTTAGGGCTAACTTGTGATTAAATTAGAGGGTTGGAGGTGATGGGTTGGAGAGCCAGTCAAGTCGGCCGGATGACATAGTGACATCCCGCGGAAAAAATTTTCAGGCCAACGCCAAAGGGAAGGAGATTTTTATCCAAAATTGTAGAAAATCTTTTGCCGGATTCTGTCAACGGCAATTGGCAAGATAATAATTTTGGCATACCCAAAAATTATGGAAAAATGAATTTGGACTGTTTGATTTGATTATATGAGTCATGGTGGTTTGATATGAATGATTTTATGTGAATGCATTTCTTTATGGCATTAAATTATATTTGATATATGTATTTGGCATCACCATTCTCATCCCTCATTTATATACTGCATACTATTGCACTCTACTCACTGGGTATTAAAAATATTCATCCATCTCCTTTATATTTTTCAGAGGAAGTATAGAGGGACGTGCTGATTGGAGGTTTATTTTGTTGGAGTTGGGTAGGTATATATTATATAATTACTTTGGGATTTGTAGATCATTGGACCATGGAAAGGAAGTTCTGTACATCTCATATCATACGGATTTTACTGATACTGATTGAATTTTTCGAGCAAATATTGGTAAAATTTGAATAACTATGATTTGGGACTTCATTATTTTGCTTGAAATTATTTTTTAAAAAATATTTTATTTTGTATTGAGACATTTGGATTATAATATTGGATTTCAATACTTTCTTTTGGTTTTATGAATTTTATGAACTATCTAAGAATTCTGGATTGGCTGGGATGACCACACTGCATGTATGCATGTACAGGGATCCCCCGATTGTGTGCCAATACATGCATGTGTGTACAGGGATGGGCCGGATAGATCCCTTGCATGTGTATTGTATATATGATTTCTTGTTTTGATGGATTTATTGTTTTGAAAGATTTATCGTACATTTGGAATGATTTGTGCTATCCTGGTATATGGAGAGGTCATGCCCCTATATCGAGATAACGCGACAGTTGTTACGTACTCGACAGGAGTGTCGGGATGTGACACCTTAAGCCAATTTAGAGTCCCAGACTCTTTCGTCTTCTACCCCTCCTTGATTGTAGCCTCTGTTTTCTTCTGACTTAGCTTTTTTCTTTGTATGCTTTCGGTCTGAGAGGATTAATGAAAAAATTTGATTGTTCCATCATGAGCAAGCATTTAGAATTCCTTGTTTATAGTACATTCTATCGCATATACCGTCGAGGAGCTACATCCCTAGTTGACAATTCGCTTGTTTGAGAGAGAGTGGGCCAAACCTACGCAACAAGGAGATTTATCCCTTGTCGTGGCATGTTTGGGCAGTACCTACCCATTGGGGAGAGACATCCCTTATTGTCAGTTCGTTCGTTCGATAGAGTAGGCCATACCTACCCATCTGGGAGATGCATCCCTTGGTGTCGATATGTTCATTCGATCGAGTGGGTCGTACCTTCTCATCAGGGAGACATATCCCTTGTTGTCGATATGTTTGTTTGATAAAGTGGGTCATACCTTCCTATTGGAGAGATATATCCATTACTGTTGGTATGTTTGTTCGATAGAGTAGGCCATATCTACCTATTAGGGAGATATATCCCTTGTTGTTGGTACGTTCGTTCGATAGAGTGGGTATACTTTCCCATCGGGGAGATATGTTGTAGTACGTTCGTTCGATAGATTAGGTTGTACCTACCCATCGGGGAGATGCATCCCTTATTTTCGATATATTCATTCAATGGAGTGGACATACCTATCCATTGAGGAGATACATCTATTGTTGTCAATACGTTCATTCGATAGAGAGTATTCGGTAACGTGTGCTTGGTGTGATTGGTTCATTATAAGAGATTAATAAAGCAAATCGTTATGAGTGAGATAGTTATAGTGTAGTCAGTGAAACAAGTTATAAGACTAGGCACCTTAAGATATCCAGCTAGTAGTTCTACGAAAGTAATCGTAATAGAGAGAGGTTCAGGATTACTTGAGAGGGTTCGCCAGGGATTTTGGATTATAGTCCAGCATTCCAATATCAGTGGAGGTCTTGAACTTGACTTTTATATGTTTCGTGTTCGACAGTGCTTTCGAGCTGTTCAAGCGAGGCTGATCCAGGATGACGTTATAAAGAGAGGGTAGCTTGACCATGTTAAACGTCGTTGTAGCTGTTGCATGATCAGGCAGAGTCCTGAAAGTGATTGGAATCAAAATGGTACCTTCAGGATATATCCATTCACCGGGAGTCCTTTAATTGTTCCGGCATGAGGCTGTAGATGCGTTTGAGTGAAGCCCATTTGCTAAAAGCATTCAAATAGAGGAGGTTACAGTTAACCCCTTGATCCATAAAAATTTTCCTTATTTCATATTGTCCAATCTTTGTGGTGATGACAAGAGAGTCATGTTGGTCTCGATCGACCCTTACCAGATTGTTGTTGCTGAAACCCGTCATTGGTCTCTTCTTCTTAGGCTGCTTCTCGGCACGCGTGGCAAGGATTTCCATAGATGTGGAGGCTGAAGCCACTATCCACTCGGTCTCATTTGGTCGTGTGCATCCCCAATCTTATAATGCCACTAAGATGTGAGTCGAAAGATAAGGGTTTGAGGGATCGTACTCACTTTGTACTTAGAGAATCATTTCGTCTGGTTGATTGCGGGTGTCTCCTGGAGTGGGTTGTTTGCCTTGCTCATTCTTGCACCTCGCAATCTGTGAGCCATGAGGAGGGAGTCTTTCCCTTTCTATGCTTATGAATCTCTGGAGTCAACCACTTTGAACGAGAAGCTCGAGTTCATTTTTAAGTTTCTTGCATTCGTTTATCAGATGGCCGTAGTCTCGATGGAAATGGCAATATCGCGTTTTGTCTTTTTTCAAATTGTCCTCTGTGGTGCAAGGGGCCTATCTGACGTAAGGCTTATTCTGGATCTGGAGCAAAACTTAGCTTGGTATCTCGTTTAAAAGAGTATAACTCAAGAACTTTCATTTGTTGGCCCCTTTTAGATGAGGGCTGTCGGAGCGATAAGCTGTGTTCATTTCGGGTTGGTCAGTTTCATCATCTATCGAATGCTTTAACATCTTCTACAACAATATATTTTTCAGCATGAGCGTAAAATTCTTAGATAGTAGACAGGGGGTTCTTCGTAATGGATGTTTTCATTCCCGATAGCCGCAACCCGGTTAGCAATGCTACTAATGTGATGGACTGATTTAAGCTCGAGACCTTTATCATATCAATTTTGAATTTATCAAGAAAATCTCTTAGTGGCTCATTATCTCTCTATCGCAATGAGAGGAGGGATGTGGACTTCCTCTTATCCCCATACTAATCATGAAGTGTGTTTTAAATTGTTGCTGAAGTTGAGAGAAACTATTAATACTGTACATGGAGAGTGAATTGAATCATGTTAGTGTATTGCCGTTTAGGGTCGTAGGAAAGTGTTTGTACATGATTACGTTCGACATGTCTCTTAAGACCATTACAGTCACGAAATGAGTTATATGATCCCAGGGGTCGGTAGTACCATCATACCTTTTCATGGAAGGGAGAAGCATATCACAAGGCATCGGTTCTATAGAAACTTTGGAATCAAATGGAGAGAGACCGGTAACATGTTGAGCGAGTTTGTCTCTTCTCGCGTTGGCTCGTCTTAGTTCGTCTGCCATGACTTCTTCAACCTGTTTCCTCAGATTGTCAGAGTTATATCGGGAAGTCACTAATAGTTCTCGGTGCTCTCTGGGCTTGAGCCTTCATTGACACATATGACCCGATCTGTGTGAGGAGGATTATACTTCTAGTCTGAGGACACGACTGAACTCCTCCAACGCCTTGCAACTTGGATTCGAGTCTCGCCATCTCGGGTTGAGTGGCCCTTTCTGGGGAGGCTGGAGCAGGTGGTGGAATCAGTTGATTTTGTTGTATAACCGATGGTTACGTTTCAGGCTGGTTGATAGCGACGGGAGTCCCCACAGGATTGTCCGGTGCTGCAGGTTAGATAGTGTCCGTCGGGGTGACGGTGTGCCCTTCTACCATGGTTGTGGTTTTGGATGTGACTCTAGTCCTAGATAATGACTCCATAGACGACGTCAATCTATTGGAGTTGAGTTTAACTCCATAGATAATGACTCTATTGATTCGAACGGGTTGGATAGTTGTCTATCGATCTTAATTAATGAGACCTGGTTAAAATTGTCGGAGGGTGTTTTGGCGGAGAACTCTGATATTCAAGTCAAAGAGTGGTTTTCGAAAAGAGAAACAGATTGAAAGATAGTTATGTTATATCTTTGTGTACTATGTGTAAATTCTGTGAGTGTAAGTAGCCAATAAGTTTAGTGACACATATATAGTCTCTGTGTGTGAGTTCCGTATGCACTTAGAGTGATAAAATTCTAATTTTCTTACGAAAGTGTTTTGAGATTATGAGAATCATAATGAAAGATTTTTAATTATTAAAAATACTATTATATAAGAAAATTTAGATAATCAAAGATTTATTTCCTTATCGATAATAATCAAGATTTCCTTTTTAATTACGGGTTACCTACGTATTTTGAGAGAAAGTGAACATTGACTTTAGCTAAACGGTGGATTGAACACCGAGAAGATTTGAGAGTCGGCAACTAAGTCGTAGGCATCAAAAGAGTGGGTCATCCCTATTAGTCTGGGAAAAAAATCCCACATGCTTTGGTACGCCATGTTTACCGGGTTTTGGATTCCAAAGATTTCAAGTCTTTCAATAACGGGTCTTTGTGCAACGGTACATCAAATACGATACAATAATTGATGAAATTTAGGAGTTACAAGTCTCCGACTGGCCTTGTCATTTGGCCTCGATTCCATCACCACGAAACCTATGCCAAAATATATAATTAACGATTGAGCAAAATGATAGGACGTAAAATGAATGTGAGAGACCAGTAGAACGTCCTTGGGATGATGGTTCCTTCGAATGTAAATACAATTTTGGCAGATCTTTCGATTGATAAAAGAGAAAAAGAAAGATATTGAATACCCTTTACTGCTTTCTCTTTTTCTTAAAAATGAGATACTGATTTCTAAGAAAACTGAGAAAAATGAATAGAGGAAAGGGTATTTATTTCCATGGGAGATGAAGAAAGAAAAAATTTATTTCCATGTAAGTCTTATTTAGGTTAAAAATTAAAACCTTGTCATATAAAATTATTTATAATACATACCTGTTATCAACGGTTACTTTTTACTTTAAAAATAATAAGAAAATTAATAGTCGTTAAAACGGAGATCTTAAGGATTTTGATGGGTCATCTCAAAAAAAAAAAAAAAAAAAAAGAGAAAAATTAAAAAATTTTTCTAATGCTCTGTATTATTTAGCTGATCTAATTTTGCTTTAAGGATGAATGTTGGTTGACTCAACTGGAAGGGAGTTGGGTTTCTTTGACCATGATTGTGAGTTCAACTTCCCATGGGTACGAAAAAAATCACGTTGAGAGACCTCTAATCAAAAAGGGCTCGATAGTAGGTCTAGTCGGATTAGTCGGGACGAAACTCCAGATACCCGGGAAGCCAAAAAAAAAAAAAATTGCTTTAGGGGCTGATCCAACAAAAGATAGATTAGTCCAATTAGGGTCTTTCACAGCGTTTCAAAATATAATCCAGACCAGCAAACCTTGATCATAAAGCATTTCCAATAAATTTTTCTTACTTGGAAAACTATAGGATAGTAAGGTAATCAAATGAGGAAAATCATTGAGAAAAGTTCGCTCTTTTTATCAACTTAAATCTCATGATAGTATCAGCACATTGTCTAAAATCAATGGGCAAAGGTTCCTCTTTTCCAATACTTCAAGCCTAATAATGCGCCCTCCTCATTTCCAAGATTTAGTTGGTAATTAAGAAATTTCAGTATGCTCATATCATAGGACAAATAGTTTTTAATAACCTAAAATATAGGTTTGCTACTATAAGATTTTTTTTTTTTTTTTTATAAGGAGATATAACCAAGCGAAATCGAATCGGGAAAAAGAGGGTTGAATGAAGAAATTCTACCGCTTGAACTGTCCCTGAATGACGCTACTATAAGATTATTGCCTGAAGCATTTTTGGATATCAATATTAGGTAATTTTCACTCCTATAATTATTAAATAAATAATAGTCAAATATGAAAAAGGACTTGACCATTGAAATTCGAAATTATAATTAATTCCTTTTTTTTTTTTGTTCTTGATGTGAGACTGTGAATTAGGTATGTCTATTATGTTAACTCTTTCTACCTATGTTGATGATTGTACATTGTGCATATATGGTGTTATGGCTAAAATAGAATTGAGAAAAAGAAAAGAAAAAACACTTTTAAGTATAAAAGAAACATTCCTTTAGAAAATTCTCAAATAACGTGAGAAATTTGTTTTTATTTTTTATTTTTTAAATCTTTTCAATCTAAGAAAATTTTTTTCTTTAAATCAAAAAGATTCATCACCCAAGTAGAGAAGAATAATTTTGAAGACAAACAAGTAGAGAGAGAGAGAGAGAGAAGGGACAACCAGTGTTGCCTGTGGAATACCCAACCTGGTAGGTATAAGAATCATTAAAATGAAAGCAACTGGGGAATCTTAAAGACTTTCATGGTTCCCCCCAAATGAAAAATATTTTCTATTGCCTAATATAATTTGGTTGATCCATTTTTGCTTTCGGGGCTGCCCCACTAAAAGGTAGATTAGCCCAATTAGGATCCACACAACACTTGAAATATAATCAAAGTGAGCTAGTGTTAACAAAAAGCATTCCAGCAATTATTTCTCATTAACAATACTATATAGGATAGTCCCACCAAAAAATATATATATAGAGAGAGAGAGAGAGGAAAGTAAATTAATCAAACGACATAAAAAATTTTAAAAATTATCTTTAATAATGACAATGTGACACATCTTTTTATCTACTTTTTTTTTTGTTACAATAAAAATTGAATCCGGATCACGAGTCGAGGAGGAAGATTGTTGCTATTGGACTGTCCCTTGGAACCCTCTTTTTATTTACTTAAACTTCATTAATAGTCACATAACTAATTACAGTAACTAATTACAGTGACACTGGAGATGGGGCATCACTACCAAAAGAGCACGCTACAGAAATGCAGAATTGCTTAATCTATTTATCTATTTATTTATTTATTTTTTATCATCACAAATCTTGTTGAGATGCTTTTAGTGACCCGAAAACATAGCATTGTCATAAGCTTCGTAGCAAAAGTTAAAGGTTGTTTGCGACACAAATCGGAAGAGTGTCGCAACTGCGGCACCACAATTTCATCGCAAAAGATAACTTGTGTCGTTAATGGGTGGAGTAGCGATGGTGTCACCAATAGCGTCCCAATATGCCTCTCGACTTTAAAGATGCTAGTAGCGGGGCTGTTGAAGTCAAATGGCAAATTGCGACATGGATATACTAGCAATGGAACTTGTGTTTTTGGGTATGGGAAGCTATGAGAACCTATGAAAAGCATGGAGTAAACCTTCCTGCACGGTACCTATATCTTATGCACAAGGGTGGCTTGCAAGGAATTGGTGGAAAGAAAAAAAAGAAGAAAGAAACTAAGGGATGGAAAACCGGGTATGATGGAAGGGAAGGACATGACTCACAACCTTTGGATTGAGAACTTGTCTTGCACCACAGGGATCTCTTGGACAAGGACTGCCCTTCAATGGTCCGTAGCCTCACCACACTGCACTGTAGGGATCTCTAGTGTAGTCTTACAACTCTACACCTAAGGGATCACTCGAGTTACATCGAACGAAGGAAGGCTGAGGTGTCAAAGACAGTGGCTTAGCACTCGATTCCTGTGCTCTAATTCTCACTATCTCTCAAAGAGAATTGAAGGGACAAATAACTTTGTATTTCTAATAATTTTGATTGATATAAAACTCACTGTACAAATGGGAAATGCCCTACCTATTTATAGATGTAGGCTAGGGAGGTTAAGGGTCACATTACTTGTGCCCTTTTTGTGCTAAAAGACTACAATATCCTATTAATTACTAGGCAGTTACAACTGCCATTATTACATCTATTGTGTCCTTAGAAAAATACATGGAATTAATTCATTAAGGCAGTTAGTGCCTTAGGAGACTAGCGGCCTTTCGGTTGCCTATGCGCTGATGCTTGGTTGCTTGCACATTGGTGACCTTTCAGCCAATGCAGACTACTCGCTGCTCATGTGCACTTGCGAAGGGCTGCCTTGGTGCATGGGGGTCTGCTCACTGTCCGGAGGTGCCTTTTAATGCTCTAGCACTGCTCCTTAGGTTCTAGTCTTGTTCTCATGCGTTGCCTTGCTTGGCTCTTGTGTCTCTTCATGTGTTGTGCCTTCATGGACTGGTTCTTGGTGCTTTGCTGGTGTCTTTTCATCCTTGGAGCGTTGCCTTGGCTCCTTTGCATCTCTTGGCCTGTGCATAGGTGCTTGCTGCTCAATGGTCCCTTGTGACAAGGTGACCTTTGGCTTGATGGCTTGTGACTCTTTGCTTGAACCTCTTGCTTGTGTCTTTTGGCCTTGGCTTGACTTGTTCGCATCCTTAGTGCCTTCTGCTCGATGTGGCATGAAAGGTTGTGACCTTTGGATGAAAGGTCATGTCCTTTGGTGCGCGGCTGCTTGGGTGCCTTGTGTGATTGCTCAGGCATAGCTTGCCTTCATGGTCTTCCACTTGTTCCTTTTGCTTGTGTCCTTTCGTTTGTACCTTTTGCTCATGCCTTTCGTGCTAACCTCCATGCAATTGCCTTGTGCATTGCTCATGTCCATTCGTAGGTTCGTTACACACTAGCAGTGACACTCATTGGTGATGCCAATTACTTCGCTGAAGTAGCGACATCATTTGCGATGCTATTTATTTAGAGGCATCAGCAATGCTGCTTTTGTGTCGCCAAATGCATTGCCGAATATTTTAAAAATTAATTTATTCAAATAAATTCATAAATTAAAATTAATTTTAAAATTAAATATTATTAAACATATGAAATTAAATATTAATAAAGAAATTATATATATCTAATTATTTTTTGTATACAAAAAACTAAAAATAAAAATATTTCAAATACATAATGACTGAAATATAAATAATGAAATTATCCAAAAATAATAATATCCAAATACATTACCCAGATAAATGAAATTGATCACTCAAAACCATCATTGTCATTGAAAATATTGAAAAACATTGTAACAACTTCGGTTGAGTTAGGGGATTGGTTTTGAGAGGGCTGGCCATAGGATTGGACTTGGGGCTGCGACTGGAGTTGGAGCTGGAGCTGGAGCTCAGGCTCCTGAGAGGACTGGGGAGGCTAATACGAAGAGAAGAGAGGGAGATGCATGTACATGCTGAACAAGAAGCTCAAGGTCATTCCAAAGACTCACATTTTCTGAACGGATATCATGGTAGCCAACGGTGAGATGTCAAAGTTGCTCCTTTAATTTAGCATTCTTCTGCATAAGCTCTTAGTACTGCACCGGTATTACAGTCGAGATGCTGGGAGAAGAAGAGTGTGATATCTTCTTTTTCTTTTGGAGATCGGTATTTCGTCATATGTGAACTAAACCCTTAAAGCCTCCTCTTGTATGGGATACCACCGGTCGTATCCTCTCATAAACTATGATCATCAAGGATTGAATTCTGTGAGCCCACATATGCTGGATCAATGGAAGATGCTACAGCCCATACGTCTCCTTTGAATAAATATAATTAAAAAATAAAAAATTCTATATCCAAAATAAAAAAATGAAAATTTATAAAATTCTTCAGAAGTAAAATTACCGCGACTCGAGCCATCTCCGGAGGCATGGTGTTAACCCTTTTTTGATAACCCAAGTCGAAGTTCTCCAAAGCTTCCATTGATGAATGAAAAATTAAAAATATTTGATTTTTTTTTAAAATATACATAAATAATTTGATTTATTCGAAACACACATTTCTTATTTGTTAAATAGGTCGAAACTGCATCAAATGTTACAAAAAATATAAACTTATGTAAATTTATGTAAAACAAGACATCCCAACCATGTAAATTAATTTCAGTGCATTAATTGTGTATTAAAACATATTTTTCTGCTTCAACGAATCCTCGGTTTTTTGAAAAGGAAACAAATAATAAATAATATAATTTCTCAATATTGAGATTGAACGGTTTTAATTTTTGAATAATTTAATGTGTTAGCATAAACCAAAAAACAATAATTAAATCTAATCATTTAATCTGTTATAAATGCAATGAGATTTGGATGAATGTCCATATTAATCATTAATAAAAGTGACCCTTTAAGTGGATGATCATATTCAAGAATGACTATTGATTTTTAAACAACTATTTAATAGTATGATAACTTTTGGCTTTTGAGATCATTAGTGATTATTGATTTTTGGGTTACCATATTAATAGAGATGTCTTTTCATTCTTTTTTAAATGCCTATAAATAGACATTCTTGTAATCTCATTGGTATGCTTATGAAATTGAGAAATAAAGTCTCATTCTCTCATTCTTTCTATATATATATATTTTATATTTCTTGATATTTTTATAATACGTTATCAACACGAGTTTTATTCAAATTTTATACAAGTTCAACGTTAAGATCATTCTCGTAATCACCACTTGTAAGTAAACTTTTAATATTGTGTTGTACCATATTTGTATTTATTATTTCTTTGCCATCTATATGTGTTAGGCATGGAGTTGGTAGTTCTGAGGATTGCTAAGTAAATATTCCATGCTTTGAGCCAAAGTCCTAGCACAAGAAATTCAGATTATAATTGTATATATATACTGAATATTCCACTATGGTCAGAAAAAGAGGGGTTTGCTTACACACTTAATGTTGACCCAATACGTGCAAGCTTAATATGTATGTGCATCAATGTAGGCTTGTAAGGGCGAAAAAAAAAATCCAGTCATGTAGTTATCATATTGCATTCCCCATAAAAAAGAAAAAGACAAAAATGATTAGATCTTTAACTTGTTTCTATCTTAAAGCTCCTTTAGGATCCTGTTGTTTTGACAATTGCATCACAGGCATCTATAAGCTTGGTACTTGCATTGACAGAATGTTATTTGTTATTTCTTTTGGATTATGCGTGGGGTCTGGAATTAGCATTCCATTAGTTAGTGGCAAACAGTGATAACTCAAATGTGATGAATGGGAGCAGCCATGACAGAAGTATCTTATTTTCCGTCCATGTACTAATTTGTTTTAACATATTGCCACTAATAATTTTTAGTAAAACTTATATAGATTATACTCTAATTTAACTTTTGTGCCTATATGATAGTAATTTATGACAAATCTTATCAAATTTGAGTTTATGGCTCTTAACATTTCGGAAAAAAATTACTTGTCATGAATCCTTGATATTGAAATCTATTTGAATGCAAATGGACTTGGAGAAACAATTAAAGAAAATAATATAGTGACTTTGCAAAATCGAGCCAAGACAATAATTTTTCTCTGTTACCACCTTTACAAAGATTTGAAAATCGAGTATTTAACAATGAAAGATCCATTTGAATTGTGACAAAGTTTGGAGGAAAGGTTTAACTACAAAAAAACGGTAATACTTCCTAAAGCATATTGATTGGATTCATTTGCGATTCTAAAATTTTAAATTTGTGAGTGAATACAATTTAATCATTTTAAAATCAGTTCTTAATTAAAGTTATGTGGAGAAAATATTACTGATTATGATATGTTAGAGAAAACTCTCTACTTTTCATGCCTTGAATATGCTCCTGCAACAGCAATATCGAGAGAAAGGTTTCAAGAAATATTTTGAACTAATTTCTTGTTTGCTTGTGACTGAACAAAATAACGAGCTACTAATGAAAAATCATGAATCGCGTCCAACTGGCTCTAATCCATTCCCTAAAGCGAATGCGACTATTCATAATAATTCTAAACGAGGATGAGGACATGGAAACAACCCTGGTCAAGGTCGTGGTCATGGACGTGGTCGTGGCCAAAGTTGTGGTCATGGTCATGGTCATGGTCGTGGCCGCGGGAGGAATAATTATCATAATGATCACAGTAACCGAACAAATCACCAAAAGTGGAAAAATAATACGGAAAAAACAAGAGAATGGTGGATCTAGTCAGAACATAAAAAATAAGTGTTATCGATACGGGGCAACTGGACATTGGTCGCGTACCTGTTGTATACCAAAATATATTGTCGAGCTTTATCAAGCCTCACTAAAGGAAAATGATAATAATGTGGAGGCAAATGCCTTATATCAAAATAATGATCTTAATAATATTTTTGAGGGTCTTGAAAATTTTCCCAATTAGAAGTTAGTGATTTTCTTGAGAATGTTGAATTTGGTGATTGTAATTAATGTAATTGTTTTCATTTCTTAATATCTATAATAAATTCAAGATAATTGTTTGTTCGTTTATTTATTTATTCATTTATTTTATTATTTTTGAAGATTTATGGATATTATTACATCTAAAATTATATCAAAGATCAAAGATGAGGATTTTTGTCTTGTAGACAATGCAACTATAGATACAATTCTTGAAAGTAAAAGATATTTCTCTTATCTTATCATGAAAAAATAAAATATAAATACTATATTTGGTAGTGTAATCTTAATCGAAAACTCCGGAAGAGCAAACGTTTCACTACCAAGAGGTACAAATTTTTTGATTAATAATGATTATTGTCACCTATGTCCTATTGAAAATTATTAAGTTTCAAGAATATTCATCTCAATGGCTATTATATAGAAACAACCAATGTGGAAAAACATGAGTATTTGTGCATTACTAATGTTAAAATGGGATCTAAACAAGTTTTGGAAAGACTATTTGTATTCTTTCGGGTTTTTATTACACATATATTAAACCAATTGAAATAAATGTCATAGTAAACCAGAAGTTTACTAATCAAAATGAATTCTTTTTATGGCATGATAGATTGGGTCATTCTGGATCTGTAATGATGCGCCGAATTGTGGAACATTCTTATGGACATCATTGAAGAACTTGAAGATTCTTCAATCGAATGAATTCTTATGTGTTGTATATTATCAAGGCAAATTAATATTAAGCCATCACGAAATAAGATTGAGTTTGAATGTCTTACATTTTTGAATCGAATTCAAGGTGATATATGTAAACCGATTCACCCACCATGTGGACCATTTAGATATTTTATGGTTTTAATAGATGCATCTACAAGATGGTCACATGTGTGCTTATTATCAACTTGGAACCTGACGTTTTCGAGATTACTTGCTCAGAAATTCGATTACGAGTACAATTTCCTAATTATCCCATCAAAACAATCCATCTTGATAATGCTGGAGAATTTACTTTTCAAACATTTAATGACTATTGTATGTCTATTGGTATAAAGGTTGAACATCTTTTAGTTTATGTTCATACCCAAAACGGTCTAACAGAGTCGTTTATTAAACGCATTCAATTGATAGCAAGACCATTACTTTTTGAAATTCAAGCTTCCTGTTCATGCTTGAGGACATGCAATCTTACATGTAGCAACACTAGTTTGCATCCGACCCACTGGTTCTCAAGCTTTTTCCTCTTTCTAATTGGTTTCTGGAAGAGAACCTAATATCTCTCATTTACGCACTTTTGGATGTGTAGTTTATGTCCCCATTATTTCCCCTCATAGAACAAAAATGAGGCCTCAAAGGAAATTAGGCATTTATATTGGTTATGATTCTCCTTCTATTATCAAATATCTTGAACCCATGACAGGAGATGTTTTTACTCATAGATTTCTTGACTGTCGGTTTGATAAGACATTTTTTTCTAGCTTTAGGGGGAGATAATACCAGGAAAAGAAAGTTGGGAAAAAAGATTACGTGGAGTAATCCATCCTTATGTCATCTTGATTCTCGACAAAACAGCGTAAACTAGAAGTTCAACGGATCATTCATTTGCAACAAATTGTAAATCAATTGTCAGATAATTTCTCTGATCCAAAACAAGTAACAAAATCACATGTTCCAGTAGAAAATGCTCATATTAGAATTGATGTCTCTGAAGGACCCCTTCCAACAAATGAACCTAAACCACGCCTGAAGCGTGGAAGACCAATGGGTTCTAAGGAAAAAAACCCTCGTAAAAAAGGAACAAATGGACAAATTGATCGTATAAAAAAAGGAAATAATTTGATCCAAGAAGAAAAGCTTTCAAAAGAAATTGAAATAGATAATCAAGAAATATCAATAAATTACATTTTTACAATGAAAACATGGGATCGAACAAATACAAATATTGATGATGTATTTGTATACAATGTGGCAATTGATATTTTGAGTGAAAATGAGGATTTTGAATCCACGATTTTAAAGGAATGTCAATCAAGAGGGGATTGGTTAAAATGGAAGGAAACAATTCAGATAGAACTAGCATCTCTCTCAAAACATGAGGTTTTTGGGCTCATTGTCAAAACACCGAAGGTGTTAAACCAATAGGATATAAGTGGGTATTCGTACGAAAAAAAATAAGAAAAATGAGATTGTGTGATACAAAGCTCGACTAGTTGTACAAGACTTTTCGCAAAAACCTGAGATTAACTATGAAGAGACATATTCCCCTGTAATGGATGTTATTACTTTTCGTTGTCTTAGTGGTTTAGTAGCACAGAAAAGACTTCATATGCAGATGATGGATGTCGTTACAACATATCTATATGGTGCACTAGATAATGACATATACATGAAAGTCCCGGAAGGACTAAAGATGCCAGAAGTATACAATTCTCGAGAATTATGTTTTATTTACAAAGATTTTTGTATGGCTTAAAATAATCTGGGCGGATGTGGTATAATTGTCTTAGTGAATATTTGTTGAAAGAGAGTTATACAAATAACCATATTTGTCTATGTGTTTTTATAAAGAAGTCTGGACATGGTTTTGTAATAATCACTGTTATGTTGATGATTTAAATATTATTGACACTCCTGAAGAGATCTCAAATGCATAATTATTTAAAGAAAGAATTCGAAATAAAAGATCTTGGTAAAACTAAATTTTGTCTCAACCTACAGTTCGATTATTTAAAAAACAGGATTTTTGTCCATCAATTGACTTATACTGAAAAAATTTTAATACGATTTAATATGGACAACTCATACCCATTAACCAGCCCAATGGTTGTTCGATCATTTGATATACAAAAGGATACTTTCCGTCCTCGGGATAATAATGAAAAGATTCTTGGTCCTGAAGTGCCATACTTAAGTGCAATTGGTGTTTTAATGTATCTTACTAATAATACCCGACCTGATATTATTTTTTCTGTAAATTTATTAGTAAAATATAGTTCTGCTTCAACCAAAAGACATTGGAACGGAATTAAACATATTTTTTGATATCATCGAGAAACGATTGATATGGGTCTATTTTATCCTTATGAACCAAATGCACAATTAATTGGATATGCAGATGCAGGGTATTTATCAAATCCACACAAATCTAGGTCACAAACGGGTTATGTATTTACATATGGTGGCACAGCAATATCTTGGAGATCTATAAAGCAAACTATAACTGCTAATTCATCAAATTATGTTGAAATAATTGCAATTCATGAGGCAAGTCGTGAATATGTATAGCTCAGAGCAACGGCGAATCATATTCAAGAATCATGCAGTTTGTTAGTAAATAAGAAGACTCCGACGATACTTTATGAAGATAATACAGTTTGCATAGCCCCGTTAAAAGGTGGATATATCAAAAGTGATAGGACGAAACATATCTCCTCAAAATTATTTTTTATACATGATTTATTACAAAATAGAGATATTGACGTACAAAAAATTCAATCAAGCGAGAATCCTATAGATTTATTTACAAAAGCATTACCCACTATAGTATTTGAGAAATTGATCCATAAGATTGGAATGCAGCGTCCTAGAGATATTAAGTGATGTCTTTAGCAGGGGAAGTATTGTATCGAAATACATGTATGAGGAAGGATGTACTCATTTTTCTTCACTAGGGTTTTTGTCCCACTGGGTTTTTTCTGTAATAAGGTTTTAATGAGGCATATTTTTCATACAATAGACATCCAAAAAGGAGTGTTATAAATGCAATGAGATTTGGATGGATGTCCAAATTCATCATTAATAAGAATGACTCTTCAAGTTGATGATCATATTAAAAAATGACTATTAATTTTTGGACAACTATTTAATGGTATGATAATTTTTGGCTTTTGGGGTCATTAGTGATTATTGATTTTTGGGTTATCACATTAATAGATGTGTTTTTTTATTCTTTTTCAAATGCCTATAAAGAGGCATTATTGGAAGTTCATTGGTATGCTTATGAAATTGAGAAATAAAGTCTCTTTCTCTCATTCTCTCTATATACTTTCAATTTCTTGATTTTTTTTTATAATATAATCAATTTATTGTGTATATTTATTAAAAAAATATATCTTTCCTTCTTTGATGAATTGAGGGTTTTTTCTTCTTTTTTTCTGTAAAGAAAACAGATTGGAAAAAAAATAATAAAATCTATTTGTTAAATCAATTTATTGTTGGTTTATGTAAATTAATTTTAAAAAAATATACATGGAAACTATGTAAAACATATAAAAAAGTGTTAATTTTTTTAAAAGTATAAAGCATTAACTTTTTGAAAAAATGAAAAGCAATGCAAACCATATATATTTCTTCAGAACCATTAATTTCTTTAAAAATTATGCTTAACCATGCGAAATCTACCACACCTCATCCCTTTATAAATATTATATGATTGAGTATATTTGTAGGCATGCAAACAAAATTACAAAGCAAAAAAAAAATTATTTTTGTATAATAATATGCTCATCAAGTAATATAGACAGAAACAGAAAGCCAAAGCGTAGCCTGGTCCTCATATGCTCATGTACATAGGCACAAACATAAACACAGGGCAGCAACGTCCCCAACCTTGGTATGCTAGTCAAGTAGAAAATGTCAAAACCCTAATCTCATTTTTTTTTTAAGTCTTCCTTCCTCGTTACAATAATCGTCCTATAATGTTTGAGCATTAGAATAGCGAATTTTGTCGAAAGAGAGAGAGAAAGAACTAGAAGGTAAAAAAAAAAAAGGGAATAGCACAAATCTTTACTTCTCTCAAATTCAATGAAGGAAGTTTTGATACAACCATTAAATAAATTGAAATAAATAGTGTAGTTAAATCGAGAATTGAATCTGAGATCACTAGATTAGCGGGTCTTAGGAATGAATAAAAATGATTTACAATCCCGGATACCGGACTAAATTAATCAGATGAATCCGGGATACCGGTTGATGAAAACAATAAATAAATAAATAGTGTAATTATTAAAACTCCGGGATAACAATACAATTCAACTCTTCTAGTATTACCCCTTGGCAAAATTTAATTCTTTGAAAAATTTTATAAAACAAATTAAGAAAAATTAAAATTTATCAAAAGGAACAAAATAAAATAGCATTTATCCAGGGATAAACAAGTTACCTAAAGTAATATTCCACCATTAACCACTATTCATTCTAAATAAGCTAGATTAAAAAAAAAAAGAAAAAAAATTGGACTTGGCTTTTCTTCTCAAACATTTGGTAAATTCTAAGCAAAATAATTGAGTTAATTTCTTTTTTTCTTTTTTTTTTTTTTAAATTTTCGTTTGATAGGATGAGAACGGAACAAGGAAATGACAAACCCGTTCTAAGAGGAACGAGAATGGTACGAGAGCGAGACACATGGGATGGTTGACCATCCCATACTCACTCACCCCTACTATTACTCAATTTGAAAATAGGTTTTCTTTTTCTTTTTTATTTTTGGTTTTCTCATGTATATGTGACCAAATATTTATTTTATTTTATTTTTTATTTTTTAAGAAAAATAAAATATTTTTATATGAAATATACATTTTTTGCAAGTTAAAAACTTTTAAGTGTAAATTGGTTAATATTAACAAATACAATTCCAATGGATGGGTCAATTGTGAATAAAACTATCTTGCTATTTCTATTGAGTTTTATGGTATTATTTCTTACTATATAAATAGAAAAAGGATATAAATAACAAAATAGTCTTTTTATTTAAATATTGTAAAAGGATACAACATGTACTAATTTTAATCAAATTGATAACAATTTAATTGATAATGACAATTTTTCTTTATTGAGCTGGAATTAAATGCTATTTCGTAAAATAATTAGATTGTTGAGTTCAGCTTCATCTCTTAAAATACCTCAATAGTAATTTTTTTCCCCTTTTTTCATGTAAATAAATAATAATTATTAACCGATATCTAGATTTAATTTGATTGATCCAGTCAACCGTTATGAGACCAACTAAGCAGTTGGCTCTCCCAATCTGTATATTTTCATTCTCAATATTCGAATTCCAGAATTTGATTAAAGAAATTTACCAACCATTATACCCAAAAATCATTGATACCTTAATAGCAATTTTGTCCACATATTATTTTAACAAATATTATTCAAAATCTTTAATCTCCCCTTCCTCTCTCTCTCTCTCTCCCACCTCTTAAAATCTTTCGATAGCAATTTAAACACGATATAATTTTAATAAATATCTTTTAGACCATTATCCGCTCTTTCTTTCTTCACTCGTACCACACTTTTGAACTTGAAAATTTTTAATTCTTTTAATTCTTAATTTTTTCTACATTGGTTAAAATTTATTTAAAAAATATTTCCTAAAATAAATAAATTATATTTGTTAAATATGCTCATCAACTAACTTTATAAGAAAAAAATTTTTAAGCATGTTTTCTACTAGTTTTTTATATTGTTAACTCTTATGATTTTAAAAGATTATATGAAAAAGGACCTTCACAATTTTATTTTTTCTGAATAAATTTTTCTAAAATGTTTTTTCTATTGAATATCAATAATAAAAGATATTAAATGGAGATCTAATAATATCAATAATATCATACACCGGCCAAAATTTTATATTTAATTTTAAGATGTATAATTTATTTTTTTAAAAAAAATTATATGTATGAAATGCAAAGTTATTATTGTGTTTTTCTTGGAACAATTTGATTGTGGCTTTTTTCTTTATTTTTGCATTTGCACTTTTATTGCGTAGGGAAAAGATAATAAAAATTGATGTTTTAATGTAGTTAAAACAATTTATTTCAAGAAATTTATAATAAAAATGGCAAAAAATAGGTTTTACGGCATACAAAATTAAATATATATATATATATATATATAATCTATTTTAGATAGTAGTGAAATAAATTATAACTAAACAAATGAAAGAGTAATGTATGAGAGAGAAAATTTGAAATATATATAATTTATTATAATTTATCATTTGAAAAAATTTGAAAAAAAAATGTGTATACAATATAATGTATTAATATGTGAAATTCCATAAAAAAATAATTACGGATTTGCTCTCTCTTGTCATTACATTGAATATTAAACATCATAATTAAACTTAATAAATTATAAAAAAAATCCAAGAAATTCACATTATTAGTTTTTTTTTTTATTGATATAATACATTATTAGTATTATGGGTACAAGTTTTGTAATTCAATCGTTGTATAATTGTAAGATATAGTTGAAGTTCTAGAAATAAGTAGGACAAAATATTCCCTAAGAATTATTATGTTTTTCAAATTCTTTAAATATATTTAAATTTCAATTTATCTAAACGATTTATAACTGTTTGCATATCCCCACATGTTAATTTATAACTATTTTAGGAGATTTTATTATTTATTATTTATTATTGTTTGATTTATGTTTTTCGCATTTTCAATTATTAGGTTTATAGAAAAATAAAAGTACACTTATCAAGTATTGTTTGTTTTAGCATACTTTCAATTATTTATTATTGTTTCATTTAAAAGTTTCAAATTCAAGAAAAAAGTAAGTGAGAAAGCGAGTTTTTTTTTTTTTTTTTTTTAATATCCGAATATATTATTTAAAACAAAAGAATTTGAAAAACCAGTAATATATTAAAATGTACAATTCTATAAAAATAGATTACGAACTACGTACATTCTACTGTCATTAAATTAATACTCAAATAATTAAATTATAATCTGTTGTCATTACATTTAATATTGGACAAAATTATTAAACTTAATATATTACAAAAATTCCCAAGAAATTCACATTATTAGTATTTCATGAAAATTGTTGTAGCTCAATCGTGGTATAATTGTGAGCCTTATTCGAAATTCATAAAATGAGTTATATAAATTTTTTCCCAAGGACTCTTACGTATTTTCGGTTCTTTAAACAGCCGTAGATCTTCAATTTATAATTATTTTTTGTCCACTTATATTAATTATGAATATTGTCATAATTATTTTTGGAGGTTTGAGTGTTCGTTATTTTTTTATTTTCTATTTTTACCTATTTGTATTCTTCACTTATTTTGATTATTTGGTTTTTGGAGAAGTACAACTACACTTAGTAAGTATTGTCTTTGTTTTTTTTTTTTTGTTTAAATTAATTATTATTTTTATTATTCAAATCTTATTTAATACAATAATAACAACAATCAGAATCTTAATTCCAAAATTTTGAGATCGGCCATGAGAGACAAATATAAGATAATTTAAACATATATATATATAATAGTAATAATAACTAAAATAATACCAATAGTATTAAAAAATAAAAATAAAAAAGATATACACACACTACCAAACCAAACTAAAAAAAAAAAAAAGAAGTGATGGTCTAACATACTCTAATTCTCCTACGCCACTCAGTTCTTTCCGAAATTATCTTTTCAGTTAACTCTTTAAGTGTCATATTTTTACGAATACATTGTATCCATAATTTTAATAGTTTACCTTGTTGTTTGACTAAATCTCTTATATTTAAGATTTGGATCTTCCTAATTGGTACATTTTTAGATTTTCGTTGTATATGACCAAATCACCTCAAATGATATTTTTGCATCTTATCAACAATTGAATTCACACCTAATTTAGTGTATATGTTTTCATTTCTAAACCTATCTTTTCTAATTTTACCACACATCTATCTTAACATTCTCATCTTGGTGATGGTAATTTTCTGCTCTTATTGTTGTTTAATGGTCAAACATTCGATACCATACAATAGTATAGGTCTAATTGTCGTTCTATAAAACTTCTCTTTCAAATGCAGTGATATTATGGGATCATAAAGAATTTCAAATATTTTTCTCCACTTCATCCAATGCGCTTGGATTCTATGATACATATCCTCATCTATATTGGCATCATTTTGAATAACGGATCCTAAATATTTAAAACTTTCACTTTTTGGTACATCATTCCTTTCTATGATTGTTTCTTTATCATTCTGATATTTGTCACTAAAAATATAAATCATATACTTAGTTCTTGATCGACTCAATCTAAATTCTCTGTATTTTAGAGTCTCTCTCATAACTCCAATTTCGCACTAATACCCTCTCTTATTTTATCGATTAATACGATATCATCTATAAAAAGTATACACCATGATATTTCATCTTGAATACTCTTTGTGATCTTATCTATTACTATTGTAAAAAGGATGAGATTCAATACTGATCTTTGGTGGAATCTAATATTAATTGGAAAACTATTACTTACGTTTCCGTAAATTTTTACATTTATAACAGTTCCTTCATATATATTTTTGATGAGATTGATGTACGTAACGAAAATTTTCTTTTTCATCAGTACCCACCACAATATTTCTCTAAGAACTCTATCATATGTTTTTTCCAAATTAATGAATACCATATGTAAATCTCTCTTTTGTTTTCCAAATATTTCCATCTAATGCCTCAATATGTGAATTGTCTCAGTGGTGGATCGACCTAGCATAAATCCAAATTCATTCTGAGTCACACTTATTTTTAATCTCAATTTATGTTCAATTACCATCTCTCGCAATTTCATGTTATGACTTATCAGTTTAATTCCCCTATAATTTGAGTATTCTTATATGTCTCTTTTTTTTATATAGTGGTATAAGTGTGCTCTCCCTCTATACTTGGGATATTCTCTTGGTTTTCCATATCTTGTTAAGAAGATCTGTTAGCATTGCTATTTCAACTTCACCTAAACATTTCCACACCTCGATGAAAATACCGTCGGATCCTATGGTTTATTAACTTTCATTCTTTTTAAAGCTTCTTTTACTTCATCAGCACGGATCTTACGTTTAAAATCTCTATTGATTTCTTCTATAGGTATCGTAGTATTACCAATATCTCTTGTATTCTCTGCATTGAAAAGATTATTAAAATAATCCCTTCAGCGTTTTCTTATATCCTCATTCTTTACAAATATATTATTGGTTTCACTCTTAATACACCAAACCCTATTTAGATCTTTTTCTTTTCTCTCCCTTAACTTGGCAATTCTGTAAATCTTTTTTTTCTATCTTTAGTTTTTAGTTTCTTATATAATTCATTATATACTTTACTTTTTGATTCGTGAACGATTCTCTTCACCTCTTTCTTTGCAGTTTTGTATTTTTCAAATGTATCATTATTTCTCTTACTTTAAGATTTTTATAACACTCACATTTAGTTCATATGGTAGTTTGGATTTCAAATGCATCTTATTTAATATTTTTAAATAGTTTTAAGTAATTAGCGAGAAAACATATGCATATTTTTAAATAGTTTTAACTACATTTTCATTGGTGAGCTCAAATGAAAGTTTAGATGCTATTTAACAAAAAATCATAAATTCAAGTGATTATTTGTAAATTTGGCTATAATAATAATAATAATAATAATAATAAAGAAAAAAATTTCCTAGTTTAATCTCTATTGAACTTGTCAAAATTAAAAATTTAATTTAAACAATTGAATTTTATTAATTGATGTGTAAACTGAACCATGCATAGAGTATTTTGTAAGTAATAAATAATAAAAATATAAAAATAAATATAAAAGAAATAAAAATAGAAATAGGAAGAGCCATATAATGCATAGAAGCTGCAACACTGCCGTTTTCCAATTTAAAAAGTTGTATACTTAGGAAATACGAAGTTGATAAAAATGCCAAACCCCGAAAACAGTAATGTAGTTTTTGATTAGGATTAGGACTAGGAGGCTACTTTGGAAACCTAATCCAAAACTATATGAATTGTAGCTTTGGCCTACTTCGAAAAGGATCAGGACACTATTTCATCCCCTCCTCCAATATGATAATTTCAGAATCAAATCTTGATATAACAAAAAAAATAATACCACCAAATTCATATAGTGCTTTGATTCTTTCAAAACAAAGAAAAGCTAACACTACAGCACGAATAGCTTTTTGTGACAAAGATCAATGGGGTCACAAGAAATTGGCCGTTATAAGTACTATTTTGTGGGGGTTACTTTGGCCGTCATTAAATAGTTGGTCATATTGGCCGCCACTAAATAAAATTTTTAATCACTAAATTAAATGCAAAAACGATGGCCGCCACTAAATTATATTTTTTAGTGGCGAACACATGCGACAGTCGCTAAAACATTTTTAGTGGCAAAATGTTGTTTTGACCGTCACTAAATAGGTACTCTTTAGTGACAATCTCCACTGACTACCACTAAATCTCTTCCTTATTGAGATTTAAAATTTTTAAGTAAAAAATATTTAACTTTTTTTTTGTCATTATCTTAAATTATCAAATAAATATTTTAAAATAAAAATTGACTTTTCATTAAAATTTCTAATTATCTTATTTTTAGTTACAAAATAAAAATAATAATCAAATTTATTAGGAAAAATACTATAAATAAAAAAAAGTTGAAAGAACAGTTAATAGAATATTTCACTTAATAAAAATAATAGAATTTTTTATATTTTAATTTTTTTTTCTACTATTTTATACTTTAAAATTGTTAATTTTGTTTAAAGTTTTCATCAATTTAAAAAATTAATTTAAGATTTTATTAATGTTTTAACATTTTGAATAATATTAATAATAATATTTAATAATAACTTTTAATAATATCTACAAATATGCAAGTGCTGGGCAAAGATTTAAAAATCGAAAAGTGGAAAATTAGAATGATGATATTATTATTAAATATGATTGAATAGGCAAAATGGGCCACTAAGACAATAGTGGCCGCCACTAAAACAATAGTCAATTTTTTCACAGAAAATAAATCTCCTCTACGAGAGATCTCCTGTTCGCGTCTGCCCTTTCTCTCTCTCTCAGAAATACCATGGGTTCTCTCTCTCTCTCTCGCTCGCTCTACACTCGTTGTCATGATTTGTGGCCTCAACCAAAGCCTCTCTTCAATCGATACCAGTAAACTCTCTATAAGTCTCCAATTAGTTTCTAGGGTTAACTCGCTGTTCGTTTTTGAAATTCTTTTCTAGGATTTCTCAATTTTTAGGGTTTAGTTGTCGCTCAATGCATTTCAATCTCTAATTGACCTACCTCAAATTGTGTGTTTATGTTTGTTCACAAAATTCTTAATTTGGTGTTTTGCACTAAATTCTTAATTTCTAGGGTTTCATTAATTTCTTTGCTCATTAAGAATTACAGATTCATGGTGACTATTTGGCCTGCAATGTGATGGCACTTTGCCATTAATGTATGATGTACAAATTAGTGTTTGTCAAAGTAATCATGCGAGACCAACTATGATCGGCTTCTTCTTACCTGTGGTTTTTTGTTTTTTTTTTAATTTTTCCTTCTCTATCTTCTAATTTAATGCAGTAGACTGAAGTGGTTGATTAATGATATTCTTGTGGTCTGCAATGATAATTTTGATTACTCCTTATTTGTCTTGAGTTAGATGTTGGCATTAATTGGTTCTTTGATTTTTGACTTTGGTATTGATATTTTTGTAGTTTGTAAAAATGGAGAAGAGTGCCTTTTAAAATCTCAAGCCTTTTGATCTTGTTTAGTATACTAATTTTGGCGCCTTTTTTGTCTTATTATGAAAAAAAAAAAAGCTTTCACATTGTTTGTTAATTACTACCTGCATCTTTTTTTTTTTTTTGAAAGAAAAAATTTGTGATCCTTTATTAGCTTGTGATGACATGAAGTTGGATGTAATCTACCCCGAAAAATTGAGTTGCTTTTTCCATCCTTTATTTCATTGGATGTGATCATATATTTCATTGTCAAAATAGCTTTACCCTTCAATCCTTGGTATTGCAGACATTTTTTGGGTACTTGTGTTAGACATATTTGGCGTTGCAGCTGATTTTTTCTATCTTTCTCTCGGACCGAAGGTACTAATTTCATCAAATAGTGGGCTGCTTGCTTGTAGTTGCCGGTGTAGTCATCGCAGTTGCAGGGTACCTTTTCTTCTTTTACTATTTCCTAAATCCCCTTTGCTTCTAACTTCCATCCAGAAAATTTCATTTCTTTATCCAAATATTTGTTAGTTTTTTTTGCTTACCTGTGCAATAGACTTTGTCTAAGTCAGAAAGCCAAATAAACTTGATCATGAAATTAAGATAGATCTATGACAAAAGCTAGTGATAGAGTTTTCAAGGGGACAGTCTAGTAGTTATAACCTCTAACCTAAAAATTTTAAATTCAAATATCTATATAACCAAAAAAAAAAAGCCAGAGAGAGAGATGTAAAGAATATTGACCTTCCGAATATTGACATTCCTAAATTGAAGAAATTTTAGAAATTTTCAAATTAAAGAAGTGTTGAGAATATTGACTTTCAGAATTTCATCATTGTAATTATTTCATTTATTCTTACCAATCTTGTAAATATTCTATTTATTCTTATCTTTTATATTTTAGGGTTTAATCTCATGTAATCACCTTATAAATAGGGTCATTGTATAACCTATTGTATACGTAATATTAGTCATTCTCTCTCAGCTTATCTTCTTCACTCCCTTTGCTTTGTCTACTTTATCTTGCTTTTTCCAACATGGTATCAGAGCACTAGGTATTCTATTTGATTTCTTTTTACTCTTCTCTTCAATTATACACTTTTTTTTTTTGCCTAGCTATAGAGAAATTAGATATATCTCAACCTATTTCTATTGTGTTTAATGGATATAATTATCAGGTTTGGTTTCAAGGGATGAGAAGCTTCCTTAAGGGAAGGAGGCTATTGAGCTATATTATAGGAAATATCAAATTGTTCATAAAATCCAATGATGTATCAAATGGTGATTTTGCTAACCGTCTTGAAGATTGAGATAGCAAAATCACCAAATTATCATCAAATTATGCACTTGCAATTTAGTTGTTTTGAGACAGCCAAGGAAGTTTGGGATCTTCTTGCATGTCGATACACCACATCAGATTTAGCTCATCAATATCAACTACTTACCGAACTTCACTCTTTGCGACAAGAGTGACATCAATCAATCAATGATTTTCTTGCCTATATACAGTCAATATGAGAATAACTTTCTCTCTCTGAATCTCATTGGCAGTGTAGAACTGACGCTAGCAAATATACAAAATATCGAGACCAATGATGTCTGGTCCAATTTCTTATGGCTTTAACATCAGATTTTGAGCTTGTTAGAGTTTCTTTGCTTCATCGGCATTTTTTTCCTACTATTGAAAATGTAGTTTCTGAGTTATATCAGAAGAGATTCGCTGGGGATTACTCAAACCTTGACATAGTGATGTTGTGTTGGCAACTACTACTTGAGGACCAAATATTCCAAATTTCTATCGTAACTGTTAGAAGCCAGGTCATATCTTTCCTAATTGTCCCACTGTTGAATATTGAAAGACATATTTTTAGTCGGTGCCTTGCAAATCCTATGATTGAATGTCGATATTGTAAAGAGAATGGTCATCTTATTGAGAATTGTCCAAAAAAACCCATTCAATCCAAAAATCGTTCTACTGCTGGTTCTCGACATATCTCACAGTCTACTACTGTAGCTGCTATTGAGGATATTGCTACTATTACCTCTTCTGCTCAGCCCACGATATCTCTTGGTGATCTCCAAACCCTTTTACAATGGGTTCTTTCTTCTGGTAATCACAACCACACTATACTTTCTATCGTATCATGTACCTCTTCTTGATTTTTTGACTCTGCTTGTTTTAACTATATGACCCATAATTCTCGCCCTTTTGCTTCTTTATCTACTCCTATTACACCACCTATGATTCATATAGGCGATGGCTGTACCATTTCAGTCACTCATATTGATCATCTTTCCAACTCCTTTTCAGATTTACCAGATACATTCATTGTCCCTACATTCATCTTAAATCTTATCTTTGTTGGTCAATTATGTGAACTTAGATTTGACATAATATTCATTTATACTAGATGTCGTGTGCAGGATCTATAGACGGGAAAGATCTTTGGGATATGCCGTAAGGTTGGACGTCTATACGAACTCAATTCTCTTCACATTCCTATCACTCGTTCCTCACTATGCTGTGCTACCACTGTTCCTTCCTCCTTTTACTTATGTTATCTTCGTTTGGGTTATCTATCTCTTAATAAATTTCGTTCTTTGATTTCTTCGGGTTTCCTAGGTTCCGTTACTGATGAATCTCTTCAATGTATTTCGTGTCAAATTGCAAAACAATCTGTTTTATCATTTAATACGAATGATTTTATTTTTAGTGCTCCCTTTGATCTTATTCACTTTGATATTTGGGGACCATCTCCTACACCAACTTTGAGTGGGTCAAAATACTTTGTTGTGTTTATTGATAACTACTCTCATTTTACATGGATTTATTTGATGAAAAACCACTCAGAATTACCTCAAATTTACAAAAACTTTGCATAAATAATTCAAACTCAACTCTCTCATAGCATCAAAATTTTATGGACCGATAATGCATCAGAATATCTTGAGTTTACCCTTACTATATTTCTTAGATAGCATGGAACCATTGTTCAATGTTCTTGTCTAGGTACTTCCCAACAAAACGGCAGAGCAGAACTAAAATATCGTCACATTCTTGACATAACTCGGTCTTTTCTTTTCTCTGCATCTTGTCCATCACAATTTTGGGGTGAGGTAGCTCTTACAGCTGTATATGTCATTAATAGAATACCTTCTTCTACAATCTCTAACGTCTCTCCTTATGAGCGGTTACATGACTCCCCACCAGTTTATAATTCTCTCAAAGTCTTTGGGTGTGCTTGCTTTGTGTTACTTTAGTCCCATGAGCATAATAAGTTACAACCTTGAACACAAAAGATATATATGTTGGGATCCTATTTCTAATCGTCTCCAAGTCTCTTGACATGTTATTTTTTGGAAAAATATCATGTTTTCTTCCCTATCCCATTTTCGTATCACCTCTCCATTACTTACTAATTTGTCTTCTAATTTATTTTCTTCTAGTTCTGATACATGTATAGATACTTCAACTTTTACGACCCCTCCTTCAAATCCTCTCCCAAATGATGAACCTGCACCTCCTTCCATTGAAGCTGAGTTACCTTCTACATCCACTTCTCGACCTATAAGAGTCAGAGCACCTCCCATTCGTCTTCTTGATTATCATTGCTATTCTACAATATCCACTTTACATGAGTTTCAATCTTACCAAGAGACTAGTACTAATCCTCTATGATAACAAGCTATGCAAGAAGAGTTTCAAGCTTTGGAGAATAAACATACTTGGGATTTAGTTGATTTTCCTAAAGACAAAACTTTTGTAGGATATAAGTTGGTTTATAAAATCAAAACCTACTCAGATGGAATTATTAAATGATACAAGGCTTGGCTGATTGCAAAGGGATTTACATAGGAATATGGTATTGACTATGAAGAAACTTTTGCTCCTGTTGCTTGTCTTACTTTTGTGCACAGTTTCCTTGTTGTTGTTGTAGTTAAATAATGGCCCTTGTATCAGATGGACATTAAAAATGTTTTTCTCAATGGAGTTTTGAAAGAAAAAGTTTATATGAAACCACCTCCAGGTTATACACATCCTACCAACAAAGTCTGTTATCTTCGTCGAGCTTTATATAGCCTAAAATAGGCTTTTCGTGCCTGCTTTTCTACTTTCAGTAGTACTATCAGTGATTTTGGTTTCTCTCCTAGTGCTTATGATTCTGTCCTTTTCATTGAGCAAACTGATTATGGTACTATTTTACTTCTTCTTTACGTTGATAAAATGATTATTACTGGAAGTGATACCGATGCAATCTCTAAATTCAAACATTTTCTTTATAACAAATTTGAAATGAAAGATCTTGTTCATCTTAGTTACTTCTTGGGGCTAGAAGTTACTCTTATAGCTTCTGGTCATTATTTGTCTTGGGCACAATATGCCTCTAACCTTCTTTCACGTTCAGGCATTTCAACAATAAAATTGCTTCCACTCCTCTTGAGCATAATGTGAAACTTTCTTCTACAGATGACTCTTCTTTTTTATCCTATTTTATATCGGCAATTAGTAGGCAGTTTTGTTTATCTTACCGCCATTCATCCTGATATCTCTTATGTTGTTTACATTGTTAGTCAATTTATGGTTGCACCACGATCTCCTTAATTTGCTGTCATTCTACGAATTCTTCGTTATGTTAAAGACACCTTATTTCATGGACTTCACTTTTCTGCCTCATCCTCTTTATAGCTACATGCCTATTCTAATGCTGATTGGGTTGGTGATCCTACTAATCGACGGTCTACTACCGACTATTGCATTTTTCTTAGTGATTCTTTAATCTCCTGGTATAGTAACAAATAAACTTTTATAACCCGCTCTGGTACGAGGCAGAATATCGTGCCTTTACTGACACTACAGTAGAATTATTATGGCTTCAGGGGTTTCTTTGTGATCTTGGTATACCTATTTCTCCAACTCCTCTCTATATATATATATTTTTGTTTCTCATCCGGTATCTGGAGTTTCGCCCCGATTAATTCGGATCGACCTACTGTCGGACCCTTTTCGAGAGGAGATCTCCCAACGTGATTTTTTTCCGAACTCACAACCATGGTTAAGAGAACTCAGCTCCTTTCCAGTTGAACCAACCAACGTTGGTTCTCCAACTCCTTTATATTGTGATAATCGAAGTGCTATTCAGATTGCTCATAATGATATCTTTCATGAACGAATTAAACACATTAAGATTGACTGTCACTTTATTCGTCAACATATAACTAATGGTGGCCTTCAATTATTTTTTCTTCGCTCTGACGATCAACCTGTTGATCTCTTTACCAAAACTCATCTTCTTGGACGTGATGATGACCAACATCACAAACTCAAGATGACTTATCTACTCCCATCTTGAGTTCAAGGGGGTGTAAAGAATATTGACCTTCTGGATATTGACATTCTTAAATTGAAAAAATCTTAGAGATTTCCAAATTAAAGTAGGTTTGGAAATATTGGCTTTCTGAAATTTTAGCATTGTAATTATTTAATTTATTCTTACTAATTTTATAAATATTTTATTTATTTTTACATTTTATGTTTTAAGGTTTAACTTCATGTAATCTCCCTATAAAGATGGTCTTTGTACAACCTATTGTATACATAATACCAGTCATTCTCTCTGAGCTTATTTTCTTCACTCCCTCAGCTTTTTCTACTTTATCTTGCTTTTTCCAACAAGAGAGAGAGTTTTGCTTTGGGTTTCAAGTTTAACCTTGAAGATTCAAGGACAATGGTAATTCTTAGATCTGTATTTTAATGACTCGATTAAACAATAAAATATAAAAAAATAAAAAAGCATGTGAAATTCTGAAAATATCATGATAGATCTTGGTGGGAAGGGGGTATGAACTTTTTTTTTTTAAAGATCAACAATAAACATGAAAAATACTAAATAAGGCTTTCTAGGACTATTTCATGGTAATCTGTAATAAACACGAAAGTATGTTATGGATGAAGGTATTAACAACAAAGTGATATAGTATCTCATTTTATTAGACCAATTGTCAGTTAGTTTAAGTTCAATACTATATGACAAGTGTTAATTTAGTCTTTTATCTTCTTTGTAGGATTCCTAGTATCAGGTGCTTTATTAGTTTATTGGCCTATCACGTTTTACTCTCTATGGCAACTCGTGGAGTTGCATGAAGTGGTGGATGGCAAGCGATTCGATATCCGGAGCTACGACAGCTTGCATTCGGGCCTAAACTAAGTTACTGGATGGTTATGCCTCAACAAATGATGGCCCAAGTTGCCACCGGCATTGTGTACATGGTGACCGGAGGAAAGTCGAAAAAGTTCATTGATTTGCTCATTCCTAGCCTAACTGGGACCAGGCAGTCATATTTCATCGTTTTCTTTGGTGTGCTTCAATTGCTGCTCTCCCAAACTTGCAGCTATTATGTCCTTTTGGTGAGTCATTAATGAAGACCTAATCGTCTTATTTCACAATGAATGATTCC
This sequence comes from Dillenia turbinata, assembly GCA_037126225.1. Lineage (NCBI taxonomy): Eukaryota > Viridiplantae > Streptophyta > Magnoliopsida > Dilleniales > Dilleniaceae > Dillenia > Dillenia turbinata. Next base: position 10,998,978 of record JBAMMX010000010.1, on the reverse strand, counting down.
TTTTTTTTTTTTTTTAAACACATGAAGAATACTAAAATATGTAATGTGTTTGTTTTGGTTAGTTTCTCTATGGTGGCATTTGTGGCATCGGGTGAGAGGTGGTCAAGGTCATCACCACCACCATGTCAAATCTCACACTACGGCAGGCAGAAACTTTGGTTTCTTCAGTGTGCTTGGCACCATCGCCTTTGCTATGCCGGACATATTGTGTTTCTTGAAATTCAGGCCACCATTCCCTCCACACCGGAGAAGCCCTCCAAGAAGCCAATGTGGTTTGGGGGTGGGGTGGATTATGCCATTGCAGCGATGTGCTAAATCCCAATTGCCACCCCTAAGAAGATAGCGATCACAATTTAGAGATTTCAGATTCAAATCGCTATATAATAAAAGAAAAAAATATATATATCCTAGTTGCCCTCATCTGGCCTGTGTTGCCAAAGAGAGTTATGACCACTATACTGTCTTCTAAGGGATACTGTGGAGGATGACATTCTCATCTCCTTAGAGAAGCTTTCTTGGTTGATTGCCGTTGCCAACCTCTTGGTTTTGTTTCCACGTTCTGTATTCACCGATATAAAGATATAATGACTTAATATATTACTTTTTTACTATCTTAAACCCATAAGATCCCTCGCCTCATCTCTCGTAGCACATATGTTGGTTAGTATGCAAATCCATTTTTTCTTTTTTACCTAATCAATGATTGAACCAATTTTAAGTACAGCGAAGCCAATGTTTCATTTATTTATTTAATTTTACTCCCATGAAAGGGTTGGCCGGCTTGGTTGGGATTTGCATTCCCTTTTCGTTTTCGGAGGGCTCCTAGGTTTTGCATTTTCAACGTCTTATTTCGCAAGTATAATACTTTTTCGTTTAATTAAATTATTAATCTTTACTTTTGATTAATTGCAGCTTCCATGCATCATATGGCCTGTCCTAGAGCGAGATGGACCTTTCACCGGTTTACATCTTTGGTAAGATATATATATTTCTCAAAAGGAAAAAAAATATCCTATGATTATAAAAAATACATTCAGTTGAATATTAATATATTTATATATATATATATATATTTTTTTTTCATTTCCAATTTCGATCATCATCAGAGTTCTAATCACAGTTCTTGCAACGATTGGTGGAGCAGGAACAAATCATTCTTTCAGCCAAGACCTATAAATTCTTTTCCTAGTTTTATATATAAATATATATATATATATATATATATATATATTTTTTCCCTTTCCTATGGCTAAGCTCTTGGAGCGGGTTTTTCTTCTTTTTTTTTTTCAAAAAAAAAAAAACCAAAATAATGTTATTTTTTATTAAAATTATTCAAATACGGTTGTTTTTTTAATTCCAAATCTAGATAAATCGCTATTGAGGATTGTGACTTCACGAAGTCGATATCTTCATTTGCAACTTTATTAATTTATTTTTCAAATTTTAAATAATTAAAAAAAAAAAACACAAAAAATGAAAGTTAGATCCACCATCTCGCTTTCAAGGGCTTCAAATGGCATATGCATAATTCCAAACCCAAACTTTGGGTTTTTTTTTTTTAATATTATTTTTTATTAAAATTATTTAATTATGTATTTTTTTTCCTAACTATTGATTTCGCATTCTAAGAGTGAGAAATCATGTTTTTTTATTATTTAATTTTTTGTAAGGTATTAATTTTTTTTGAAAAAAAAAAGAACTAGGTTTCTCATTCTGTGAGTGTGAAATCATCGAGCTAAAAGCCTAACTCAGAACGTGAAACTTATTTCGCACTCAAAACATTTCTCTCCACCTCTCTTCCGCAGTGCCATTTGCCCCTCCTCTCTCCTTTGCGACAAAACCCTAGGCTCCTTGCTCCTTGTGACAAGAAGTAAGGTTGTGAGCTTGGATCAAGAGGCAAGGCCTCCAATTTTTATGCTCTTTTTTCCTTCGACATCTACAAAGAGAGTTACTAAGCCGTTGGAGATAACTTCTACTTTTGATATCGCGGATACTTATGATAAGTCGACGGAGATACTTGTGTCATTTTCATATCCGACTCTTACTCCGGCATTTACAAACGATATTGACGATATTGCACCGACTGAACCTACACAACTTATGTTTACCGACGGTGACGTCATCGTTGTTGATATTTTGATGATGTTAGGATGGTTGTAGTCGCATTCCCTAAGGATGATAAGGGTACACAATGATATGATATACCTCCACTCTGCTTGGTTGGCTGGCACGTCTTCCCATCAAATGTTAGTCATGACGTAATACTGGACGATCTCCTTACATCACTTAGTGTAGGTTTAGTATTTAAATTGTATTACATTTAAAATTTGTAAATAGTAATTTGAATTTTTATCCATAATTTTTTAGCAACGCAAAATTTCTTGTAATTTCTTTTTTTGTATCACTTAAACGTTTATAAATTATTTGGTCTATACTGTTTTGATAGTGGAAATTTTGGAGATGATGTATATTTGTTTGAAATTGTTTAGTTGAAATTTGATAGTAACCATGGTTGAAAATATTTGGTTATGTTTTGACCGTTGATGTATGTTTTTTTGATAATGAAAGTTTTGGAAGTGATATATGTTTGCTTGAAATTGTTTCATTGAAATTTGGTGGTGACTGTGGTTGAAAATATTTGATTGTCTTTTGATTGTTGGTATATATTGTTTTGATATTTGAGGTTTTAGAGGTGATATATGTTTAGTTGAAATTGTTTGATTAAATTTTGATGGTGGTCATGACTGAAGTTGTTTGATTGTATTTTAGTTGTTGGTGTTTGGGTTGATGATGTTTGTTTTGTATTGAAATTATCTTGTGGTGTAGAGTATGATTATTTAGTGATATTTTGGAATATGATAATTAGATGGTATTTTGGAGTATGGTTATTTGTGTTAAGTAAAATTGGTGGAGTATGATTATTTAGTGTAAAGTAGAATTGGTGGTTTTTTGTTGTTTTGTAAATTGATGTGAATTGTTAGTAGTATTTTAATGTGGAATAGGGTGAATAAGAAGTCAAGAACACACAGACTATGAGTCATGAGTCAATAGTGGCGATGCACAAGCCACGAGGCACGATTGCGAGCCACAAGGCACAGTTGCAAGCCACAAGTCACACGCCACGAGCTGTGCTTGTGGCATGTGAGGGTGCTTAGAGGCTTAGCTTCCTCTCCTGCTTTCCCTCTCTTTACTCGCCACTTCCAAAACCCAGAACCTCACTCCACGAATAACAGTGTTAGCCCTCAACATCCAAATCATAACATAATATTGAATCCAGCATGCAAGTTGATAGCATCAGACCACGACACCACACCATAACAACATCCAAATCATAACCCTAACATTATTTATTAAATTCATAAAAAAAAACAGTTTAAAAGGAAATTTTGGAGATCGAAGACAAGAGAGAATTACTGAGAAGTTGGGAAATTTTGGAGAGAATGAGCCTGAGACGAAAACGAGAAGATGAGAGAGAGAGAGAGAGAGAGAGAGAGAGAAGATGCGCTGGCAACTGATGATGGGGATGATGAATCAATCACCCAAGCGTTGAGAGTCTCTTGATCCCAGGGGAATAAAAGAATGAGGAAGGAAGTGGGTTTCTAAAACATTGAAAGCGAGATCCGGATCGCACTTTGAAATCACGATTTTGGATCTCGCTTTCATTTTTTTAATTACTTAAAATTCAAAAAGTAAATTAATGAAGCCGCAAATGAGAATATCGAGTTCGTGAAGTCACAATCCTCAGTGGTCTAGATTTGAAATAAAAAAAAAAACTGTATTTAAATAATTTTAATAAAAAAAAACATTATTTTGGTTTTTTTTATAAAAAAAAAACCCTCTTGGAGCTCTGGAATACTGTTTACAGTTCAATTTACACATCTATTGAATAAAAATTGAATTTTACAAATTAATTTTTATATATTCTCCATTATTTTTACAAGTTCAATAAATGAATCTTAGTTGGTCTAGTAAGGCAAGGTCTGTTCCTTAGGATTTTTTTGTAAGTTCTTAAGGTGAGGTTGAGTGTGAATTTGCAGAGGTTATTAGAGAAGAATATGAATAAGAAGGCAGGGAGGAGAAAGAAACAGAGGTAGGGAGAGGAGAAAAGATAGCTGAGAGGAAGAACAATTAAAGAATCTGATTTCCATTCTATGTTTTTCCACTTCAGGCTTATTCCCCTTTATATGTACATTTAAGAATTGGTTTTAACAGCCCTCTAACAGTCTTCCAACTGCTTCCATTTTTGATTACATTTCAGTTAGTGTTAGTTAGGAAGACTAACCATTAGTGTACTCTTTCAAATGACTGTTACAACACCCCCTCTTCAAAACATCCATGTTCTCAAGGATTAAAGGTAGGAAACTGAGATTTTATAAAACTTATGTCCTCCCAAGTGGAATCTTCTGGGCTAAGATTGATCCAGCGTATCAGCCATTGAGTAACAGGCTTATTATTTCTCATTACTACTCTTCTTTTAAGGATTACTTCTGGTTCCACGACTGCTTGTTTGTCTGTCCCAATCAGAGGTAGAGTTGGCATGACTTCTTGAGCTGGTCCCAACTTCTTCTTAAGTAGAGAAATGTGGAACACTGGATGGATCTTGGATTCCGAAGGAAGCTGTAACCTGTATGCTACTTTCCCCACTTTTGATATCACCGGAAATGGGCCATAGAATTTTGAAGAAAGCTTGAGTTGTCTTCTAACTTCTACTGACTACTATCTATAAGATTGAAGTTTCAAGTATACTAGGTCTCCCACTTCCAGCTCTCTTTCAGACCTCTTGCGATCAACATTCACCTTCATTCGATTTTGGGCTTTCGATAGATGATCATGAAGTATCTGCAACATAGCTTGTCTATTTTTAACAAATCCTACAGCTACTGCATTAGGAATGTCTAAGCAAGGTCTAAAAGGTATTGATCTAGGTTGATAACCATACAATGCTTCAAAAGGAGTCATCTTGATGCTGGAATGAAAATTAGTATTGTACCACCATTCGGCCATCCTCAACCATTGTACCCACATCCCTGGTCTATCAGCTGTCATGCATCTCAAATAGCATTCCAAACACTGGTTCAACCTTTCACTTTGGCCATCAGTTTAAGGGTGATATGCACTACTCAAATTTAGCTACACTCCTAATAGTTTGAACAATTCCTGCCAAAAGAGGCTTGTGAAGACTCTATCTCTATCTGATACAATAAAGTCAGGTAAGCCATGAAGTTTAAATATATGATCAACAAATAGTTGTGCTACTTTAACAGCAGAAAAAGGATGTTGTAGAGCTGCAAAATAGCTGAATTTAGTTAGTCGATCAATCACTACCATGACTGTATTGTATCCTTTAGATTCTGATAGCCCTTCAATGAAGTCCATGCTGATTTGTGTCCAGGCTTGAGAGGGAATTGGTAGTGGCTGCAACAATCCTAGATATAGGGTGTTCTCATGTTTGTTTCGTTGACAGACATCACACTCTTGCACAAATTGGATGACTGTAGTCTTAAGAGAAGGCCAATAAAATGCAGTCTTTATCCTTGGCTAGGTGTTGTTCTGTCCTGAGTGTCCCCCCATAGCAGATCCATACATATGTTGTATGATTTTTGTCCTGAGTTGGGAACCACTTCCCACATAGATCTTCTTTCTGTACTTTAGTATCCCCTCATGAAATTGGTAATCCTTCTTACTGTCAAGACGACTACTAGCTGAGCTATCAACATTTGACATGCCTCATCTCCTTCATAGCTTTAAATCACCTCTCTTAACCACTGGGGTTGAATTACTGAAATGGTCATTACAGTCCCACAATCCCATTCTTCTGCCATTTCCTCCTGTCTTGATAAGGCGTCTACAACTTTCTTTTCTGCTCCCTTTTTATATTGGATCTCATAATCTAGCCCCAACAATTTGGTGAGCCATTTGTGCTGAGAAGAGTGAGTTAGCTTCTGTTCTAGTAGATACTTAAGACTTCGATAATCAGTCCTTATAATGAAGTGATATCCCATCAAGTAATGCTTCCATTTGGTGACCGCCATGACCACAACCAGAAACTCTTTTTCATATATAAAGAGCCCTTGTTTTCTTGGTCCCAAGGCCTTAGGTAAGCTATAGGCTGCCACTCCTGCATCAAGACTGCCCCAACCTTTGGAGCAAGCATTAGTCTCTATGATAAAAGGTTTGGAGAAATCAGGAAACCTCATGATAGGTGCTGTGCTTATTGCAGTTTTCAGATGTTGGAAGGCCTTGTCAGCATCTTCATTCCAATGAAATTTATCCTTCTTAAGAAGGTCATTAAGGGGTTTGGTAATGAGTCCATAGCTCTTGATAAATCTTTTGTAGTAGCCAGTTAATCCCAGGAAGCTTCTAAGAGCTTTGACAGATGTTGGGGTTGGCCAAGAAGTGATACAATCTGTCTTTTGGGAATCCATTTTGACTCCTTCGCCTGATACAATGTGGTCTAAGTATTCCACCTGACTTTGTACAAATTCACACTTTGATAGTTTGGCAACCAGTTGGTTTTGTTTCAGCAGTAAGAACACTTCTTTCAGATGTTGAACATGTGTATGTAGATCAGAACTATACACTAATATATCATCGAAAAACACCAGTACAGACTTTCTGATATAGGGTTGAAAAATGTGATTCATGAGAGACTGAAATGTTGCTGGAACATTAGTAAATCCAAAAGGCATTACTAAGAATTCAAAATTGCCATGGTGAGTCTGAAAGGCAGTCTTGTGTACATCCTGAGGTTTGACCCTGATTTGATGATATCCGGATCTTAAATCTATCTTAAAAAACTGCTTGGATCCATGAAGTTCATCTAATAGCTCATCAATATTTGGGATGGGATATCTGTCCTTCACTGTGAGATTATTCAGCTGCCTATAGTCTACACAGAACCTCCATGTGTCATCCTTCTTTTTAACCAATAACACAGGTGATGCAAAAGGGCATGTGTTGTGCCTAACAATGCCTTGACTTAACATTTCATGCACTTGTTTCTCAATCTCTATTTTTTGAGAGTGTGGATACCTATACGGTCTCAATTTAAAAGGTTGGACATCAGGCTTTAAAAATATAGAGTGGTCATGAGACCTTGTAGGTGGCAGTGTTTTTGGTGGTGTGAAAATTTCCTCAAACTGCCTAAGTAGTGCAGAGATGGGTTGTGGGGTTATCTCAAGGCTGTCATCTGAGTTGATACAAAGTGTGTTGCAACTTTGTAATTGTTGTCTTCTAAACTTCTTGGTGTCCTTCCCATGAATGAGCTTCATTTTAAGATCTTCTACCTTCCCCACTAATACAATTTCCCTTTCCTGATCAACTAATCTAATATGCAGGAGCTTAAAATCAAATGTTATGGGGCTGAAGTTGTACATCCAATCTACTCCTAAGATAATATCTCATCCTCCTAAACAAATGACTCTTAAGTCAAATGTAAAGCCATATCCTTGTATATTCCATTTTACACTCCTGACTTTAGTGTAACTTGCTACCTGGCTACCATCTGCAAGTGTGGCTTGCAATGGTTCATCTTGTTTTGTCTGTAGCTTCAACACTTCTACTAAATTTTGTCTAAGAAAACTGTGAGAACTTCCTGTGTCTACTAGAACAGCCATAATCATTCCATACAATACTCCTTTTAATGCTATAGTTTGTCTATTAAGGGAATTAGAGAGAGCACAGATGGATACCTCCATAGTCTCTTCCTTCAAATCTTTTGGTTCTGAATCCTCCTCAGCTGCAATTATTACATTCAGGTGTTTGAGCTAGCATTGATGCCCTGGTGTAAACTTGTCCCCACACTTGAAGCAAAGATTATTGGCCCTTCTAAATTGAATTTCTTGTGGTAACTCTGGTCATTCTGCTTTCAGCATCAGCTCTTGGTTGCCACCCTTTTTTTACTGACATTCTGCTTATAACTAGTAGTTGGTTTACCCGTGCCTTGCAGTTCTGTCTTGTTTTCGAATTGCTCTCCATGTATGTTTATTCCACCTCTTTTTGTTCTATTCAATTCCAGAGACTGTTTTTGTAGCATAGCAATCTCGAATGCCTGGAACAAGGAAGTAGGTTTCAGCATCCTTAAGACTGGTTTGATCTCTTCTTTCACTCCGCTGGTGAAGCTGGAAATGAAATCTGATTCAGATAGTTTAGGATTCTTCTGGAGCATAATAGCCCACAGTTCTTCAAACTTCTCCTGATATTCCACCATTGAGCCATTTTGTTGCAGCTTGTTAAACTCTTCCACCTCATCTTGAATGCCCTTTGCTTCAAACCTTTGATAGAGAAGTCTGGTGAATTCTTCCCATTCCACCTCTTTCTTGACCATCTTTAACCCCTGAAACCATATTACAGCCTTCCCATCTAGGTACATCTCGACAGTGTCCACCCAAGAAAAAGTTGGTATTTAGTAAATTGTGAAGAATTTGTGACATTTTCGCAGCCACATTCTGAGATTTTCCCCAATGAATATAGGTAATTCAATTCTTGGTGGGTTTGGCAAACTTACACGATTGTTCCACTCTTTCTTGGCCCATTGAGAACTATTTTCAGTTCTTGCTCTTACATCTGTGGGTGTTGGCAAAATAGGAGATTTGGAGGTTCTATCTTTGTAGTACTCCTCAACCATGTCTTTAACTGCTGTCTTAACCAAATTACCCATTTGGGTTTCCAGATTGTTTATAAGAACTTCTAACCTTTGAGATTGCTCCCCAAATTTCTGTCCCATGTCTCTTTGTTGTTCCTCAAATCCTCTTTCTGTCTCTATGTGGTTTTCCTTGATTTCAACAGCTAGCTCTTGCATCCACATTTCTTGTTTCTTGATTAGCTCATCGATGGTCTTGAATCGAGTGCCCTCTGCCATTTCTTGTTGTTTGAAATGTTGGCTCTGATACTAGATTTGCTAAGCTCCTGTTATGTTGGCTTCCAAATGGTGACTTTAACCTCTATAGGAACTTGTTGAGAGTCTGGAAATAACAGAAGTTAGTTGGTCTAGTAAGGCAAGGTCTGTTCCTTAGGATTTTTTGTAAGTTCTTAAGGTGAGATTGAGTGTGAATTTGCAAAGGTTATTAGAGAAGAATAGGAATAAGAAGGCAGGGAGCAGAAAGAAATAGAGGTAGGAAGAGAAGAGAAAAGATAGCTGAGAGGAAGAACAATTGAAGAATCTGATTTCCATTCTATGTTTTTCCACTTCAGGGTTATTCCCTTTACATGTAAATTCAAGAATTGGTTTTAACAGCCCTCTAACAGTCTTCCAACTGCTTCCATTCTGGGTTACATTTCAGTTAGTGTTAGTTAGGAAGACTAGCCATTAGTGTACTCTTTCAAATGACTATTACAGCCTACGCTATCTCTCCCCTGACATTCCATTGGCACAATGCTCATTAACATAGAAGCAGCTAATTTATTCTTATATCTATAATTCAACCTACACATTTTCACCATACAATTAAATATCCCTATTTTATGCTCAATGTTTTTCTACACTAAGAGGAATAAAAATAAATAAATAAATAAATACAAAATTCAAAAATAAAACTTATGTATCATTAATTCCAAATCTAGGCCAACATAGCAATATCGTGCTTGAGAACTGTACTTTCTATTGGGCCCATATATGAAATAAGGAAACGGGGAGAATGAGAGAGAGAGACACACACACACACACAAAAGACATGAGGTACCTGTATCTAATACAGATCAGAGACCTTATAAAGTGCAACTGTCTGCAAAGTATACCAAACATTAAGGGTTTGAAGTCAATAATCAGTCCATAATTATGTATGAGAAGCTGCCTTTACCTTTGAACAAAAGAAATAAAAGAAAACAATAACCTTCATCTGAAAAAATAACTACAAGTTATTCTGCCACAAACCCTCAATGTTATGACCACATATTTAGAAAGAACAAGAAGTCCACAAAATTATGCTTTTGCAGTCAGGGAATATACGATGAGATGATAGCTTAATTTTGCAACTCTCCAAATGTTATGACCACCTAAAACTGATCATAAAATTTTGGTTGGCTGATCCTTAAAATTTTTCAGCTTTCATGTTGCAGATTTTAGGTCTTTACATGTTCAATATGATTTGCTATCCATGGATTCGGGTGTAGAACTAGATGGGAAACCCTTTCTGAAATAAAAACAAAATTTCTACAAATCAAGTGGATAGATTTCCAATCAATGAGTTTTGGCTCAAATGGTAGATTGTACAAAGGTCCTGAGTGAGTCTTGCACCCTAGCCCCGCGTTAAGAGAAGAACAAAAAACAGGTGGGCAGGAATTTCAACCAATAACTACGCAAGGAAATCCTGGTCTGGCATTTTAAAGATTAAACAAAGTGGAAATTTATACAAGAAAGAAAGTTGTTGTCTTGTGCTAGATAAATACAAACCCACCCCCAGAATGCATTAGGTCTGATGGTCTGATGGTCTGCATTAACCAAAAGGGAAATCCAACATAAAACAACTTCATTTTAAATTGAGATGGTGAAAAACCTGCTATATGAGTTACTGAGGCATTTCAAGGTCAGTTCTTCGATCAAGTGCTTCTCTTGTAGGGCTATCAGGAAATGCATCTGGATAGGTAGCCAATATCCTTGCCTTTATGCTTCTGTAATGAAATTAACTGCATCAGTTCTAAGAAATAATATCAGACACATTTTTCTTTTTTTGAAGCAGATTCTCAATGTTCCTTTAAATTGTTCATCCTTGTTTGACAATGGGCACAATGGTACATCCAAACTAGGAAAAGGCATTGACATAAATAAACTTTGATGTCAGATTCAATAAGTTACTAGAAGGCAAACATTACTTAAGATTCTAGACAAGGCACCACCATCATCAACTCAATCATAGATGCCATTGTGATATCCAAACAGCAGTGGCCACCTTTAGGTAGTATGCCATTGCTAGTACTGGGATGAAGTATACAATTGTAATGCCAACAGCAATGAGCATCAAGTAATGAAAATACCTTAGTTTTTGAAATATATAATCCAAGTCCGACTTCATAGATTTTAAGAGACATGTATGTTTTGCAAAATCACCAGAAACTTCAGCAAAACAATACTCGGAATAATCATTGAAATGTGATAGGACTGCATTGCTGTCCTGCAATCTCCCCAGTCTGCTCAAGACAAGAAAACATGTGGCTAAGTAACAAGAATAAGTGGTATCAAGAAAGCTGAAGAAGAAAAATTCAAGACCACAAGTTTTTTGGTAATTTGCAATTCACAGCAACTTGTACAATCAGAGAGTTAGATAAACCAATATGTACTATAGGTAAGAAACAACCTCAAAAACAGAGGAGGATGCACTAAAAAGATAACCACTACGTCTCCATCCATTAGAAATGATAACATCAGCAAGAAACACCAGTAAGAGATGTTAAACTGCTTTCTCATTCCCTCCTGGCATATCGCATTTAGAACAAATAGAGATCTATATAAACAGCGCACATCAGTAGAATAGCTAAGAGTGATTAAAAAAAAAAGGCTATAGCTAAGAGATCTATATAAACACCCTAAGGGTGTCAGGACTGCCTATAATTAGGAGAGTGATTAAAAAAAATCATAATTTGGTTACCACACTTCTGCACTCATGTCATTTTCCTGTAGCTGAGGATTTAAGGCTAGATCCGTTACTGAAGAGCACCAGAGGAGATGAAGAGAAGAAGAATGCAAGTGCGATCCCTCATTTGTAAGGTAGAGTACAATGGAGGAGTGCAAAATGTAGAATCTTTCAGCAATGGGAAATGGCCTTTGAGTATGAATTCAAATTATTATTTTATCATGCTAATAGAATGTGAAAACCAACATGCAACTTGGCCAGTATGCAGGCATGGCCAACATGTGTTGAACAGTTATACAGGACTCACCTCTGACATAAATCCAAATAATAGCAACTCTGATCTGGGTAGGATACTACTTGGACACGAAAGCAAAAAATTTTGTTTTTGTTTTTGTTTTTGTTTTGTTTTTTGTTTTTTGTTTTTTGTTTTTTTTTGTTTTGTTTTGTTTTTTGTTTTGTTCTTTTTTTTTTTTTGTTTTATGTTTTTTTTTTTTTTTCTGTTTTCGGTTTTCGTTTTTGTTTTTTTTTTTTTTAAACTCCAGAAAGGATAATAAAAGTAAAATATCATAAACTTAACTATGAAATTTTATAACTAATAACTATGCCTTCCCTCTCTCTTGAGCTTCCCCTAGCACTCAACCCAATAGGTTGGTGGTTATGCTATTAGAATTACTAAATTGTTTGCACTCGTATACTGGTAATTATATATTCACATGTATTTATAAAAAAAAGAATAATCATATCATTTTGTGTTATATTTTTCTTTGTTTTACAGCATGACCATGTTTGTTTCATGACCTTTCCCATGTCTCTGTGTCATAGGAATTCTAAATATATTTTTTACTACATGCTAGTAGCAGCAAATCCAAAAGGGGGCTTGGCATTCTATTTTTACTTTCTTTCATTTTAATCCTTTCAAATAATACAACCCCCCGGGCCCCTCAAATTTACATTTCTAGATCGTTCTTACATGCAAGGTCTATAAGATGAATTGTGCATATGATCAATTAAAGTATTAGAGATGAGAATGAAATCAGAATATGGTGAATACAATTTAACTATGGAGTCTCATGCTTCACATGACCCCAGCAATTAAGAGTTTACTACAACCAAAATCAGGAAAACGTGAAATTTAATGGACCAAATTAGATTTTTGTTCTAAGGATTGGGCCAAAGTAATGTTATGATGAATGATAATGAAAACTTTTTGTGCAAGACCAAGATCTTTCATAATTTGGAATAATCTTAATTTTCTAGAATTATTTTCTATATTGAAATGAATGAAATTATGGGTTGCCATTAGATTTGTTGAATCTAATTCTTGTGCCGTTAATACATTAGCTGAATGTGGTCTTTGAGACAATATTAGCTCTGGATACAGCTGATGCATTGGTCCTCAAGTTCTGGTTTCCAGCCTATACATTTAACCGACATACACTACTAAGCTAATAGTAATAATTAATTCTTATGTTAATCCTTTTTTGATATGGGAGATCAGACTAAACTGCAACCACAAAGCATACTTTGGTTAACCAGACTACCATATATTACTAAAATCTACAAATGATTAAAGAAGATAAAAAGAAATAGAGAGAGTGAGAGATAGAACTCTTAGAGAGAAATTTTAAGGGAAGAATGGACTCCTTGAACCTTTCCACAAATCTCTTATTTATAATCAAAAAAACCACACTATATTACATCATTAATAACACAATAATACATAGACAAAAACTAAAAATACAACTCACACCACACTCTTACAATACTTTTCTTACACACCAAAGAAACTTGCATATCAAGAAAAGGCTAAAACTTGACAAAGACTAAAGTAAAAGTTAGGCAACCACTTAACCCAAAAAGCAAAAGCACACACTTTGAAAAAATAAAAGCTAAAACTTAGCATTATGGTGATGGTGGTGGAAGAATCTCATCATTGTGGTGGTGGGAGAATCTCATCATGGTGGTGGTGGCAGAGAATCTCATCATGGTAATGGTGGTGGAGATGGGTCCACTTCTATCCGATGAGAAATTTTTGGGCTTGGTAGAAGACCAGACCGACATGAATTAGAATTTGATGAACTGTCAACATCATAATTTACATAATTCTTGGATTGTTCATAGATAAAAGATGCCATTGCATGATCAACTTTATTTTAGAAATGGACCGGGTAGATATCATTTGACTCCCAAGAGTATGTCTCTTTGTCCTCGATCCGTCTTAGAATACATTCTAGATAAATGTGATTAAGTGTAAACATATATATCATCCTCAAAGAATGATTTTGTTTAGGTGAAGTTACAAACATAGAATCATCAACAACTCTAATACCGATGGTATTACGTTTTTTATTCAAAATCAGAAAAGCTGTCAGAGATGGACCTTAATTGAATGGTAGAAATTGAGCTAATAGATCTCCATGATCAGTTAATGTCTTTAATAGATGATAAAGTCCATTTGATCCCAGATAAACACTTGGATTGAGAAATATCCAATTTGATAAATATCTTAAGAAATGACCAACTTTTATCAAAATACCAATAACTCTCATTTGAACTAGTTTCTTGATTAGCATGCTCGCTTCTTTTGGAAATGATCTAATGAATCTTTCATTTATCTCGAACATTTTCAAAAATGGTCATATTGGAAGAAACGGAAGCTCTATAATATGACCATCGTCTAAACCGTATTTTGAAAGATATGCTGTGAGAAAACTTGTAAGATCCATTGTCCAGCTATTTTGATGATATTTTTCATTGACTTGAAACATTAGCTCTCTATCAAGATATGGAAAGAATGAATATATCACCAAAATACATGGAATCAGATTATTAAGTGGGATCTTTGCAGGTGGAATTATGCTAAGAAAGTCTGCAATAATATTATCCTTGCCTTTGACATGTTTCATCGTAAACTGATACTATGAAAACCATTGTGCCACTCGTAACAACTAAGGTTGGGGAAGAGTTTTTTGTTTAAACTCTAATGCTGTTAGAAATGACGATATTATCCATTTCAACAATAAAATTGTAGTATAACAAATGAAATTCAAATTTTTGAATTATTCTTTTTACTGCCAAAATTTCTTTGATGATTGAATGATAATTCAATTCAGTATTTGTGAAGGCACCACTTTTATATTCACATGTGTCTGACTTTATCTGGTGTTCCTTGCATCAGTATTGCACTCCAATAGTGATCGCTTACATTCATCTTCAAAAATCTAAAACCATCTCCTGGAATCTTTAATGGTGAAAGAAGAGATTCAGAATTCTCAAATTCAAGAAGAAGAAAGGAAACAAGAAGTCATCCAGTTGTTTCATTTGTGACAAATCTAGTCATTTTGCAAAAATTGTCTCTCGAAATCTAAGAAGAAGAAGCTCACAACACAGATTAACTCCCTTAGAATTGCAATAGAAGAAAATGATAATTTTGAGTCTGTATTTTCTATAGATGATGAATACAGTTCAAATACTATTCTTGCTATACAAATTGACTCTGAAGAAGACACATCTAGTTATTTTGCTTTATATTCTTTGGATGAAACTCCAGTCGAAATAGCAATAATTATGGAACTCTGTGTTATCGGCTCAAGTTCAACTTCCCCAAATTCAAGCAACAATCCTATCAAAAGAAGAAAAAATTCCTATAATTGCATTCTATGATATGGGATCTATTGCATCAATCATCCATTCAAATATCCTTTCGAGACAGTACTGGCAGCCATGTTCATAGACGTTTATGGCAACAAACGGTGAACCATTCACAATTGATCTTATTAGCAAGCCAATTACAGTTAGACTTTTGATAGGCCTTACAATCACCCATAAGTTCCATGGTTCGGATGTTTGCCAGAAACCATTGCTCGTAAGATTTGATATCCTAAGAAATTATTCAATAAATTAAACTACAAAAAGACTCCAAGATTTAGAAGCTCATCTCACTCCATGGATGCCATCATCGGCACTTTTTCGCATTGATGTAGATGCAGATCCATTCAACAAGATTAAGAGGTCCATAATCTCTTGATCATGTGCAGAATCCCATGAAGAATTTAAGCCAAAATGTGTTGTACCTCTTTGGACAACACCAAAATTCTTTGTTAGTTTGTCATTCAAGCCTCTCACGGATAGCACTCCAACAAAAGCTACTCATCCTGGAATGAAACCAGATCATTACAAATTAACTCTCATAGAATTTGAAAACTTATAAAATCTAGATCTCATAGAAGCCACAGAATCTCCATGGGCTTGTCAAGCGTTTTATGTCAACAAATGACCAGAGCAGGTTCGAGGAAAGCTCAGACTGATCATCAATTACCAACCATTGAACCAATTTCTTGAAGATGATAAATTCCCTCTACCTCGAAAGCAATCACTGTTTTTATACCTCCATCATGCGACAATTTTCAGTAAATTTGATTTGAAAATAGGATTTTGGCAACTTGGTATTTTACCAGGAGACAGGCCAAAGACAGTGTTCTGCATTCTAGATCACCATTTCAATGGACAGTAATGTCTTTTGGTTTAAAAACAACACCTTCAAAGTTTCAAAAAGCAATGCTGAAAATCTATTGATCAATGTCTCGTATATTCTCATTTACATTGATGACATTCTTCTTTTCTCAAACACTTTTGAAAATACCTTGCAATCCTTCAAAAATTTCACCAAATCACAATTGATCATGAATCATGCTCTTATAGAAGAACATGAATATTGGAGAGAAGAAGATTGACTTTCTTGAAATGAAAATCAAGGATGGATGTATGCACCTTTAACCACATAAGTGTTATTCATCCTCAAGATTTTCTAGATGAATTGACCACAAGGACTTAGATCTAACAATTTCTTGGAGTACTTAATTACATGGCTCCATTTATTGAAAAACTCATCAAATATACAGAAGTCCTCTCCACTTAGCTCAAGAAATCTACTTTACCATGGTCTAACAAATGCACAGAAGCAGTGAGACAACTCAAAGTACCGGCTTCTAAACTTCCACCATTAAAGATCCCAGGAGATGGTCTCAAAATTTTGAAGACGGATGCAAGTGATCACTATTGGAGTGTAATATTGACCGAAGAAACACCAGATAAAGTTAGATACATGTGGATATAAAAGTGATGTCTTCACAAATGCTGAACTGAATTACCATTCAACCATCAAAGAAATCTTGGCGATAAAAAGAGAAATTCAAAATTTTGAATTTTATCCTTTATTCTATAATTTTATTATTGAAATGGATATGTCGTCATTTTCAGCGACATTAAAGTTCAAATAGAAAACTCTTCCCCCAATCTCAGCTATTATGATTGACACAATAGTTTTCATAGTGCTAGTTTACGGTGAAACATGTCAAAGACAAGGACAACATTGTTGCGAACTTTCTCAATAGAATTCCACCTGTAAAGATCCAACTTAATAATCCGATTCTATATGTTTCGGTCATATATCCATTTTTTCCATGTCTCGACAGAGAACTAATGTCTCATATCAATGACCCATATCATCAAAATAGCCAGATAATGGATCTTACAGGTTTTCTCGCAACATATCTTTCAAAATTCGGTTTAGACGATGGTCCTATTCTAAGGCTTCCATTTCATCCAGTATAACCATATTTGAAAATGTTCGAAATAAATGAAAGGTTTATTAAATCATTTCTAAAAGAAACAAGCGTGCTAATCAAGAAACTAGTTTGGATGGGAATTATTGGTATTCTAATAAAAGCTGATCATTTCTCAAGATATTTATCAAATTGGATCTTTCTCAATCCAAGTGTTTATCCAAAATCGAATGACATTATCAGCAATTAAAAATATTAATAGATTCTCGAAATCTATTAGCTCAACTTCTACCATTCAATCAAGGTCTATCTTTGATAGCACTTTTGATTTTGAATAAAGAAGATCCTAATACCAATGGTATTAGAGCTATTGATGGCCGCATGTTTGTAACTTCACCTAAACAAAACTATTATTTGAGAATGATACATATGTTTATACTTAATCACATCTCTCTAGAATGTATCCCAAGACGGATAAGGGAAAAAGAGATATACTATTGGGAGTCAGATGATATTTACCTGGCCCATTCCAAAAATAAAGTCGATCATGTAATGGTCCGTTTCATCTATGAAGAATTGGGTAAATTATGATGTTGACAGTTTATCAAATTCTAATTCATATCGGTCCGGTCTTCAACCAAGCCCAAAAATCCCTCATTGGACAGAAGTGGACCCACCTTTATCACCATCTCTCCAACACCACAACCATGATGAGAATCTCCTGCCACCATCACCATAATACTAACCTTTAGCTTTTGCTTTTTCAAAGTGTGTGCTTTTGTTTTTTGAATCAAGTGGTTGCCTAACTTTTACTATTGTCTTTGTCAAACTTTAGCCTTTTCTTGATATGCACGTTTCTTTGGTGTATAAGAAAAGTATTGTAAAAGTGCGGTGTAAGCTGTATTTTTAGCTTTTGTCTATGTATTATTGTGTTATAGATGATGTAATGTAATGTACTTTTTCTGATTATAAATAAGAGCTTTGTGGAAAAGTTCGGGGAGTCCATTCTTCCCTTAAAAAATTCTCACGAAGAGTTCTCTCTCTCACTCTCTCTATTTCTCTTTATCTTTTTTAATCACTTGTAGATCTTAGTAGTATACAGTAGCCTAATTATCCAAAGTATGTTATGGGGTTGCAGTTTAATTTGATCTCCCACATTGGCAAAGGATTACCATAGGCATTAATTATTAGTATTAGCTTAGTAGTGTATGTCGATTAAATATATAGGCTAAAAATTTGAACCTGTGGGCTACTAGTCCAAACGTCTTTTATAAAACATAGATATGGTATAATATCGCCACATATTTAATCATTATTATTCTTAGTCCTAGATTGTCTGAGTGCTTTGTCTTAGATTGTCTTACTCGGTCTTAAATCTAGTGCATTGTCTTAGATTGTCTTACTTGGTCCTAGATTGGTATCAGAGCCTGGACTTATTTTGATTGAAGAATTTCACATTAACACATCTACTTTGAAACCCCATCCACTAGGTAATAATATATTAAGAGACATATTGTAGTCCAGAGGAAGTGGTAAGACCTTGAGGAGAAGGCTGTAAGTCATCGATAGACAACTTTGGTATTCTCTCGACATTATGTCGTTACCTAGATCCTTCCTTCTCATCCACTTCCACTAGTAAGTGTTCTAATGTTGATTCTGCATATCAATATAAATACTATGCAAATGATACTATCCCACAAGATTTTTATTTATTAAATCCATATAATACGTATCAAAATTCACAAAAGACATGTTTACAAAAGATTACAAAAATCTTTTCTAAACCACCAAAAAGAGCTAGAAAATTAGTATTTTCTATATCTTTAACCCAATCGTGCACTAAGAGAGAGCAACTCCTTTCCCTTGATTTTCCTCTCCCATACCTTCGAGTCTGAAAAAAAAAATGGATACACTCACCTTCATTTTGGCACTGCGAGATTTGCCCTGAGTTTTCATGGAAAAAGAGGTCTTCCTGTAGTCTCTAGAATAGCCCTCTTAGACACCCGTTTCAAATTATACCAGAATGCTTGCATCGCCACTCTCCAAACTACACTTAACACTGACACTATTCTATGCACATTCTACCTAAATTTCAACCTCCCTTGTATTGATACCCACTAGACTATCTATTTAAAACTTCAGATCCAAATCACAGGAGATCACTTATGCAAACTACCTCAGCAGCTACCCTCCATTACCAATTTGCCTACAAAGTTCAAAACCATGCTTTTGATCTAACGATTCCAGCTTTACATGATGAAACTTTTCTCGTAACAGTTAAATCTAAGCATACCCTGTTCATACTCAGATACACCATACATAGTAGTTACACCCCAACAATAGTCTATGTACTTGAAAATTCAAGAATTAAACTAATCTCTCTCCTAATACTCCATGATGGTACTCTCTCTCTCTCTCCGGTGTGTCTTAATCTTGCTTCGATCCGACTCTATCTGCAGTTTCTATTTAGCTCTCTGTTCTCCCTCTGTCTCCCAATTATTTTTGGGTTCATTGCTTGAAAAAAGATGTGGAAGAGGAAGAAGAAGAAGAAGAAGAAGAAGAAGAAGAAGAAAATAAAATCTGAACAAATGACAGGCCTTGCAAAAGATTAGAGCGCTAAGATAGAAACTTCTAAAACATACTGTTAAAAAAAATGTTGTTCCCTTGGAGTTTTAATGATAACAAAACCCTTCATATTATTCTAATATTTTTACTAAGTGTGCAAATTAAGTTTTGTTTGGAAAATTGTATAAAAGTGATCCATAGAAGTTGCTATAGAGGATGTCATAGTAGCAAGTTATCTCAGACTATAGAGACTATCACAGGGGCAGAAGTTCTGTTCTTTTTATTAATTGAAGACCTAGCTCAACAATATAAGTGTAGATTGGGTACTGCACTTAATTCAAAATATGTTCAGATACCTTGACCAAACCATGATTAAAGGGATACCTTGTGGGAAATGAAAGCCTAAGAGCACCAAAGGAAGAAGGTCTCCAATTCCAAGCCACAATCCGAAAAAATATTTGAATTCAAATAGATTTGAATTCAAACATGGTAGCTGCAACTATTGAGTTGATCCAACAAGGAAAGAAGAATCTCTACTAAGGATGGAAAGTCCAAAGACAATTGGCTTTAATTCATGGTGCTAAGATGGGAAAGTCAAGCATCTCTTCACTTAGATCCTTTTGGGATGAGAAATTTCAAAGTCCAGAAAAATTGACAATTTTCCAAGAAGGGTGATATGATAATTTGCACATATTTAGCCTATTATATCTTAGTGTGAGATCAAACTTTTTCAAATTCGGAAATTTCACATTAAAGAAGGTATGTAGGGCTACAAAGTTAAATATTTACAACACTAAAAGCGTTAGGAAAAGCTAGAGAAAATTGTGAGTGAAATTGGCTAATCACTCAGTTTTATCAAAGCAGGAAGCATATTCAGAAGTTGATTTTTGGAAGGATTTCGAAATTTCAACAAGTTTTAACAATTAGGAAAATTCAAGTCAGAGTTTATAAATATTAAGAGTGAAATTCAAATTTCAAATTTGAATTTCAACAGCTGAAAATTCCCAAGAAATCAGGAGAGATTTCAGCAAATTAGAAAAAGATCAGAAAATTACTATTGTAATATGCTGCTGGGAAGGCAACTTTGGGTTTATATATGTTCAACGATGGTAACAGATTTGAGTGGAGTTCTTCAAGGATTAAAAGATTGACATACAAAGAGTATACAACAATTTTTACAAAGTGTTTTTGACATTTCTTGAGTGAGATATTCATTCTAGAAGTTGTTTACTTGAACAGGCCAAACACTGTTATGTACTTGGTCTTGTGAGATAGTTTTGTTATTGTTTTTCTGTTGGACGAAGCATCTTCATGCTTAGGAAGATCAGAAGTCAATAGTTCTTGAGTTGTATTTTGTAACTTCATATCATAGTGGAAAATTAGCAAGTTGTTAAATCCAGACTAACTGACTGGAAGAGTGGATGTAGACACAAGGCAACCACTATACAATCAGATTTGTCTCCCTATTCTTACTTTTATATTCCGCTGCATATGATTAAAATGACTATAGGATTATTTTACATCTAAGTGAAGTTAGATTAAATTTTTAAAAGTCAATTAAAAACAACCAATTTAACCCCTCTTCTTGATTGTCATAGGACCAACACATACATAAGTCCACCAGCTAGTTCCAAACTTTGTAGGTCCCAATGATTACATTACATTGCATAATATTAGGAAATTCATCCCTTAGTTATATAACACTTTTCTTCCTTTTGTGTCTTTCAAAATAGGCGATGGTTCTCATGCCCTTTTTTTGAGAGGATCCGTGGATGGGTGATTTTCCCTTGTCCACCTCTTTCAGTTGTCTCTATAGGTTGTCCAGGCGTGATTATGCTTCTATCAAAGTTCTTTATAATTGGAAGGTTCATTGGATCTCTTGAAACTTTCACTTTTTAAGAAATTTTAATGATAGAGAAACTACAGACTTCTTTGTTATAGGAAAATGAACATTCTCACAGTGTTCATATTTGGATTTAGGATTTTGATACTTAGGGTATTTTTTCTTACAAATCTTTATTTCATCATCTTATTAATCTTCCCTAGAATCCTCATTTTCCTCAAAATAATTTTATTTGGAAAGCTACAATTTCTACTGAGATTAATGTGTTTATTTGGTTTATGATACTTAATAAAATTAATACCAACGATCTATTCTAAAAGAGGAGACATTATAAAGTTACATAACTCAATATACGTGTGATGTGCTATAAATGTTCTGAAAATAATGACCACTTATTTCCATATTGTTCAGTTGCATAAGAGACATGGAATCACTTATTTAATGTGTGTGGAACTGATTGGATTAGTTCTAGGAGCCTCCCTAATGTGTTTCTCACGAAGTTCAGGAAATTTGGAGGGAAGAAGGATGCCCAAAGTTTGTCACTGATTTAATGTTTTGAATATGTGTGCTTCTAGCTATTACCCAGTGTATTTAACAAGAATGAAACACAAGGATTTTCAATAATCATAATATTTATCCCTCTCTTCTTTGGAATAACATTGCGTACTATACCTCTTTGTTGGCTCACACCTCTGGTGTTTATAAATATTATAGCTTAGAAGAGTTGAAGAGTCGCACAACAGTACTTCATTAGCTTTTCTATTTTCCTTTTTGCTTTTTTCCCCCACTACTAAGGTTTTCTTATCCTTACAGCCCTTGTACATTCTTTTGAACCTCTAATTCAAATCTATTTTTTCTATCAAGAAAAAAAAAAAAGAAAAATATTGCACAACATAGTGAACCTACCACCCAAATTCTATTCTTTTTATTTCTATTTCGTTTTTCCCACCTTAAAAGATGTTAAATCTAAATGTTGTGTTAAAAGTGAGTACATTTTCCATCTCATCATACATAAAGTAATTTTTTTTCCCACTTTCATCTTTATCATATTATGCCAGCTTTCATAAATAGTATTTCCTCTGCTTAATTTAAAAAATTCTTGTGTATCACAAGCTCTAGGCATTTATAATCCAGTTTTATTCAAACCACAATCTTTTCCACCCCATGGTTCTAATAATCATGATTTAACTTGAACTTGAAATTGAAATTTTGAGGCCTGAGTGCCTGTGATTTCTATCTTTGATGTCCAAAGAGTTTCTTCCACTTCATTTTTGTCTTTCAGCATCTGGCCTCTGTAAGAAGGCATCAGAGGACCAGGAAGACCAAAACTCTTATAACATTATGTCAGCTTTCAGGAATAGAACTTACTCTGCTTCATCTAAATATTCTTGCTTATCACCAGCTCTAAGCAACCATAATTCAGTTTTGTTCAAACCACAATCTTCACCACCATATGGTTCTAATAATTATGATTTAACTTTGACTTGAAATTGAAATTTTGACTAGAAACAATGGCCTGAGTGATTGTGATTTGCTATCTTCCATGTCCAAAGAGTTTCTCCATTTCATTTCAGTCTTTGGGCCCCTGGCCTCTGTAAGCAGGCAACAGTTGGTGACCTGTGGTGCAAACCACCACAGATCCACAGGATCTCTAAATCCAAAGCCGGATACTGGGGATGTGGGATAGGGCAAGAACAAACATCAGCCACTAGCTGCTTTGTTTAACATCTGATATCTTGGTTGGAACTGCCAAAAAAAAAAAGTGTCCAATTGATCAGAATCATCTATAGAGATTCTTAGTATTCATGGTCCAGGAATATCAAACACATGTCGCAAAATGTTCAAGGTGCAGAGCCTAAACCATTTGCAAGAAAATATTCAATCTTCTTTGAAATTTGCATCTCACACTTGGTAGTCATTTTCAATCCAAAGGCATTGGATACATGCAATTCAATGGGTCAAGCACTCTATAACTGGACCTAAAACCAGATATCAAGAACACTCACAATCTTAGCAATTTAAGATAGAACATACTATATAATGGTATTTTCCCCATCTATCATGATACTGGGAAGAGACTAGCAGCAGACTTTTCACTACTTGCAGCACATTTTTTATCGAGTCGTCTAAGAAGTTAAATATCACCCTAACTTAGTGCTAGAATATCATGGTACTAGTGTGTCCCCATAGCCGGGTGGCATAATTGTTGCCACCAACCTACACTACCCTTTTCTTAAAAATGTTAAGAGGTTGGAAGTTATTGTGATTCATCGCCTTAAAATTCTTGATGACTACACTAGCTATGCGAACCAGGCAACTATTACACAGGCTGTATTGCATTTGGTCCTTGAAGTTGCAATAAATTCAAATCAACTACAACTAGAGGGATCTTTGTATTTTGGTTGAAAACTTCTCTCCACCTATAGAAACCTGTAAGTGAACTTTCCTAAATTGTCTACAAGCTAGTGCCGGGTCAAACTTAATGATGAACAACCATTTTGTCAGTTTTGAAGCAACAAGTGAACTTAACAATAGAACCAAGCTATATACGCATGCTTAAATCAATACTTAGCTTGGCTGTATTTATTTCTTCCATTTGCTATTTACGGATTGTGTTTAACTTAAGCTGGCTATGTAGCCTCCCTGGATCAAGCAAAAAACATATTTCAAGTATATTATATACAAATATATATATTATATAAATATTCTTTGACTTTTAGTAAATTATCCTTTAAGGATTTTGACCCGGCGAATTTTTTTATTGCCTTTTTTCATAATTTGCCCCAATTTATCTTGGTCTTTCCTTCAACCCATCTAATGAGATTCATATAAGCAGATTAAGCTCATGTTTGGAAGCATGTCTAATATTTTACACTTAAGGGGCATCGCCGACAATATAGCCTAATATCAAGGATCTGCAATCTGGTTGGAGAAATGAACTATAACAATAGCATGTTTAATATCAAACGCTAGACCTTCTCTTCAAACACCCAATGAAATTGTTGGTATGATGAGGTTATGACAATATTGTCACATTACTATAACTTACAAGAAGCCACATCACATGTTTGACACATATGATCATATGCTATTTCCATCATTTTCATCCTAAAGTTGTTGGATGTCAGGGGCATCAATAGTGCACAATGGGGCGTCAAGAATATATAAATTATTGAAAGAGAAAAGAAAACAATAATGCACCCCATAAAAAGGTTGTGGTTATGACGCCAGAGTTGCAAATTATTATTTATACTATTAACCAACAAGTATCAAATTGATAATATAATATCTTGCACAACAACATAATTCGTATTGGTAACAATGACTAGAATAACCTAAATTTAGTACAGAAAATACGTTAAAGCTTTCAAACAACAAAGGTTCCTAATATCAAATTTTGACCTAAAAGACTTAACGAATTAATAAACAACAATTAACAACTGGAAAGAAGAGTGAACATAGTCAGCAGATTTTAGATTCTATGAAAGGTAAAAGAAGGGTGAGTTTCATTCGGAATGAATGTCGAATTTCAGCTAAAAACAGTGAAATTAAGTGTGCGCAGAGAGAGAGAGAGTACATAAGGTGTTGCAATTGCTTGAGGGAATCGAGATCGTCAGCATTGACAAGAGTATTGAATTCCTGAGATACCTCCTCAGATGCTGCTCTTAATGATTCTTCCTCCGATCTCTCCATAATCGATAGCTTCGATTCTACACACACACAGAGAGAGAGAGAGAGAGAGAGAGGCGCACCTTGAGATTGTAGTATAAAATATTGGGCCCTGTTGGCCCAAAATCTGTAAACTTGTCGATAGGCCTGATCCAGTGAGCACCTGAGGAGGCCTCTGAACCATCAACGTGGCTTCTCCTTTCTGACTTTGTGTTTTTTTTTTTTTTTTTTTTTTTTTTTTGACGCATACAGAGGATCGAATTCAAGTTTATTACAAGAAAAGGGGGAGGGGGAGAAGGAGAATGAGAGATGTCACTTGAGTTAAATCTCATCGGCTCCTTTTGACTCATAAGTAATTTTAGAGATTTACGATCTCTAAAAATCATAAGAAATTAGCAAAATCTTTAATTTCATTCCAACACAAAATACTTATCAGACTGTCACTTTACTTCTACTATAAATCTTAACCCATTTTGTTTTGGAGACAGCGCAATGGCAGCAATCCCCTCTCCCGAGCTGAAAATTCCTGTTGGAATCATAAAAAAAAAAAAAAAATTGTTAACCCATTTTAAGGTCTCGGGAATGCTCAAACTTTTCAGCCAACCCAATGATCATCTCTTTTTGAAGACAAAATAAATGTTGGTTCTAAACACCATATACACATTATTTATTTCTCAAATTATAGGTATTGAATCGCCCTTTGGACGGTAGCAATTTTATAGCCAGCTTCACCATGCTTGAATGAAAAAAAATATTGACAACTATTTGGTCTAATTAATTACTATGAATAAAATTTTGAATTTGAATTTTACGTATAATAAAAATATATATCGAGAGAATTTTATTTCTTAAATATTTAAATTGATTTGAATCAAATTTAATCAAATTAAACATTCAACATAATTATTTATAAAAAAAATTATCTGATTTTCATTATAACACAAAAAAAAAAAAAAAAGGATTACAATCCATCTTTATTATTTATATAATAATACCAATAGAGTAACAACACCGGAGACTTTTCAAACAAAGCTGGTCTTTGGTTTGTTGTTAGCAAAAAGCAACAAACCCTTATTAGCTCATGGTCCTGCACCCGCAACTGCAAACTTTTTACAGCTCCAACATATCACGAAGTCCCAAAAAAACAAAACAAAAAAGCCTCCCATTCGATTCTCAGAATTTCATGCAATTTTTTTGAGCTTTGTTGACTACCAAAAAGACAAAACCCTAATTTTCCCCTACCCCCACAAAACCCCAATGTTCATAGCCATGATTTGCAGCGGAAAAATCGCTTCCCTCACTTAAACAGAGAGAGAAACAATTCAATATCTTCTTACCCATCTCTCTCCCCTCCATCTTTCACTGTAAAAGCAAACAGTCAAACCCATTCCCCTAAAACTTAAGACCCTCTCTCTCCATAAATCTATTAAGGAGAATTAATGAGGTTAGATTTATTTCAGAGGTGCATGATGATGACGGTGATCTAAACAAAATCTTAAAAGCCTGAAATAATTTAAACAAAAATAATTAAAAAAAATCTCTTACGTCTTCTTAACAACGAAGAAAGAGAGAGAGTGTGTGTGTAATGTTGAGAAAACCGAGGCCGATTACTACTTTAATGAACTTGATTTTGTTTTTATAAAATGAAACAAAATAAATAAAAAAGAGAAATTGAGACGGAGAGTGTAGCAGGGGAAAACAGATATCATGAAAAGGATTCAAAGCACGCCGATATGGAATCTCTCTCTAGGCAGAAAGAAATAAAAAGTCACAAGCAGGAAAGTAGAGAGAGAAAGTATCTAGAAAGAGGAAACTGTAGACAGAGAGAGAGAGAGAGTGATATTGATAAATCGAGAAAAAGCAGAAAGCAAAGGCTCGCACGCGCGACCAGTTTGCTCTTTTAAATGTGTAGCAGAGAGAAAAAGTGGTGCTCAAAATTCAATTAAATGAATCCAAAAAAAAGTATATGCGACATTCAGAGAGAGGGAGAGAGAGAGAGAGAGAGAGTATGCGACATTCAGAGAGAGGGAGAGAGAGAGAGAGAGGTTGTGGGGGCACGAGGCTCGAAATTCAGAGGCTCTCGCACTGACCTTTAAAACGCCTCGAATTTCAAACGCAGAAAAGGAAAGCGAGGGAGAGGAGTCTCTCTAGACTGCAAAGGTACAGTGTCCTACGAGAGATTTTGTTCGTCACTCCCATGCACCATGATCGCATTACCTTCACATGTATGTCTATGCCATCATGTACATGTACATGTACATATACATGTACATCACATCCATCAATGACATCTATGTACATCACATCCATTTTTCTTTTTTAGTTCCGATACATAATTTCTTACCAGAAAAAAAAGATAAATAAAACATAGTTTCAGTATACATAAGAGATTTAATATAAATCTAAGTTATAATTTTTATGGTAAAAAATTATGGTTTTTAAATAAATAAATAGTATTTAAATTTATTTCTTGTAAATTTTTTCTTAAATTTTATGATTCTTATCGATACAAAATGATATCAAGAAAATAATATTTTATAAAAATATAAAAAATTTAGAAAACGAAAATACTTGGACATAAAATATATAAGCATTTTTATAAAAAATATTAATTATTTTAAAGAAAAATATAATAATTATTTTTGTAATAAAAATTTAAAATAATTAAATATATAATTATTAATTATAATATAAATGATATAAAAAATAATAAATAATTTATTAAATACAAAAAAAAATTGAGAAATTTATGAGACTTGTGGGTCCCGCGTCATAACAAATTTAGTCGGGAGGGGTAGTTTGGTAAAATGAGGGAATGAAATGACGTTGATGGGACATGAGGGGGTGCGGGGGTGGCAGTGCAGTTACAAAGAAATTTAAGAGAGAGGGGTTCAACCTGGGGCTATATCTGGAAGGTAGCGGTAGACAAAGTGGATTGCGACGATCCTTTTGTCAATTTAAAACGGTGTCGTTACGCAGAACAAAGCAGTTGCCTAGGCCTGAGGCCTGGTCTGCTCTGTTTTGTTGGGGCACGGCTCTTAATAGTGCAAGGAGGGTGTAATTTTTGATGGGGACCACCAAGCCTTGATTGCCACGTGGCTTCTTGACTGCTTTCACAATAACAACCAAGTCCACGTCTGTCACATGTCTTCATTCATGGGACCCTACCGCGTTTTTCCACGTGGAGATACTTCCCCTCCCTTTTATATTTTTATTTTTAGTGAAATGTAACATTTTGGATTGATAAAAAAAAAAAAAAAAAAAAAAAAAAACCACACTCCAAAACTAAGATAAAAAATTTCAGTATGGATATTTAAAATTAATAATTTTTTAAAAATATTAATAAGAATGGCAACGGCTTCGGATTTAATGCGGTTTTGTTAATATCGTATTTGTCTCAAAATCTAATACCATTGTTTCATATTTGATACTTTTAATGTTGGCATCACAACATTAAATTGAAAAACAGATTGTATGTCCTAAATTATATCAAAATAAAATAATTTCATAAGTCTTGATATTCATGAAAAACAAATTATAAATCTCTAACAAGCATTTTAATTACAATATAAAAGTACTATTCTACGTACCAAATCTGCAATATGAAATTATTCGCCCATTTCATAGGCATCGTCACCGTTCTCTTCTTGATTCTCATTAAATCTTGACAATATTGGCATAATTTTAAGTTGAGGCTTTAACTTATTTTCAAAAAAAGAAAAATAAAATAAGTATTAAAACATTATAGATTAAATATGAATTAATAAAGAACTTTTAAATATTTAGTTTTAGGTGAGTTCACCATAAAGTTTTCACATTTATATAATAGAGTTTATTTCCACGAAGAGATATCACCCGATCACCAATATGGACATGACATAAACATCTTTTTTGTCTTTTTTTTTTTTTAGAAAATAGAGTACTTGCCACCATTTTATTTCTATCAACGTAATATTTCAGAATCTAGTTTTCATATCTCACTTTTTCTCCCAAAAAAAAAAAAAAAAATTTTTTTTTTTTTTTTTTTTTTTCCCCCCCCTCTTTTTTTTCAAAAAAAAAAAAAAACCTCTCCCCTTCAAAAAAACCGGCTTTTTTGGGGTTTTCCTTGGGGGGTAGGAGAGTACACTAATGATATCTCAACTTTTTTGGTTATTGAACCCCTTTCTCTCCAAAATAATTTCACCAATGATGATTCTATGAGACAATCGTGAAAAAATTTTTTTTTTTAGAGAAAAGAAAGGGGGGTTTTTAAAAAATTTTATAATTTTTTTTTTTTTTTTTTTTCATCATTTTTGTAAATTTGTTTTTTTTTTTTTTTTTTGGGGTGTTTTTTAAAATATTTACATCCCTTTTTGGAAATCCGATCGAGGGGTATACGAATCGATTGTTTTGGAGACTCTACACTTGAGGTAATCTTATACCCGATCTATTTTATTTTTTTAAAAATTATTACGTATGTTTCTACTGTGATTAAGTTATTAAAATATCCATCACTTGCAATATTATATGAATAATATTCATGATTCATTAATCAATAAATAGATCATGATATATATGCAAAATATTTTCAATCTCTTTCTTTACAATATCTTCATCTAAAAATAATATTTTAATATCAAAATCTTGTACGTTGGATTCAATACAATAGCCACGACCAAAATACCTTGAGCTTTACCTCAATATTTGTTATTGACTTCATCATTCTAGTAATAATCCAATTATTCTTAACCCCACCCACCTATAACATCAATGTCAACTTAATATCAGAAATATTTTAAAAACCAATATTTACAGTTACATAAATAATACCAGAAAATAACTCAGGGTAAAATTTTTTTAGCTTCTCACAAATCAACCTAGCTATCTCTCATTTTTTATCACGTGACAAGCTCTTATATCTGCATTCACGTTGTATCAAACTAACAAAAATGTATTTATATAACAAGGCAATATTAAACATCAAATAAGATGAATTTCAACTCGTTTTAACGTCAAGACATAATTTTTTTTAATAATAGGCATCTTCTCAAAAGCGACAATTTTCTCAAACTTTTGCTATCTATTTGGTGTTGCAGAGCAAAATTAAACAATCCCGAATTTTAGAGATACTATCACCAATATTAGGCAATTCATCTTTCACAATCAAATTCAATATATATGCACAGCGTCTCATATAATATATATATATATATATTTATATCATTTAAAATGAGCATTCCACTATGAATTTTTTGAATCAACAACTATATAGAAGAATTTTTAGAGATGCAATTGTCCGTTATTATTATTATTGATAATTTCCTATCAATATGCATATCAAGAAATATCTTCATCAATATTTGGCATATTATATCTCTATCATGGGGACGTGGAACATAACAATATCTATAAAATCAAAACTATAAGTAGTAAATAAAATTAGATTTATAGGTAAAAATATTTAAAATGTCATATTTCAATAGCTTAATAGTTTGATTCGTAAATTCAGTGTGGTGGGTAGTTACTAGCATGTATCCTTTTTTCTAGCAATCAGATATTCATATATCAACAGTAATTATAATTCTATTATCATTTTGAAAAAAATTCATTCATTGTCCTCTTCTTTCGGTCCTCATAAAAACCCATGATATTTTCTTTACGGTAAAAATGCTAAATATAGGTCGTAAATTATTAACAAACTTTCTAAATCATAAATTATAGGAGATGGGCACCAAGTCGCTCATGTGGGTTTGATCGTAACCTAATTCTCTTATATTTGAAATTTAAAGAGAGAAGGGAGGGAGTGGTTTTCGAGTAAAAACCAACTCCAACTCCCATCACAACCACATTTTATTTTTGAATTTCAAAATTTGGAAAAGAAGTGAGTCTCTTTTAATGAAAACCAAGTAGTAAACAAGAGGGTAGAAAGAACACTTTGAGGGTATTCTTCAAAACTAAAGATCTACAACATATACCACACAATTAAGGACTTCTGAATTCTGAAAAATAAGATTGATCCGTTTGTGACAATTTTTTAGATCCGTACATCAAAAGAGTTAATGATTTAATCCTATATATTGAGATATTAAATTTATAATTTCATTTTTATTTACATCAAAAAAATGTTATCACAGATCAATAATAAATAAAAGATATTTATGCTTCACAATCATTTTCAAAATCTCTCTTCTTGACATTACTCCATAAAAAAATATAATTGTTTATAGTCATAATGTTAGTAATACCTTTTTTTATTTTTAATTTATCACTAAAATTCTTTGTCAGTTTTTTGCATTTTTGGCTATTCTTCTAAACGTGACTTTAAACGACCTATCTTATCTTTCTGAATATACTCTTACTGTTCTTTTGCAATGATTATACACTAAGTTCTATTCTCCGTTAATCTCTTCTTTTCCGAAATGATTCCAAACAATTGAAATTCGACACTTACCCCATAATTAAAGTTTGAAACCTAAGCGTTGGGCCGTATTAGGAGTACTATCAGTGATAGCAATGGTCATAATAGGAGTACTATTAGTGGGAGTTGAGGAATTTAAATCAAACTCCATGATAAGAGATTTGTTTGTTCATGGGGAGCTCGAAGCTGGTCCTTGATGACGGATTTCTAGTTGACTTCACCGCCTTCTTTTCAGTGCCTTCACCGTTGTTTCTTCCACCATCGCCGAAGTCCACTTGCCATCTTCATTGGGCGTCCATCTTCATCATTTCCTTCGTTATAGTGAAGATAAGTTGGTGTGACATCTCACTCACACGGCGTGAGGCGAGAGAGAGAGACGTGATAAGTGAATTTTTTTAACTGATGAAAAATGAAAGTGATGAGATTTTACTGTTTGAATTATTTTGAGGGACAGTGATGTGATAAATGATGCGAATGGATATAGAAACAAAGGAAAATTTTTTTGATGACATATAATATGTTATTGACAAGTCAAAGATAATGATCATATCGTTTAAAACGTCAAATAATAGATCTGATTAGATCATATTTTAAACTTTAAGAATTTAATTATAACAAAATAAATATTAAAAAAATCGATTCAAATTTAGATTTCAAGTTTGACTTTACATGTAATTTTTTCTAGATAAAAATCTTAATCTTCTCTCTCTTTTCTTTCACTTATTCTTTCTCTCTCCTCTCTCTTCCTTCTCGATTGTCAAAATTTCAAAAATTTCTCTCTAGTATATTTGGTTCCGTTTCCTCTTTCTTCTTTGTATTTCCTTATCAATCTCTACCATGGGAAATTGTAAAAAATTTTTTCTCCTCCCTTCTCTCTCCTCTCCTCTCTCTCTCTCCCCTCCCAACTTCAAAAATTTCAATTTTGTTCTCCAAACACACCCAAATATCTTGAATGATAAAGTGCATCCTCAAGTTTTATTCTTTTTGTTTTTTACTTTTAATTCTAAAAATCAATCATTTTTTTTTTCATCCAAATTTTTAATCTCTCTTTTGACCACAATATATTTGAGTTATTTATCAAGTATTAAAATATCAAGTAAGCACAATATATCTAACAATTATTAAAAAATCATCAAAGTACCAATATAATAGATAACTCTTTTAATTAATTTTAAAATTAATATTTTAAAATCACGTAGTATATACAGAATTATTTGATCCCGTGGCCTATCATTGCTTTCAAACATTGTCGAAGTGAATCCAATGTATACTGTGTCTGGTTTTGGTTCAAACCCTATAAAATTTTTTGAATACAATATGCAATTTTATTTTATTTGTATATTTAATAATTAACACAAACCCTAAATTCTGTAGTTTTTTTTTTTGGTTTTTTGTTTTTATTTTTGTGCGTGTGTTTGTTTTTCTTTTGTTTTGTTTTGTTTTGTTTTTTTTTTTTTTTGTGGGGTTTGCAAAAGGAAGTATCAAATAAACTACTTTAGTAAAACATCATCTTATGAACTCTTAAGCTTTTGGGGTATAATCGAAACAATTTGTGGTATAAATTTCAGTCGACCTGGGAACTTCAACAAGGGCCATTTCTCAACATTAAAAAGAAAAAAAATGCTTTATTATTATTATTTAAAAAAAAAAAATGGCACTAGAAGCTTGCAAAAAAATCAAAGGGTTGAACCATTAAAGATTGAAAGTAAAAATGGCTTTGGCAGCCCTCCCTGACTTTGAAAAATTTTATTGTTGGAATCACTCCTAACCAACGTATTACCATAATCAAATCTACCATCATGTTGCCAATGACACCAACTAATTGTTGACCACACAAGTAATCCACTTTTTACCAACCCACTAAAACTGCATGTGAGATGAGCATGGATCAGATCAAACATCATCAAATGAGTGAAAACACAAAAAACATTGGAATCATTTCAAAAATAGGATAGGCCCCACCCTAGGTTTTACATAAAACGACACCATCATTTAGGCAAATGATAATCCATAGTCGCATAAATATTATAATTTCTACAACATTTTGTACTTCAAGGAGCCATGAAATCCTAGAATATCACTTATGTCCTGTGCCTAAAGAGTTTTGCAAAAGCAGGCACATATAACTTAAAAAGCTTAGTAGGGAGTAATACTTCAAGAGTTTTAACGTAGTTCTTCCTTCGTTCAAACAAAGGACCAATTCATGAACATGAAAGCCAAGCAATGGTTGGAGTCGTCATCGTTCAGGACTCTCCACGCAATGGCTTGCTCGTAGGACACCGGCCTTCCCATGCTTGATACGCATATCCCTGATGGGAGATATGCAAATCCCTGCAATTTTTTGTAAAAACCCAGACATTAGAAGAGATCAATTTGAGTAGAGTCATGTAAGTTTACGCTAATCCAACTTTGACAGACTTGAACGACTGACATTTGATTACCTGTTGCATGATTTTCGAGAATTCAGAGCACAAAGTCTTTCGGCCAGCTTCATCAAGAATCTTATCGAGCAATATATCTTGAAGAGCCACTAGTGTAGTCTCAAGCATGTCCAGCCCAGCTTGATTAGCAAAGGTGAAAACAGGTGATACCTGTAAGCACAGTTTTGGCATCACGTTAACCATGCTTTCTTAAATGGAAGTCAATTAGAAAGTTAAAAGCAACAACTATGAAATTACATTTGTTTTCAGGGAACAGCACATGATAGCATCCGAATGGTGCCAGAGCTGTTTCAAGACAGAATCTCCTCCAGCTTGGGAGTCTGCTCGAAGGAGCTCACCCCCAGTATGGATCCTACAGCGAGCATTGGCAAGAAGTAAACAATTGAATTTAGCATACTAAAAACATTGGCAAAAAAGAAAAAAAAAAGCATTTAATATATATTCTTCATAAGCCTATTAGCTCCATTTGAAGTTGAAAACTAACAATCTAAGCGAACCTGTAGCTTCGAGAAATCCAACGTGCCAAAGTAAGAGCCTCAGGAGAACCTGGAAGCGGTTTAGGACCAAGCTGGGAGACAAGGCGAGAAGGGGCAATAGCCATGGCAACCCTCTGAACTGAACTCACAACACTCCGCACATATTGGCGAGCCATAGCAGCCACATTATCCCGAAAGTGGTTCTCAAAAGTAAATTGAAAGGCAATAGTAAGAACAGATCGAAGATTGTAGTTGTTTGTATCTGTCGCATCACCAGCTGAACGCCCTGCACCAGGTCCTTCCAGGGTTGAAGCTAAGTCTAGTGTTCGGGTAGTTGCAGAGCTATCCTGGAACACAACAGTAAAAAGTGTGAATGCCTAGTAAAACTAGCTAAAGTTGAGAAGAGAAAGAACAACGAAAAAGTTTAAGACCTTGAAAAACTCTTTGCATTATAGAATATGTTCACCTCATGTCCTTGGTAATAATTCTCAAACCAGCCAACAAACAAGAATGATCATATGCAACAGAATGCAATATATCTGTTTCAATTCATAACTCCTCAAGATGCCTATTATATATCTCAAGATTTTCCTTGTGCTGCCATGGATATATAAAAATTGATGTCGTAAAAAAGAAAATAAAAGGATGCCTTTCTGGACCATGGCATCAAAGGTTGAAATTTTGCAGGGACAAGTATCATAGAACAATCAGGATTTATGGGATGAAAGAAGTGCAAAGTTGAGATGATTCTGTACCGTTTTAGGATCCAAAGGTATAACACGGAAACCAGATGGCAGCAAAGGAGCATCATCTGCAAAGGACTCATCAATGGGTGCAAATACAAGCTGAGCACAGGAACCTGTTGCATTTTCATCCACTCCACTGCATAGCTGTGCCAGTCAAATAATGAGAAAAATGTTCACAAATAAAATAAAATAAGCTTGGCACATAGAGGTTACAGAGGTAATCTCACAGGAAAATAGTTTTGCAAGCAAACCAACCTGGAGTAAATACATATCCCGTACAAAAGCAACATCCTCAGGTGAAAATGCATGACCCTCTAGTCGAATCACTTCCAAGAACTGAATGGGAAAAAGAATTAGAAGCCTTAATTATGTAAACCTAATGCACAAGTCAAAACCATTAAGCTTGAGATAGGAATCAAGATTTTACCTCCTCATGTTCAACAGTATGAGCAAGTGGCAAAATGACCTGGCTACTAGGAAATCCACCAGGTCTTGCGCAAGGAACAGCATAAGGACTTGCTCTAAGGGCTGCAGCAGAATAAGCATCAACCCCATAATCAGCCCATTCAGAACGGTGCTCCCTCAGAAAACGCACAAGCACAGCAGGAGGCACATTCTGTCGAGTTTAATAACACGATTAATTAAAACCCAAAGAGAGCATTAAAAACATTGAAGGCACACTTCTTTTGAATTAAATCTATTCAAACATGTAACTCTGAGGAAGCTCCTGCATGTTCATGGTTCATAGATAGTACCTGCAGAAGCATTGAAGCTTTTGCACACAGCACCCCTCCACCAAAA
Organism: Dillenia turbinata; assembly: GCA_037126225.1. Taxonomy (NCBI): domain Eukaryota; kingdom Viridiplantae; phylum Streptophyta; class Magnoliopsida; order Dilleniales; family Dilleniaceae; genus Dillenia; species Dillenia turbinata. The sequence continues at coordinate 10,962,909 of JBAMMX010000010.1, read as the reverse complement.
GAAGGGAACATTGATGATGTGCCATATTGAGATCCCAAAAATTTGCTCGGAGTTGAGTTTACAGCAATTGTCACATCCTCCATACCATCACTGGCCAGAATTGACCATCCATCATCCGCAAACCCATTAATAGCATCATTGAAGCCCCTGAAAGCAAGTTTTTCCACATGAGAAAATGGAAAACGATGCAGTCATGTTAGCCACTTACGACTAGTAGCACAAAACAGCCAGCAGAAACATAGGTAATGTAAGGAAGAATTCATTACCTGCACAATCTCTGACTAAAAGTTCTCAAAACAGCAGGTTGACGTCCCCCTCCATACTGGATCTCTCCACTGGTCTCTTGGGCGATTTGCCGTATATGACGCAAAGCCTGCAAGAAATTTGCATCAAAAATTAGTCAATAAACACTTACTCTCCAAATCATACCATGATCTAAGATCTAAGATAAGTACTTACAGCTATGGTCATTTTCTGAGCCAGAATTTTTGAAGATTCATATAGTGGCCTAAGAACCTCAGGTACACTCCACACCTATAAAATAGGAATGATAGCTTAAGGAGGGACCAGGAAGTGATAAAAAGGTAAATATTAGAGACTATCATTTGGATTTTGTACTTACATCCAAGTCTAAATGATCAACAATATGGATAATAGAACCTCCACCTTCACAAGGACGAATTAGGTATCCACTAGGAAGAACTTCAGCTCTCACAAAACTTGAAGTCGGAGGGCCTGAAGGGCCACCAGTGGAAGAAGTCAATGACCTCTCACATATCTACAAAAATATACAAGATTATCAAATATATGCCCACCATTTAAAAGAAAGGTAATTCAGTCAAAAGTAGATTTAATAGCCATTTTTTTTCAGCAGTAGCCAAAGTAGACTTCAATTAGTTGAAAATATGTTGTCATCATTATCCCATTGCCAATTTGTTAGGATCAATTTTAGCATCTTATATAAAATACTTATTTCAGTAAGAACTGTAGAATAAGGAAGGAATCACTTGATTACCACAACACTTCCATCATCCAGACTGGTAGTGTATCTCATTGTCCAAAAGTCACGAGCGGATGCCAAGGTAGTAGGTGCATATGTCTGATTATGGAAAGAGAAATTTACTAATTCAAAATGTTAATAGATGACAAGTAGATAGTCTTCAGAAGTCAAGTTTACCAACAGAACAAACCTGCATATATATAAGCTCTATTGTGCCACCATTCGCTGTAGGCATAACACTCAATACATCAAGGCAGCGGCAGTCGCGATACCAAGATGGACGATCTTTGAGGATCTCAGCAACCTGAATGGCAAATAATTACAGTGTTTCACCTCCAACCATGCTAACATATCAACAATGAGAAGGCAGATGGTTGAGATCAGATTCACCTTTGTGGGTTCAAGACTCACAAGGCCGCAGGCTCGTGCTGCTACTCCAGCACAATTGCGGGAAACAGCGATGATTCCAATAGAATCCGGACCAGGCTAAAGCAAAAAGAAGATGAAAATGCATTTCATTTAGAGTTCAATTATCCAAAGGGATAAAACAAAGATAAGAAAGAAGCTGGAAAAGGAACCTTCATCCCAATCATCTGGACCCAGTCGACAGCAGTTCCAGTAGCCTTGGAAAGGAACTCTGCGAGGGTCTCCTCAGCTATCGCGAGTAGACTAAAACACAACAAATGATTAATTTTAAGTTAATAATACAACATAGAGAAAAACATAAATTGTGATAAAAATCGGGGAAAAAAAAGTTTACCCTGCTGGGTTGTTAGCATCCCTTTGCGGATGCTGTGGTGTTGGGTTTTGCTGTTGCTGATGCTGACCGCTCATGACAACAGACTCACAGCTAGTGTCTGTAGTCGTTGCGGACGCCTATTACAATCCAATAAATTCATACGCATATTGGTAAGCATTATAAATTCAGAAGAACAAACGAATTCAGAAGAACATACAGCAAGATGTACAAATTAAAAAATTGACCAAAAAATGGATTAAGAGAGATACTCACAAAAAGGTAAAGCAGATTATCAGACAAGAGACCAAAAACTAAACTCTACACCCTAAAAATTACTGTGGGACAGGAGCTTACGCTATGCAGCTGCTGTCGCATGTATCCATTTTCATAAACCAAATGCGAGACCTGCTTCTGCAAACGGTCATTCTCCTCCATCAACAGCTTGTTCATGGCTGTCAGCTTCCTGTTTACAGTCTGCAGACGAAATGCTTCCTTCCTCTGTTTCTCCCGGCATCTACCCAATAAAATAGCGAATGCAACCTCATCAATTACAACAATTTGTGAAACAACGGCACATTACATTGACCTTTTAAACTTCAGGCACAAGTAATACTATTAAAGTACTACACAAGCAGGCATTATCTGTCGGGTGTGCACCAACGGGAAGGAGGTTCGAGTCCTTGTGACTCGAGTTTCTTCTATGATTGAATGGAAAGGTCTACTACTGTCTAGGTCTACGGGCCTCGCCATGAACAAGAGAAGGTACTAATAAGTACTCAACGGGAAGGCACAAAGTTATAGAAACATGGCAATGCCACATTAAATACAATACTTGGCAATGCACCCAATGACATTGTAAGACCAAAAAACATAGAAATAAACATTTTTGACATTATATGGTAAAGAGAACTGTCGTTTCCTTCCAGGAATCTGGATGCCCAGATAATTCCTTTTTTATTTTATTATTTTATTTTTTTTCCTTTTGTTGGAGAATGTAACACCTCCAACTCCTAATGGTCGGGGAAACACCATTTATGACATCATCATCAAAATAGCTAAGGGAATGTTGTAAATCTGGTGAGACAAACTCCATTTCAGAAACTAAGAAGGAAGATATTAATTACAAATTTTGCAGGGTAATCAGAACATGACATTTATTAGTACAGACATCACATCAAAAAGATATTGTGATCTCAAACTTCTCGTCACACATATGGGCAAGTATTAATAAGTAGAAAAAGACCCTCCCATCCCAAGAGTCAACAACAGACAAGGATTTGATGTGTAACAGAAGTAAGACACCTACTCTACTGCGCTTGACCATGAAAAGGATAAACAAAAATACAGCCCAAGCTTACTTACCCACGGGTCTTTTGAAGCTTTCAGAAAATGTATGAAATACCAACATCATCGTCATCATATCATCACAATAATCAATTCTAAAGATTAAATAATATTAATTGAATTTTAAAAATATAATTACATAAGAGGACAAATCCAAGAATTATGAAACAGAAGGAACCAGAAGTGCAGAGGTCATGTACAGATGCAACCTAATTAGTTGACATTTGATTTGAGAATTTTATCTTCTCTTCAAAACAGCACAAAAGGAGCAAACGCGTTATTTAAAAAAATGAATCATTAGGAAAATCAAGAGTAGAACAAATATTCTCCTCTGTTTTACGTTAATAAAAAAATTAGAAAAAGAGGAAAAAAAACCCAAAATTCAATTCTGTATTTTGGAAGAAAATTACACAAAAGTGCTAGAAGCCCAAAAATGGGGGAGAAAATCTAAAGGAATGCAATAGAGAGAGAGATAGAACACGACATTTTTCACCTCTAGCCACTACACACAAAAGATCACAAAAGGCAACGAACAGCAATGACAAAATAAAAAGTCTTCTATGTGCCAAAAACTAAAGAGACTAAAGAAAACAAGCAAAGCAAAAAACGGAGGACCCCTAGGAAAAAAGGAGAAAAAGTTCTTTTTTTTTTAATACCTATAACCCGAAAATCACAGAACAATGAAAACACAGGACTGGGAAAGTTGAAATATATATTTTCTGGGATGGGTCGAAAATGGTTAAGAATAGAATACCTGCGATTCTGAAACCAGACTTTGATTTGCTTAGGCTCAATGTTAGAAAGAATAGGGCATTCCCTAATAAGCTGTTGCCTTCTCAAAGAGCTAGGCTTAGGGCACTCAGAGTAAACTCTTTCCAAAGCCTCAACTTGCTCAGGAGTGTATCTTACATATTTGCTGCTATCCATTTGTTTCGAGTCTTTGTGAATCGAAAGAGCCATAACACTAACACAGGGATTTCAATACCCAGATGGGAAAATGAATGATTCGTTGTGTTTAAGGTCTCAGGATGGCTCTCTTCTCCAAAGAGAGCCTCCTCTCTCTCTCATCAGATTGTTCACCGTAAAACAGAGAAGTTTAGAAAGAGAGAGCGAATGGAGAGTAAAACACTGCTTGCGGAAAGAGGCTGAATGAAGGTTTTGCGGTCTTTATCTTCGACGCCAATCTCGAGAGAGGCAGGGGGGAGAGAGAGAGAGAGATATAAACCAACCCACAGAAATACAGAGGGAAATGGAGAGACCCAGGTCGCAATTGTTTCTTTTTTTTAAATTTTTTCCCCTCAATTGAATTGAATTCTCTTACATAAAAATATATAAAAAAAATCTTGAGGGAAATAATAATAATAATAAAAGAAGGAATAAATGGAAGGGGGAGAAGCACAGAGGCGTTTTTAACCAAGCTTAGTTCGAGAGACGTTTTTTGACAATGGGTAGATGGTCCTCTCTCTCTCACTCACTCTCTCTCACTCGCTTTCTATCTCTGGGAAAAAAGGAAAAGTACAGCTTTCTCTCTCTTTCTCTCAAGGCAGGCAGGCATAAGCTCTTTCTCTCTCTCTCTCTATTTCTCTCTCTTCCTCCGAGGCATAAAGCACATTTAGATGCATGGGGTTTATGGGTCGGATGGAGTGAGTGTATGTATGAAATGAAATGATCAAAACTGTGGGCATGTGGACATCTGGTGAGCATGTTGCATATTTGGGTGGGGTCCATGCATGGAAGGCGTGAAGAGAGAGAGTGAGAGAGCAGGACAGCACAGCCAGACAGCCGGTTGTGGAGCCGGTGGACATACAGCAACAGCAGAGTGTTGGGTTTTTCTCCCTCACAAAAATTTTAATATTTGTTGGAGTGGGTTGCGCTCTTAACCCATTTAGTTTTTTCAGGTTCGGTTATTTGTAAATTTTAAAAGTATAAGTAATTTTTATTTTAAAATTATTATTAATTATAGGGATTTTTCACTTTATCAGTATTATATTAACATTATATTAATTTTTTTTAAATAAAGAGTTTAACTATTCTATATAATTTTACTATGAAAATTAAGTTATTAAAAATATTTTAGAGATAATTTTAAATTAAAAAACATTTATCATTTTACTATTATAATTTTGTCATTCAACTTTATGGGATTGGATGGCTTACCCTTTTTTTTTTCTTTTTACTAATCATTGACATTTAAAAAATTTTATTAATTCAGTTTAATTAGTTGTGAATCAATTTATCGATTGATTTTTTTGACATCTATTTTTTTATTTTTAAAATTTAAATTTAAATTTTTGATTAACTAAATTTAATATATTGTTATTAGACTAATAAGCAACCTCGAACAAATAGCGGTAATTTTTATTTTCATTGTAGAGTATTTAGTAAAAATGACCTCCATTTCCCAACTCTTTGGATGGCTTTGATGTTATTTGGTCTATACTATTAAATCTCTAAACCTAAAAGTAAAAATGAATCGAGTCTAGCAGTATAATAAAGTATTCAGATTCAAGACATCTAATAAAATAAATTTAAGATGCAACTCATTAATATTACAGATTAAGATCGATTTCTAATTAAATTTAAGCTTATAAATTTTGTCTTTGGGTTTAATAATTTACTGATTTCTAATTAAATTTTATTTGAAGCAATTAAAATATATTAATAATTTAATTAACAATTAATACAAACACATTGATATGAACTCTTTATAGAATTTAATTTACTTAATTTATAATTTATTTGATTTATCTGATATTTATGATTGATATAAAACATTATAATATAAAATAAAATATAATTGAGAGAGAGAGGAAACGGACTCACCTACCATGTGAACTTGGAAATGTTATACAAATCTGATGTGTCATGTGAACTAAGATATGTTATTCCTATGCTGACACCCAACTCTTGACCTCAAACACCCATATATGTAGCACCCAGCCAATATTTTTCACCGATTGCCCATCCCACATCACCTTTCCTCTTTTATCTTAAATCCAATTTCCCAACCTTTGCCTCTGCCTAAAAAGATACCTTCTAGTGCGATTGATACTTATAAGTAACTTTGTATCTTTTTCTTGAGGAGGTCTCGATTTCAAATACTTATGGCTCTACCCCAAGTTAAAGCCTCATATGAACAGAAGATCTGTCAAATCTTGAAAAGCATTCCCCTCTAACATCCTAACCTAATGGTGGACCTTAAGAACCTAATCTACCTGTATCACGCAAAAACAATCCCGGTGTTTTGCCTAGAGTAAATCGTCATTGGTTGATTTCTCTAGGTTTGTTCATATGAGTTGGAAAAGTTCAGTTGTTTTTCTCAAAACACGGGTATGGAGGCATGGTATTTGGTGAAACACGAAAATCTCAATTTCAAAATTTGGCATAATTTTGAAACTCATTTTTATATTATGTATAACCCAATTTAATTAATTTCAGGCTTCACATAATTTTAAAGAGGGTGGATGTGAGATTTAGTACAGATCAACTAATTCATTGCCAGATCTAGGTGGGACAGTTATCGTGGTGCATCACTTACATTTATATTCAACTGCATCTAGTTAAGAAAGATGAGGCGTGGCAGGAGTTGGGATAATTAGCTCGAGACATGGTTGGTTCTTGGTTTGTAATCGCGAATTTTAATGATAATGCACGGCCTTCAGAAACTAATAACAATTCATTGAGAGTGATAACTCATGCTCAGTGATTCCATGATTGGTAGAGAGAGTGTAACCTGGAGGATCTAGGAGCTCAGGGATGTAGTTACACCTGGGTGCAAAGAAGAAATGGTCCTATGGGAACGGCTAGATAGGGTTTTAGGCCAAGGTATGTAATTTATCGCGGATACATGGGACCATCACCCGATCTTACTTCAGACATGTATGACTCCTCCTCCCTCATGGTCAAATCGCCCATTTCGCTTTGAAACTCCTTGGCTTCGTTGACCATAGTTTTATTAGGTTTTCACTACAGCTTGGATGAGGGAGGGAGCATAGACTTCCTTATTTGAATGCATTAAATCGACGACAAATGAGCTTCGAATCGAGAATAAACAAGTCTTTGGTAATATTTTTATCCAGAAAAGAAGACTTGAAGCATGATTGCGAGAGATCCAAAACTCATACAGGTATGACTGGTTAGAATCATTGCAAAGCTTGGAATGTCGATAAATTGGTGAGTATAATCGGATCCTAGACATGGAGGAGATTTTTTGGCATTAGAAGTCCTGGATCAAGTGGCTTGTACAAGGGGAAAGAAATACTCGGTTTTATCACCTAACTACAGTTATGCATCGGAATAAGAGCCGTATATCCTATCTCTAGATCAACGATGAATGGTGCTATAATCAACTGCAACTCAAGACCCATGCTTCTGAATTCTTCTAGGATCTATTTCGAGGTAACGAGCTAGGAATTTCTACAAATAAATATACTAGCTGGCAACAAGAGTTTATATAGAGAGATCAACATCGTTTGACAAATGAAGTGGGAGCAGCAGAAATATAACAAGCAATGTTCTCTATGCAGGGGCTTAAAGCTTCAGAACCTGATGGGATCTAGCCTATTTTCTATTAGAAATTTTGGGAGGTTGTGCCTTTGTTCTTATGTCAGTTTATCAGAGGGGCTCTTAGGGAGGGACAGATCCCTGTAGAGTTTATTAAAGCATTCTTTGTGTTGATCCTAAAATAGCCTCAACAGGCCATATTGAGTGATTTCTGGCCTATCAGTCTTTTGAATACTAGCTATAAGATTTTTGATAAGGTAATAGTGCAGTGCTTTAGGCCGATTCTCCAGTAAGTAGTAGGCCCATATTAAAGCAGTTTCCTCCCGAGGAGGGGTATCCTGGATAATGTCATTGTAACTCAAGAAGTTGTTCATTCCATATGTACCTTTAGGAGTAAATGTTGGCAAATAATTATGAAGATTGATCTGTAAAAGGCATATGACAATGTTAGTTGGTAGTTTCCAGAGCAGACATTGGTTGATTTTAGGGTCCCGACATTGTTAGTTCAACTGATTATGTTTGTTATGGTGAAGTGCTCTCATTTTTCAAACTTGGGAAAGGATTGAGGTAGGGTGACCCCTTGTTTCCTTATCTTTTCATCATGGTAATAGAGAAACTTTCACACATAATCTAGGCTAGAGTTGAGGAGAAAAGGTGTCCTTCTTGCATGGGACCTGCGATTTCATATCTATTCTTTGTAGATGACCTGATACTACTTACAGAGGCAAAGGTATGGGATATGGAGTGTATTTTGAGCTGTTTAAATAAGTTTTCAGAGTATAGTGGTTTAGCCTTAAATCCTCATAATTCTAGATTATTTGTTTCCTCAAGACCCCATTAGCTTTTAAGAGATGTTTGGTGGAGCAATGTTAATTTTCATTGATGGACAATCTTGGTATGTATTTGGAAGTGCTACTAACTTGGGGTAAGAGGAATCCGGAGAAGTATCAATATTTGGTAGAGCAGGTTCAGAAGAGGATGTCGGGTTAGAAAACTGGATGTCTGAGCCTCGTAAGCAGGCAAACCTTGATTTAGACAGTTACATCTATAATTCCAACTTATGTTATGCAATCAGTGTGGCTTCCGACTTAGATTTGTAACCAATTGGATAGGATGAATTGCCAATTTCTTTGGGTGGATTCGGAGGGGTCCGATAGGTCCACATGGTTAGGTGGGATACAGTATGTTAGCCTAAGAGTCAAGAGGGCCTTGTCATTCATAAAGCTAGAGATATCAACTGAGCCCTCTTAGCAAAGTTGGGATGGTATTTGATTGTGAAGGATTTGGCTTTGTGGTGTAAGGTCCTTAAAGAGAAATACCTTTGGCATGATAATTTTATGCATTGTGTTAAATTTTCTGGATGTTCACCTTTGTGGCATGGATAGTTTTATGGCTTTGTTAAGATTAGAGAGGGCTTGAATGGGGGATTAAATTGGAGGCTTAAATATGGGTTAAGTATAAATTTCTGGAATGACTAATGGGTGAGATCGAACATTCTACGGAATCAGTTTTATGGGGGATAGTGGATAATGCAACATTCATTAAGGACATGAGGGTGGGCTACTTTATTACTAGGGACAAGCAATGGGATGTGTTGAGCCTAGCAGGGCTGCTTCCCACAGAGGTGGTGGAGGTTCATATGGTCCAAATTCCCAGGGATCCAAATGCCACAGATTTGGTGTGTTGGGTTAGGGAGTCTTCTGGAAGCTTTACAACTAAATCTACTTATGAGTTGTTTCGAACACTTGACTCTTGAGAGGAAGGAGTGACGGAGGAATTTCATTGGGTGTGGCACCTAAAATGTCCGGAGAAACTTATAGTATGGCTAATATTAAGGGGGCATTGATGACTAACACTACATGAGTCCACTGAGATTTCACCTTGGATTGACTTTGTCCTCTATACAGTGATGCCTTGGAGTCATTGCCCCACCTTTTTTGGGATCGCAGAAAGACTCGAGGGGTCTGGCTTAATATCCTCAGAACATCTCCCTTGCGAAGGGGAGTTCTAGAATAGAAGCATGTGAAAGAGTGGCTTCTATGGAATAGTAAGTCATATACCTTACACAGGGGAATGCCTTGGTCCATGTTGTTTGTGTATATTTTGTAGACGATTTGGAAAGCTAGATGCAAATCAGTTTTTTAAAATGTCCCATTTTCTTCGGTGGGGATTGGGCTATAGCATCCTCTAATGCTAAGGAGGGATGGTATGCAGTTTTAGGGGAAAAAAAAAATCCTCCTTCACAAGGTATTTAGGTAAAATGGTGCCCTCCGCTAGTGGGATTTTACAAGTTCAATACTGATGGGTTATCCAATTTGGATGCTTGGGTCACTGGAATGGGGGCCTTATTAGAGATGAGTTTGGTTTTTGGAGGGGTTTTCACAGTAAATCTTGGATTGGCAGATATGACTTTAGTAGAATTATGGGGGTGTCCACGAAGGTTTGTACTTCTTGGGAAGAATGAGACCGTTCCCGATGGTTTTGAAGCTAGATTCAAAGTGTTTGGTTAGCATGTTGTTGTCTACCGTTGAACTTATGTATCCTTATTACCACATTTTGAGAGAATGTCAAAATTTGATGCATAAAATGTTCATGCATAAGGTGTTGTTCGATCCCAAAGAAAGCAATAAATGTGCCAATGTATTAGCTAAGATGGGCCGTTCGGTCCCCCCTGGGATCCATGATTTTAGTACTCCTCCGAATAAAGTGTATTGTCAGTGTCTTAATGATATTTGTGGTCTAGGCCCATTTAGAGGTTAGCCTTTTTGATCCTTGTAACCAAAAAAAAAAAAAAAAAAAAGAGGAGATATAGGATGCCTTACCTTTCGTGGTGTACTTCATTTTTCTGTGTGTGTTAAACCACAAGCTATCCCTTGAACTACAGATCAAGCCCTTCGAACTGCAAGCCATAAGCACAGAATCTCCTCAAAGATTTTGGAATTTTCTTTATTTGATCCAAAAGTTGGGTTGAAACGATACTAAAAACTCCACTTAAATTTATCTCTATCAATCTAATGTATCAAGTATGATACATGAATTGACTCCTATTTATATTTAGAATAATTTCTTGATTTTTTAAGAAAATTTTCTTTCTCTAACTCTATAGAGATTTAATCTCATTTTCTCTATGGGATTTTTCTCAATTCTTTGAGAAAATTCCTTTTCTCTATTGTTAGAGAGTTTTTCCTCTTAAACTTTCATTTTTCTCTCTCCTTAACAAATTTTAGAATTAACTCCTTGAGTAAGTATGAGTTGTGTATAAAGTTAGGGAGAGAATGGGGCAATTTATAGCCCCTCGAAGGACTCTTCGAGGGGGTAGGGGCTCACATGAGAGCTAACTGCACCCCGATATGTGAGCGTGGGCGTGGGTCTTGCACATACAATGCAATAATTTTATATGTTCAATTCCATCAACGCGAAACGTCATAGGAATAACTAGGCAATTTTTTTTTTCTTTCAAAACATTTTTATTTTTTCCATAAATAAAACATATCACTTTTAATATGATCTACATATATATCAAGTTGTTGTAAATCATTTTTTACACATAAATTTAGAATATAACACACATTATCTAATGTGAAAAGAAACCTATTACCAAAAGTTGGTTCACATAAATTAGCAAACTATCAATACATGTAATATTAGCACTTGCATTGTCAAAAGAGATAGAAAATACTTTTTCCAATAAATTATATTTCCCTAAAATTGTTATAACCATTCACCAACTATTTTCTGCATTATATGATTCATCAAACACTCTAAACGAAAGTATCCTTTTTTTTTTTTTGGGAATATCCCAATTGTTATCTATCCGGTGACAAGTAATATTTATATAAGAATTTGATTGTCAACGATCACTCAAAATATCACTATCCAAGGAAACACTACCTTCTAATTTAGAAAATAAATCACTTAAATCTTTCATACATTTTGCATATAATTTTTTCACCCTACCACTACAAAAAATAATGGAATTGGGGACGAGATTTTATGGATGACTATAAAATGTCATCTCCAGAGATATTAAAAATATGATATAGGGACAAAGAAAAATTTGTTCACAGTTTTGGTCCCTAATTGAGCTTAAAGCCCAATTAGCGACGAAAGGGAGAAAAGAGCACCAGTTCAACCTGCGCTTTCTTTCACTCCTAATTGCTTTTGTTTTGAGTTTTTTCTCCCTTCTTCAACTTCCACAACCGCCATCCCCCTATCCCCTTCTCCTCTCTTCCTCTCCTTAGTGCACAACTGGGAAACCCTCTACTAGGGGTGTATTCGAGTTGAATCGATCTCGACTATCTCTGTGTTCGAACTCGAATTTGAATTTTTTAACCTGGCTCGAACTCGAACTTGAACATGATGAGTAATAATAATAGGACTCGATCTCGACTCAATTGTATAATGAAAACTTTTGAACTCGACCTGAAAATTCGATTTTTATATAATATATTAATATATTTTATTTTATTTAATTTTTAATACTATAATCATATATAGGTATATATATATAATATAAATTAATATATGTTATTGAGTTACTCGATGAATTATTCAAGTTTAAAATTTTATTACTCAAATTCAACTCGAATTTGGTCAAAATAAAGCCGAGTTGAGTTGTCAACCCAGCGGCTCGCGAGCGACTCGAACTTGACTTGGTTCATACACAGCCCTACCCTCCACCCATCATTATTGTTACGATTTTTCAAACCTTCTACTAAAGCATGTTATTTAAAAATTCTATCCAATTTTTTGGTTTCATTACTTATGGATTGGTATCGATTTGATGCATAGGTTGTTGTTTGATGCTTTGTGACTTAAAAGTATTTGTTAAAATGTCTTACCCAAAGAGAAGAAGGATAAACTTATTGTGTCAGATCAAATACAATCAAGAGTGACATGTCCTTCTTCCTCTGATTTGCAATGCATTGTTGTTTACATTATTATTATATTTTTTTAGAGATTGGCTGGTTTTATTAGTTCATGGAAGTGAGGATATTGTAGGAGTCATTAGAATCAGGTCAACCTTGAGTTTCGAGTTGATTAGGATCTGTAACTGAAGATGATTGTAATATATTACGAATTTGGGATCTTAACACCTCATTTATTTAATGTATCTTTTTTTTTTTTGATTGAAGTTGTGAAAATTTTGGGTAATTTTGCAATTCTCAGTCCAATTAATCGTTATTCGACTTTCCTTTTGTGTGAAGGTTAAGTTAATTAAAAAAAACTTGGAAATTGCTTTTCAGAAATGCCCAAATTGATTTCAGTGTGACATATATATAAGGTCCTCAGCCCAATCAAATTGATTGGCTTGCACAGTGACAAGGGCCTTTTATGTTGCTTTGGTTACTTCTGCCAATTATTAAGAAAAAGTCCATTAGGGTAAGGGAGTTAGGTTTCTTGTTTTTCTTTGTTTATAGTTGGGTCATCCATTCGACAATAGGGAAATAATATTTGAAAATCAATGTGGTGTTGTAGACTTTAGCCTCCATAAACCAGACATGGTGTTCAATAATGTTTGAAAATAAACTGGCCTCTTTAAGAAGATTGTTAAGAGCTAATACCTTATGACATTTTGAATCCTTACCATTCCTATAGTACCATTTTTATTTTCACAATTTGACAACCCTAGATTTAAGATAATTAACTCCTTAAGAGAATTACCAACACTGGAAGCACTATTGGAATAGAGCTTCTCGGGAAACCCACTTGAAAGGTGGCATATAGATAAAGTATATGCAGAAATTAAATTGGCTAAAGACTTTGTAGAAAAAAATATCCCAATTAGAGGAAAGCGGATGAAATACTCTGAAAAAGACAAAGTAGAATTCAAAACTCAAATAAATGAGTTATTAAAAATGGGAATCATACGAGAAAGTGAAAGCCCACATAGCAGTCCAGCCTTCATGGTTAGAAATCATAGAGAAATAAAGCGAGGAAAAACACGGATGGTAGTAGACTATCGATGACTAAATCAAGTTATGATCTTTGATGGATATTATTTACCGTATAAAGAAGAATTGCTTCAAAAAATCGCTGGATATAAATATTTCAGCAAATTCGATTGTAAATCAGGATTTTGGCAGATAATGCTAAAAGAAGAAAGCAAAACCTTAACCGCCTTCAGTGTACCACAAGGACAATATGAATGGAATGTGATGCCATTTGGACTAAAGAATGCGCCAAGATATTCTAGAGAAGGATGGACTCAGCCTTCAAAAACATAAAAGACTTTTGTGTTGTTTATGTAGATAACATATTGATATTTTTTAAAATAGAAAAAGAACACCAAGAGCATTTGTATAAATTTGCAAATGTTGCATATAACCATGGAATTATTCTTAGCAACAAGAAAGCGGAAATAAATAGGACTCAGGTTGAATTCCTAGGAACGATAGTGGATGAAAATGGAATAGAACTCCAACCACATATATATGAAAATAGCAGCTTTCCTTGACGTGTTAGAAAATAAGCTTCAAGCATAGAGATTTCTTGGAGTCTTGAATTATGATGAACCATACATAAAGAATCTAAGCAAGCTTAGACAACCATTGCAAAAACTGGTAAGAGAAGGAGAAGACTTTCAGTGGGATAAAAGTCTAACCCTTGTAGTACAAAGAATTAAAAATTACTGTGAGAAACTCCCAAAGTTAAAGTTACCAACTCAATTTGATGATCTATGCATTTTTACTGATGCATCCGAGAATTATTGGGGAGCAACCCTAGTAACTTCTGAAGGAAGACTTTGCAAATATGCAGGTGAAACTTTCCAAGGAGAAATAATCAACCAGTAATCCCAATAGACTATCTAGGAGCTCGAGTAGAGTTTACAAAAATAAAATTAAGAGATTGGTGTCAACAAGTCAAATTACTCAAAAACTTAAGGCATCATGATGATCGATTATGGTGTGACATCACTGACAACAATCCTAATCTAGGATGTGAAAGATTATCTTCTAGATGAAGAAAATACAAGAAAGAAAAGAAGAAAAAACCTTATATTAAGTTCAGGCGATATAAGAAAAAGTATCATAGAAAATTTAAACCAAAGAAACCCAGTAAAAAATTCACAAAAAGAAACCATAAGAAAATTAGATCTTATGATAAATTAGAATGCAAATGCTTGAATTGTGGTGGTAAGGGACATTTTGAAGCAGAATGTCCAAAGCAAAAACGTGGTGGGAAAATTTACTATCACGATACAGAAATTTGGGAAGATATAGAAATCCCATAACAACTATACTTAGTACAAGAAGATGAAGAAATATCATATAATGAAACCATATATGAATTTTATATGATCTTTGAATCAGAAGGATCATTAACAGAAGATTATTCATCAAAAGAAGATGAGTGATACTTCAAGTGTTTGTAGTGAAAAATCCTACCTTGATCAAGTTGATGATAATTAACGTTATCAACAAGTTACAATCCTTAGTACTAAACAAGCTAAGGAAATAAAAGAACTAAGGTCAAGTGAGAAGATCGGGTTTAAAAGTGATTGGAAAATAGGAAGCCTAATACATCAGAATAATGAAATAAGATATGGGATTCATTATACTGAGACTCTGCAAACCATGGAACAAGCCCAGGGAAGTTTTAATATAAGCTTAATCCTTGAAGAAAAGGTAAAATTGGCACTAGATAAAATGGCAAAAGATGTGAGAAATAAGATGAAGTACATTCATATCGGAAGCATCCGAGTAAGTGTCAAGGCAAACTATGCTAATAAGATAGACACACCAATCTTATAAGTAGTAATAGATGATAGACTCTCTGATCTTCGAGATAAAATATTAGGCATAATAAGGGGAAATCTTTATTATAGCCAAGTATAGTTTACTATCTTCCCACGAATCATATTAGCTCTAATGCACCTAGGAAAATCAGAGATAAGGATAATATATGAATATGTCCGAAAAGACATAATGAATAGACCAGAATATGTACCTATTACCATTACGTACTGCTCATCATTTGCACTAAGTTTTAGTGTACATAGTTTACAATTCGAAGAAAAGAAAACTATAAAAATTGAAGAAGTTTTCGAAAAAGTAGGAGCTTTCTTAGAACCACCAAGAACGAACCCTACTAACCTTTTAAGATGCTATGTCGGCCACTTACTATAATTATGTACCTACCTAACATTTTAGTTGAACCATGTGATTAGAATTAGGTTGGATTGACAGATGTAAAAATGTTAGCTATGATCTATAAATAGCTCTCGCTATATTCAAAAGGGTATTGGTCTTTGAATTGAGCATTCAACATTCTCTCTCAAAACGCCTATCCTCTAGAGTTTTCTTCAGACCCTTAGTGGAATTTCATCCTTGTAATCTGTTCATTTTGGGACAGAAATCTTTCTGTAAGGTATTTCACCATTCAATAAAAAGGATGAATTAATCAAACTCTGGATGTTCATCTTTTTCCATTTAGAACTAGCTATAAACACGGTCACTTAGATGAGAATTGGAGATACCCGAGATGTATTGTTTCGAAATCCAAGCTTAATCGAAGACCTGGATGAAGCCAAGGCTAGCCAAGTAGCCGTAATTACAAGGGAAGAGACGAAAAAGGGCGGCACAGTGCAGTCGAAAGCTACAATGGGCATTGTCGGTCTTAAAAGGGCTCACAGATAAAGTATAACTATATATCTCTCTCTCTCTTCTGTTCACACCCTAAGATTTATAAATGGTTCTGATCTGGTAAAAGAATGAGCATCATTTTGATAAATTCATATCTAGTTGAATGAGAAGTTTTAAACTAAAGGCATGTTTAAAAAATGGTATCAGAGCCTAGGATGACGTTTCCGGTTTTATCAAACCTAAGGAGAGACCTTTGGATCTCACTTGTTGAAATGAAACAACTCAGGGAACAACTGAGTTACCCTTTGGATTGGAACACATACCCTTCCCTCCAACTAAGGGTCAGGAATCTTGATAGTAGGATGTGGCTACTAAGATATCAGATATCATCTCTCATTACATAAGTTTGATATGTTTATACTTCTAGAAGATCATAAGTTCCGTATTCGACAGTTTCGGATACAAGAAATATATTTAAAGGAACAACTTGAGAGAACTGACAACATAAGGATACACATTGACGGACTCTTCGAATAGTACAAGCACGTATAATTCAACTAGGAAGAACCATTCAAAATTTGCATGGATAGTCATGACCAACAAGGCCCTTACTGAACTAAAGTCACGTGTTCGTTTGCTTCGAGCACAAAGAAAAGAATATAAGAACAGGCTAAAGACCACTATCGATTGGAGAATGAGAAATGTTCTCCAGATGCACATTGATAATATCTGGTGGGAGATCTGGACTACACAGCAATATATCGACGAGATTGCTTTCTAATGACCTTTAAAGTATTAGAGGAAATGAAGAATCGTATTCGGATGCTTCGAGCACAAATAAAATTGTATGAAAAACAGATAAGACTTACTCAAGACTGGGGATTGATCTATGCCCTTTAGTTACGAATAAGTAACTATCAAAATCAGATATGTATGATAAATCATCGTATAAATAAATTGGCTTTTTAAGTATGGATCAATTGCAGACTGCAATTACCATACCATTTACACCATTGGGCCATACCAATGTCAATACAGACATAATACCCGGCCTAATATACTCAAGAGAGACCGGAGAAAATTCGAAGTACTTAAGAGCTACAGCCTTTAAAGTGGGAGACTGTAAAGAGACTTGGACCCAGAATTGGACTAACCTATTCCTACTTAGGAATGTTGGAATAACCACCAAAGAGTCAAGTTCACAACTAAATGACCTAACCATGATCATGCAGATCAAGGTTTTGAATGAAGATACTAAAAGGTATTTAACCACAATAGCTAATAGGTTAGGAGAATCTTATGTGACAAGGATCAAACAAATCAATAAACTTCATGACTTGATACAAGTCCAACAGTTAATAGCTAAAGAATTAAGACAACAAAGTCTAAGTGAAAGGATCAAACTCATAGAAAAAAGAATAGAAGTTTTAGGGTCAAAAATAAAATCAATTTTACAAATGACTCTAAAAATTTATAATGAAAATATATGACTTCAATTAGAATTATGTGATGGATTGGACTTATCTTATTCTAGAAAATAGAGGAACGACAAACACTAGGATTTACAATATGCATAAGGACTTGGATATTGTAAATAAAAACAAGAAAAAAACCATGAAATTATTATTGAATGTTAGCCAATATAGCAAACAAGATAGAAAAGAAGCACAAGATATTCTTTCACATCGTAGATTAGGAATGTCGTCAGTGACGTCACACCATAATTGATCATCATGATGTCTTAATTTTTTGAGTAATTTCGCTTGTTGACACCAATCTCTTAATTTTATTTTTGTAAACTCTACTCGAGCTCCTAGACAGTCTATTGGGATTACTGGTTGATTATTTCAGTAATCCTCATATTCTTTTTTTAGTTTCCCAAATCTTCTAGGCAATCTTTCGAAGAATTTATCTAGATAGATTCTATTTTCATCTTCTGTAGCTTCACTTTGCCAATAATAGCTTTCAAAGTGAGTTACATATGTATTGAAGTATTTTAGTGAACAACACTTCGTTTATCTAACTTATATCTATTTTATTGTACAGTATTATGTTTATGTTGAGTAGCCTGATATCCCCATCCTTGTCCTAGGAATTGCAGATATAATGCAATTCATACTCTTTCCATTAATGAACCTATGCTTTTGGTTTCTGGGGGAGTTCCTTTTTCGTTGTCTATATAAAATAACATTTTCCTTAGCTAGAGGTATTTTTTCCCACCATTTTCGGGTAAGATCTCCTTCCATTGCTAGAGGGATGTATTTTCTTAATTGATCTACTGGCCAATTATTTGCCGTAGCTATTAATAACGTAGTGTGAATCCATCTATCTATGACCCTTTTTTTTGTCTATCTAGAAGTTTAAATTTAACCATGTTCCCATTCTCTTGATGGTATCCTCTTTTGCTTGTTTAATTATTCCTGAGGCAAAATTGCCACCATATATTGGCATATGGCCAAGATGGTTATAGACTCCTTCAAATAGTTTCATCCTTCCTATTCTAGTTCTTCCTGGGAGATTTACAGGAGGAGGTGGAGTTGTTTCGTTGTTAATAGAAGGAATATGCCTGCTATAGGCTGTTCCTGATGATCCTGCTATTGTTACTCTAGTAGTATTATTTTGAGGAGTTTCAGCTGTGGCTGGTGTTTTTCCTGTCATTAAATGATCTTCGCCTTGTTGAGAAGTGAAGACCTGTATGTCCAGATCATCATCGGAGAGATATTTTTTAATATCTTCTTCTGATAATTCTACGTCTAAATTTTTACCTTCAAATTTGGTATTTAGAAATTGTTTTTCATATTCTTCTAGATCTAGGTCCATTACTAAACCTGAGATCACTTTTCTAGATTTTTCAAAGCCAAATATCTTGACAGATTCATCTTGGATTTCTCTTTCGAAAGAGTCATCTTCTTCATCAATCTCAGGAGAAGTACTCAACTCCTTGATTGTTAATGGAGGATTCTAAATACCTTTTTTTGGTTGTTCTTCAGTTATTTTTTCTTTTCCTTTATCCTTATATGACTGGTTTTTTAGTCTCTGGATTTCTTCTTCTAATTTTTAGATCTTTTTATCTTTTTTCTCTTCCTCATTTTGGACAGGATATTTCTTTGACTCTCTTATGCTTCCTCTGAGAGCTTTTATAAAAGCTGTTGTTTTAGCCATTTTAGAAAGTTCTTGCACTTCTTTTCTATCTTGTTCTATATATTGGCTAACATTCAATAATAATTTCATGGTTTTTTTCCATGTTTTTATTTACAATATCCAAGTCCTTATGTATATTGTAAATCCTAGTGTTTGTTGTTCCTCTATTTTTTGGATTAAGATAAGTCCAATCCATCACATAATTCTAATTGAGTTCCTACACTTTCATTATAAATTTTTAGAGTAATTTGTAGAATTGATTCAATTTTTGACCCTAAAACTTCTATTCTTTCTTCTATGAGTTTGATCCTTTCACTTAGATTCTGTTGTCTTAGTTCTTTAGCTATTAACCGTTGGACTTGTGTCAAGTCATAAAGTTTGTTGATTTGTTTGATCCTTGTCACATAAGGTTCTCCTAACCTATCAGCTATTGTGGTTAGATACCTCTTGGTATCTTCATTCAAAACCTTGATCTGCATGATCATAGTTAGGTCATTTAGTTGTGTACTTGACTCTTTGGTGGCTATTCCAACATTCCTAAGTAGGAATAGGTTAGTCCAATTCTGGGTCTAAGTCTCTCTACGGTCTCCCACTTTAAAGGCCGTAGCTTTTAAGTACTTTGAATTTTCTCCGGTCTCTTTGGAGTATATTAGGCCGGGTATTATGTATGTATTGACATTGGTATAGCCCAATGGTGTAAATGGTATGATAAATGCAGTCTGCAATTAATCCATACTTAAAAAGCCAATTTATTTATATGATGATTTATCATACATATCTAATTTTGATAGTTACTTATTCATAACTGAAGGGCACAGATCAATCCCCGGTCTTGAGTAAGTCCTATCTGTTTTTCATACAATTTTATTTGTGCTCGAAGCATTCGAACATGATTCTTCATTTCCTCTAACCCTTTAAAGATCTTTAGAAAGTAATTTTGTCGATATATTGCTATGAAGTCTAGATCTGCCACTAGATATTATCAATGTGCATCTGGAGAACATTTCTCATTCTCCAATCAGTAGTGGTTTTTAGCCTATTCTTGTATTCTTTTCTTTGTGCTCGAAGTGAACGAACACGTGACTTTAGTTCAATAAGGGCCTTGAAGGTCATGATTATTCGTGCAAGTTTTGGATGGTTCTTATTAGTTGAATAATACGTGCTTGTACTATTCAAAGAGTCCGTCTAATGAAGATGTGTATCCTTATGTTGTCAGTTCTCTCAAGTTGTTCCTTTAAATATCTTTCTTGTATCTGAAGCTGTCGAATATGGAACTTAAGATCTTCTAGATGTTTGAACATATCAAACTTATGCAATGAGAGATGATATCCGATATCTTAGTAGCCATATCCTGGTATTAAGATTCTTGACCCTTTGCTGGAGGGAAAGTTATGTATTCCAATCCAAAGTGTAACTCAGTTGTTCCTTGAGTTGTTTCATTTCAACAAGTGAGATCCGAAGGTCTCTTCTTAGATTTGCTAAAGCCGGAAACGTCATCCTAGGCTTTGATACCATTTTTTAAACATGCCTTTAGTTTAAAACTTCTCATTCAAATAGATATGAATTTATCAAAATGATGCTCATTCTTTTACCAGATCAGAACCATTTATAAATCCTAGGGTGTGAACAAAAGAGATATATATATATATATATATATATAGTTATACCTTATCCTTGAGCCCTTTCAAGACCGACAATGCCCACTGCAGCTTTCGACGGCACTGTGCCGCCCTTCTTCGCCTCTTCCCTTGTAATAAGGAAAGAATAATTGAACTTGAAAATGAGTTGAAAGAAGTGAAAAATCAAGTGAAAGAATATGAAGAGTGCATGGATTGATAAATGCAACAAATAATGGAAATGATAAGAGAAATGCACCAACTACAACAACAAGCAAGAGAGGCTTAATGTGCAGTAGGTACGTTTTCTTTTTCCTTATTAAACTTCTGTAAGGTAGATGATAGATTTTGGTGTTGCAAGGCTCTTGAGGTTGCTTTTCTAGTCTACTTTCTCTTCACTTTTGCTTTACTTTTTGGTTAGATAGATTTCTTCATTTGCTTTGCTTTGCTTTTTGATTATGAAAGTCTAATTTCTTAAAGCATATATTTTGTCTCAAGACATTTTGGCCATAATTGTCATAACACATTAGAACTGAGAATCGATATGCGACATCATTTGCTATATTATTTGTAGGGCTGGTCAACCAGGACATTCAATAAACTTTACTGTTCCACTTGAAAATGATTTTTTAGCAGTCCTTGAGATTTAAATGTACTCTAATGTTGATCTTCTTTTCCATGTCAGTTTTATGATTTTCTTTTGCAGAAATTATAATTGTAGTGATATTTTCTTCACCTGCAAAATTCAGTGATCACATTAAATATAGATGATGGTGTTCATGATAAATGAAAATAACTACAATATTTATGTTGTCAGATGGTGGTGTTCATGATAAATCAAATAGAGGTGTTCATGATAAAAAAAATAGTGGTTTTCATCAACACCACCTCTTGCACATAGTAGCTACAATATTTAAAATCTTTTTTATGCTGTTAGATTTATGATCTTCTTTTACCACTAGTGCAAGAATAAATGAAAGTTCTTATTTAAGTGGGTGAGCGACCATGGACTCGTTTTTCTCCGTTAATTCTTAATTCTTGCTTTATGCTACAAGTTTTATACTATAATGTTTTTGTCCTCATTTTTTTTAATTTTTTTATTTTAGTTGGACTCAATATATAACTTTGGTACTTTTGTTGCAAGATAATGAAGGTAGTGAAAGTTGACTAGATTAAATTTTGTAACAGGATATAAGTCAAAAGCCTTATTGTACTTTTCTCTTATCTAAAAAAGTCTGAGACCTTGAAATTATTATACCTTGTTTTATATCTAGCTAATTATTTAATTAACTAAGAACTTTTATGTATTTCACATTATTGATGAACGAATGAAATATTTTCTTATTTAATATTTGATTCCAAATATTTCATTAAATGTATTATATGATGTATATCATCAAGTACATTATTATTAGATATATTGTGATTAAAAAAAAAAAAAAGAGAAGTGATATTTTTTGTTCTGAATGATAATTTTAAATAATATCAAATATAATCTTTTAGGACGAATTTCATCCCTATTAACTAGCCTTTTGGGACAAAATTCATCCCTATTTATTGGTCTGTTGGGACGAATTTTGTCCCCATGTAGAAGCCTTTTGGGATGACTTTCATTTTTCATATACTTAATTTATGCCGATGAATCATCTCCATAGGACCTGGAACTATGGGGACGAATTTATTAAAATTCATCCACAAACCCTTTATGGTCGTTTGTTCTCAGGCAAAATTTAGGGATGAAAATTTCATCGCTATAAACTATAGGGACAAATTTTAATTAATTTAGGAACTATTTCTTTCGTCCTTATAACTAAAATTTCTTGTAGTATACATTTTGTTTGTTAAATGTTTTCTTTAGTAGAATTTAATACATTTTGATAATATTTAACAAAGCCTAATTTTCACCAAAATTAGAAGGAAGACTCCCAATACAAACTATATTTGTCATTTCATCTCTATTTTTAGCAATATTATATTTAAATAAGTTTTGGTAGGAAGAGATATTCGATTGATTTTGATCGAAACCAGATTTTCCTTGATATTTTGTTTTCATGTGCTTTATTAGCGATCCATAGCCACCTCCTTTCACCAATTTATATGACTTTGTGCAGTATTTGCAATTAGCCATAAACTTGCCAATCAAGTTGAACTTTTGTGTAATGCCTTTTGAAATATCAGATTTCAACTCATTTTTATTTCCCCCCCCTTCATTTTGGGCTCCACGTCTACTTTGTATAGTTTCGGGGTGGCATAAGACTTTCTTCAATAGAAATGTAGAAGAAATTTTGAATTTAACCCATCATCATTATGGTCTCCTTCGAAATGACCAATGCCTTCAAATGAACGGTCGGATGGAATCATTCTGATCATCTCTTATCGAAAATTTGGATAAATTTGGAATTGGACCATTTTGTCCCTACCTTTGCTCCTGTTGCTTGCCATTATCACTTCTTAATAAATAGAAAATATGAATATATAACAAGATATAATCAATGCAATATATCTAATATGTATAATAGCAAAGATATTAGTAATTTGGTGAAAAACTGAAAATGTGAGTTTGGAAGGGAAGAGCATTAGAAAGATTGAGAGAATAGAGAGAAATTAAAATTTTGATTTTGATAAGAAAAGAAATGAATAAGAGATATTTATATTGTAATTTTACGTTTGAAATTCGTAACTTATGACTGTCTGTTTGAATTTGAAAATTAAAAATTTAAATTTTTTAAACTGATTAAATGGCCTACTTGCACCAAGCCGTGTAAGCAGCACTGTAGCAACTATATCACTGTTGCATGATAATAGAGCAGCTATAGCTGCTGCACAAGAACATTCTACTATCAATAAAATAAAACAAATATATATATTTTTAAAGCAAAGATATATATTCTGATTGTTGAACTGTGATAATGATACAGTTTATTCTGGTTCAATGGTTTGGTTCGAACCATAGCAATGTCAGGGGTAACCCCAACTGATAAATCATATGTACTTCTTTAACAACCATTCTTGATTGGCAAGACCTCTATCAGAAATTCTTTTCTAATCCTATCTTATAGTCTCACCCTGTACTTAATTTATTAACAACTATCTAGAAAGTCATAGGATCTTATCTTCATTTGTCTAAGAAAACAAATCCCATTTTGACGACTCATATCTCCTACATGCAACTGACTTAGGGACATAAGGTATCTATTCACTCATGTATAATGGTTAGCACAAAACTTGAGAACTAAGATTTCCTAATCATCTAAATGTGAGATAAAGTATTATTTGAAGTCAAAGGACTATCTGCACTATGATATCATGATCGGAATGACAATTTACTGACATAGACCACTCACCATGCTGTTTCCATTCTCATGTCACATTTAGCTTATTTATCTTATAAGTGCCATGCATCTCCTAGCATGAAATTCATTACTACATTCGCATAATTAATTCTTTTTTAAATTTAGTGAGAAAACGTAACATCCTATGGACTTAAAATGCCCTGTCATAAGTCATTATGATTGCAAACAATTTTAAGTATTTCCTCTAAAATTATTGAGAATGAAAAATCTTCCACAATACTTAAAATTTTAATTGAAATAAACCATATTAATCCATCTAGAATTTTGTTAATGCCATTAGTAATTACATGAACATTATTTTACATGGGGCACACAACCAATAATCCCCCATTTGTACTAGAGTCATTCTCTGTAGTACTAAAGTCCTATTTTCCCAAGATGCCCTTCTAGCAATTTTTGAGACATTGGTTTTCAAGTGGATCAACCAAATTGTCTACTGAAGTTACTTTCTATATGGCAATATGGCCTCGTCCAACTATCTCCCATATATCATGATATTTTCTCCATATGTTTGGACTTTTTGTGAGACCAAGGTGTCTTAGCGTGTGAAATGGCTCCATTTTTGTCATAGTAAAGAGAAAATGATGACTCAATGGCAGCGACTTCTCCAAGTTTAGTGATGAACTTTTTAATCGAAACACCTTCTTTTGTAATATCTAATGTCACCATGTATTTAGTTTTTGTGGTGGAATCAATTGTGGTTGACTACTTGGAACTTTTCCAAGTGATTGCATCTCTATTACAAGTGAATATATATCTAGAGATAGATTTTCTATCATCTATATCTAACTCGAAGTTAGAGTTAGTCAAGCCTTCTAGTATCAACTCTTCTTCTCTATGAACCAATACCAAGTCGTTCGTAAGTACAAGGAGATACTTTACTGTCCTCTAATATTTTAATTCAAGATTGCATTGGAATCTACTAGTTATGCTCACAGCATTGACAATATCAGGCCTAGTGCACAATATCGCGTACACTAGGCTTCTTATTATCAAAGCATAAGGAACTTTGGCCAATTCTTTCACCATTCTTAGGTCTTGGGAGACATTTTCCCTACTCTTGATGTTTCAACCATGGTGGGCCTACATTGACCTCGACTGGTCTGGTTTTATCTTGTTTGACCCATGTTCATGCAATAGGCATGGTTTAAGCTGATTTGACTTGTAAACTCGGTTAGATGTGCGTGGCTCGATTTTGTCTTTTTTTGTGACTGTTCTTGTGGGCTCAATGGGGACCAACCTTTTGATGAGAACCTTTGCTTCCTTTGGGAATAACCTGATAAACATTTTATTTAACTCCAACATCTTCAAGTATAGTTATAATAGATGAAATGGTAGACCTAAGATAGAATCATCATCTAAACCATATTTTGAGATGTATGCCGCGGGAAAAGCTATAAGTTCCAAGGTTTGATTGTCTTGGTGATATTTTTCATGAATCTGAGGCATTAATTCCTCATTCAAATATGGATAAAACGGATAAATCACCAATATGCAAGGGATGTGATAGTTGAGGGTATCTTCAATGGTGGAATTCTATTGAGAAAGTCCACAATAGTGTTTTCTATTCCTTTAACATATTTCACTGTAAATTAATACTGTGAAAATCATTATGCTAATTGTAATAGCTGTAGTTGAGGAAGACTTTTCTATTTGAACTTTAATGTCGAAGGAATGCTGATATGTCCATTTCTACAGTAAAATCGTGAGGTGAAAGATGAAATTGAAAATTTTGAATTCCTCGCTTTACTGCCAAAATTTCTTTCATGGTCGAGTTATAGTTGAGTTCAGCAATTGTGAAAGAACCACTTTTATATCCGCAAATGTGCCTAACTTTATCAGGGGTTTCTTTAATTAGGATTGCACTCTAAAAATGATCACTTGCATCCGTCTTCAAAATTCTTAGACTTGATCTTGGAATTTTAAGAGACGAGAGTTTAGTAGCATATGTCTTGAGCTGCTTCATTGCTTTTGTGTATTTATTGGACTATGTGGGAGCAAATTTCTTAAGTTGAGCAGAGAAAACTTCTGTATATCTGATGATCTTTTCAATGAATGGAGCCATGTAGTTGACTATTCTAAGAAATTGCTAGATTTGTGTCCTTGTGGTTAACTTATTTGGAAAATCTAGTAGAAGAACAACAATATGTAGCTGAAGTTGCATTTGTTCGTCCTTAATTTTCATTCCAAGAAAATCAATCTCCTTTTCTTCAATAATCATCTTCTTCTCTAAGAGCATTATTCCATGATCAATCGTGAGTTGATGGAATTTTTGAAGAAGTGAGATGTGATTCCTAATGGTGTCCAAAAATAAAAGAATGTCATTAGTGTAGATAAGAATATTCGGGACCATTGATCCATAAATTCTTAGCATTGCTTTTTGAAACTTTGAAGGTGCAGCCTTGAATCTAAATGGCATCACTTTCCAATGGTAGTAATGGTCTAGAATGCAAAACGTTGTTTTTGGTCTATCTGCAGGAAAGATTTCAAACTGCCAAAATCCTGCCTTTAGATTAAATTTATTGAAGATTATCGCATGATGGAGATATTGAAATAGTGATTCCTTTCTAGGTAAAGGAAATTTATCATCTTCCAAGAATTGATTGAGTAGCTGATAATTGATAACAAGTCTGAGATTTCCTCTTGCTTGCTTTGATCACTTGTTGACATAAAACATTAGACAAACCCATGGAGAATCTATGGCTTCTATGAGTCCTTACTTTTGTAACCTTTCGAATTTTGTAAAGGCTAATTTGTAATGATCTGGTTTCATTCCTGGATGAGTAGCTTTTGTCGGAGTGGTATCCATGAGTGGTTTGAATGGTAGGTTGACAAAGAATTCTAATTTGTCTAGATAGGTCTGGTGCCCTTCTTTGTAAAATCTTCATGTGACTCTATACAAGATCGGGAGATTATGGATATTCATATTTTGGAGAATGGATCTAGATTTGTCGCAATATGGAAGAGTGTCAAAGATGCCATCCACAGAGTAATGTTTCTTTCCAAGTTTTGGAGTCCTTTTAGAGTCTAATTTATGGAGTAATTCCTCAGTATATCAATCCTACAAGTAATGATTTTTGGGGAATATCTAAGCCATAAAACTTGTGGGTTATTGTGCGTTTTGCCAGGAGTTTGATTATGATTGGTTTACTGATAAGATTAATTGTGAATGTTCACCATTTGCTGCCATAAATGTTTGAGAGCATGGTTGTCAGTACTATCTGGGGGTATGTCTGGGTATATGATTGATGCTATTGATTCAGTATCATAAAATGCAATCACTGCAATCTCATCTCCTTTTTATAGAATTGTCGCCTGTATTAGAGGAAGTTGAACTTGTGGTGATAAAGCAAAGAGTCCCATTATCATGGTTGCATCCTTAGGAGCTTATTTTGAAGAATCTAAGTCAGAAGAGCTAGAAATTCTTCTTCAAGGTCTATCTGTATTGCTAAAACAATATTTGGCTTGTACTCATTGTTTATAAAAAATAGAATCTTAAGGTCTTCATCTTCCTTGACTGGTAGTCTAAGGAAATTGATCTGAGCCATGAGCTTCTTTTTCTTGGATTTCTTGGGGGCAGTTTTTCACAAAATGACCAGACTCAAAACATTTGTTTGCTTTGTTTACTCCCCTTTTCCTTCCAAATCTGAGAAATTTGAACTTTTTGCTTCCGAATTTCGATCTTCTTGATAAATTTTTAGGCGTTTGAAGTCTTGGTAAGTTATGGAGTTTCTTTTAGTGAGATGAGCATCTTGGGGAACACATGGGGTTGTATTTGGAACAGTTAAGGTCTAAGGCCTTCATATTATGAGAGATTTCCTTATTAAACTTTCTGACATTGCAAAGCTATTGAAGGATTTGAAGAGATAACTGGTACAAATGACCTAGAGAACATTCTGTCGAAGATTTGATGTTGTTTACTAACCAATTAGAGCATTCACTTCCAAGAGGAGGTGGAAGAGAATTGAGATAAATTTGCTTAAGATTAGGGTTTTACATTCCTCCACTAGCATAAAATCTTTGACTCATCTGTTTGTAACGTTCTTCCAGGTGTTACAGCTTGAATGAAGTACACTTTATTTGAAGATATTTTGTCCTTATCAGTGTATCTTTTGATCTTGGGTCTCCCAGGAATTCTTCATACAAGATTTTCATAACTTGGTTGAGATTAAGAAGCATCAGAATGATTTGTTGTCTATATGCTCCCAAGTTAATCCACCAATGTTTTAATTGTCCACCAAGTTTGACAAGTATTGAAACTATGATTGCTTGAATTAGTTGGTCTTTTAGTAGTTTAGCTTCTCTGAGGTTAAGAATCTCAAGGAACTTATCATGCCATTTATCTATATGAAGATCATCAATTGAAAATGTTGGAGAAGGGGAGGCATCGGTAGGAGAGGAAGGGATAACGACAAAGGATTTTGACCTTGAGTTTCATTCTGTATTTCAAGCTAAAAAGAATCTTGTCCTTCATTTTGATTTTGATTAACCATAAAGAGGTTATTGAGAGGAAAGGGGGAATCTGTTGGTGTATAATTAGACAAAGGAGTTTCCAGTGGGTCTTGTTGCATGGTTTCCTTTTCAACCAAAATCTGAAGGGCTTTTGTGAGGAAATTGGTATTTCCATGACACGAGTTTATCATAAGCTGTGGATTTTGGGAGGTGGATGGTTTATGGGTTTGAGGTCTTTTGTGTGGGACTATAGTCAAGGACTGAAGGGTTTTTTGGACAAATAAGGGAGTATTTGATGATGATGATGGTTGGTGTAGTTGAGGGGTTTGTATATATGGTTCATGGGAAGTCTAGGTCTGGGTGCCTGTGGACATCTATGCTTGAAGAAGAGGAATTGGGGTATAATTAGTTAACCAAGAGCTTTTTGGTTTCTCCAAGTTATTGGAAAATGGTACCTGATATGATCGGGATAGTATTAATGGAATGCTTTGTGACAGTCCATAACTCCTTTATAGGTCTCTCAGCTATTCATAAAGATCCCTGATGTCACTTTCTTTTCTTGCACAATTTAAACTGAATCCCCATGTTTTGATCAACTATATCAGTTAATTATATCTGGCTTATATATCCTCCTTTAATTGATCAATAAGAGCAACCACTTTTGCATGATAATCTCGAAGTTGATTAGTCATGGTCTAGTGGTGGAGATCAACATTTTGATTATGGATTTTCTACAGGAGATGAATCTCTTGTAACTTGTGGTTCTGAGCCAAAGCAATCCAAGTCTACCAATTCAGCGTCCTTTCTGCAGGAGAGATGGTTGGTTTTGAGCCATCTACTTGCACAACTGATGGTGTTGAAATCGTCCATGAATGGGATTAGGAGTCTTCAAACTGGAGGGGAGGAAATTCTATCATTGGTTTAACAAGATAGATCACCAAACAAGGAATGTTGTTGACTTTGGTTGCGAAATCGTCTTGACTTTAATAGATTTGGGTTGGGTCATCATCTTCCAACTTTGAAATTGCTGCATTACAACATCTTTACTAGGTTTGTTGGGGTCTTCATCCTCCTCCTCATTATTCTCCTGTTCTATATCTGGGGCATTTAGGGGATCTTCTGAATAGATGACATAGAATTAGTAATGACTGGGGTTGGGTTCTCCCAAGAGGCCAACACGAGGGTCACCTCTTTTATATAGCTTTTCTAACTTCCATTGGGTATATGTAGGATGGTGTCTCTTTAGTCTCTAATTTTTGGACCTTCATCTTCATTATCATTGTCTGATTCTTCATCATTATCAACAAGGCATGACTCGCATGAGCATATATCAAAATATTTGTGTCCCTTGGCATCTTAAAATGGATAAATTAGAGCCCCTTTATCTATAAAATATAAGATTGGGATTGAACTTTGAAAGCAACATGCTTCATTATCAGGAGGACTAGTTTGTTGTATCTTGCTTATAGTTAGGAAAGGATTATTTTAGACTGGCCTTTTTAACTCAAAAGAGATACGAAAAAATCTATCTGGTTGGCTTGTGAATTGTGCTATTGATTGCTGGATGGGTCGAGGTTGTTGGTTTTGTTCATAATGTGTGATCTAAGAGGTGGGAAGGAGTTTTAATAGTTCTTTCCATTTGATTTGTCTGGGGATTTGAGTATGAATAGGGGTATGCTTAGAGTTGACTATTACAAGAAGAGTTTCATCATGTAAAACTGGAGTCGTCAGATCAAATGCATGATTTTGAACTCTGTAAGCAAATTGGTAATGGAGGATAGCTACTGGGGTAGTTTGAACAAGATGGTTTCCTGTGATCTGGATCTGAAGTTTTAAATAGGTAGTCAAGTGGGTATCAATAAGAGGGAGCTTAGGAGGGCTATTCTCAAAACTATGGAAGACCTCTTCTACCATAAAAACTCAGGGCAAGTCTCAAAGCGCCAAAATGAAGGTGGGTATATCCATTTCTTTTCTAGGCTTGGCGATGTGGTAGGGGAAGATCAAGAGAAAGGAGTTGCTCTCTCTCAGTAGCTGAGATGTACAACTATGTTAAAGATGTAGTAAATATAATTCTCCAGCTATTTTTGATAGTTTAGAAAAGATTTTTGTAATCTTTTGTAAGCCCCTTTTTATGAGTTTTGATATATATTATATAGATATAATAAATAAGACTCTTGTGGAACAATATTTCTGCATAGTACGCATATTGATATACAGAATCAATATTAGAGCACCTATTAATGGAGGTGGATGAAAACAAAGATGATCTAGGTAATGACATAATGTCGAGAAAATACCAGATGATGTCTATGGATGACTTACAGTCTTCTCCTAAATGTCTTACCACATCCTTCGGACTATAGTATTTCTCCTAATATGTGAGCACCTGATGAATGAATTTAGAAAGTAGATGTTTTAATGTGAAACCTGAAACTAAAGATGAGATCTAAGCTTTAATACCACTAAGATAGTATCAAAACAGTAAAACAAAAAAATAAATAAGAACAATGATTAAATATGTGGCATTGTTAGACCAAATCTTTGTCTTGTAAAAGACCTTTGGACTAGTAGTTTGCAAGTTCTGATACCACTAAGACAGGATCAAAACAATAAAACCTATAAGACAAAACAATAAATAAGAACAATGATTAAATATGTGGCGTTGTTAGAGTAGATCTATATTTTGTAAAAGACCTTAGGACCAGTAGCCCGCAAGTTCTACCTATAAGACAGGACCATATTCCTTTGATCTACGTCAAACTATATCTAACTACTAGTTGGGGTGCTATCTCCTGAAAGAGTGCTAAACAGTTTTTTATGGTCTCTTTTACTATGGTAGTAGAGTTCATAACGTGTTATGAAGTGTCCAATCACGAAATATGGCTGTGGAATTTTGTCATAGGGGTGCACGTAATAGATGGAATTGATAGAACACACAAATTATTTTGTGACAATAATTCAACAGTTTTATATTTCAATAATAACAGGAGTTCAGTGAAGTCAAATCATATAGATATCAAGTTTTTAATCATTTAGAAAAGAGTTCAGGGTGGACAGTTGTCTATAAAGTACGTTAATGCCAACTCCATGATTATGGATTCGCTTACTAAGGGATTGCCACCCTAAGTGTTTCATGAGCACACTGCTCGTAAGGGTGTCATATCATTTGAAGATATTTAGTTTTAGTGGGAGTTTGTAAACTTTTGAATACTTTTCTAATATAGGCACATTTTTGTTATTAGTTTATGGATATTTTGAGATTATTTTGTACAAAAATATAGTTTTTGGTTTATTCATACTCCGATTTTGGTAAGTTTTGATTTCACTAAGTTTTTAGGTGAACCAGTTGAAATATGCATGTTAAGATCACATTATATAAAATTTTCATACTACACATCCATATCATTTAGTTATATCAGCATATATGACCACTGATGGGTTGAATCATAGCAAATGTAATGCATGCCGCGTTGATCCCATATTGGTATGATTGATGGATCATATTGCTTATAGATACTTTTCGATGACGACAATAAAGTTGAACTCATACAGTTATTTTTGTAATACATAATTATAAAGTTACACATATAGCTCAAATGTGAGATTGTTGGATCTTTAATTCAGCATTGAATATATATGTGAATAATTATATGTTATAAACTATCATATAAGATTGAGTTCATTTAAAAGTGATCTACTGAGATTTAGATAATTTGGACTCTAATGTATCTGATAGGTATAAAATTTTAATGCATAGAGATATAAGGGGTATTTCTTATTTTCATGATAGGTTAAGATAGAAATATCAAAAGATAACATAGTTATCCATATATAGTGGTTATGATTACATGGGACTTTCAGCTCTCCTATCATCCCATCATTTGGAGAGAATACTAAGAAAGAAGTTAAAGGATTCTATCAGAAATATGTGTAGATCGGGAAGGCAAATCTCACGGCTCTAAACAATAATTTATCATTATGGATTTAGGTACGGTTTTGTTTATGGTTTTAATAATTTTTGGTGATTTAATATGGAATTTTGGATGCATTAATTTCCTAACACATGAATCCAGTAAAATTTTTTCCTTCATATCAAATTTTGTTCCATTATTTGGGTTTGCATCAAATTGTCACATTTGTCTTGGGAAAAGAAAATACAAGTCTAACTTGATGAGGTAACAAATTAAAAGCTCCCATAATTTTCGTCAAGACATTCAACATTTGCAGAAGTTTGATAATTATGACAAATTATTATTGGAAATGATTGATAAAGAAAAAAAAGAATTAAAAAAAGAAATCACATTTCATAATAATATTTTTTGAACTTTAGTTTTTTTGGTCTAATAAGAATGAGACTAAAGTAGTAAGGACAGTTGTATCTCATATTCCTTGGTCATTAGTCAAAAAGTGGGTTTGTGCATTTAATATTAAATGGGAAAATAACTATTAATTGTGTTGAATGTGGGTTATGGTTTTACAGATACAGACTCCTTGTTAACCCGAGCGTTTATCGTCAAAGGGATGTGATACCTGCAAAAACCGTCGGAGGATGCTCCGGCGGGAGGACTCCGACGCTCAAGTCAGAAAAGAGCGATTTTCGTATGAGAGGAAAAAACAGACTAAGGGCTTGAGGGAGTGATTCCCCATGATCAAAGTGCCTAATGTGTAAGGTCCATAGAGCGTACCTATCTAGGAGGGTTTTGAAATATCTTATATCTGTGAGAGTCGTGCGCCGTTGGAGTGTTTCAACCCTACTTTCTTTACTAAACCGATCCAGAAATTTTGGGATTCAATATTTCGAATTGATTGTAGTCTTTATCCTTTGGGAAACTTTCGTATTAAAGAGAGAAACTTTCTTTAACTGAATCTTTAGAGTACTATCCGCAGTGAGGGACAGGAGTTAATAGGATACTTTGGTCTTCATTTGGAGTCGTTGGTATCGTTAGCTATCGATCGGTAGTTTGACTGATGAAGGGTCTTCAGAGCTCTTTCGGCTGAGGAGCCGACCATTGGATGCCCGATCGGGGTGATTGTCTTCGTTCAGTGAATCCTATCCGTTTGACGAGGCGACTGAGACCCTATCTGTCGGGAGATCAGGATGACTAAGGCCCTTCGTTTGTGAGACCTGGGTGACTAAGACCCTTCAGTAAGCAGTTATAAGGAGTATTCAAACATTGGCCGGTAGTCATTCCTTGTGGACTTTCGGTAGATAATCATATATGAACCTATATCGGTAGCTGTCCTTTGTGGGCTTTTCATGTGGCCCTTTCTCAAGCTGACTCATCGGATCAAATCCTAGATTCCGATCCCATCAAATTGTTTTCTTAATTTTTTTTAAAGAAAAACTAATAATATACACTTTGTATGTTTGAGACGAATTTATCCAAATACAAATAATATTTAAAATGACAAAGTTATTATTTTGAAATTGTATTGGTGGAATTTAGGTTTGAAATTTTTACTAAAGAGCTTAGAATTTTGAGTTGCTTAGTTAATGTGTTGTCTCATGCTCTTGTGAACTTCAAAAATTCATTCTACTATTTTTAGTGAGATAGATTAATTTATTTTGATTAAAGTTTTTCATTTGGATTATATCTTTTTTAAACAGTATCATTTATTTTTAAGAGAGGGTGAATCTTGGCATAATAATTGAGTTATTCTTTTGGTGACCTCGAGGTTACGGATTCGAGACGTAAAAATAGACTCTTTGTAAAATATAAAGAAAAAACTGTGTATATATACGTACACCTTTTCTCTACCCCGCACTAAGTTAGAAAATATTTTGTGTACCGAATGATCCCTTTATCATTTATTATTAAGAAATTGCACAGAAGGAAAACTTAATACAAACTAAACTGAATAAACATAAGACTTTTGAAACAAGGACTGTCTAAACTAGATTAACCAAGGGACTGCAAAGCAATCGTAGAAAGAAAATAAGTGGAATTGTAGCCGATGATGACAAACTGAATATTCAGCAATGAAAGGAAAAAATCATTAAATTTGGAGTTATTATTCTTTTGTGATTTTTCTGAATAAAAAATTTTACTATAAAATTTAATTAAATTTTATCATTTGTGCTACGCAAAATAACTTAGAAATCTCCTAGTTGATTTGGGACTAAAATACAAAATTTCATTAAAGTTTGCTAGTTGATTTTAATTTAATTAAATCATAATATTTAATTAATTTCAATTCTTTTTTTTTTTTTACTGGTTTGTGATTTCCCATATTAGTAGAAAATTATTGTATTCAAGCAATAAAAATTATAAGTATATTTGAATTCTATAATTTTTATGAATTTTATATCAACTTTTTTTTTTCTTTTTAATGGAAAAGATAGCTAAGGTGAGAGATCAACTCGAGATTGACGACCATCTAGAGATGTTTCCCATTAGAGATTCATGAGCATTATCATAGTAACTCAATTATATTTTTTTTTTACTAATTAAGGTAATATGTAATTTGTTTAAAAATGAAGAATTCCTAAAAAAAGAAATGAGTCGACATGAAGAGTTGATAAGTCAAGTACATTCAACTCGAGAGGGAAACAAGTTGATCCACATGAACTCAGAGTCAACTTACATAAATTCAGAGTTTTGAAAGATAAACTAGCCTAACCTGTGTAAAATTAAAGAAGTCAACCTATGAAGGTAACAAATCGACCTACGTCAATGCAAGATACGGAAAGGCCTGTGTCATTAAACTCAAGTCGACTTGATACAAACACGAGTCTACCTACACTAGCTTGAACTTTATAAAACACCAGCTCAAGTTGACCAGAGTGAAGCATGAATCGACCTGCACTAATTAGATCTTAGAAATTCAAAGCAATAGGAAAACATAAGTCGACATGATTTGGAAGCGAGTTGACCTACTCAAAGGAGTATAATTGATGAAGCACCGAAACTAATCAAGATACAAGTCAACTTGAAGCAAATATGAGTCGACCTATATGAGTAGTGAAATGAAAATGCTTAAGTTAAATGGAGCATGAGTTGACCTAACATACACATGAGTAGACCTACATACATCTATAATAGAGAAATGCTAGTACAAGTCGACCTAAAATGAATACAAGTTGACTTGCATGAGCAACAAAGTGAAAATATTTAAGCATCATCATTACAAGTCAACCAGAAGTGAATACAAGCAAACTTGCATGAGCAGCAAGGTAAAAACACTTAAGTGGTATGAAACCCAAGTCAACCTAAAGTGAATACAAGCCGACTTGCATGAGCAACAAAGTAAAAAAACTCATGTAGAATGGAGCACAAGTCAACCTGACATGCATATGAGTTGACCTACACTAGCTTGGACTTTACAAAAATACAAAACTTAGTCAACCTAAAGTAAGAAGAAGTTGACTCGATGTGAGTAATGTTTAGTATGTGTAGAAAAGCTATTGAATAATAAATAAAGCTCAACAACCTTCAACGATTATGTTTGGTGTATTTATGGAAGCTCAATAGCTCTTTTATTCTCACTATATAAATTCAATACTTCAAGTGAAGAAGACAACTTTTTTGAGAATTATTAACATGATTATCTAACTGCATGTTCTGTGCAAGATTTTCTTTGTGTGTTGTATTCTATCTATACTTTAATGGTTTACTGAAATTAAAGCTTTATTTATTGTACATTTGTTTCACTTGTAAATCTCTATAAAAAACCATGTTGGTAAAATATGTTTTGATAATGAGGAAAACTAGGTTTGGTCTCTTATGAAGTGATGTCTCACTTCAATATGCTTGGTTCTTGAGTGATGGATTGAAGTGTTAGTTAAGCGAAACTAGGGCTTGATAATGAACCAATCAATAAACCAAACTAAAGCTGAGGATGAGGAAGTAAGCCTAAGTTTGATGATGAGCAAAATAGGTTAGACTAATGAAATATTAGTTTAGAGGAAAATAGGATAAGTTAGGGATGATAAAAGACAAGTATGATTTTTAGCTCAGAAGAAGTTGACTTACCCTCATACATAAGTTGACTTGCTTATATTAGAATTGCCTTTAGGTTAGACAGAATATTAAAATAGTTGACTCATGAAAGAACATAAGTCGACTCACTATAGGTATATAGAACAAAGTGAGCTGTACGACAGTAGGAGATGTGATCAGCCACAACTCATGTTGTTGTCGAGCAAACTGCCAAATAAGATATATTAATACAACTGAATGTGTCTAAGACATTTATCCAATCTCCACTTGTGTCAAAATTCAAACTTGAATGATTGCTTGAAGAATGCCAAGTAACCTCCTAAGTTAATCTATCGCTGAGCAGTTATTCCTTCATCGCAAGTGGTGACAAACAATGTTATCCAGGCAAACCTTAATGAAACCTCAACATTTTCAATACTTATAAGCCATCTTTGATAATTTATTGATTGCTCGAGTCAGTTTTCCAAAAAGATCAGATTTGCTTGGAGCTGCCTGTGTTTCCCGACAAATGCACCTAATGTCAGGCCAACTCCAATATTTGATTATCCAGGCCAATCATAATAAAACTTCATAATATTCAGTATTCACAAGCCATTTTTGATAATCTAACGATTGCTCAAGTTAGATTTCTAAAATAATCACAAATGCCCATAGATGTTTGCGTCCTCGACCAAATGACACTGAATGCCAACTCATATGTTATCCTCTTTGTTCGAGCAAACCTTTACAAATACTTCTTGACAACTTTGGAACTTCATTGTACATTAATTAAGCAAGCACATGCCTAGATTTACGTGCCTAAATGATAAAAGTGCCAAGGACTTAGATTGGCTCATGAGACATTAAGGCTAGTTAACTTGCATAGGAGTAGCAGTCGACTCACATGCCTAGAGAGGACTGAGCCATGAGCACAATGAGCATGCACTGCATTGGTATGACATTAGCATGGTACAGACCTGGCACGAGCATGACACGAGTATCAACATACCACAAGCCATTGTATTAAGCCACAGCACATATGATCACATTTGGTAAATGGCCAAGTCGACTTGCGGTTTTACACTAGTCGACTCACCTCATCATGACTTAGAAAAATTTTTAAGTATGGAGGTGAAGTACCGATCCTTTGATGTTTAAGAATCAATCCTCTTATGTGTAAAACATGGGCAAGTTGACTCTTAAAATGGTAATGGTCAACTTGCATAAAGTTTGCTCTATACAAAACATTTTACAAGCCCAAGGACATGAGCAACCCTAGTGGATAATGTCATAAAACACCTTAAAATGTTAAAAATTCAGGTTTGACTAATCCATGGGAGACCAAATACTTGAAAATACGGGTATTTAAAATATCAAAAAATTGAAAATTAAAAAAGGCAGTATTTGTCCCCCATGTATCAATTAGGTTAAAACTTATTTTTTCATAATTTTTCTAAGTCGTTAATCCTTTGAACAAAACTTAGCCAAAAATCAAAACTGAAACTTTGTTCTTTAAAGGGAAAGTTGACATTTTATTTTTAAGGAATTAGGTTTTGAAACATTTTTTATTGAATCCAAATGAGAGTATTTCCTTATTTATATGTAATATCTTAAGTAAATGGTGTAAAAGCTCAAAAATAAAAATTAGACATTTACTTAAATGATTATTGTTAAGTAAATAAGGAAGCTGACTGAGAGAGCACTAAGCCACGCAATGAGCCATCCTGCATATTCATAAAGCATAAACACTCAAGCAGGTTTAGGTACCTAGTTGACTCATCAAATTGTAGGAGTCAACTCAACATGAAGGCATAAAGGTTGGCCGATCCTTGTACTCATGAGTATCGATCCTTGTACTCATGAGTACCGATCCTCAGCCATGTTCAAGTTCAAAATTTGACCTGAGGCATATACATCGTCAACTTGTATGGATAAGGGTAGTCGACTCATTCAAGCACTGAAAAGGAAAATAGCCAAGCACAGTGATGAGTACCGGTCCTTAAAGATTGAAGTACTGATATTTGGAACTATTCACAGAGATAAGTTGAGAAATAGTCGACTACGAAGACAAAGGCAGTTGATTAACTCATAAAGGAACACAACAGAATCCATAAACATAGTCAACAAGTATGAAAAAGTGGTTAACTATCGTAAGAGTAATAGCTAGTTTTAGAAAAGTAGAATTGAGCATTTAATGAGCCTTAGCAACTCTCAAACGGCTAGTTTCAACAATTAATGAGCTCCAAAGGTCAGAATATCTTGAGAGGCTATTAATACAACCACTATTGAAGACCAAAAAACTCTTACGAAGAAATTGAATACATTTATTATGCATTAACATTCTCGGTTTTTTGTGTCCTTTAAATGTTTTAATCTAGGCATTAAAGGCTCAAGCTTGTATCATCTTTGTACTCTTATAATCCTGTAAGAGATCAAGAAGAGAGGGTCTTTTTGATCTGGAATTCAATTGTTTGTGAGAGACAAGTTATGGTTTACTAGAGCCGTGAAGTCTAGTGTGAATGTTTAGGAGCAACACTTGTAAAGGTTTGAGTAGGATCTGGGAATCCAATTGATTGCACTATTTGGGGATTAGTGGATTGAAAACTCCAGGTGGAGCCTGGGAGTGGACGTACACTGCGAATGATTAAACCACTATAAATAGTTTGTGTCAATTTTTCATCCTTCTACTCTCCTCTATGTATTCAAGTTTTAAATTCTTAGAAAGTTCCATAAAGTGCCAAACCACCCATTCACCCCCTCTAAGTGGTTCTTACAGACCCAAAAAAAGAGTTCTTTAGGTTTGAGCATTAAAGTGTTTGAGTAAAACACGAAAGGTAAACTAACACCTGTTGAAAGCTAGTGGATAATGTTTGAGAGAAACACTATAAGGTTCGACTAGCAAATGTGTAAACTAGTTGGTTGTACTATTTTTTGAGAAAATAGTCGATTAGAAAATTCATGTAAAGCCTGAGAGTGAACATAGTCAAGGGAGGGTGGAACCACTATAAATCTAGAGTGTTAATTTTCTTATTCTTCAATTAATCTCTCCTTAAAACCTAGAAAAATCTATAAGTGTCGAAAACAACCTATTCACCCTTTCTTAGTTATCCATACTATGCTCTATAATTGGTATCAGAGTGGGTCTCTTAGTGAAAGTTCTAACAATCTCAAGTGAAAAGATTGATAATAACACTTAATGGTGATAGCGTCCTATTCAAAACTTGCTCAAACAACATAGCACCATTTTTCTTCAGCGACAATTACAACTACTGGAAGCAGAGAATGAGGAATTTCATCATAGTCGAGGATCAGGCAGCATGAGAAATTATAGAAGAAGGAATTGAATTCTTGACTGAAGAAGTTGATGGTGTCAAGGTTTGAGCAAAGATGAAGAGTATGACTTCAGAGGAAAACAAGGCATATAGAGCAAATTATAAAGCTGTCAACTTACTTCATCTTGGTCTGAGCTTAAATGAATATAATAAAATCTCTTTGTGCATAACTACTAAAGAAATTTGGACGAGATAAGAGGCCACATATAGAGGGACAAATTAGAAGCATGCAAATCTATACTTTATGGCATTGGAGGAAGAAAAGATGAGCTAAGTTCTTGCTCCTCTTTTGATTCTTTTGATGATGATGATGAAGAATTTTCTGTAAATGAAATTCATGAGACTCTAATTGAAGCATTTAAAGAACCTAAGAAGATGAAACATAAAAACTTAATATTAAAGAAAATGATGATTGACATAGAAAAAGAATCAAATAAATTAAAAATAGAAAATGAAAAGATAAAAGAAGAGAATTAAATTTTGAAAGAAGAAAAGAATAATTTGCACACTCAAATTAAAAAAGGAAAGTGAAAGGGTTAATGAACTGCAAACTGAAATTGAACTATAAAGAATGAAAAAGTGAATATGTGCAATGAAAAGGGTAAAAATAATAAAAGAAGATTCAGTAAATGAACTTGAACCCAAAAGAAAGGAATAAAAAGTTGAACTTATCGTTAATAAAATTTGTTCAAGGCCAAAAAAAAAAAATGGATGCTATCTTGGGCACATAAAGAGCTATTTTTCATAAAGTAGGATTAAGATATAATTATGTTAAAACTCATAAGAAATTAGATATATTCTTTGTTCCTACTTCAAAGAATGTTAAATAAGAAAGAAGATGTCATAATTGCAAGAAGATTAGATACAGTGCACATCATTGCAACTTAGGAAACACACTAATAATAAAACTAAAAGACCAACAACTTATCTCAAATACACTTACTGTTTTAAGCATGATCATTCTATAAATAATTGCTTCTTTAGGAACCATTCACTTGGTAAAACAAGTTTGTAGTGGATTTCGAATCCAAGAAAATTTGGATACCAAAGGCCAAAACTTAATTGAATCTCTGTGCAAAGATTTTTTGAAGGT
Organism: Dillenia turbinata; assembly: GCA_037126225.1. Lineage (NCBI taxonomy): Eukaryota > Viridiplantae > Streptophyta > Magnoliopsida > Dilleniales > Dilleniaceae > Dillenia > Dillenia turbinata. The sequence continues at coordinate 10,921,832 of JBAMMX010000010.1, read as the reverse complement.
TATGGCTACTGGGAACACATGGTTTCTAAATAGTGGGTGCTCCAAACACCTAATGGGAGGCACCACAAAATTCAGAAGTCTACAAGAGAAGAAAGGAGGCAAGGTTATCTTTAATGGCAACTTTAAAAGTAGAATCATCGGTATAGGAAGCATAGGTAACTTTACAACCAAAACTAAGCATGTTTTACTTGTTAAAGATTTAAAACATAATCTACTTAGTATTAGTCTATCATGCAATAAAGGATATATGGTGACTTTTGATTCTGTTGCTTATTTAATAATTAACAAAGAAAACAATGAAATAAAGTTCACAAGAACTAGGTAAGGAAACATCTATATAATTAATTTTGATAACATAGGAGAGGTTGATAAAGCATGTTTAATGGCAATAATTCATGAAAATGCATGTCTATAGCATAGAAGATTAGGACATGCAAGCATAGATTTAATTTCAAAACTAGCAAGAAAAGAAATAGTTAAAAGATTACCAAGAATGAAATATGAGAAAGATAAATTATGTGATGCTTGCATAAAAGGTAAACATGTTAGAACATCATTCAAATCTAAAAACATAGTTTCAACCAGTGGACTTGTAGAATTACTGCATATAGATTAATTTGGACAAGTTAGAATGCAGAGTCTAGAGGAAAGCATTATGACTTTGTGATAATAGATGATTACTCTAGGTGTACATGGGTGCTTTTCTTAGTTAAGAAAGAAAAGGTTAGTGATCATGGAAAGGAATTTGAAAATAGATTGATGTAGGAATTGTATGAGGAGAATGGAATTGATAATAACTTCTCAACCCCTTGGACTCCACAACAGAATAGTGTTGCGGAAAGGAAGAATAGAACCTTAGAGAAAATGGCTAGAACAATACTTTGTGAAAATAACTTAGCCAAATATTTTTAGGTAGATGCCGTGAATACAATTTGCTATATATTAAATAGAGCATTAATTAGGCCAACATTAAAGAAAACACCTATGAACTCTATAAAGGTAAGAGCCTAACATAGGATTTGGATGTAAATGTTTGGTTTTAAATAATAGAAAAGACTCCCTAGGAAAATTTGTTACTAAGAGTGATGAGGGTATCTTCTTAGAATATTTAATCAATAGCAAGACTTATAAAATTTACAATAAGAGAACTATGATAGTTGAAGAATCCATCCATACTCAATTTGATAATGGTGACCCTTCTAGCAAGAGACATATATGTTTTAATGATGGAAACATGGAGGAACAAACATAAGTTAAAATGCTGAGAACAAAACAGAAGAACAAGACTCAGATAATAATTCATAAAATAAAGAATAAGATAATGAAAAAGAAGACAGAAATGATGATCCTAAAGAAGTTTGATTCCCAACTCTAAGAAAGAGTGTAAACGAAGAAAACATATTTGGGATCTTAGGTTTTAGAGTGATGACTAGATCTGCTCTTCAAAATTAATGAAAATATGTTACATTTATCTCTCAAATAGAGTCTAAAAATATAGATGATGTGTTGGAGGATGAAACTAGGTACTAGCAATACAAGAACTAAATCAATTTAAGAGAAATAGAGTGTGGGTTTTGTTCCTAGATAAAAAAAAAACTCAGTTATAGGAACTAAATATGTTTATAAGAACAACTAGATGAGTATGGAACTATTACTAGGATTAAGGCAAGATTAGTAGTTTAAGGGTATAGTCAAGAAGAAAGAATAGACTTTGAGAAGACTTATGCCCCTATAGTAAGATTAGAAACAATTAGAATGCTACTTGCCTTCTCCCACTTCATGAATTTTAAGCTATATCAAATGAACGTGAAAAGTGCATTTCTAAATGGCTTGGTTTATGAAACAAGTATGTAGAGCAACCCCCTGGTTTAGAAGATTTTAAGCATTCAGACCATGTGTTTAAATTGTCTAAAGTTTTATATGATTTGAACTAAGCTCCAAGAGTTTAGTATAAAAGATTTAGCAATTTCTTAATAGAAAATGATTTTGAAAGAGACAAGATTGACACAATATTGTTCATTAAAAGAAAAAGGCAAAGAAATCTTAATAATGCAAATCTATGTAGATGATATAGTATTTAAAGTAACAATTAAAACTGTTTATCAAGAATTTGCTAATATAATGCATGCTGAGTTTGATATGATCATGATAGGTGAGTTAAATTATTTTTTAGTATTGCAAACAAAACAAATAGACAATGGAATATTCATCCAAATTTACCGAAGAGCTTATTAAGAAATTTGGTTTTAGTGAAGCTAAAGGAAATGCAACCCTAATGAGCACCTCAGTAAAGCTTGATAAAGATGAAGAAGGAAAATCTGTGTGCTCTAAACTCTATAAAAGCATGATAGGTTCACTATTGTACTTAATTGCATCTAGGCCTGATATCCTATTTAGTGTATATGCTTATGTGCTATATCTCAATTTAATCCTAAGGAGTCACATTTAGCAGTAGTGAAAACAAATTTTAGGTATCTAAGAGACATGCTTATATACAAGCTTTTAATCTAATTCTAAGGAGTCATATTTATCAATTGCATAGATGTTCAGATGTTGGTTTTACTAGATGTATGTTAGATAGGAAAAGCACAAGTGACACTTGTCAATTTTTTTAGACTATGTTAGTATCTTGGTCATCTAAGAAACACAATAGAGTTGCCACTTCAATTATCTAGATAGAATATATTACTGCTAGTCAGTGTTGTGCACAAATCTTTTGGATAAAGTATCAATTGAAAGACAATGGTTTAGATTTAGAATGCATTCCCATAAAATGTGACAACACTAGTGTAATTAACCTAACAAAAAATCCAGTTCATCATTCTAAAACTAAATATATAGAAGTGAGACATTACTTCATTAGGGATCATGGGCCAAAGAATAATACCATTCTTGAATATATTGAGAAAAGAAAACAAATTGTAGATATTTTCATAGAACCCCTAGATAAAAATAGATTTTATAGTTTAAGAAGGAAATTAGGATTGATGAATTATGAAGAACAATTTTAGGTGGCATTTGGTTCACACTCAAGAATCAGAATTAGAATCAGAATTGAAAACCTTAGAAATCAGAATCAGAATCGAATTTCAATATTAATTATTTGATTCAAATTCTGGAATAGATATCATTACCATTACTAATGTTTGGTTTATATATCTTTCGGAATGAAAATCATATAAATGCCAATTTTATCCTTGATAAAAATGTCTTAAAATTAATATTTTTAAAATTTTATATTATTTTCTAAAATTAAAATTAAAATTATAATCTATTTTAGTTTCTTTAATTTTATTTTATAAGCATTTTAATTAATCAAATATTTTACTTAAAAATTTAAAACAAAAATTTGGATAAAAAGAATTACAACATTTTATTTTATAAACCTTTTTGATGAGATATAGCCCAATGCCCATTTCGAAGGGTTAGTGCTTAAAAGGCCCACACATGAGGCTCACAAAGGATAGCTAACGACTGATGGGCTAGTACAGCCCGGTATTATTGAATGACTACTCTCTATGGCTAGTTAACTGATCTACCGAAGGGTCTAAATCGCCCTATCTCCCAAATGATAGGGTTTTAGTCATTTCGTCTATAAAACGAGATTTGCCAAGTGAGATTTACCTCATCGATCGGATACTTAGCTCTTGGTTCACCGAACGAACAAGCCTGAAGGCTTCGCATTGGCTAAATGACCGTCTGGAGGCCAACGGCCTTATTGATTCTACGGAGAGGTCAAAATACCCTAAGGACTCTGATTCCCTACTGAAGAGTAGTATCTCTAGGATCCTTCAATAAGGAAAGGATTCTCCCGAGTAACGAAACTTTCCATATGTAAAGATCAAGAATATCTCAGAATATTTAATTCTCAAGATTTCTGGATCATCTCCGTAAGGAAAGTGGGCTTGCAATGCCCCAAAAGCATACGACTCTACTAGGTATAAGACACCATAAAACCTCTAAGTCAGGTATGCTCTCTCGGCCTTACACACTAGTCACAGGGAACCTCTTCCTCTTTAAAGCTCTCAGTCTGTTTCTTTACATTTGAAAACCACTCTTTCTGACTTGAGTATCGGAGTCTCTTCCACTGGATCACCCTTTGACGATTTTTACAGGTCTTATATCCCGTTGACGGCAACCATTCGAGTCATTAAGGAGTCGGTATCTATAGAGCTACAACCCAGCTTTAATAGATTGGCGCCGTCCGTGGGAATAGACTAGAGCAACCACCTTTGTAAGACTAACAAATCGATTATGCAATCGTGCCTCCAAAGAGAAGAACCAGGATAATTTCAAAAGCCGCCCCCACTATAGACGGGCGCATCGCGACACCCATTGAAGCTGCCCTTCCGGTGGTGCCTGATCACTCCATTCGTGATCGTATGGTCTCCCCCCGACCATCTCACCCGGAGCAGGTCCCACAACCTGCGATTCAAGAATAGCTGACATGGCCCTTGTACCGGAACGAGTTAGCCATCCCCAGATGGAGAGGCTAGAATCAAAAATCCAAAATATGAGCAAGCAATTGGAGGGCCTCAGCCAAGCCCTTAGGCCTGAGGGCTAGTCTTTCGTCGTGGGATCTAGGCATCCCCAGCGACGACCATCACCCCTACGCTGCAAATTGTCAGAAGCTTCCCATTGATACCCTGATGACATGAGAAAACAGGTCGAGCAACTTATGGTGGACGAACTCAAAAGAGTAGGAGTGTGGAAAGACGAGGATCCCTTTGACTCATCGGGGGCAATACCTTTTGGTACGAAGGTTTCCATGGAGCCCATACCGCGGGCATACTTTTACCTTCTATGGAGGGGTACGACGGAACGACTGATCCCCGTGATCACACGGCTCACTTTGTGACGATAATGGTCTCAAGAGACATGCCAGTTGTCACGAGGGTCTCAATGGCGAAGTTAGGAATGCACTGACGTGGTTTAATTCACTCCCACCCTTCAGCATCCAGACCTTCTCCTAACTTCGCCAGATGTTCGAGACTCACTTCGTGATCAGCCGAGAAGCCAAGAGAAAGTCCACATCGCTTTTTTCGGTACGCCAGAGAGATGACGAACCCCTAAGGGACTTCCTAGAGAAATTTAAGATCGAGATGATGAAAATCTTGGCTCTAAATCACTCTATTGCACTAGTTGCGCTACTGACTGGACTACGGCCTTCGGGCATGAAAACATTGATCATGAAGAATCCTCCTGCTACCGTCTAGGAATTCAATGCCCAAGTGAAAAAATATATAGTCACTGAAGATGTCGAGGCGTTCGATCACAAAGGAGACCGATTTGTTTGAAAGGAACACAACTGGTCACCTGAGAGGTCCCCACTGAAGAAGAGCCGAGTAGGTCTCCCCTCTCCGCGGAGGTATAATAACTACACCCCTCTGAATGATACCCCTACCTGGGTCTTATCCTTGATCAGAGATAAGCCATACATCCAGTGGCCTCCACAATCGACCGAAAGTGACCCCAACAAGGACAGAACCAAGTACTGCCATTTTCACCATGATTACGGTCACACAACAGATGATCGTAAGAAGTTAAAAGACGATTTAGAGTTTCTGGTGTGCCATGGGAAGCTACAAGAGTTCATCAATAGGGAGGAAAGAAATGCTCCCCATCGTTTATTGATATGAATTGCCATAACGTGACGGGTCGGAGGACCAGCAAGTTGTTCGGCTGTCGACCGACAGAAGGGACGGAGTAATACTCCAGGTCCAGGATGGGTACATCCTTCAGAAACTTTCCCATTCCTCTAACGATCCGGGTTCTCAGGATCACCCGTTCGGAAACGAGGCAGGGTGCCTAGTCATGCCGATCTTCTATTTCCCGAAGTCGCCTCCTTCTGCCCCATAAGAAGTTCTAGCAATGGATGCCAACAAACAACCTGGGGGCAAGAGGCCCATCATTGGCTTTACGGACGAAGATCTAGTTGGGGTAGACTTGAGCCGTCATGACCCCCTCGTAACGACCACTAGGATCGGGTACTACGAGGTCAGAAGGATCTTTATCGATCAGGGAGCAGGCTGTAATCTTCTACATTGGGATGCTTTTAGATGAATGGGGTTTATGCCCACCCTTCTCCAACCCCATGCGGTCCCGGTCAAAGGTATCTTAGGCGAATGTATATACCCTAAAGGTATTATCTCGCTTTCGGTTACCCTTGGCACACTTCCCAATCATGCGATAGCTCCTATTGTATTTAATGTGGTAGGTCTTCCTTCGCTCTACAACATCATTCTGCGTAGGCCGGGCTTGAACGCCCTAGAAGCTCTGCCCAGGACCAAGCACATGAAGATTAAGTTCAGAATGTCACGGGGGATAAGAACATTGTCATGTGATACGGAGCCTTCGACTTTTGCCCCCAAATAATCACCAGGGTATGCTCCTATCAGTCTTTTCTCTTAAATGTAAGGGTATTCTCCAATTAGCGAGGTATTGTTTTGACAGACTTCTTATTCGTATATTCCCTACATAACGGAAGGCCTGAGTTGCCCTGTTCCTACTGAGCGCCAGGCCTAAGTCACCCTAGACTTACCGATCGGGCATGTCATCAAAAGGATGAAACTCCCCGAGCAGGTGGACACGACCCCTATCTAAAGTTTTCTATTGATTGGAATGTGTCATAAAAAGGGATGGGACTCCCGAGCAGTGGACACGGTCCCCTATCTAAAGGTACCGATCGAACGTGTCATAAAAATGGATGAAACTCCCGAGCAGTGGACATGGCCTCCCTATCTAAAGTTTCTTACCGATCGAACGTGTCATCAAAAAGGGATGGAACTCCCCAAATGGGTGGACACGACCCCCTATCTAAAGTTTCTACCGATCGACGTGTTATCGAGCGATGAAACTCTTTGAACGGATTGGATACTGGCCCCTCTATTTAAAGTTTTCTGCCGATCTAATGTGTCATCAAAGGATAAAATTCCCCGAACAGTGAATATGACCCATATCTAAAGTTTCCTACCGATCCAACGTGTCATAAAAAAGGATGGAACTCTCAGAGCGGGTGGACACGAGCTCTCTTATCTAAAGTTTCTGCCGATCGAGCGTGTCATCAAAGGGATGAAACTCCCCAATGCCGGTGGACACGGCCCCTATCTAAAGTTTCCTACCGATCGATCGTATTATCAAAAGGATGAAACTTCCTTGAGATGGACACATTTTTATCTAAGGGTTTCCTGGGCCAGGGCACGTGTATTAAAGAGATGGAACTCCTCGAACGGGTAGATTCGGCCCCTCTATCTAATATTTCTATGGGTCGAATGAGCTAGCACATCGGGACTAATTTGTCCTAATTCTACCGGTACGAACATGATAAGAAGCTCTAAAAATGGATGGGGCGGTCTTGATTAGTGACAAAAAACAGAGGATTACCAAAGCAAAAGCACGAGGTAGAAAGTTTTAAAGAGATGCTACATGGGATTGAAAAAGTAATGGGACTCCTGAGAGGATCCCTGAGTTGGGACTATAGTAGGAGCTTCGGGAACAACGGTCGAGCATAGAGCTTTTTTGTTATTCTGAACTAGGGCAAAGCCTTGCTTGGACCCCTTCGGTGAATTATCTTTTCTGTGCACTTCAATCTTTCGATAATTTTATGTTGGGAATCTTTAAAGGCATCGGTGTTCCTTGTACGAGATTCCTCGAGATTAGCAATCTTACCTTTTGCCGCCCAAAGAGACTCTTCTCGCGTGAGCCAACTTCTTAGCCGATTGGAGATGCGCCTCACATATCTTGGCCTCCGACTCTAGCTTCTCACACCACCTACTTGGTTGGTGATGTGTCCTTTAGATATCTCTCCTTCTGCTTCTTCCTCTGCTTTTGAGAATGCAAGGGACATGGTCTGAAAGTGTGAATTTGGATCAGGAAGAGCAGAAGGAGAAAAATGCGAATAAATGTGAAGAGGATTATACCATCAAACCCAAGAGGCTCAAGAGCTTGACCAGCTTGCTCTAGAGACATCTGTGTAGATCGGATTCACATAGATGAAAGTCTAACCGGATAATGAGCGATCCACCTCAGATCATATCCATATGGCTGTATTGTATGTCTTGGCGCCACAGGGTAGCATTGTTCTCTTGCTCTTTCGAACCCTTCTTCCTGTTAAAAGACAGGGGGGAATGACGGTGTGAGGACCTCATCAGGGACCTTACGTTTTCCTTTGCGTGAAGTCCAAGCAGGACTGACGGAGGCGGAGAAGCCTGCTTTATATTCTCCATCATAGATTTGGAAATATTGGGTCTCATCTTGGTACTAGATGAGGAGCACTTTCTAATCCTCTTGGTTCGCCCTCACTGAACATTCCCGCTCCTCATCGATTCACTTCCTCAGAGACGATGGTTTCCAATGGTATAACCATGATCGGATCCAATAGATGGAACAAAACAACCTAGGGAGTACTTGATAAGGGTGATGGCGGCCATGTCTTCCTCCTCTTTGATAAGGAGGCGAACTCTTGGACAGCAATAAGTTGCCGCGACAAACTCTACGAGGAGATCTCTTCGTGCCCGGCTCAACTTTTCGGTGGTAACCTATTCTAGCATAGTGTGGTGAAAAATTCTAAAGGTCCAACCCGGTAGATCTTTCTTCTTTTCCAATAAGAGGGTTCTGACCTTCCTATTCTCTCGACTACACTATAGGCGTATGCTCCAGACTATCAGGTGAGAATCAATGTATACGTGGCGGGTGGACTTACAATAACCACCGACTAACGAGGATGAAGATGGCGGACATAGATATAGGTGGAGGCTTGAGGTCCTAAAGATGGCCCCTCATTGGCGTTAGGGAAGTATGGGGAACACGATTCTTATCCTTAATTCCACGAAGAAGAACTTGTACATCTAGTTCTTGGTGATGGAGCTCTTTATAAGCGAAGTCTCTGAATAGCAGAAAGCTGACCGCTTGGCCTCGGGGAACATCTTGGGTCAGACCATTGTTTCGCATGTCATCAAGAAAAAAATAGGCGACAAGATGTCAAAATCAAAGGCAGACGGTAAAACCTTAATAGAGGTTTCATTTGCTACGGATGCGGTACTTGGGATCAGGAGGGTTAAAAATATGTTCTAGCAACGTAATAGCTCTGTAAAGGGACCTGTATATGAAACCTTCAATCTATACTTAACCAATTATTTAGTACATTGTGGCAACACCTTACCCCTCGATTGCCATGTTAACCCTATCGACGTCCGTGGTAGACATCAAAGTGTAATTATCTCCCATCAATATATCAATCTGGGCTTCTTGAAACTCCTTCATGGACATGGTACTCATAATATCACCAATACTTGGGTAAGCTTGAATTGCGGACTTTTTCGCCATTACTATCGGAAATAACTTCTCGTTATTCCATCGAAGAAGAAGAGGGAATGAAAATACTTAGTATATTCGAGCAATGACCTTTTATAAGCACCAAAGACAACCATACCCCCCAGGTAAACGCTTGCATTGGCATCGAGCACTGTGGAAAATTACACATTTGGATTGCTTTTAACGTGTTAGTTGCTTGCTGGATCTTTGAGATTAAAGATATGCATGAACTGCTATTTTTGTTGATGACAAAAAGGTAGAAATTATTATTGTGCGTCAGTTTGGGAGAAAGTGCATTGAATACTTTGAATAAATGAGATAATAAATTCTAGGAAGATTTTACAAAATCTTACAAATTATTTTTTCATTATTAAAAAAGGGAAATTGTTGACCAAATAACTATTTTTGATGATGAGTACATTTTGATGATAAGCATTTTATTGTTTTGTTTAACAATGTTTAAGTGTGTTTAGAAGTGTTTCCATTAGCTTAAAGTCAAAGCGACAAAGTTAACAAAGTCGACCCAAATGGCTCTTTAAATCAAACCCTAGGTGAACAAATGCAAAGACAAGTCGAGCTACTAAAGGGATGAACTTTTTGAATGAGAGGATCAATTGACTGCTAGGGAAAAGTCATCTCACTAGAAGAAAAAGTTGTAACGGTCAAAAATTTAAAAAACCTGAAAGACTAAGTTGACCTAATCAGAGCACAAATCAAGCCCAATGAGAGCACAAATGAACTTGATGAAAGCTTTAGGAATGTTTGAAAGAAGCAAAAATCAACTTGATGATAGAACTTGATGACTTTGACAAATTCCAATTAACCTGAAGAAGACTTGAAGAAGAAATGAATCGAGCCTGTCTTTGGGCTTGTAAGTTCTTGAAGAGGTTAAAATTGACCTGAAGCAGGTTTAGGTCGACCTGAGGAAGACCTAAAAAAGAAATGAGTCAACATGAAACATAAAAAAGTGACTTAAAGATTTGATTAGTCAAATCCGTTCATCCTCTGAGAGAAAACAAGTTAACTTATATGAAATCAAAGTTGATCTACATAAATTTAGAGCTTTAAAAGATAAACTAGCCTAACTTGTGTAAGACTAAAGAAATCCATTTACTGAAGGTATCGAGTCGACCTACATAAACATAAGGCAGTGAAAGGTTCAAGTGTCATTAAACTTAAGTTAAACGGGTCTGAAGTCCTACACTAGCATAGGCTTGATAGAGCACTTGACTTAAGTTGACTAGAGTGAAACTTGATAATAGACATGCACTAATTAGATCCTACAAATTCCAAAGCAATAGGAAAGCATGGGTCGACATGATCAGAAATAAGTTAACTGCTCAAAAGCAAGGAATATAAGCGATGAAGCAGAAGCTAATCAAGATGCAAGTTAACCTGAAGCAAATATAAGTCATGCTTGATGACGGTAAAAAAATGAAAATGGATAACTCAAATGAAGCACGAGTCGACCTGACATTCTCATGAGTCGACCTATACACATGCATAATAGAGAAA